>CM046363.1:19633604-20274183 GCA_025413025.1 Ficus hispida
ACCATTAATATTATGCATTGGAGCACATATGTCTTTTTTTTTTTTTTTTTTTTTTTTTTAACACTTTTCTATCTTATTTTGCTCCCCTGAGATTTTCTAATCACAAAATGTGCATAATGATTCTTAACAACAATAATTAGATTGGGTTTATAAAATAAAAAACCTGAAGCAAAATAGGACAAAAAACACGGGAGGGAGAAAAAGAAACAAACAAAAAATCAAATATTATAATGATGACTTTTTAGGCGCACGTTGGCATTAAAAGGCCAAAGTGCGCGGATAATTTTCCGTGCACATTTGGGGGCAGGTAAAACTATGTTGCGTGATCAATTGTTGGCGTACAATTACACTTATTCTGTTATTTTTATAAACCAACAACAAATTCTTCTACGTTAAGTCCATAATTTTGGAAATAATCTACAACCTGCATTAGAAAACAAAACACACACACACACACACACACACACAAAAAAAAAAAAAAAAAAAAAAAAGTAGAGTTGAGAAATGTGAAAAAAAGAAGAATTTGAAAAATATGTCCACGAGGCTTTCCGTTTCTCACTCAATAAGTACCACATCATATTGTATCAGTATGGCTCTAGTTGCCACATCAACCATGTGTGTCTCTGCAACCCGAGTTCAACATTTCAATTAGCTACCATACATGAACACCAACAACAAGGATTAAAAAAAGCGTGTGAAATAAAAAAGCTTTCACTTGCTTCATTCAATCTTGCTTCACCTTTGACTTCTGAGAGAGTATTGAGTCGACGCATTCTGTTGACGGCTACATACCTCTAAGGAGAATAAGAAGGGTGTGAAACTTAAATGAAATGACACTCAAACATTCTTTAAAAAATGAAGGGGGTGAGACCTGTTTGATTTTTGAAGTTTTATATTATAATTCACTTTTACTGTCTTAAATGTTATTTTGCTCTTTCTCCTTAACTTTTTTTTTTTAAATAAAACTTCTCATTTTGTCTATGAAACTTAGACGAAATGATACTCAAACATTCATATATATATATATATATATATATAAAGGAGGGGGTGGGACAAGAAAAGAACAAAAAAATAAAGCAAATAAATAAGAAAAGAACCTGTTTGATTTTGAAGGTTTATGTTATAATTCACTATTACTCTTTTAAAATGTTATTCTATCCTTTCTCCTTTTCCTTTTTTTTTTTTTTAATAAAACTTCTCATTTTGTCTATAGAACTTAGACGAAATGATACCCAAACATTCTTAAAAAAAGGAAGGGAGGGGTGTGGGACCTGTTTGATTTTTGAAGTTTTATGTTATAATTCACTATTACTCTCTTAAATGTTATTATGCTATTTCTCCTTTTCTTTTTTTTTTTTAAATAAAACTTATCATTTTGTCTATGAAATTTAGACGAAATGACATTCAAACATTCTTAAAAAAAGAGGGGGTGGGACAAGAAAAGAACAAAAAAATCAAGCAAACAAATAAGAAAAGAACCTGTTTGACTTTGAAGTTTTATGTATAATTCACTATTACTCTCTTAAAATGTTATTCTGTTTTTTCTCCTTTTTCTTTTTCTTTTTTTAATAAATCTTCTCATTTTGTCTTTAAAACTTAGACAAAATGACACCCAAACATTCTTTAAAAAAGGAACGGAGGGGTGTGGACCTGTTTGATTTTTGAAGTTTTATGTTATAATTCACTATTATTCTCTTAAATGTTATTCTGCTATTTCTCCTTTTCCTTTTTTTTTTTTTTATAAAACTTCTCATTTTGTCTATGAAATTTAGACGAAATGACACTCATTCTTAAAAAAAAAAGGAGGGGGTGGGATAAGAAAAGAACAAAAAAAAAAAGCAAGCAAACAAATAAGAAAAGAACATGTTTGATATTATAAGTTTTATGTTATAATTCAATATTACTCTTTTAAAATGTTATTTTGTTCTTTCTCTTTTTCTTTTTTTTTTTTTTTAAATAAAACTTCTCATTTTGTCTATAAACTTAGACGAAATGACACTCAAACATTCTTAAAAAAAGGAAGGGAGGGGTGTGGAACCTGTTTGATTTTTGAAGTTTTATATTATAATTCACCGTTACTTTCTTAAATGTTATTATGCTCTTTCTCCTTTTCTTTTTTCTTTTTTTTAAATAAAACTTCTCATTTTGTTTATGAAAGTTAGACGAAATGAAACTCAAACATTCTAAAAAAAAAGGGACAAAAAAGAACAAAAAAAGCAAGCAAACAAATTCTTGCCATGTCTTTTCTCATCTTCCTTCTTCCTCTTCTCCTTAGAACCTCACCACTGACCCTGTTATCCTCACCACTGACCCTCTCTTTCTTGGCAAAACTCGCTTCTTCCTTCTTCCTCTTCTCCTTAGAACCTCACCACTGACCCTGTTATCCTCACCACTGACCCTCTCTTTCTTGGCAAAACTCGCTTCTTCTTCGCATTGGCTTGCTCCGTTTCAATTATCTCCACATATTTCAGAGCAGCTTCTTAGAAATAATATGCTTTGGTTTTTTGTTGCTTGAGGGAAAAAAATTAAAAGAAAATTTTCATTGACAAGAGTTAGATGGATTAACTTCATTAACAATAGTCAAAGTATTCCGATTAACATTAACTAAGACAAAGCATATATAAATATAAATATATGTATATATACATATGCGCCTATGCAAGTAAAGATAATATATGTATATAAATATAAAATTCAATTATCAACATTATCAGAACAACTAATTGGCTCTAATCTTGTCAATAATACTAAAAAGATAATACATTCTACACACAATAATTAATCACCCTCGTACAATGAAATCACTCATCCACTCAAGAAAAATAAAATGAAAAATAAAAATTACACAAATTGAGCGAACTCAAACCCTTGCATCTTGAAACACCCTAAAAAAATAATAATAACAATAAAAAATAAATCCTCACCAAAACTCGCTTGTAATTCTCTTATTGTTAAAAACACACCCCAAAAAAGGCAGGGATGAAAGATTTCTCATAAATGTTTTTTTTTTTTTTTTTCCTTTTTGTGCAGAAGATAGTGTTAAAAGCTTAATAATGAACAAGACTTTGGCTTAGGAGAAAACAAGATAGTGATGCTGTACATTTGCAGTCGTTAATCCAACAAAAACAGATTTATTTGCACTGCAGTTGTATTGTCTGTTTTCCAACTGTTCATGTCTCTGGGAACGAGGATGTCCTTCCCAAGTTGCATCTGATGAATTAGAAACGCAAGAAAACATTGTTAAGAACTAGTGTTCAATGGGAAAAAAAAAAATGCGAATAGCTATTTTGGTGTTAGTAGAACAGAAGTTAAGAACTCACTTTGTTATGAAGTTGCCAACAGCTTACACGGCGGTTTGATCTCTTCGCATTGCAATCTTTCGTAATTCTTGCAGATGAGAAGCTATCTCCTGAATGAACTGAAGCCCTTCGTCGCCATTTCTAAGCGAGTTTATTGCATGTTCAAGAAACTTCCTGTCGGCCTCAAGTGCCTCCAACCTCTTATTCAGACCCGAAACTGTAACTCCAAGAGAAGCTACATCAGTCACTTGAGATAACTCTGCAGAGCTTGGCTTGCTGCAAGGGAATTCACTGGTATCCCTTCCATTTACATCATGTTTCGTTAGCGAAATGGTCTCTTCTGCTCCACTATTTTCGTGAGCCTTTCGATCTAGCACTCCCAACTCACTAATCCTGCCTGCTCTATTTTCGGAATAATCGTCTTTGGACCTTGCTTCATCATCTGAAAGAAAGTAAAGTGTCTTCTCCAACTTCTTTAAACATTGTAAGATACATGTTTTTTCATCTTCAAACTCTAGAATTGAAGAATTCAAGTTATCTTTATCCACGTTCTCGGAGGTCGTGTCAGCAACTCCAATGCTGCCATAGTCATGAGGTTTTTCCGGAACGGGGTGTACAGAAACACTTGCATTATCTTTAACACGACTATATTCCGAGTTATCCACTCCAATATCTGTTATATTCACATCACCACTTGTCTCGGATAGATTCTCTAACACTCGCTCATTCGGAAACTTCTTCCTATAAGATTCAAGCTCCGCTTCCAGATCTTGTACCTCCTTCTCCTTCTCGGCAAGAAGATCATTTGACTTTTGCAGCTCATCGTCATCATACTCCGCTTGCTCTTCCATCATCCGAAGGTACTGGAGTGCTTCCATATGGAGCGCCGCCTTCTCCTCTTGCAGTCTTGTTATCATGGCCATTGCTTGATTTGTAGCTACGGCTGAAGCATTTCTTTCTTCCTCCAACTCCCTATACAAAGCAGTCATAAGTTTCTTATCGTACTCAATCTGTCGTTTTAACCGATCCACCACGCTCTCACCCTCGATTTCACTGACAATGCTTCCATCCAGAGACAGTCCAGACTCGTTTCTTTCAAGTGAGATCCTCTTGTGAAGTATTTGCATTCCAATAGAACTAGAAGAATCCAAATTCTTCGAATCATCACTATTTACAGACAATTTCGGGCTAATGTCATTGATTGATTGGTCAAATCCTCGATTGGCAGATAATTGTGAAAGTAAGACTTTCAAATCCCCACTAACTCTTGAAGAATCCTTTCCAAGCCATTGTTCAGCAAGCACGCCGGATAACTGTCTTCCTCTATTATCAACAGCTAGTTTATAAGCATCCCCAAGATCCAATAAATTGGTTACTTGCCGTCCACTGTCACTTACAACAGCATTTGTTTCCAAACTTGTTTCTGTTGTTGTGTTTGGAAGAGATTCTCCCTTAGAAACCTCTCCACATTCTGCCACCGATATTTGTGCAACTTCACCAGTTGTTGTGACATCTACTGAGAGACACCGTCACATATGTGAGAAAAGACTACAAGAATGCGCTTTAAGCAGAAGCTTTTCATGCAAACTAAATCAAACTAATATTTGAAATTCACAAGTTAGGCTAAAAGAGTAGTCTGTTTTCAACTAAAAAAGTAACAGAATTTCTAAAATGTGAACTTCAAAAACAGATAAATAGGAAAAGACGAGAAAAGTTTGGACTCACCATGATTCCTTGATACTTCAACAATGGTTTCTATCGCATCTGATGTAGGAACAGCATGAAGAGTAGCTTCGGTTGGCACAGGGATATCAGCCTTGTCTCCAACTTCTTGCCCGGGGATGTAAGCTTTGTTTTCAACATCTTGCCAGTTAAGTCCCTCCGATCCATGCCCAATACCAATGATAGACTCTTGAGGTTTACAATCAAAAGGCTCAATGACATCTACTTGCACATGTGATTCCAAAAGGGAAGGTTTCCGCCCAGAAGCCGGATCTAGAAGTTTCTCGGAGACCAAAACATCATCTACAGTTACAACAAGAGGCTCGACAGGCTGATCAGAAAACTCTTCCGTGCATTCCCGAATAGCAATGGTAGACTCTTGAGGTTTACAATCATGAGGCTCAAAAGCATCTGCTTGCACATGTGATTCCAAAAGGGAAGGTTTCAGCCCAGAAGCTGGACCCAGAAGTTTTTCCGAGGCCATCACATCATCTACAGTTACAACATGAGGCTCGACATGGTGAACAGAAAACTCTTCCTTGAATTCCGCAATAGCAATGGTAGATTCCTCAGATTTACGATCTCGGTGCTCAATAGCATCTACTTGCACATGTGAGTCCAAAAAGGAGGATTGCAGCCCAGATGCCGGATCTAGCAATTTCTCTGAGGCTAAAGCATCATCTAGAGTCACAATACGAGGCTCAACATATTGAACGGAAAACTCTTCCCTGTAACTATTTGTTTCGTGAATCAATTCACTCACACCACCATCATCGTCATCAGAAAGCACAGCTTCAGACTCGGTATCAGAATTTATCTTCAGTTCTGTATATCCAATATGTGGTAAAGAGTCAAGCCCGCGCATTTTAGAATGAGTATCGGTAAATGACACAGATGATCTCTCTCTTCTCATCTCCATGACCTCCTCCTGACTATGGTCAATGGCACCAGAAAGGGGCGCCTCAAGTTCAACGGCGTCCAAACCAACTAATCTTGTCTGAATCAATTCCTGAGCATGGCCTCTTGGAACCCATGGCTGATTGCAACAAGCACAATGCCTTTGCCTCGAAGATCTAATCTCATGATCCCCGAGTAAAGGGTCTTCATCAAAATCAGAGTTAACATCCTCACCCAATTTACCCACTAACAATCTGTATGTTTCCGCATTCGATTTATTTATAGTTGCAAATGAGAAGAGGCAACCTTCACACATCTTATGCACATCTGCAAGCTTGTTGTGAGCGTGGCAAAGTACCAACGAAGAAATCTCCGACTTGTGATTTTTGCACATCAACTCCCAATAGTATCCCATTTTCTCTTTTCCCAAAACATGATCAAGTCTCGAGCATAGCAGGCATGGTGTTTGCAATTTGCAGCCACGAGCAAACTTCGTAATCACATACGAAAATACAGCATCGAAGAACAGAAAAAGGATTAGGAACCATTCCAGAAAAGCGGAAACCAAGGAGGTGAACCAACCGTGGGATGATCTCTGTGGTTTAGCAGCAGATGAAGTCCCCATGGCAGCCCTGTCCCGGAGAGTTTAAGTGACTTCAGAAGAAGAAATTGATGGCGTTTTATTGGCAACAGAACAAATTGATTGCTTGAAACAATATAAAGTCCAGTTCTCCCAGTAAGAAATCAATAACCTGAGGTGAAATGTGACACTGTAACCAAAAGTAGACAAACAAAGAAATTCTGAAAAACCAAGGAAATACCCAGAATAATACCAGATCATAATTTATATCACAAAGTATTGACATGGTAGAAAATTATCGAACATAAACATTCATTCTGTCAGGAAAAGAAACAGTCAAAGTCGATTTTCGCATACATGAAAAGGATAGAAACCTGTTAAAAGCTATGAAAAGTATATCCCAATAAATCAGAGACATATTAATCAGATCTTCATAAGATAGAAAACCAGAGAGAATAAGGAATTATAGCCCAAAAAAAAAATCTTTTTATACCAATCTAACAAAAACCCAAAAGAGAATAACGAGCCTATAAGAGAACGCAGGCAATAAACCAAAAAACTTGAGCACAATCAAAAAAATTAGAACTGGGATTAAGATTTTAATCTCATAGCCTAATTAAGATCACTAGCCATCAAGACGCTAACTTCCAAATTTAGAAGCTGACTGACAAAAATTGAAAAAAAAAAAAATCAAACAAAACACGAACTGAATTATCGTACAAAAGAAACATCCTCAACAATTAAATCAAGTGGAAAAAAATAATACATAAGAAAAATGAGAAGCCAAACCTGATCATGTGAAAAACGCAAGAGAAAACTGAATATTCAGAGGCAGAGCTTCGAATCAGAAAGACCCATTTTCCGAAATGTTGTGATGATAAAAACAAATAAAGCCAAATATGTTTCGTTATTGAATCAAGTGGAATTTTTGAAAAAGAGGAAGAAAAAGAAATGGGCCAAACCGAAAGGTTGAAGCTTTCCAACCATATGTGCACGTAGTTTTCATATTATAATAATAATTATTTTTATTTTATTTTTTGGGTATTACAAGAAATAATTAATTTAAAAAAAAAAAAAAGAAAGTGGGAATTGAAATAAAGGCCGACACTGCCAAATAGTCGGCTGTGGATGAGAGAAAACGACAACGATGATGAAAAAAGAAAGTGGGTCGAAAAGAAAAAAAAAAAAAGAAAAAAAAACTAAACGGCAAAAAGAAAGTAATAAAAGGAAAATAAAACATTTTGGCCAATGAATATTCAACAAACAGCAAAGATTCGCCGGAAAATTGGTGTCATTTTGGCTTTGGTGATTCTCTCTTTCTCTCTCTTTATTTTTTTGAAAGTTTCGGTAATTTTCTTTTTGTTTTTCTGAAAAGAGAGAAATGAGATAACTTAAGCGAAATAATAAAGACAAATTTTGTATAATGGAATTATGGAAGTACTTTTTTTTTTTTTTTGCAGGTTTGGTGTTGGCGTGTTTGGGAAGGATTTTATGCAATTTACATAATACAAAATAATTCTAAATTCAAAACTAAATTAAATCTAAAAATAAAAAGTGGAATCATGAGTTCAAAAAAAAAAAAAACAAATATATGGGGATTTGTTTTGTGATATCATAATTAAATTAAAAAATTCTGGAACGTTTTTTTTTTTTTAATGTGATATTAGATAATTTAGACAGCATACAAGTTTCATGGATTTTTTAATTTTTAGGTCCCTTTATGGAATAGAAACAATACTATTATTTTCTATTAGTACCACGGAATTTTCTAGATAAAGTTTTACAACAAAAATATATATATACACCAAAAAAAAAAAAACAAAGAAAAAACAATGAAGCATTTCATAAGCAAGAAATTGTGATCTTTTAGAAGTTTAAAAACAATTTTAATTAAGAAAAAGAAAGGAGGTATTGTGGTCACGTTGAGGGGGAAGTATTTATTTGAGCGGCCAATAAAATTGTAAACAAAAGTATATTAAATGGTGGTGGGCCAATTAAAAAAAAGATGTAGTGCATTACTATAATATGAGTCCCGATTGGATCAATTCTCAATTGTCAACTACAAGTAAACGCAGTTCAAGTTTGAACATAATGAGTTGAACAACATTGGGGGTAGAGTTTCCAATTGAGACATGTCCTTTATTTTAATGAGATTTAATCTTTATTTAGTATTTTAATTTTAATTTAAATTTTTTATCTTAATTTTTTATTATATTTTTTAATAAAATTAATAAAAATTATAATTAATTTTTATAAAGTCAATCAATTTTAATTAAAAAATTCCAACATCATCCGTCGAATCAAATGAACGTTTAAAAGACTTTAATTACTTTCAATCCCAATACCCAATGAATACATTTGATGAATTCAATGATTGTGATGCCTCACTCATCAAGCGGCCCCACCCCTACCATATAAAAAGTAGATAAAGTTGTTAATTGCATAAAATGAGGCAATTAAGGTGTATAAAACATAGGGATAGAAATGAAACGGGAGGGGGTGAGGCGGGCTGGATGGGTTTAGCCGTCCTGTCCTGATGTCTCGTCAACAGCCATGCTTCATCTGCATCCCTTGTGTTAAAGGGATTTGATGTTTCTTATAAAAACAAAGCATCATTTAGGTTCATTTAATATAAGTTTATTTAAACAGTTTATCAATTTTAACCCAAAAAAAAAAGTGATAACTATTTATAGACATATATATATATTTTTAAGAATGTATGGTGGGGCTTTTTTTTATGTTGTTATCATTTTTTTTTTATTGTGGAAACAAAAAATATTGTTTTTCAAAATTGTTTATAAACCAAAATTGTTAGTTGTGATCATTAATCAAATTGAGGTTCACGTTAGAAGGGATAGAGATGAGAGGTCGAGACAAGACTGGGATCAAGACAAGACCAACACTAAGGATGTGTTTGAAGAACAAGTTCAACTCCAATTAAATTATATTTTTTCATCTCAATTTTTATCTTTTTCTGAAAATTTAACAAAATTTATAACTACTTTTTAAAAAGTTAATACTATTCAAACTTAAAAATTTCAACTCAACTCATTCACCAAACACCCTCTAAGATCAGCCTGAAGGGCATGACATGTGTTAGGGTTAGGCTATCAGGTCAAGACATGCCTAAGATCGGGCCTATGTGTTGGGACCCACATCAAAGTTGGCCTGATCAACCGGACCTGTGTAGGGTATGATTAGGTAAGACCTAGGTTAGGGTTGGGTCAATTGGCTATGACCTGTGTTGGGGTCTAGCCGACGGACTAGGACATGCACCAAGGTTGGGTCGATTAGTTGGAAGTCACAAAACAACCAAGGCAATGAGCTAGGACCTGTATCAGGATCGAACCAACAAGCTGACATGCATTGGGAACCGACATTGGGATCGGGCCAACATGTTAATTAAGATCTATGTCGGGGTTGGGTTAATAGATTAAAACTAGGATTGGGGTTAAACAGAACAATCAGAACAGACATCATGGTCATGTTGGGACTCACGTCACGGTTGGGTTGGTAATCCAAACTCGATTGTGGTCAAATCAACGGGGGGTTTTTTTTTGAACAAAGCGAGAAAGGCATACATTATATAGACCTTGTCGTTTAAAATTGTATCGCCTACAAGACAGTGCGTTAAGAATGTTTTCCTTTTATAAGGCATTGTCGCTTGTCTTATATCATCGTCTTCAAGAGTAAACCATTACAGAAACAAATGATCTCGTCGTTTTTTCAAGTCTAAATTGTGTCGTTTTGGGGAATTTTGTCTTTATCATATGTGCCCGAGTTTAAGAGGGTATTTGGTAGAGTAGTTTGAGTTGAGATTTTTAAGTTTAAATAGTAAATTTTTTTGAATTTTTTTGAATTTTCAAAAAAGACAAAAAACTTTTTGGGAAAAAGACAAAAACTTTTTGGGAAAAAGACAAAAAAAAAGTTTGAGTTGGGAAGTTTGGATGGTTATGCCAAACTCCCCATAAGATGATATTTTTTATTTTTTTATTTTTACCAGTAAAAATAAAAAGCTGTCATTTTGAATGATTGTCATTTTTGAAACATTTTCATTTATAGGTAGTTGGCTCAGTTAATGTCATAAATCGTACCTTCTGATTTTAAAAATTATACTTTTCGAACTATAATTGTTTCCAAATATTCTCGTTTTAAGAAGTGGTTGTATCTCAGCTATTGTAGTTTTTCAGGGAAACACTGTCGTTTATGAAATGCTTTTCTTTTCAAAACGTTGTTGTTTTCTAAAACATTGTCGTTTGTCTAATGATGTCGTTTTCCACTAATTGTCGTTTTAATTTATCATGTCGTTTTTTTTATGTTATTTTTCTGGGAAATTGTTGTCTGTTCTTTTTTTTTTTTTTTTTTTCGTTCGTTCGTTTTGCTTTTGCTTTACTATTATTTTTTTTTTGGGTGGTGGGGCTGATTTCCAATGAATATCTACCACCTATGTTTTCTGACATTTCAATTAGAAAAACATTATTTTTGTTACAAACATTGCTCATTATCACATTTTTTTCAACGGACAAGATTTTGTGGATATTATTTAAATAACAACTTATCGAATTTTAAATTTAAGATTTAAGGCCTTGAACCCCTTCCCATCCTCTTATCACATAACTATTAGTGCATTAAAATGACTACAAATCATAAGATCTAATTATTTTACTTTTTTAATTTAAGAAAAAATTAACATTTTACTTTTTATCATATAATATAAGATTATTTTTACTGACATGTTGCCATGCAATATAAATGATAATGAGCATCACCACTCTTTAAACTACGAGTCCCGCATGATTATTTTGTTTATCAAACTATTTTGAATTCGAGTTTTCTTTTTCTTCCACATTTTCAATGTTCAAATGCATATGGAGGTGCCCCTTCCAAAAATTTGTATTTAGGTATCTTTTTGTACAAGGAACCAAACAAGAATTTGAATTTAAAAAAAAAAAGGATCTAATTCGGCTCAACATCCGTAAGCAAATTCAATTTTTAAATACTCATTATTTGAATGAAGAAGCAAACATCTGCGAAATCCAACTTCAACATGATATAATTCGAAACTCTTGAAAGTATGATTAAAAAAAAAAAAAAAAAAAGAAGAACAAAATCAAATTCAGAAAAGTCGAACTTCAATGTGATAATCCAACTTCAGCATAGTATTTTCAAATTTGGATTAGGAAACATTATTCATTCTAATCAAATTTCTCTCTCTTAAAAAAAAAAAAAGAATCTTCAAGTTTTCTAAAAATATTAAGAAACTGTTTCATTTTTATATCCAAGTATGATTGAAAAACAAAGAAAAATTTCTATTATCGGAACTGTTATTTTTTCACTATAAAAATTAAGCTTTAGTATAAATTCATATAAATATATTAATTTTTTAATGAGCTAATTTGTAAGTGTTGAAACAAAAATTTAGAATGCATGATTCACAGATGATCATGAAAAATTTAATCAAATGACTATAATCACAATTTATACGGATTGAGAAAAAAAAAAAAAAAACAGTTTCTACCGTAAAAATCTTCTTATAAATATCACCTATGATGGTGATTGTTTTTAGTTATTTACCGTTAATTAATCAGACATTTTAATTTTAGAATAAAATTAGAAATCAAATCTGAGTCAGCAAAATGAACGTGAAAACATATAAGTGGCTAAAAAAAGATTTAACTAATAGTTAAATAAACAGTGTAAATTTTTGGCTGTAAATAAATAAAATTAAAAAAGGTGGGGGAGAAAAGAGGAAAGGCAATTGGGCAAAACAGTAATTCCGAAAAGAAAGTCGGAAAAAGTTTGACCTAAATACCCCTTCTTCTCAGAGAGCTCGCAAACCTGTATTTCCCTTCTCAACCCTCACTTCTCTTTCCCTCTTCTGCCCCTGTAATTCCCCTTCCTCCCAATCTTCCTCCCACTTCTCTTCCCACTCCTTTTGCCCTTCCCCTCTTTTCTTTCCGATTTTCTCCTGCTCCCCCTTTTTACCCGCCCTTTTCCCTCCCTTCCTCCTCTTTTCAAATTCTCGTTTTCCTTCCCTCCCCTTTTCCCTCCCTCCGCCGCGATTCCGCCCCCATCTCCGCCGTCCTCTCCCTCGATCCGACTTCCCGGAGCTTCTCCATCAATAAAAGTTTTTGCTTTCACGTCTCTATTCCGCTTTTGGATGTTTTTCTGGCCTGTCACTCACTCTTTCACTCCCTCGTGTTTCAAGGTAGGGTTTCGGAAAATTACTAAAGCTTTTGCCTTTTTTTTTTGGTTATTGGGTGTTAATTTTTGGTTTCTTCATTTATTTATTCTGCGAAACATAGTTTCAAGATTTCGATTTGGGGCTGTCTTTGACCTGATTTTAGTATCGAGTTTGTTTTGGTTGTTTGGTTCAATTTTGAATTTTGGAGGATTTTCCAAGAAAGATAATATTTTTCCTTTTGAATGACATGGCCACCAATTTGTTTTTACGGGAACCTGCTGCTTGATTTTGTTTATGTTGTTGTTTGTTTCTAGAGAAAGTGAAAGTTACTCGAGGAAAGTCGATCGTTTACGTCTAGCTCCGTTAGGTGTGGTTGATGTTTTGTTGGATCTCCATGGTTAGATTTTTCTTTTAAATTTTCAGTAATTTCTTACTGTTCTCAGTAGAGGGGCATGGTGATTATGTTTTTGTAAAAAATTATATTCTTTAACGGATATTGTTGTTAGAGTTGCTGCAATATTTCGGTGGGAAATATAGACCCACTTTCGTTTCACTAATGGACTTGTAGATTTGCAATTTCAAAATGTGATTAGAGTGAGAAAGCAGAGGAAAGTGGTTTATTTACTTTTTATTATGTGAGTTCCTGGTTATTGGTCACCTTTCTGTCCTAGGAGGTCTGTTTTGTTTCGTTTTCATTTTGTGGTGTTTGTGCCTAGTGGTGGTGGTGCTTGATGAAGCTTTTTTTTAGAGAAAGAAATCATCGCATTAGCTTCTGGTTATCCAGATTAGTGTATTTTGTTTCCCAAAGGCATAATGTGATTCTTAACTTGACTGTTTTTTCTTGATTACCAGGCATGCTTTGATACGGTTGGACGAGCAGGTTAAAGATTGGCAGTTTCTTTTAGGGGCAGTGGAGCTGGTTTTTTGTTGGTGTTGCTGAATTTTGGTATATTGAGACCGATATATGGCTAACCATGAGTTGATACTTGGGCAAAGCCATAATATAGCACTTGGGCAGAATCAGCAGATGGTGATGAGCCATAATCACAATATTGGCATGGGTCAGAATCATCCGTTGGAATTGGGACAAGCCCATGAGCATCACTTGGATATGAGTCAAGCCCATGAACATGAATTGGGTTTAGGGCATGCCCATAACCATGATTTGGACTTGGGACAGAATCATGACCAGGACGGGAATGATGGTCAAAATTTTGGGCGTGAGAATGAGTTAGCAAGGGATCAGAAGCCTGATCAAGAGGGCCATGAATTGCCTCTTAGTGCTCAGAATCATGAGTTGGCTTTATCTGATGATAATCATGAGTTGGCTGTGTCAGAGAGCCAAGAACTCGATGAAAATCTGGAACTAGCCGTGGTTCAAAGTCAGGAATTGGGAATGGAATCTGCAGATATGACGATTGAGGACTCCCAGCTTGTAGTTACTCCCACAACAGCTGTTCTTCAGACCCGTGCTGTTGCAAGTCCTACTTATGAGCTCTCGGTTGGGCAAGAATTCCCAGACGTCAAGAGCTGCCGTAGGGCTTTGAGGGATACAGCAATTGCCTTGCACTTTGAAATGCAAACCATCAAATCTGACAAGACTCGTTTTACTGCCAAGTGTGCCAGTGACGGATGTCCATGGCGTATTCATGCTGCAAAACTCCCAGGAGTTCCAACTTTCACGATCCGGACCATCCATGAGTCTCATACATGCGGAGGCATTGCTCATCTCGGTCATCAGCAAGCCTCAGTTCAGTGGGTTGCAACCTCAGTGGAGCAACGGCTCAAGGAGAATCCTAATTACAAGCCAAAGGAGATACTGGAGGAGATTCACCGGGTTCATGGCATTACTTTATCATATAAGCAAGCCTGGCGAGGCAAGGAGCGCATCATGGCTGCCATGCGAGGATCCTTTGAAGAAGGGTACCGCTTGCTTCCTCAATATTGTGAGCAGGTTAAAAGGACAAACCCAGGGAGTATTGCATCTGTTTATGGAAATCCAACTGACAACTGCTTCCAGCGTCTATTTATATCTTTTCAGGCATCCATTTATGGTTTTCTAAATGCTTGCCGGCCACTCCTGGGGCTTGACAGGACATATTTGAAGAGTAAATATCTGGGTACGTTGCTTCTTGCTACTGGTTTCGATGGTGATGGTGCTCTGTTTCCTTTAGCATTCGGTGTTGTTGATGAGGAAAACGATGATAATTGGATGTGGTTTCTGTCCGAACTACGCAATCTGCTTGAGATCAATACAGAAAACATGCCCAGGCTTACAATTTTGTCAGACAGGATGAAGTGCATTGTAGATGGGGTGGAGGCAAATTTTCCAACTGCTTTTCATGGATTTTGCATGCGTCACCTGAGTGACAGCTTTCGCAAGGAGTTCAATAATACGATTCTTGTAAACCTTCTATGGGAAGCTGCTCATGCTCTCACGGTCATTGAATTTGAAGCAAAAATTTTAGAGATTGAAGAGATTTCACAAGAAGCTGCATATTGGATCAGACGAATTCCACCTCGCTTGTGGGCTACTGCTTATTTTGAAGGCACAAGATTCGGGCATTTGACAGCTAATATAGTTGAGTCCTTGAATACCTGGATTTTGGAGGCCTCTGGCCTGCCAATAATTCAGATGATGGAATGCATTAGAAGGCAGTTAATGACATGGTTTAATGAACGCCGAGAAACCAGTATGCAGTGGACATCAATACTTGTGCCTACGGCAGAGAGGCGTGTCGCTGAGGCCCTCGAGCGCGCACGTACATATCAGGTACTTCGTGCTAATGAAGCTGAATTTGAAGTTATATCTCATGAAGGAACAAACATTGTCGACATTCGGAACCGCTGCTGCCTTTGTCGGGGATGGCAGCTTTATGGTTTGCCCTGTGCACATGCTGTAGCGGCGCTTCTCTCTTGTAGGCAAAATGTCCACCGATTCACGGAGAGCTGTTTTACAGTGGCGACTTATCGGAAGACATACTCACAGACAATCCATCCCATTCCAGATAAATCTCTGTGGAAGGAGTTGTCTGAAGGAGACCCCAACGCCAACAAAGCTGTAGAGATTATAATAAACCCTCCTAAGTCACTCCGGCCGCCAGGACGACCGAGAAAGAAACGGGTTCGGGCTGAAGATCGTGGGCGTGTGAAGCGAGTGGTGCACTGTAGTCGCTGCAATCAGACCGGCCACTTTAGAACAACATGTGCGGCACCCATATAACTTGTCTCTTTTGAGAATTATTTTGCTGCTATTAGTCTCGATGTCCTCTGTGCAAAAGAATTGCTTTGTGATTATTTATTTTTGTAGCTTTTAGTAGTCAGATTTTTAAGTAAATTATGCATTTGTTAGACAGTTCTGTGAAGTAAGCTCATTATGTGCTATCATAAAGGAGTCCACGCCAATAATCCAATGTTAAGAAAGTTGTAGTATTCAACTTTTAGGAATTGGTTTTCCTGGTGTTTTTTGCTTAGTTTTTAAAAACTATAACTACTTATGGCATTTTTGGGTTTGCTGGATTCGATTTTGACATCTACCATAATCATTTTTCAGAAATCCTTTTATACATCCTCATGGGTTAGATGCGAGATAAGATCAGTGGGTCCTATCTTTATCTCGCATTCCAATCCAACTTAGGTCGGGATGTTTAAGAGTACTTCATTATATAATTTATGGATTAGGATTATTTCTTGTTTGTATTTTCATAGAAGATAAAGAAACAAATGCTTGGGTTCAGACAACAATCCTTGAAAGCGGAACAAAAATGAACAAAAACAGCTAAAAAACACACACACACACACACCGAGGGATGTCTCTTATGAAGCATAATTGCAAGTACGATACAGAATTTCTCACTTGTTTAACAAATTGAAACAATAACTTATATGAACGTTACAGAAGGAACCAAATTGTTTACAAAAACTGTAATCTTAAAATTTATAAAATACTAGAGAGACAAGACATTATTCCTTGATACCGCAACAGCTTAACGAAAGCACCATCTTGAAAGACCTTCAGCCAAAACTCTAGGGTTCCCCTGTTTATTATTTCTCAGTCGTTTATTCTCATTCGAGGGAGCCACTCTTTCTGCTTCCGATACTTGTTGTTTTCCTGATCTTCACTTTCGCCCGGTTGATAAAATCCGAGAAAACATCTTTACTACCACTGTTGTCTTTCTTTGCATCATGAACATCATCAGCTTCCGAGGTGGTGTTCCCAATTCCAAGGCCTGACATGGCTCTGATCTTCAACTTTGCACGATGAATGTATTCCGAAAACATGCCTTCATTTTCGGCATGAGTTTGACCATGGCTACCCTTCTTGGCACCTTCTTTTGATGGCAACTCTGGCTTGTGCCCCACAACATCAGAGCTCCGACTTTTGGCTTGGACATCACTAGCTTTCGCAGAGTGATCATGAGTTGGCTGCGAATTATTTGTAGTGGTAAACGCAGGCACGTGCTCTTCTTGGTGGTCCAAAACATCGCTGTTTGTCGAACATCTGCAGCAGAAAATTGCAGTGCACACTTTCTCACAAGCACTTGGTGAGTTTGAGAGATTCTCGCTTTTATCACTTGACATGTTTGAGGGAAAATAAGAGAGCAATTTTGTTATTGATTTCGGAAATAAAACCGAAAAGAACAGGTATTAAAGAACTGACAAACTTGTGTAAAGGTGTAACTTTGAAAGGGGAGGAGTGGTTGCTATTTAAATCTGAAAATGGATAGAAAGGAACTACCAAGTTGTGTTTAATTTACAGAAAGAGTTTGGCTAAGATTCCTAACAAAAGAGAACCCTCTCTCTCTCTCTCTCTTTTCTTTTTTTTTTTCTTTTCTTTTCTTTTCTTTTTTAAAGTCTGGTTTCATATTCCTCCTCTCCTTTCCCCCCCCCCCCCCCCCCCCCCCCTCTCTCTCTCTCTTTCTGGCCCTTATTTTACATAAAAGTCACAACATGACATCTTATTTCAGAGAAGCAAACCAAAAGTCGACCAAAAGTCGAGTAAAATTATGAGAATAGCATCTAAAAAATGGCACTTTTTGACAAATGAGCCACCATTCTGTAATCAGTTCTGGAACATACCATATTGGTAACACGTTTTTATTCGAAAACGTAATTCATTAACCATTTATTAAAGTTTCTAAAGAATCATGGTTTTGAAGTGTTAAATTACTTTTTTCTACTAAGAGAACCATAAAACTAGTTTATACAAGCTTTTAAAATAATCGAATATATATTTGTGTGCGTACTTGTTTTCCAAGCTGAGTTACAAAAGAAATATGCTTCCTTAGTTATCTGTCACCAAAAATTTAAGAGTCCCACAAGGAATCTTGAAAATTGTTAAATATAGAATCATATTCATTTAGAGTTTTGGTCGCAAATATCTTAAGGTAAGAAGTAGAAATCTTCTTTCCGTTAGTTTTTGACTATAAGCCATATTTTTTGGCTTTGATAGAAAGCAGTTCTGGAGACTGGAAGCTTTTCTGATAGATATTCCAAACACTTGTAGATGTTGTTTTTGGACGTGTGAAGCCAAAAGTAGCTTCTAGAAAGCTTTGCCAAACAGGTCCTAAGAAGTATATATATGACAAGGTCTCAGGCTTCATAACTGTATCTGCTAAGATATTTTACCATATGCTATGTTATATACATACATATATATATATACACACACACACGGTATATACTTATATCTTAATCTTTTGCTGGAATCTTTTCAATGTCCCTATTGCTTTATTGAGGGAGTTTTTTAATTTCCAATATCTCGTCATGTTGTAGTGCTGGTCCCCAGAAAGGGCAATGAATGAAACCATTCAGACTGTAATATTCTTTAAAATGAGGCAAAGGGATCAAGACAACCTTATCATATTTATTGATTGAATTCTTTCATCAAAATTATATCGCAAAGAATAATAATTACATAGCCTTAAATTTCCGAACAAATTAAAAAAAAGGAATTACATAAAGAAGGAAACAAACTGTTTCAAGCAAGAAATAGTTTAAATCTTATAGTCCAAAGAGATTGCAGAAACCAAAAACACAAGCTTAAACCATGAATAAACTCATGGAGGAGTGAGATTTTGACGGGAGATCATGAAGCAAATCACTCTCTTTTTCTGAAAGAGATTGCCTTTTTGCTGCCAAGACTTGATGTCCTCCTGATCTTGAGCTTAGCGCGGTTAATATAATCCGAAAACATGTCATTAGCATCAGCTTTCTTCTCTGGATCATAATAATCATAAACCTCATCTACTTCTTTTGGGTACACAATCTCTCCACCATCACTGCCAATATTTGACATGGCTCGGATCTTTATCTTGGCGCGGCTTATGTAATCAGAGAAGGTCTCGTTGACATCCGATCCCAATCTGCTGCTTCCTTGTTGATGAACATGTTGTCCAACATTTGGAGAACCGTAAACTGCATTTTTCTCGAGTTTTTCCTGCTCCAAAAGATGGGTTGGTTTCAATTCAGTAGTTGAAGCAGAATATGCAGGCAGACAGTCTTGTTTCTGGTGCGAGTGACGATCCTTACGAGAACTCGAAAATATACAACAGAAGATTTCATTACAGCCACAACTGGAGCGATCCTCACTGGTTTCCATGTTGATGTGTAAGGAGCAAAGAATGAAAGACGTGACTTCTGTGGTATGCTAATGAAGTACGAAGGTGAAGAGTGCGATTTTGTGAGGCTTCGAGAGGTGATTAAATATTGTGCACGAAAGAATAGGGAAGAGCTTAAACAATATTATATTATTTAGTAGCCAAAACATGAGGAGAATCTTCTTTTGATCCTTTTTTTGAAGCCAAATATTATATGAAGAAATGAGAGAGTTTGGCTAAGATTCCCATCTAAAGGGACAACTTTCGCGGTTTCTCCAAGTTGATGTGATGTTTGTTTGGGATCATATTCCCTAGTTTTCTCTGCTTCAATTTTCTTCGCCAACTAAAGCCTTAGAGAAAGCTATGCACCTAACACTGCCTAAACTATTTAAAAATCAACAAGTTGTTGGGCTGTTTTCACCCGAAATCGGAGTTTCAAATTATTAGTTTTCAAAAGCAATGAAAGACGGACTTGACAAAAAGAATCTGGGAAGCATGTGAGGAAGAAACCCGAGTCATCTTTAAGGTTACTTTAGGCACGGAGAAGTCACGATTCTGATATCTACTAGTCTATAATTGAAGTGTTTTACCAACTACAGCTCTAAGCAATAACGGAGAGACAGACTTGATACCAGAAAAAGGCAATTATTCTTTGGGAAAACAATTCAATGATGGACATGGTAGAATCACGACTTCTCGGCGCCTAAAGTAACCTTATAGATTACTCAAGTTCCTTCCACTACACTTCCCAGATGCTTTTTTTCTCAAGTCTAGGTGATAGGAAAAATCAAATATGTCTCTCCCATTTTGCTAGGAACTGTGGTTGGCAAATGATTCAGAGAAACGCCTTCCAAAATGTCGAAATTATCAGCCAAAGCAGCCGTTGAAGTTGTCTATACAATGTATACATAATCTCTGTTGTAGGTATATTAGCTGTATATATTCCCACCAAGACTTTGAAAAACAAATGAATTGAGTTATGTTACAAGATAGACGGCACATAGGTTCGTATTAACAAGCATAAGGTTTTGCAACTAAGAAATGTTGCATATTCTCGTTCACTGTAATATTTACCAGTGTTGTAGCCCATAGCATACGTTGTCTTCTCAAGCATATGTCAGCAGCCGTGATTTGTAAGAAAGAAGAAATTCCGAGAATATAGGTGACCTTTTGAATTCAAGACATTAGTTATGTATTTTAATTATTCAGTGGGATCACAATATTGTAGTTTTTCTTTTAAACTGGGAGCGAAACTCCAATTTGAGAAAAATGGGAGCAAAACTCGAATTTGAGAAAAATGTAGCAATAAAAATAAAAATTTGAAAATTTGAGAGCCACTCGTTAGGATGTGGCTCCGCCACCGGGACCAATGTTAGATTCATCTCATATAAGTTGTGTTGTGATGCCGCATACCAGTGATACCCGTCGGTAAATTTTGGGATGTCTTTGAAGCCAAGATGAGGAAGATTGACTTCTGGATTCCCATGATTTAGTTTAATCTGACCATTGTTTGTAAGTAGACAATTGCCAATCAAAGAAGACAAGCACATGTTTGTCCCACAAAATGGTTGTTTCTCAGGGATTAAACTGAAAAGGGTGAGGTTGAAAACATAAACTACAACTAGCAAAGTTTTCTCATGTCTTCCCCCTCTCTTGTAACACCCTTTTTCGGGGAAAAGTCCGTGGCCTTTGAACAAGTAACAGACATTTTAGCCAATCTTCAGACAAAAATACAAAATGGGAATGGGAGAACACTGTTTGTAGCCAAATTAGCAAGCCCCAAATTGTCAGGGAAGAGTCCAAGTGAACCATGCACAAAAGCAAGCGCTGTTCCCACAAGCCACAACTCTGTCAAGACGGTCACACAGTGTGTTGGATACGTGAAACACAGGCGTCTAGGCCAAGCCGCAGCCAAAAAGTCGACAAACATGGAAGCTGCTGAGCAACCGAACGCCAGAGGATCAAAAAGCAGAAACATCTTGAAAGCCTTTTTTCTCATTGTATCGGCTGGGAATTGAGAAGGCAGCTGCAAATGTGACTGTCGCCATGATTATTAATGCCAATAAATTAAGGCCTGCCATGTTCTTAAGATCTAGAGAGTTTATATATAGATTTACTCTCACTCGCTTCAACCATTTTCGCCGTGTATTTACTCTCCCATGTCTCGAATTGCTCATCATCTTTTATATTAGATTTTCTGTTTCTGTGCTTCGGAAGTCGCTCTTATCACCATCCGTTCCAAACTGGGTAGAGCTCCCTTTATCTCCAATGCTGCCATACTCGAAGAGTTTTAAGCTGTTTCAAAGACAACAAACTTGTTAGAACTTTCTCTACCTTATTGTTATATCGTCACTACTGGAAATTTAAACCACCTTAGCTTTACCATTTCAAGCTCCCGAAGCTGATTGCTCGATCGAATTATGTCAACGGTGGTCAGTCCTGCCTTATTCAGAGCCCCTTTTTGTCAACTCTTGGATCCCTTGCCAGCATTTCCAGAATCTTGGCATGGCCGTATTTCATTTAAACGGATTGTAAATATTAGTTCAACTCTTGGATATGCCACGCGTATTTCATTTAAACGGTTTTTTTTTTTGGTCTTTTTTTGCGTTTTCTTCGAGCTTACTCATGGCATTTCACGCTATACGGTGTGAAGCTTTTCTTTTAATCATTTTTATCTCAAGCAACAAATAGCCAGGGAAATTTAAATAATGTTTGATATTCAAAATTCCTTTTTTTTTTTTTTACCAATATAATTTTATTGTCTATTTCTTTAATATTAAAATATTTGATTAGTTATTTTAATACTATTAAATTAGTATATAAACTAAACTATTAGTTTTATTACATTAAATATTTTCATTTTTTATCTTTTTTAACCCGACATAAAGACTTTTTATAAAGTTGCGTGAACCTAAATGAAATTAAACTAAACTAAATGATAAATAAAAAAATTTAAAAATATAATTAAAATTAAAAATAATAAATTAATCAAAATTTATTGAAGTATTGTAATCTAAAGAAAAATCCTAAAGAATAATTAGATAAATTATATATCAATATCCGGGCCTTAATCAGAGAGAGGATAAACTCAAACCCTAAGAAATCTAAGCCCATTTCAGCCAAAAGAAAAAAAAATTTTCCTGGTGTTTGTCTACGCGCGAGTTTTTCCAGTAGGACTGACTCGGTGCTGTTGACAAAGAAAGAGAGCGTGTGCGTGCGGTTTTTTTTAGGGGAGACAGACAACCAAAGACGCCGACGCCGACGCCGACGCGGACGGCAGCGAAGACGACGGCTGTGACGGCGGTGATTCCATGAACGCAATGCTTCAACAGAGCTCATTCCGCGACTCTCTTTTCGCTTCTTCGGATTTTCGCTTTCGCTTCTTCAGGCCTCCTTTCTCCGCTTCAAGAACCACCTCAATTTCCTTTCACATGGAACAACAACAACAACAACAACAACACAAGCTATCTTCTTCTTCTTCTTCTTCTTCTTCTTCTTCTTCTTCTTCAGTGGCATTGAAGCAGAATCAGAGAAATCCCAATCCAGTCTTATCTTGCCGAGCTTTGCCCGACACTTCACTCAGGTGACTCTGTTTTCTAGTTTAATTAGTGTTTTTCAGTAAAGTTTTCTTCTTCATAATCTATCTTTGTTAAAAGCTTTTTTTTTTCTTTTTCTTTTTTTTGAAAAGAAAAATAGAAACTTTTCATATGATTGTTTCTTTCGTAGGTTTAATTTTAAAAACAGTGGCCTAGAATTTGAAGAAGCTAATGCATATTGTTTGGCTTGTTCTTGTTTAAGTGTTTGTATGCAAGCAGACAATCCAAACTTTTGTCTTAATGTCCTTAATTTTATACACAAATCAGTTAAATGGGTATCAATTTTCTGGCAGATTTTGACTTTGTTTTCTGGTTAAGTTAGTGTTTTCTTCTTCATAATCTATCTTTGTTAAAAGCTTTTCTAAATTAGAGGGGAAATAAAAAAGCACTTTTTTTAATTAAAAAAAATGAAACTTTTCATTGGACTGTTTCTTTCATAGCTTCAGTTTTATAAACGTTGTCCTAGAATTTGAAGAAGCTAATGTTTACTTCGTTCTTGTGTAAGTGTTTATTTGCAAGTGGACAATCCAAACTTTTACATCAAGTCCTTAATTTTATCCACAAATCAGTTAAATGGGTCATGCAGAAGCAGTTTGTAATGATTTGGTAGTAGAGCCAAATTCTATAACCCAGAATGTTCAATGTGGAAAATGTGTGTGTAGGAAAGATGACATACCTGTCCATGGATTGTCTGAGACCATTGTTGGTGTTCTTGGAGGAGGTCAACTGGGTCGCATGCTCTGCCAAGCTGCCTCGCAAATGGCCATCAAAGTCATGGTTTTGGACCCGCAGGAGAATTGCCCTGCTAATGCACTTGCCTATGATCACATGGTTGGAAGTTTCGATGACAGTGCTACCGTTGAAGAATTTGCTAAGAGGTTCGATTTTTTGGAAACTGGGTTTTGATAATTTTCGCATAAAATTTATCACAGCAATGCTCATGCACTTTGACTTTTCAAGTCCGTATGCCAAGATATAGTTTTGCTGGTTTTTAGATGTGGGGTGTTGACTGTTGAAATTGAGCATGTTGATGTTGCAACATTGGAGAAACTTGAGAAACAAGGAGTAGATTGTGAACCGAAAGCCTCTACAATCCGAATAATTCAGGTTCATATCCCCTTATTTTAGAATTTGACTTTATCTTTCTTGCAACAGTTTAGGTGCTTTAAGAATAAGCCATTTGGAATGCAATAATCGGAATGTCAAACTCTTTTCTGTGCTTAATGTGTTACAAACACTGAAATGCAAGTGTCACCCATTAGCGTTGTGATTAATCCTTAGTTAAGATATGAGAACTATTTTTCCTAGATTAGAGAATAATCTCCTGTTCCATTATCAGATCTAACTTTGTCTTTACACATTTCCCAGGATAAGTATCTCCAGAAGGTCCATTTTTCTCGGCATGGCATTCCACTTCCCGAATTTATGCAGGTTGTTTACTCTTAATGCATTTGTTTGAAAGGTTACGGCTAATGGTGATGCATTTTCCTTCTATAACAGTATGAATAACAATTTGTTCGTTATAAAATATGGCAAAGGTAGATAGATGATCTTGAAGGTGCCAAGAGAGTGGGGAAACTGTTTGGCTATCCTCTTATGATTAAGAGTAAAAGGTTAGCTTACGATGGGCGTGGAAATGCTGTTGCAAAGAGTGAGGATGAGCTTTCTACTGCTGTTTCCGGTAAAATGGTTCATTCAAAATTTTTCATTATTGTTGGGTGTGTGGTTCTGGTTCTTTATTAGCTCATTGAATCAGTGACAATGCCATTTACACATATTCCTAGGTCTTCATAAAGCCATGCTTGCCACTAGACTATAATTGATGGATGTTGACTGATGAGTCTGCTGGGATTGCTCTTACCCATATTATCCTAGTAGTAGGTTTCATGCTTTCTTTTTATTTGATTGATAGAGTTTATAACTTGTATTTACGTTAAATATTTTCAAATTTGCAGCTCTTGGAGGCTTTGACCGTGGTTTGTATGTTGAGAAATGGGCCCCTTTCGTGAGGGTTGGTTTCTACCTTTTGCCAATAGATGTAGTAATGGATTATTGCAACTAGTAGTCCGGACTTTTTTGGATTATCCATTAGTAATATCCAAAAAGTACAATTGATATAAAATTCGGTCTAGCTTTAGTATTTGCTTACTAATGGCGTTCCACTGTTTGTTGATGTCGCTGATTACAATAGGAGTTGGCTGTTATTGTGGCAAGAGGAAGAGATGGTTCTATCTTATGCTATCCTGTTGTGGAAACTATACATAGGTAAGCTGCAGATTCAGCATTGACATATCTGTCAGTAATAAATTATCGTTCTTGGCTCTTATTGAGTTTTTCTGTTCACTAATTTAAAAGCTGCTGAAGTATATTTGATCTGATGTTATCCACTCTGGCTTATACGGAATCATTGCACTCATAATTCGGGAATTTTGTCTTCTTGTAGGGAAAACATTTGTCATATAGTCAAGGCACCTGCAAATGTATCTTGGAAGATTAGAAAGCTGGCGACTGAGGTTGCTTATAAAGCTGTAAGTTCATTAGAAGGTGCTGGCGTGTTTGCAGTTGAGTTGTTTATGACAGAAGATGGCCAGGTAGAAATTCAACTTCTATCACGCATCCTGCATGGTTATTCGTTGTTCATTAAGGTGTCTTGTGGGCTTTTTTTCCGTCTTAATTTCAACAATCTGCTAACTTCACTTATTTGTTCTTCTCATGACTTCTTATCAGATCTTACTAAATGAAGTAGCTCCTAGACCTCATAATAGTGGTCACCACACAATAGAGTCTTGCCACACCTCACAGTTTGAACAACATTTGAGGGCTGTTGTGGGTCTTCCACTTGGTGATCCATCAATGAAAACTCCGGCAGCAATCATGTATAATTTACTTGGTGAAGATGAGGGAGACCGTGGCTTCGATTTAGCTCATCAACTTATTGGAAGAGCACTGAGTATTCCAGGTGCTACTGTCCATTGGTATGATAAGCCGGGTAAGATTATGCTTATGCTAAGTTTTTTTATGTCTTCCCGCATCTCATTTTGATTTATCCTCAATACCCACCTTCGTAATCAAATGACAAGCAGAAATGCGGAAGCAACGTAAGATGGGTCATATCACCATTGTTGGTCCTTCCATGAGTGATGTGGAGAGACGTATGGATTCAATGCTGTGCAAAGATGGATATGATTCTCAGTCTGCGGGTTAGTTTATTTTTATTGGGCACTTAAAAATTTACCATGTTGTCTTGGAAGTGAAGCTGCCTCAGGGATTAGTTTTCCTTTGTTAGATTTAATGCAAATCTCTAGCAAAGTGCTGTCCAGAGGCGCAAACTTTGTAGCTTGATGGTCTATTAACCAGTTTATCAAGGCTTAGCTGAGCTGAAATCAGATATGGAGAAATGATTTTTAATGACTATCTTTTGTATTGGTTGTGTTTTTGTTTGCTAGTGCAGTCACACCACGAGTTGGGATCATAATGGGCTCTGATTCGGATCTTCCCGTGATGAAGGATGCTGCGAAGATTTTGAGTATGTTTGATGTGCCTCATGAGGTTAGCTTTTTCTAAACTACTGTTTCGACTTGGGGATCATCTGTTGTTATACAAAACCTTATGTATGTTTCAACTCTACATAAGATTCATTTATTTTAAATTGTAGGTGCGAATTGTTTCAGCACATCGAACTCCTCAGTTGATGTACTCTTATGCCTCATCTGCTCGGGATCGAGGTATTCAGGTCATAATTGCTGGTGCTGGTGGCGCCGCCCATTTACCAGGCTAGTTCCAGAAAAACTTTGCTCCATATTGTTTTTGCTTTTGTTTTTTGTTTTTGGTACATTATAGCATTATTTCGGTTCTGCCTTTAAACCTCAGGTATGGTAGCTGCACTTACTCCTTTGCCAGTAATTGGTGTTCCTGTGCGTGCTTCTACATTGGATGGAATTGATTCACTCTTATCGATTGTGCAGGTAACGTCGTACAAATCCAGTTGCCTACATCTTACTACCTAAAAGCTGCAATTTCCTATTAACTAGAATGTTCTATCATACCTCTTCTCTATCTTTTCTTGTTAGTGAAACGAGAATTTGTGTGCTTATTTTCTGGTCCAAATGATTTACGTTTTGGGTTGTGAATATAGCCATGCATGGAAGAAACCATACCGTGCACGATATCTTTTGATTTTGTGTTGTGTTAAAGTGACGCTTTTCAATGGCTGGTGTTTCTGGCAAAGTAGCCTAAATGTTCTTTTGTGTTAATCCTGCAGATGCCAAGGGGCGTCCCAGTTGCAACAGTTGCTGTAAACAATGCCACAAACGCAGGTTTGCTGGCAGTAAGGATGTTAGGTGTTGGCGACAGCAATCTAGTTGCAAGGTTAGATAATCCATTTAGTGAAACAAAACATAATTCTTTTACGACAATAAAAAAAGTTCCGTAGTTAATTACATATGTCGTTGATTTGGTGGTAAACTATGTGCAGAATGAGTCAATATCAAGAAGACACAAGGAATGATGTCTTGGTGAAAGCAGAGAAGCTAGAAAAAGATGGCTGGGAATCCTATTTGAATCCTTGACAACCAATATATGTTCGGGTTATATCTATTCTTTTCTTGTCATATAACACATTATTTGAAGGTCAAGTTGATCGAACGTAACACCGACTGTGAAAACCCCTGTTGCCACAGATAATGCATAGATTTAAGAAATACCCGAGTTGAGCCAGTTAAAAAAGAGAAGCAGATAATTAGACAGATTTGATATGTGAATCAGGAGTGTTAAAAAAAAAAAAAAAAAAAAAAAAAGGGTGTTTCCAGATGACAGTTGAGTGACGATGCAAGGATAAGAACTTCTTTTCCTTTCATTTCTTTGTTCAACTTTCATCTTATCTTATTATTCAATTGCGGATTAGGACCAACTTATTTGGAGAGAAATTTTGTATTTTCCTTCTTTTTCCAATACAAAACTAGAACAACATTTATTTGTTTCTCATTATCCAAATGCTAGTTACCACAAAGGTCGTGCCAACCTTATCATCCAAAACAGAGTGGTGGACCGACCTTCACGAAATATGAATGATTTATTCCTTTTTTTTCCATATTTTTAGTAGAATTTAGAAGATTCGTTCAATTTCAGTCTTCGTAAAATTTTTTCCAATTTTCATGCAAAAATAAAACGGTATATGAAATCTGTTGTAAGAAATTATTAGCCACACAACAAAGTAGGCAAAAGGGCGGTGAAATTTCAGATAAAAAGCCAGTCAACTCAACTCAACCAAACACAAAACACAATCCACCAACCAAATCCAAACTGAGAAAACATTGATTTTTGAAATTTAGGCAGGAGAAGACTTTCATGAATCTTTGCATGATCTGAACGAGTATTATATGGTCTCCTTTTCCAACAGCCCATTGTTTTTTTTTTTTTTTTTTTATTTTTAATTATTATTTTAAAAGTTACCGCCCAATTTTATCTATAGAGTTTGAGAATTAAATGGGTTTATTCGCTTTTCTTTTTTTTTTTTTAAAGATTTTTTTTAGATAGGTTCATGGTACCAAAGCATCATTCCAATATAAATATGTACTGCCAAGTGAATGACAGAGGTACATGCTATTGTCATGCACGCCGACTTGTTTTGGAGACAGGTTAAAAGAGGATGACAATTACACTTACGTTTTCCTGTTCCTTTTCCTTTTTTTTTTTTAATAGAATTTTCATATTTTTGAAAAGAATAGTGGTAGAGATACCATCTCTAATAGGTAATCTCAATTCACATGAGGTAGTGAATTTTCATCTTTTTAATGAGAGTTACTTTCTATTTTCTTTATTTTCTTTTTTTGAATGGTAATGATATGTGATTTTAATAGTACTCAAAAGTTAGGATTAGAATCATGTTATTGCCATTTTTCTGTCCGAAATATATATATGAATAACAATAAGTGACAATAAATATTTAGGATTAGAATTGTGTTATTGCCATTTTCCTTTTTAAAATATATATGAATAACAAAAACAATGACAACTACTAAATAAATAATAGTATAAATAGATTAATAAATTAATAGATAATAAAGTTCTTATGGATTCGAATTTTTGTGTTATTGCAAAGAAAGTTCCACAAATAGGATTGAAAAAGTTTTTTTTATCAGTCAATAAAATTTAGATCTTGACTGATAGAGGGATTG
The DNA here is from genome assembly GCA_025413025.1 of Ficus hispida. Taxonomy (NCBI): domain Eukaryota; kingdom Viridiplantae; phylum Streptophyta; class Magnoliopsida; order Rosales; family Moraceae; genus Ficus; species Ficus hispida. The sequence continues at coordinate 19,662,658 of CM046363.1, forward strand.
CTAATACTTGCTTAATTATCAGGGTAGGTGGCATTTTCGCGTTGATTAAGACTAAGAGATGAGTTTCATATATGATAACACGTTATTTAAACATGTAATGATTAGTAAAGTCTAAATTACTATAAGAACCACTTAAAGTTGAAAGTAGGAAATTGTCTAATATTTTGCACACCTATTTCTAATTAAGGCTTAAGCCAATTCGGGTCATCATGTGTTGAGCAATATTAGATGTGAACTTGCCTGGGTGTTACACAAAAATATTGAAATTTCCTAACTATAGGATATATATGGACCATTTCAACTATATAAGTTTTAATGCAGTTATATAGACCAGGTATATTTTGAGTTCCAAGGTTCCGTGTCTTTGATTTTTTGACCATCTCTATTCAACCATTTATTTTATATCAAACGCGCCTCTAAGTCAATTACACAATAAAGTTTCTCTATACACATATATGTGTGCATATATATATATATATATATATATATCAAACTCCCTCTCCTCCACCGCCACAAACATATCATCCAATTCACCAGTCCTATTCTTCTCAGTACCACAGCATTTTCTCCTCCAAGAAAATTACTCAATATATATACAGACATACACACACACACACAAACACACAAACATTTACGTATATTACCAAACTTTTTTTCAGTTATTTTTCACAAATGGGGTGTCACAAAAATGCGTGTTACATAATCTTATTCGTTTGTACAATAGTTTTGGCAGATGGGTTTGGGGAAACTTTGGGAATGAGGCCATTGGGAGGAGAGAAATGGGTTATAAACGCTTTGTCGTTTCAGTCATTCTCAAGGGGAGATGACAAACCTTCGAGCCCTAACCCATGCACGTTCATCCCAGGACGTAGCCGTGGGCGTTGCACTTTGAGCCAAATGGACGTTCCTGATCAGCCTGATCATCATCATCATCATCATCATGCACCGCCACCTTTTCTCCATTTTGCAGCAGCCGATCCTGTTGCGATTCGTCAGAATCAGAAGCAACAAGATCAGCCAAGTTCTTGATCGTGATGCCGTTCAAGATGTACGTACATAGTAAGAATGTAAGATAGATCATAAGATAATATACAGATAGACAGTAGTTACGTCAAATTGCTTTTTCTTTTTTTTCGAAATTTTTTTCCTTTTTACTGTTTATGTGTTATTTAGTCATTTTCCTCATTAATTTGTTCTTGTTTGAGGAGCAACTAACATGACGCGAGAAAAAAGGTGTAGTTGTCGTTTGTCAAGCCCCCAATAATAATAAAACTATTTTACATTTTTAATTTATATATATATATATATATATATATGTATACACACACACTTATTATACTATCCGCAAGCATGTGGATGAGTCTCCTTCGAATTTAATTAATTGTATATAGGGGTTAAATTTTATGGGAAAAATTGTTAGAAAATATTGTTACACTCATTTTGTAACGTTGTTTACGATTAAGATTAATATATATATGGTCCTTACGGAAAGGCACCTAATTATCATAAAATCTCCTTTTGAAGAAATAGAGTGAATATAAAATGTGCAATATTGCATGACAAGGTGGCTCTCGAACTTGATTCACACTACAAAGTCTATCCCCCATAACATAACATAAAATAAGATAAAACATATAAAAAATACTAAAAATATAGGTACTCAAGAAAATAAATGAAAACGATAAGATACGAAAATTTGACCTTTTTCCACTTTGGTTCTACGTTCTGGTACTCGTACGTGACGTGTTTCAACAAATATATATATATATATATATATATTTTATATGTGTGTGTGGTAGCAATCCATGCACGTTTAGTATCCAAACAACCATATGTACATGTTATATATATATATATATATATATATATATATATTTTATCCTTGACAATTATTTCTAGCTGAAAGAAGTAGTTGATTTAATTACTACTTCATATCTTTGAAGAAATAGGTCTTCTGTAATAAACCTTGCAGAAACTATATACTAAGAAATTATGGTGTAAACCTTCACCATATATATAATTCCCTCAGTATCAAGAGGATCTTTTGAATTACCGTTTTGTTCTTTTTTGCTGAATAATTTTACGATTTTGTTCTTGATTTTGTATATCTGATTTAATATGTGAATGAGACGTGACAGAGCACCTCATCTCCACTCCAAACCAAACATACCTACACTGACCCTTCGATGGGCTAAGTCATGAATAATTGGGTCACATACATACATATATATATATATATATATATACTTTTTTTTGCTGGTTATTTAGGCCATATATATATATATATATATCGATGGCCCACTCTCTGATTACATCTTTGACAGATTCTGAGCACTTCTAATGAAGTGCAAAGTTAATACACTAATCATAAATTTTGATATTTAAATGGAAAAAAAATACTCCCTAACTAGTGTTATAGTTGATGTATGGAAAATTTTATTGTAAATTTCTCACTACATGCTCGTTGGAGATAACAACTCCAAACGGAATTTTCTAAAAAAATAAATTTCTTTGAAAGTAAATAAATTTCATTACTCCCATTTCCATGTCTCTTTTTTTTTTTATCATTTTAAAAAATTCAAACTATAATTTTTTATTTAAAGTTAAAATAAGGTGATTTTTTTTTATAAAAAAACATTAGATAAAATGATTAGAGGAACAAAATATGATCGATATTATTATTTTAATTAGAAATATACATTTTAAGTTTTTGTATTTTTTAACTCAAATTAATTCATTTTCAATCAAACACGTGTTTTTAAAACTCAAACTCGTTTTTTAACAAAATATTTTCAGAATTCCAACTTCAATTGTCACCCTAGACTAGCTAATGTAAAAAAATAAATAAATAAACATTATTTAAGTTCTGTTGATTAATTTCTCTATTTTTTTCATTTGATTATTACATATGTGTCAATGTTAATAAATTCTTTTTTACACTTTTTTGTAATAAAAAGTATAACAATAACACTTATACGAGCACAGACATTAGGCGGGTATTGTTCATAAAGACAGACGAGCAAGGGAAATAGAACCTACAATCTATATTTTCTATACTATACTTTAAAGGATGGATTACTACTAAAGCACAGTGTTTTTGTCATTGGCAACCCAATCATCCATCACGTTACAGATCCATCAACCATCACGTGATGTTTTTTTTTTTTTTAATTTTATTTTAATTTATTTATCTATTCTGTCGGTATATATTTACCAATTAATTTTGATAACGAAAACACCAAATTTTGTGGGCAAGTGTTGAACACGCTCCACGAGAGATGGATGCAAAAGTGGGGGAAATTTTTGAGATGTGCAGTGAAGTGTTCATGGCCATGGAATTGTGTGTGTCCCTACGAATTGTCAAAGGTACTCGTTTATAAATGGTGGTGGGACATGTCCCCTCTTGCCAGTCACATGGTTAGTGCCAGCAATGCAGCACAAGGAGGGAGGAGGAGGTGGGAAAAAAAACCAACAAAATTACAAAGAAGTTTGTGAGACAAAGGGAAAAGAGCCATCTATATATATATATATATATATGTATATATCATTGTTACTTGAGTGTGGAAAGGGAATGTGGTGTGACATCTCAAGGGCAAAAGAATACAAACATGTGAGTCTGTCAGACTCAGAAAAGAGGCGTCACTATATATACATAAATATCTATATAGCTAGCTGCCTCTCTCACCCTCGTCAATTTGTATTAGCTGTCCATTTTTGACTGCAAAAACCTAGTCATATCATTTGGCACCCTTTTCAATGGAGCTTCAAAAATACCCACCTTCTCTCTTCATTATTGTTTGGTCTTTCTTTCTAACGCATCAATAATGAATCACTTGAAAAATCTTTGGAGCCATGCATTAACCAGTTCATTTTTGCATTCCATATACACGGAGAAAGATACGTATGTTTTAAGGTTAAATACATAGTTTCCTTGATGAATAAAAGTGTATGGTGAGATGATCGGTATGGTAGTTATTCATTTTCAGCATACGTTGAGAAGCATCAATATTATTGATCCATAGCTATTTAAGTTAAAGGATAAAACATGTCATCTCAAATTTTTATCGAAATAAGAAGTATTGAAATAAGTCTCTAACTGCTTCTCTTTGACTTGAACTTATGATCTTTGTTAAAATTTGAATTTTTTTTCTAACACCCCTAAATTTTAAGTTGTTATAATATTTATATACAAATTTAGTACCGTTTTACTTTATGTTAACTTTTAAAAATTAGTTATATTAAAATTCATTTAGTATGATATCAGAGAAAGATAATGTTAGGTTTTGAGCCTAATCTATTTACATGACATGCCATACATGAAAAAAGACGTTTAAAGTTGAATATATATCTCACGTCTTCAAGTGACTGGATTATTAACTTATATTATAGTATTTATATGTATTGGATACTCTCTTCTTTTAAATTAATTTTTGATCATGAGTTATATTTAAACACATTTAATACTCTCATCAGCCACGTTACGAGCAATCCCAATTTATGATGTGAAATTCTCAAGTTACTAGGCCACCCCTTGGTGATATTCTATGATTCTATAGTTAACTTTTGAAGTTCACGTGGCGTTTCTCATATAATATATATAAATAAGTATATGCATATATAGGGCCTTATTGACAATGACCCAAAAATGAACAACCGGATGTGTTACAAAAAAAGCGAAGCACCTCCTTTTTACACTCATATATGTTGTGGCCAAAAAGTTGATGATATTAAACATGAAGAAGTGTAGCAAAAAATGCTCTGCATATATCATGAATTTCTTAGGCCCGTTCATTACAACTTTTTACTGGTTCTTTAGTGAAGTCAGTCTTGAATTTGATAGTAAATACCCTTTGGAAATAAAGAAGTCAACTATTTAATTAATTTATATATTTTTTTTCGCTGTATTATTGTCTTTCTGCGACAAAAAGGGTGGGGAAAACAGAACCCTACCTACCTATAGGGTAGCCTTTATAGCTCAGCAAGAGACCTGAAAAAGTAACGGTTGATGCTCTTAAATAACAGTCAATGTGTTTGCAGAATACTACTGCATGTCCAACACGTACATGGGAATTGGATTTTATTATTTTATTGTTTATTATTTATTATTTCTTTCTTTCCTTTTTTTTTTTTTTGGCCCCTTCCAGTCTATGAGTATATCAGCGGTTCAGCGTTTATTTTGTTCTTGCTACTGACTGACCCATTATATTTTGCTCACCAACCAAAACTCAGGCCAATGGTGAAAACTGAAAGCCCTTGGAGAGAATTTTGGGGGTGTTTTATTGGAAAAAGCTTCTTAATGTGCCATTGAAACATTCTCTTTCAAGTACAAATACTACTCAAAGTCATAGGATTATGTCTTTGGGGGGGTTATAGTTAACAACTTGGATTTCTTATAAAAATATATATATATCACAATTAATAAAAAATAAATCTGTTATAGTGATTACGTTGTGAGACCCGCTTTGTCGTGATAGTATGGGTGTCAATTCGTGTCCCGTGTCGTGTTTGAATCGTGTTGAATTTTTTTCTTCCCAACCCGAACACAACCCGTGACAAGAAACCGACATGAAACCGCGACACGAACACAACACGAACTCGAAACGGATTGACACGAAACGACACGAACTTGATCCGAAATTGATCCGTAACACAAAATTAATACGAAATTGACACGAAATTTGACCCGAAATTGACACGTAACCCGAAATTGATTCGAAATTGACACGAAAAGTGGACACAAAATTGACACGTAAAAAATGGGTCCAACCCGAACATGATATGAAATTTTTTTCGTGATAATTTTTTCTAATCTGAACATAACCTGCTTCCTATTTTTTATAACCCAAACTTATAAAATTCATGTCATTTTCAAATCATATAATCGAATCACAATTTGTATTGTTATCCCTGTTTGATTGGTATGAATGTACAAAGCGCGTGGGATGAAAATGAAAATAAGGTGTCCTACATCACAGGGACAAAAGCTCGAAAGCACCCAACAAATATTATATTTATTGAGAGAAAAGGCAACAAAGGAAGCGGAAAAGAAAAGGGGATAAAGGAAAAGACGGGATTCGAATATGAGTACACAAATCAATTAAGACACCCCAACCACTCATCATGTTCGGGGAGCCGGGAGCACCACCAACCTTTCATTTTACATTTTTTTTTTACTCTTTCAATAAATCATAAAAATATTTTTGTAATTTATCTAATTTATTTATTCCAAATTTTTGTTATAGGGTATCCAAAAAAAAAAATTTCTATTAGTCCTCGTTTAGTTTATTAATTCAAATTTAAAAAAATTTACTTAATTTTTATCTTTTTCAAGATGTTAATAAAATTTTTAATTAATTTTTAAAAAATTAAATAACTCCTATCCAAATATTTTAACTCAATCCTAAAACACAACTTCAAATTATCAAGCTAACCTAAAAAGAATATGTCAAAATTCGGGATAGATTTTTGTTTGCCTTGTCAAAAAATTCTCCAATTATCAAGGTTATTAGTTTTCTAGTCTCTTCACACATATTTATGGACCCGCTATATATATATATATGCACACAATGTATATTTACGTTACATTATCGTTCCTGTCTGAATGCTGGATAAGAGAATTTTCATATATATATATATATATATATATATACACACACACTATTTAAGAGGCGGAGACCAAAGGCCACAAGGCCATGGCCATGGGGCTGTCTGCAGGGATATTTGTGACCCACTGAGAGAAGAGAGCGAAGAATCCTTGGGAAGTAGAGTCTATTGGGTCGTGTGCAGGTGCAGGATAAGTATGGTGGGGTCACTTTTGACTTTGGAGGGTCCCAATTGGAACAGTTGGACATGGACTGGACATCACCCAGTAGAGATGGCATGTGAACACCTTGGGTCCCCCCCCCCCCCGGCAGCTAAAATCCTCTTTCAACATGTCATGATTCAAACTTTTTTTTGTCAATATCTGCATATATATATATATATATATATACAAACGCATATAAAAATAAGTAAAAATCACTTGCTGTTGGACCAAAGCATTTTCAAATTTATGTATCTCCCTTGAAGAGTTATTATTGAAGTAACTGTCTTAAAGAGTTATTAATAAGGTTGATTAGTTATTTCCAACACTATGTGATCCATCTATTCGTGAGTTATCTGTACTTTTAGTTCGACCTAAAACATAAACATGGGTCCGGCAAGTCTGACCCTGCCCGGTTTAAATAAATGGAGGTCCAGTTTGTCGGGTCATGGGTCAGTCCATATCTTTATATATGAAAACATTACTTTTATAATGTATATGGAATTTTCATAATATTACATCTAACTTTACTAGTTTTGTTGTACATTGTGGTAATATCAAATATGTATTTGAGAACTATTTTCTATATATTACTATGTTTTACCATTAGCACAAAAGTTTAGCACGTCATTGTAAATTCACTTATTGGCTAATGATGTTCAATGTCGTTTAATTTAAGCACACTACTTACAAATTCCTTCTTTTAACAGTCAAAAGTGAGGGAAAAAGAAAAGAAAAGAAGTGAGTTGTGTCTTTGTTCTAGTGTAATGGTAACTGATCTTCAAACCTTCTCAGCATGTGGGCAGAGAGTCATAGAGTACCACTTTGCTTCCCACTAGTCAGCCAATATCTTTGGTTCACTTTATTCCTCCATTTCTTTTATAGCCTTTTTGCAGATTTAAAGAGGATTCCTTATAGTAGGGAGAGGACTTACTAATTTTATCCATTATTATAGTCGGCTATTGGCTAAGAACATCCCTTTTTTTTTTTTTTTTTTTTTTTTGTTTTATATAAGCAAAAGAACTCTAGTGGTGGATCTATCATTATTTTAATTTCAGTCTCACAAATGGGATCTACTTTTCTAAATATGATAAAGAAAATATGTGTTTTTAATCTAGTCTCTTTCAATAATTAACTAAAATCTCATCTAAAATATCACAAACCTAATGCTACTACAATCTAAACTGAAATGGTAATTTTACCGGAATTTCATGGGATACGAATCTTAATAGACAAAGAAAAAAGTTAAATAATGTGTCATCTTCTTTTGTCAACTCATCTACCGTACGGTGTGAATTGAACACATATCTTTTGCAGCAACTAATATAACTATATGATTCACATATATATATATATATATATAATATTCTTGATGGAAGGTTCCTCTAACTAATAGAGAAAAACATAACGTACCAAAAGATATATATTTATAATATTAGATAAGTTCATGCATTGACGTTTGTTGGTGTAATATTGGCAAACTATTATCTATTGCCGTTTGCAATGTAGGCGTGTTCTGGAAAAGAAAATCTATTTGTTGCTGACAAAGATTCTTTTTAATATGCTACTTCCATTTACTCTGCTGGTTCGACTTTCACAAGGTTGTTCTTTATTTATTTATTTATTTATTTAAATAAAATTTTCACAAAGCATTTGACTGGGTGCAGAGGAAAGCTCTGGTGGCAAATACTTTTTAAAATCAGTACATGTCACCCTGTTAAGGCAAATAGGTGGGAATTCAGGCATTTGCTTCACTCTATACGGATAAGCCCTTATAGAGTGCTCTTTTTCCAGTCTGCACTCTCTTTTTTTCTCTTTTTCTTTTTCTTTTTCTTTTTCTTTTTTTCACCTGAAGATCTTGTAATTGTTGTCCCCAATTATTATTATTATTATTATTATTTTGCTTGTAAAGGTCTTGTAGTTTTGTACTTGAAATGAAATACAAAACGGAATTCAGGTGGTGTGTTATTTTTCCTGTGATTAGTAAGTTCTGTACATTCTCTGGCTTCGGGAACTGGAATTTCATTCATTAGTTGGGGATAATTGAGAAAAGAATGACTTTTTGTTAAAAGGAGTGTGCTAATGGAATTCCCTAAAAAGTTGGGTCGGCTTAATTTTTCCTTCGGCTTAACCCAAATCCCAATTTTTCAATCAGACAAAGCATAAATTTGTTTGGGATCCCTAAACTTTCTTCTCTCTCTAGAATTAGTCCCTCTACTGAAAATCTATTCCATCTTAAACCCCTCAATTCTTTAAGCGCCTGCTGGCATCTAATTTGGAAAACTAATTTTATCATTTTTTTAATGCAAAATTACTTTTCACTATTCACATATCCAAATATCCATATTAAATTTAAACTTTAAACTTCTATAACTTTGTTATTTCAAGTCCAAATGAGATTAATTTTTTTAATTTTATAAATTACATAAAATTTCGAAAGGAATGAAACAATATCAATATTGATATTTTTTTTCCAAACATATTTTTAGATTTTATATTTTTCACTCTAAATGTTTTTTTTTTCCATCCAAAGACATATTTCTAAAGGAAAAGTATGTTATAAAGTCTAATTTATATATCCTATAGGTATAGATCATTTTTAAACCATTCTGATAAAATCGAACAGCTAAAATGTTGCTTGTGCATGATAACTATAATGTATATTAACTCAAAGTATTATATATTAAAAAAATATAAAAATAGAAATTAAAAAAAAATCAAAGAAACTAAAAAAACTAGTCGATGACCGTTCACTAGCAGCCCCGCTGACATCGGCAATGAGTGCCCCCTTCCCTGACGCTGACAAAGACCGCCTCCCTCCCCCCCGATACCGGCTACGAAAGCCCTCCCTTACCGACGGTGACAAAGACCCCCTCCCTTCCCCAACTAGATATGCCTCCTCCCCTCCGACGTCGACGAAGGCTCCCCTCTCCCCCGTTGATGCCGACAATGACAACCCCCCTCCCCCCCCGGACAAAACAGATATGCCCCTCCTCCCTTTGTCGACGCCAACAAAGACAACCCCCCTTCTCTCCACGACGACCTAGTCCCGCCCTACCCTCGACGCTCCAGTCCCTCCACCCCTAATAGGTCGCTTGCCCAGAAGCTGGCGACGTTGCCTTGGGAGATCATTTTAAAACCGTTCTGATGTAATCGAATAATTGATATATTTTCTTATATATCATATCTATAATATACCTTAACTTATAGTATTACATACTTAAAAAAAAGATATTAAAAAGAATTCAAAGAAACTAAGAAAAAAATTTGGCCAACAATTGTCCACCAGTGGCACCCTTGACGCTGGCGATGAGTGCCCCCCTCCCTGATGTTGACAAAGACCCCCAACTTCCCCCCCCGACGCCGGTGACGAGCGCCCCCCCTTCTCGACACTAACCCTGCCTTCCCCAACTGGATCTACACCCCCACCCTCGATGTTGACAAAGGCTCCCCCTCTCCCAAACCCCCTTCCCTTGTCGATGCCGACAAAGACAACCCCCCTGGTAAGCAAAATTTGTCCCCTCCCCCTGCCAACACTGAAGAAGACAACCCCCCCTCCCCTCGCAGGTCGCTTGCCCAAAAACCAGCGACGAGCGTTCCCCCCTCTCATCTAGGAACTGACGACGCTCCTCCCCCTCCCCTCCTAGATGCCATCAATTGTAAACCATGTTAGTTTTTTTAAAATTTAAAAAAAAAATTTATTATTTTTAAAATTTATTAGTTTATACTAGTATGAAATAAGGTAAATTATAATTATTATACACAAATATTTTAACCGTTTGATTATATCTTAATGATTTAAAAATAAATTCTATTAATAAGATAAATACATGGAATTTTATTATAGTTTTACCTATTTTTAAAACTTTATATACTTTCCAAACCAAAACACATCTCTCAAAGTTTAGGAGGCATTTCGTGAATGAGTTTGAGTTAAGATTTTTATAATTTTTATTAATTTTTCAAAAAAATATAAAAACTAAAATGAAAAATGTGAGTTTAAACTTATTTGCCAAATACCCATTTAAAGTTAAAATCTAAGGGTGAGTTTAGTTCACAGACTCAAACTCAAACTCAATTTTTTAAATTTAATTTTTATCTTTTTCTGAAAAAATATTTTATCTTTTTTAAAAAATTCAACAAAAATTACTATTAAAATTTAAAAATCTTAATTCAAACTTAAATACCAAATACCCCTTAAAATGTTAAAAGCGTGGATAAATCTTCATGGGAGGAGCAAATTGACATCGCGAGTGAGCAGCACGCGCTTGAGGAAGGGGAGAAAGAGCGTTTGGGGGAGGAAGGAGCAAAGACAAACTCAGTTTGGAATCTATTGACAGAAGCAAGAGCGTCATCATATCAATTAGTGAGACCAAAAGATCTTTGGACCAGTGCGGTCTAAAAAACACACCCAGTATAATAATACATATATATACATGTAAAGATATATATATATATGTATATCTATACATTTTCATGTTAAATGTGATATGCTGTGCAAGCTCTACTGCTGAAACATCTACATGAGTAGATTCATTATTGTCTGTCTATAGGCTCTCTCAGATTCTCTCTCTCTCTCATCCATCACGTGACCCTTCAATTCTTAGAGAGAGAAACAGCAGTGGGGTTTTGGAGAGAGATTGATACAGATTTCAGATACACAAATACGACCCCCAGAAAAGGCCACAACCAACAAAACCCAAAACCAAAAAAAAAAATCACTTTTTTTCCATTCTCTTTCTGCCTCTTTTTTTAACGTATGTCTAAATCATACAATTATACTTCAATTTTTATCTTTTAATTTTATTATATTATAATTTCATAATTTAAACTTTATAATTTCATAATTTTATATAAATAAATTTAAATATAATAATTTTTTTTAAAATTATATAAAATTTTGAGAAAAGTACAATATTTTTATATTAATATTTTTTCTAAATATGTTTTAAATTTTAAAATTTTTAATTTTAATAATTTAAATATATTGATAGAGATATAATCAATTTAAATTTAAATTTTATTATCCGAATATTAGCATCAAAATGCAAGCTTATTTTCTTTTCTAATATCTATTACTAGCCATTTCTATGTCTCACTCACTAACTGTCCCCTAACATCCTGTGTGGTGGTTGTGTCATTGTAAGGAGAAGAGAAGGTGAAATTAGAAGGAAAAAAAAAAAGAAAAAGAAAAAGAAAAGAGAAGGGCATCTTTCCCAGGCCAGTATCCTGCCTCTCTCTGACCTCTCTTTGCACTCTTTGCAGTGAGTGTTGTTCTCAGCTCTGAAACACTGTTTCAAAGACTTTAGAGCGAGAAAGTTTCTTTCTTTCGTTCCTTTTTTTTTTTTTTTTTTTTAGAGAGAGAGAGAGAGAGAGTGTGTGTATATATAAAGCGAGAGTGCTTGAAATGCAGCAGCACCTGATGCAGATGCAGCCCATGATGGCAGCCTATTATCCCAACAACGTCACCACTGATCACATTCAACAGGTTCTCTTCTCTCTTCTCACTTCTCTTCCCTCTCTCTCTCTCTCTCTCTTCTTTCTCTTGTTCCTTCTCTCTGGTTGGTTCTTTTCTTCTCCTTCTGAGTTCCTCTTCCTCTTACAGGATCATGTTTTTCATTCATGAATGAATAATGCTCACCAGGTGTTTGTATATTCTTCATGTGGATCATTCTATTGTTTATCACTAGCTTCATTGCTTTTGGAAAAAGAATGTGACTCTCTTTAGCTATTGAATACTATGTCAGCGTAAACAACGTTTGATGGGTGTGTTTTGATGATGGGTGATGTTTTTTGCTTGTCTCCTCAAATGGGTATTTCTTGTTGTTGGGGTTTTTATCACTTGGTATTGTTCCTCTAGTTTGTTAGATTCTAGGTTTAGGGCCTTTTTCTTTAATGTTCTTTCTAGTTCCTTTTAATTCTCTTTTTTTGATTTGTTGAATGTTTTTGTAGTACCTTGATTATGAAGGTAGGAAGTTTCTCACATGGCTTATCTTTATTTCTTTCCTTCTTGTTCTCTTTTTATATCCTTGTTACTTGTCTATATATATTTGGTGTCTGTTTAGTTTTCTGTTTGGTAGGCTGAAAGCTAGTTGGTGTCTTTTCTGTGTGCCATTTAATTTACTGGGAAAGATTGAAACTTTGCTTGTTGTTCAGGAGTTAAGACAACGAATTTAAAGTTTCTGACTGGTAGTTGGTTAGGTGTTGCACTCATTAAACCGTCTTTACACATGTTTGTTTAAAAGAATCTGTCTTAAATTAATTGGGGTTTTAGGTGAACCAAATTGCTTAAAAAAGGTTTGTAAATAAAGACATGACGCTTGTGCTTGATTTTACACCCTTATTTTATGAACTACAATAGTCTTAAAACGCATCACATGCCACTGGTAAAGGAATACAGTGATAGTTGTGCCATAAACGTTAATTTATGTTTCAAATTCATATGCACAACAAAGAAAAAATGATAGTATTTTGCTTGGCATTTGCTCGTACTTGTTTGACATAGTATTTAAGTGTGAGTAATTTGTTCTCACTCTGGAAGGATTGGATATTTTCCAAAGTAATCAAGCTCTTCCCCTAGGGGTGTTTGGGATCCCGGTATAGTCGGGAATTTACATTGCGAGGACCTAGTAAGATATGCTCCCACGGGTATTATGAACTATGAAGCATATCAGACTGGATCCTTGTAATGTAAATTCCCGACTCATCCTGGAAGCTTTCCTCTCTTCATTAACTGGAAGCATTACTGTCACTGAAGGTCCCTTTTGGTTTCTGGAATTAAAAGTTTGAGTAAATACTAAGTGGTTGTTTTTGGGAAAAGGTATTCGATTTATTATACATGAAAGATCTGTAAATTAAACATGATAAAGATACGTCAGTTTTTAGTTTTAATTGTTAATGAATTGATTATTCCTTGTTGCAGTATCTGGATGAGAACAAGTCATTGATTCTGAAGATCGTTGAGAGCCAGAATACAGGGAAATTGAGTGAATGTGCAGAGTATGTGTTTTTTCCGAATCTCTTGTTGACTGCTGTTTTTGATGTAGTTTAATTTCTTTGAACTGTATGCTGTTACTTGGCTTACGGTGTGGAAGAACTGCTTCATGAAAGTTAATATTTCTCCTATATAAGATTTCTGGTTTAACACATTTCTGGCAATTGCCCTTGCGGAAAAGTTAGATAATTACCAGAATAAATGCAGTGCTAACTGACATTTTTATCTTAGTATCGGTTTGAAACTGATGCTTCCTTTATTATCATGCTAACTTTTCCGTTTTGTTTTTGGTTTCTTGAAATGTGGTCGTCTACGAGGTGATCACACCTTCTGTAGAAATTATTACGGTTCTCATTGAGGGTGAAATAAAGATACAGCATCCAAATTTAATGAACTTCTAAAACTAACTAGTATTACAGATTTTGTTACAATCTTTTATCAGTCTTCATGGCACGATACTGTTGATGGGCTTTTGAATTGGCTGGTGTTAGCTTGAGAGCATGGTCTAGGCCTGATCTTTGTTTTTGACAGGAAACCGGGGTTTTCATGTTTGTCATGGCTCTTCTGTATTTTTTTTTAAATTGGTCTCTTCTTTATCATGACATAGTTGTGAGGTGTGTTTTGTCTATTGTGTGTCGAGAATTTTATCAGAATCCACTCTTTTGAAGTTTTGCAGTTAGCTTACTGCGAACAAACACAAGTAAATTACTAAATTCACAGTGGAAGTAACACCATCTTGTCATAATAGTGGTCTGAAATGTTGAAGTGTCAGAAGGGTGTAGCTGATCCTTTTTCCACTCGAGCAGGAACCAAGCGAGGTTGCAGCGAAACCTGATGTACCTGGCTGCTATTGCTGACTCTCAGCCTCAACCTCCTACTATGCATGCTCAGGTATAATTCCACTATCGGTAGTAGGGATGTGATAAGTGTACACTACTTTTCTGTTCTGTTCGTGAACGACTTTACTAAAACCTTGCGCTATGAGTACTCCTATTGTGTGCTAAATCTTTTGATCAAAGTTATGCAACACGACCAATGTTGTCTTTCGATAGCTTGATAGACCGTGGAAAGTTCTCTCACAAATTTCCCACATCTTTATGCTTCTAACTTTCGTAATAGATGACTGCGAGATAAATATTTAGGATGTTAAAAAATGACTGATAAAATGAAAAAACTATGAGCGGGTAAATTACAAATTGTTGCAGTACCCTTCTAGTAGCATGATGCAACCAGGAGCACATTATATGCAGCACCAGCAAGCTCAGCAGATGACACCGCAATCGCTGATGGCCGCACGGTCCTCCATGATGTACACCCAGCAGCCATTCACAGCTCTGCAACAACAAGCCCTGCACGGCCAGCTTGGCATGAGTTCGGGTGGGAGCTCGGGACTTCACATGATGCCAGGCGACATCGGTAGTGCAGGAGGCAGTGGCCAGCTGGGGGCAGGAGGTTTCCCGGATTTTGGTCGTGGCTCTGCAGGAGAAGGCCTGCATAGGGGGATGGTCGGTGGGAGTAAGCAGGATATAGGAAGCTCCGGCTCTGCTGAAGGCCGAGGTGGAAGCTCTGGAGGCGATGGGGGCGAGACTCTCTACTTAAAATCTGCAGACGACGGAAATTAAGAGGTAAGAAGAATGAACTTAGCATGTTAGAAGAGTTAAAGCAAGGAAGACGAATTTAGGAAGGAGAGAATAGGTGGGCAAGATGGATTTAGAAAAAAAAGGTTGCTTGTCTGAAGGACTTGCACTTATCTTATGTGTAAACAATGATATGAGGGATTACCCTCAAACCTGAAGCTTTTACCGTTTTCTTTTGTAGTTTGATAATGCAGTTGTGGTAGTGTACAATGTAAATTTGTAGCTTATCAGCTTATATTAATCTGTTCTGGTCCTCGCTTTTTTTTTCCGTCTTGTTTTTCCTTAAAAAACGAAAATTCCAATCTGATTGTTTTAGAACGAATTTGGTTGGCCGAGGCTTTTAAATTCCCCTCTTAATGAGAGATTAACTTGTGCTTGAAAGTAAAACTTTAAACTTCTCTATTGCCTCAAGAAATCTGCGACTGTCTATGGAAAAGATTGCTTTATGAGATGACTAGCATTTTAGCTTGTTATTGATGTTGAAAATTTGCTAATTATGGTGATGATAATGTTTGAAAGCATGGAGTTAGCACTTAAATAGCATGATGGAGTGGCATGTTATTAGACTACTGATCTATTTAGTAGAGTTTTTGCTTTTACTTTTAGTCGGTTAGCAGTGAAATAAAAATTGTGGTTTTTCAATAAGGACTTTGGGAGCAAATTTTTAATTGGACTTTTGAAATAAAAATGATTTGAAAGTTTTGTAAAGAATAAATTAAAAAAAAATACAAATGAAGTTTACAGTCTGATTTAATTTTTTATACAATTTTTAAAGTTTATTTAGAAAATCTTTTTTCGGAAGTCATATATTGTAATGTAATTTTAATAGGAAGTTATTTAATGGTTCAAAGTTTTTTTTTGACAAATTATTAAACACTTTTATAGCAATAATTTTTGGGTTCAAAAATTTGTCAAACAGGCATTAAGTTGGGTTTCTGTAATGTTGTGTCAACTTTAGAGTTTAACATGTAAATATGGGTTTTTTTTAAAATAATTTTTGTACACTGCATTTTGATATTAATTATTAAAAAAAAAAATCATATCTTGTATGTAGGATTTTATCATTATCTTCGAGTGAGTCAAAGTTTGATTTTGACTAGGAAACAACAATGTTTATTTTGTTTTTTCGATTTCTCTTTTTTCATTAAGGAGAAATATGGACAAAGTTGACCAATAATCCAAAAAAAAAAAAAAAAAGAATGAAGGTCTCATTCATGTGGTACGTACAATTCAAAATACAAAATATATAAGTTTTCGAAAACCTCAAATGCAGGGAGTTGAGATGGAGGGGGAAAAGAAAACATCATCAATAGTAATAAAAGAATCACTATTGAAATTGTCGGTACTAAAATCCTAATAGATACAGATGAATTCTCATCTGAACTTCATTTTTGACAATTACATACACTTAAATATTTTTTTCCTAATAGATATATACTTTTAGTTAATTGACGTAATTAGAAATTGTCGGTACTAAAATCCTAATAGATACAGATGAATTCTCATATGAATTTCATTTTTGACAATTAGATACATTTAAACACTTTTTTTACTAATAGATATATACTTTTAGTTAATTGACATAATAATTACTAAACACTTATTATGACAACGTATATTACTATGAAGATTAAAATTTGTTTGGAGCAAAAAAAAAAATTTAAGATTAAAATTGATGCCGTGTTATCGGTTCTGAATATGTAAATCACTCATAGTTGATTAATATCTCCTTTTTTAGCGTGAGATTTTTGTTAAGTTGATTTGGGATTTGCCAACAGATGTGACATAAATAAATTGAAAATATGAACACGCAGGTTTAGATTCACATTCTTGCGTTGATAGCAGACATAATATAATAATAGTCATGTATTTAACTCTTTTAAGAAATTGTGGAGCTCAAATTCTCTACCTTTTACATTGGAAAAAAGAAAAGAGTTACTAAAAAAAAACCTTCTTAATATCTCTCTCTCTCACTCACGTGAGTAACTACTGGGGTTAGAAGTCGTCTCCTCAGGGGACTAGAGGGGAGCAACAGTGTCAAGCCGTCCGCCGAACTCTCAGTCCCCTGTGGAATGACATGTCTATGGTGGTTGTTTTTGTGTTGTTGTATTTTGTTGTTATTTTTACAATGGTTATTCGTGTGCAATAATGGCAGTGGCTTTCCCACTATACGGGCTTTTTGTTTATATGCCAGATTTTTGTCTTGGCAGTGTGTTTGTTCCACTAGATCTACATTTGTATGGAGTTGGAGATGGCCTTTGTGTTAAGGGTCATGGCTCTCAATCTATCGGAAATCTCCATAGATTTTAGAGATATTGTCGAAACGAGCTTTATGCATGCTCAATCTAAGTGTGTCTTCATATTATCAAGTCTCACGCACACACCATTCCTTTTGAACTTCATCAAAACTTACCAAGGGAACCAATCTCGGTTGAGTATTGTGTCTCTAGTATTAGAAGGTCATTTTCGTTGTCTTGTCATGTTTGTTCCTTAATGATAATTTGAATGCTATTTCCCTTCTCAAAAAAAACAAAAAAAAAAAAAAAAGTTGGTCCCCTTGTACATAAAAGAAATGAGAGATGATAACTATAAATAACGTGAGATTCTAGATATATGGTTTGCTTGAAATACGGATTTGACTTAAAATTTTTATGTTATAATTAATTGAATTTGTAAAAATTAATTATAATTATATTTTTTTTAAAAGACAAAAAATGAATTAAAAAATTCATGTTGGAACTGACTAACCAAAAGGACCAATAGTTCCATTGACAGACATGACTAATATTAAGCACTAAAACCTGCGAGGAATATTTGACGGAAAAATTAGCTCTGAATATTCAACAACATCAAATCAGACGCTACTTTCAATAACATTTACTCATTTGTTTCGGACAAGAAAGTTCATTTCATTTGATAATCTTATCTTTGACATTGATGATACATCGTTTTCTTTTTTCTTTTTTTTTTACGCATACTTAAATATATTAATTTTTAATCATAACGTTGACCTACCTTTAATCACAATAATTTTTTTATGTAATTAAAACTTGTTTTTAATTATCAGGTTGTTAATCACAGAAAAATTTTGTCTCACCAAAAGTTCTTGTGACTAAAAACCTAGTTTCGAGTTCAAAGTTAATCACAATAAAAATTTGTGACTAAATATAAATTATATGTAAAGTTGTGACTAAAAATATTGTAAAAAGACAACGTGATTAAAAATTATTTGTTTATTTTTGTAATGGCAGCACCTATTATGATATTCTTGATTACGGCGTATTTTTTACTGGCATTGTGGGGAAGAGGTTGAACATGCAGAACATTGACCAATGACCAAGTTGCTGAAATTCTAGCCAAAAAAATAAATAAATATAAATAACTTTTTTATAAAAAAATTTGTGTTCACACGAGAGCAAGAGCACATATAATCTCACGAGATATATCTATCACAAAACATTCAAGAAGAGAAATAATTGATTTATAAATATACCTCATTAAGTTATAATTTATGGACACTTATTAATGGCAAGAAAACTCGTACCATTTATAAACCATTAGAGATCCCCACTCTTGAAAAATAACTGATTTCTAACATGAATGTGTTGAGATTTTATTAATTTCTTATTATGAGCTTATATATTAAATGATAATTATATTATAGGCTATCTAGTTTAATAGGGTCATATAAGTTATATGTTAATTGAGCTCTAGAGATGTCTATTGTGTATGGATTTTTATGTGTAGAAACCCAATATTAATTAAATTAAGTTTGATGGAATCTAATTTAAGTTAGTATATAATAGTATTAGTCATTATAAGGGTTGTGGTTCTCAAATCCCCATTAAAAAGAGAGAATCCATAGAGTATTTTAAGAATTTAAGGAGATTTAATTGTGAAAAACTCAATTTTTTTTTCTAATTTATCTCAATAAATTTAGATACTCTTGATGATTTAATATGGATCTTGACTTTGACGATAGTTTTATCAAATAAAGTTTTCCAATAGAATGGTCATGCTCATCTTGTTAATCAGATGTAACATCAGTTGTTTTTGTTGCCACCTTCATGTTCGTTTCCTTTTTTTTTTTTTTTTCAGTTTTTTTAATTTTATTAGTTTTCATAAATATGACGTCCTTTATATTTTTGTGGCTTTTGATAGATATCGACTGGACCCCTTTGGGAATCTCTTGTGGAAAATTATTCGTACGTGAGAAAAAGGCAATTTCTCGCAGAATATATTTGAAAAAATATATAAATATGAAGAATTATTTACTGCTCTCTCGATATTGTGTAGAGCGTCAAATCATATTAGAAAGTATGCTCGAATGTATATCATATATATCAGGGCTTTTTTTTTTTTTTTTCCTTTGATTCATAATCAAAATTCCTATTTATAAATTAAAATTGACGCACTATATCATACATACATACATATATATATATCTATATATTTCGTCAAATGAAATTCCGAATAAATAACAGAGCTTCGTATGGTTCTCATTTTGACTCGAGAAACCGATGTTAAGACCATTCATTAGAACAGTTTTTTTTTTTTTTAAAGTATCCGAACACATCAAAGTTTATAATTTTATCTAACTCAAATATATATATATATATATATATATGAATAAATAGTCATAGTTTACTCTGTGGCAACCGTATAATTTCGACATATGCGACTTTTTTTTTCACGATTTATGTTATTTTCTTCAATTTTAATTTTATATGTGTGTAACATAATAATAA
The DNA here is from genome assembly GCA_025413025.1 of Ficus hispida. Classification (NCBI taxonomy): domain Eukaryota; kingdom Viridiplantae; phylum Streptophyta; class Magnoliopsida; order Rosales; family Moraceae; genus Ficus; species Ficus hispida. Next base: position 19,682,839 of record CM046363.1, read on the forward strand.
TATTACTATTTTTCGTTGAACTGTTATATGGTACTATTTGAAACTATAATCAGTGTAAATAACATATATCAGTAGAAAATATTACATACTATCTTAGTATGCGTTTGGTTGGTAGGTTAAAGTTGTTTGATTTTTCTTAAAAACCAGTTAAAAAATAAGTTGATTTTTTAGGAAAAAAAATTTAATTGAGTTTTTTGAGTTTGAATTTTGGATTATCATAAGTATATTTAGTATTAAAAGTCATTTTATAAAGTTGCCGAAAATAAAACCTTACCTGTATATATACACGCGTATACAAACACATTGACGTACGTATATAACATGAGTCTCGTGCGAAATGTCCATGCATACATGTACACCACATATACGCCATATCAGCTTAAGAAACTTAAAGATGCAAAAGGTTTTGCAAAAGAGCAAAACCAACAATAATCTTAACAAAAGCATATTTATATATATATATATATATATAATTGTTGAAGATTATTCTTTAGCTAGAATATTACAAAATAATATAAACACGACTCTGGAAAAGAAAAGGGCGTCCTTAGATCATCAACTTAGATTTGTCCTACAAACACACAAGAGGATTGGAATCCATTAAAGTTTTCCGAAACTTCTGATCTCCAGAATAATTCATCAATCTGGGCAAGCATAGAGATATTCGCCTGGTTCAAAAACTTCTCGTCCACATCATCCTGAACCAACGTACCTGATCCTTGTTGATGATGATCAGCATCAAACGGCAGCCACCTTGGCTGATGATCATGATCATCATGGTCATGATCCAATTCGCTGATTAATGTCGTATGACTGACTTGAAACTCATCGTCGCATTGAACATCGTCGTACAGACTATCACCGATGTTGGAATTCCGACCGGTGAGTTCCTGAACAATAGCTCGGAACTCGGTTGCATTATTTGCTCGGACCATCATGGGACTAGAAATGTACTTGATCTTGATGGGCTTTTTCTTGGCTAATTTTGTGGGTTGTTTCTGGCTTAATCTCAGATGTGGGTTGCTTTGGTTGCTGTTTCCTAGAAACTTTTCCATTTGAACCAACCCCTCCACCCCACAGAGAAACTAGAGAGAGAAAGTAGAGAGAGAGAGCAAGAGAGAAACTATGTGACTCTATTTTTATGTCTCTGCTGACTGGTCATCTGGTAATGTCACAATTTGCCAAGGTTTTTATAGACAGTTTGGGTTGTGGGCAACTTTTGGTTTTTTTTTTTTATCACAGTTAGGTCCTTGGTTTGATTGGAGAGAGAGAGAGAGAGAGAAAGGATACTTTTTTTTTGGTGGATAGAGAAAAAGGATACTTACAGGAAACTGGGCATTACTTAATTGGTGGGACAAACAGACAAATTTGATGAAAAGGAAAATTCAAGGAACTTGACTAAAAGAAAAATTATATATATATATATATATGATTTATTGTATATATGAGGTCCCCAATGAAAGCTCTCTCTGTTGAAACTCAATATTCTAAATTGGCTGCCCAACTATTGTCCAATGTTCTAATTTTAATAGAATACCCAAATTGCCATTTTCCTTATAAATTAGACATGATCGTGAGTGCTATATATATATATATATAAATATATGTATAATATCTATACATATATTATGAGGTGGAGAAGCTTTCTTTTTCATGGATAATATTATTGTTTAGCTACAGCTTATATTATACTAGTTTTTGAAAATTTATCGTGGGACGTATTTTTGGTAAATAATTTATCATGGGATGTTACATCAAGTAGATAGCACTAATTTCCTATATATTTCTCTTCCTTGGTTCATGTACAATACTCAGTAAATGTCTCCTTCACTAATTAGCCTGAAAAGTATGTCAGCATGATAACTTTGAATTAAATTAGTACCGCAAATAATTAGCTTATTTTAACATATCTCATCTTAATTTAGTATGCATTAGGAATTCTAAAAACCTACTTTAGTTGGGATTATTTTAGATTTGGGGCGTTCCATAGGCAACATGCAGTAGGAATTTGTATTTGTTACCACTACAATAAATTTATATACATATATATATAGATAAATTTTACAATCACAACATTTTTTTGTGATTAAATATCATTTTCAGTAAGCATTTAGTCACAATTTTTGAGCATGACTAAAACTTTAGTCAGAAGGTCTTTTAATCACAAAAATTTTTTGGTGCGACTAATTTTTTTTTTTTTTTTTCTGATACTGAAAACCTCGTAACTAAAAATTTTAATCAGATAAATTTTTTTAAATAGATGCATATTAGTCACAAAAAATGACTTTTAATCAATTAAAAAATATATGGTTCACACATATAATACTGTTTTATCAATTTATCAGGATGAAACGATAAAAATATTGTTACTAAAAAGTTACATTTTTTATTATTTTTTGCTTAACATATACGTACATTGCATATCCATATGTCTAGATCAGATCGGTCAAAGAGAATCGTTTCCACAGTGTTTATATTTGCATATGTCATTGCATATGTAGGCTACATAGCCATACTGATCAAGTGGAAGTGATTGCATCAAACCGAAAGTGACATATACAAGAGAGAGGTGTGTGTGTGTGTGTGTGTGTGTGTGAACATATATATATATATATTCATGATATTTATCTAATATAAATTCATAAGATTTTTTTTAATATTTTGAAGTAGTCGTTCATTAGGTCAATGTCGTGGCAAACCCAAAAAAAAAAAAAAAAAAATGTAATTAAGGTCAAAGAATTTTCCACAACAATAGATCACGTGCTGGTATACTGATTGTAGTCAAAAGTATTAATCGCATGAGGGGACCCCTTCTAGCTGGTTAGGGAAATTCCAACGTTTTTCTCTATTCCTTTAGGCAACTAACTACTTTACATTAATTAATAACGATTTGATCTGTGATAATTAACTTTCTTAATACCAGCTTTATTAAATAATTTTATTTGTCTTTAATTTACCAACTATAAGCAATCGTTTGGAGCAATGATTCCGATCTATATTTTATCTATTGGTTTTTGAAAATCCCGACTATATACCTAGTTACAGTACAAATCTCTATTTTTCTTTTTTAATTTATAAGATCAAAACTTAATTTAAAAATTTATAACTTCCTTATTTCAAGTCGTAATGAGATGATTATTTTTTTGAATACTTAAACGATAAGAAAATGAAATAATATCTATATTATGTATTTTTTTTCCAAACCGTTTTAAATTTATATTATTCAAATGTATAGTTTATTTTTAATTCACATTTAACCAAAACATATTTTTAAAAATTAGTGTTCCAAACGGATCCTTAGAGATCGAACACTAATTTAAATTTCAAGAAATCGACGATTTTAAGAACTTTTTCCGATTGAGTCCTATCTGAGGGAGAAACTCATCTCCATAATTTCCACTTTCCAGCACTTTCAAAAGTAATATATTATTAGCCTTTCATGAGTATCGAATATCAGGCCCACTCTTAAATTTCAAGAAATCAATTATTATTTTTGAAACTTTCTCCGACTGCGTTCCATAATCCATTCAGTAATGAAATTGATTTCCCGATACCTATTAATTATTAAAACAATATTCACTGGCGTTCATTTTTTGTGACGTTGGAAATAAAGCCAAAAAAAAAAAAAAAAAAAAAAAGATCATCTGATTTCCTTAGAGCATCTCCAATAGGCTGCCAAACAAATTTTCCATTTCTCAAATATTAGAATGTTATCTTTATTGCAAATTTAACAAAGTGGCAAATTTTCACCAAATAGAGTAAATGCTGAGTTTGACACTTGATTGTTATTTATTGGTGCATTTACTTTTTTTATTTAATCATTATAATTTCATCATTTTTAAATTATTTAAGGGATTTATGAATAAATAATCTTTTTTTTAAAGAATTTTTTTTAACAAATATCTAAGTTTTTAAAAATTAGCTAAAATATTTTTTTTAAATGGTCAATCAATTTTCTTCAATGGTCAATCAGTGATTGACTATAATGAAATTACCAAATTTATAGTCAATCATTAATTGATCAAATATGAAAAAAATAAAAAACGGTTATTTTGTTAAATAAAAAAAATCGGGTCATCTATTAGATTAGATGATAAAAAAATACAACCAATCTAATTTTTCATTTTTTAAACAATAATTACTTTTATAACAAATAACAAAATTTAATGATGATAACAAAAAGATAGACATATCATTAAAAATAACATTACACATTAGAGCATAAAGTTTTAAATATATTTTCTCACATTTTTATACTAAATATAATTGCATCGGCTTATGCATTGAAGACTGTCTCATGCGGTGTATATTTTTCCTAGATTTGGGTATATATTGTGGGCGGACTGATTACTTCGTGAAGTTTCCTGGTCTAAACTAACTTTGATTAATTGAAAGGTGGAAAGAAAATTAGTTCAAATATGGCTAAGGTTAAAAAAATTTACTTTCATTTCAACTGGTCTCCATTAAACTTGAAAAGACGTATATTTCTACCATGTTAGGATCCTAATTTTCAGCAGAAAAAAAAAAAAAAACGTAATTATCCCAATTTCTAATCAAATATTTCGTCATGTTAATTGATAGAAAACTTTAATTTTTCTCACCCAAAGAAAGAAAAGAAGAAAACTTTCAACTTTTAATATGCATCTTTAACTAATTGAGATTGAGTTCTAGAACAAAGAAGAAAAAGGCATATGATACATTGAACTTTAGTGCACAAACTATATATATTCGCAAACTGTCGCTATATTTATATTCATTAATTAGATTAGAGTATATTAAAAATTAGTAAATTTGTTGTCCCAACTTTTACAAACGTGAAATCTATAAAAAAAAAATTGTATAAAGGTGATAATAGGCAGATAGATATACATTACGTGCAGTCTTAAAACATTTACATTTTTCATCAGTGAAAACCAAAAAACAAAAAAAAAACAAAAAGGCGTATTACATTTGATGACTGCGAAGAATTGGGATCGTGAAACATTGGTTAATTCACCACGAGGTTGTTTTAGTTTTGCGTAGCAGCTTTATAAGAACACCTCAGAACACGTAGTGCCTTCAGATTGGGCCAAGTGACACCTTTTTGCCTTTATTCATAATTAGATGATTAGATTTGAACTCTGACGGTTCGTCTCCCCTCTCAATTTTTTTTTTTTTTTTAATAATCAATGGTCAGAATAAAAACAGAATTGTTGAAGACGAGACAGGTAATGGTGGGCTAGCCAAATTAGAAAATTTTCAACGAATAGAATTCAGAACAGTTTAATCTTATTTTTCATGTTTTGTAATTGTATCAACTGTTTTTTTATTTATTATTATTTTTATTTAATTATCCAACACCTGTACAGGACATCATTATCATGGGTTATTAGCTCGTTCTATGCAATTAAATGAAGATAGTTTTGTCTATGCAATTAGTACGATTATCTCACATTTTTATTTTATTTATTTATTTTTATGTTTATCGTTGTTTGATCTCCGAATTAAAGATTTGGTTCCTTGGAAGTTGATTTTAACGTTAATAGAACGATTATTAGGTCTAAATGAGTGCATGATTTCTTTTGATTTAACGACATTTTGTTGGTTCTTATATAAGAAAGATGTAAGGGCATTTATAGGCGCTATTATTGCTGAAGTTTCTAGGAAATGTATATTAGGGCCGTTTGTGATATTAATTTTAGACGGAGGTTTTTTTTTTTTTTTTTTTTTTCTATAAAAGTAGTCCAATTTTATTATTTATTTTAAATAACTTAAACTTTAAAGTTCATAATTTTTTATTTTAAATTGAAATAAGATGATTTTTTTTAGTTGTATAAAATGATGAGAGAAATGATACAAGATTTATATTGTTTTTTTTCTTCTTCTTCTTCCGATCACATTTTAAGTTTTATATTTTTTCACTCCAAATAATTTATTTTCAATCAAACATACATTTTCAATTAAAACATTTACAAGACTCTAATTTCAGTTAGTGTCCCAAATTGGTATTTAGTGATGAGGAAACAACTGACATTGAAAAACAATGAGATCGCGACTGGGAAAGTACAATTTGACTGGTACTTTTTTTTGGGTACCCTAAATAAATTTGAATTGTACTTGTTCTCTGGAACGTGGGTGTATAAGAGCTAAAAAGCTTCTTTTTAAAAAAAAAAAAAACTTAAGAATAGGGAAATTTCTACATCTTGCAACGTAGTTTTGTAAAACCATTGAACTATGTCTTAATTACAAGCTCAAAAGCTTTTTAACTACCTGAATTGAAGAAAAAGGAAAAGAAAGAGAAAGAGAAAGAATCTCTAGATAGCTTATTTGGGTATTAAAGGATCCGTTTGATAAAATTTTTGTTTTGTATTTTAGTCAATAGAGGAATAAAAACAAAAATTATTGTCTTTTAATAATTTGGAAATCACATTTTTAAAAGAATTTAATAAGTTAAAAATGATTTTAAAAGTTTGTTTTTTATTATCTCCAATTGAAACTTTGATAGAAGTTTCAAAATCTATTCTGAAGAGATTTTTTATTAACAGCTTCTTTATTCTTAAAAAAAAAAAAAATTTCAGAAACAACATTTAATTGAACTCATAAAGCTAAAAATAGCTTTTAAGAAGCTTAATTAGTCAAACAGATCCGGTATACGATTAGTAGGCTAGCAAATTATGCGGTAAAAGATAACTAGCCGTAATCTGCTCTAAAGTCATATTCAACGATATAGCATCAAATATTTTGACTATTATTTTTTTCGAATTAGGTATATAGATCCAAATGCATAAAACTAATATAAAAGTACCCTTCTAAACTATCATTAAGGCATAAATAATATAAAATCAACATTAGTTAAGTACATAGATTATGCAATGTAAACATCCTGTGTAATCAGTTTATAAAAAGATACAAAGATTGTATTATGAGACACTTAGAAATAAATTATTTGTTGTTAAGGTGCAAAAGAAAGAGCTAGAGAGAAAAATAATTTTATAACTTCAAACATAATATTAATCATTCTAATAGTATACTAGTGATAATAATGATAATATTATCAAAACAAAAATTAAAGGAACCAAATTAGAAAAGATCTATCGGAAAACTGTGATACAAAGAATATATAATTATGTTATGTAAAAAACTTTGGTGCGTGAGTCATAGGAGAGGTTCAAAGATCATTTTCCAACTATACACTACCATACTATATATAGACGGTCTAATATTATCTAGAAGCATGAGAGTACAAAATATCAATCTTTTTATATGTGTATTCTAGATGCATGAAATCTCTCATCAGATTTTTCTACTTGCCTTCTTTGATTATTCCATCCCCATTGTCCATTGATCCCGCTCTGAATAATCATCCTTTTGTCGGATTATTACCGACATAATCATAAAAGGTTAATTTTTTAGAAATTTTAGATCAAGTTCGAGATTAATTTTGATTTTCGGCTAGTCCAGCACTAATTCTTCGATATATTTCTTGTTGGAAATATCCTTGATCCCATTCATAAGCTCTTGGTAAAGAATTTTTTAGATTTTTTTTTATTTTTAACCTTTCCCCATTTCAAACATCCAAGTTTTTCTTTAGAAAAAAAAAATTCAAGTTTTTACCACAACAACACCAGACATATTAGTTAAGGTCAACAAAACATCCATGTCAACAACTACTTTGCTTATCAGAAATCATAAATCTGATCCTTGGTGTCTCGTATTCTAATTACAAAATTTTGGGAATGATCAAGTTTTATGTAGTTATAAAGGCAGACCACGAGTTTACATAATGCGATTGTAATAACTTACTCTATTTTAGGGGTGGTAACACGGATTACGACACGATGACACGATTTAAAAACGATACGAATTTTACGGATTTGGGTTGGGACAAATAAGAGTCGGGTCAAATTCGGTCATCCGAAATTGACACAGGAAAAAATGGGTTGTGTTTGTGTTGGACCCGAGAACCTGAACACGATCCGTTTTTTTTTTTCCGGATTAAATTCATGTCAATTTTGGATCAAATGTCGTGTCAAATTCGTATCAAATTCGTGTCAATTTTGGGTCCAACCCGAACATGAGTTTGAAATATTAAAAAAAAAACCCTAAAGAAGCAGCCCTTTCCCCTTTGGCCTTTGCCTTTAAGAAAAAACACTAAGTTTAATTTTATGATTTTCTATTTGAAAACAATCCTTAAAACTTATTGTTTTGTCAATGATATATTTTTGTTAAAGGTAAATTATTATTCTTTTAGGTTTTTTATGAATTTGATATATAATTTACTTAAATTGAATTAGTTTTTGTGTAAAATTCAAATTTATTATGGGTTCAATTCGAGTTGCGGGTTTAATTCGGATCAAATTCGTATCGCGGGTTAAGTTCGTGTCATAGGTCAGTTTCATGTAGTAGGCCAATTTCGTATCACGAGTCAATTTTTGTATCGCGGGTCAAGTTCGGTTTATGTTGTGTCAACTCGTTATGGGTTCGTGTCGTGTTCGTGTCGCGGTTTGAAGTCATTTTCGTGTCATGGGTCGTGTTCGGGTTGGGGAAGAAAAAAATCGACATGACTCTAATACGATATGAACCCGATACGTGACACAAATTGCCACCCCTAATATATTTTGATACAGTAATAGATCTAAATATACACATATACAGGAAACGGTTACCTAATTTAGTAGATAGTTTAAAACCAAAATAAAAAGTTAAAAGGCCGGGTGGCTAAATTTTTGGTTAATCAACTGCACGAGCTTGCCATCAACCGGGAGATGCCAAAGATTGGGTGTATGGCTTTGCAAATCTCAATAATCCCAAGTTGAGAGGCCCAGACAATCGCGATCAATTTGGTGTGATTTGGTTGAGATTGGTAAAGACCCCGACAATTCAAGTAACTTTCGTTGTCGGATTTCTTCTCCCAGTGCCGGATCTGTGGCTGGTATGGTGGACTAAGATGATGAAGATGAGACCTGATGCGTTTTTTTTTTTAATGATAAATCAATGATTAACCGTTGAATCAATATAATTAATCATTGATGGAATGAAAAATTAGTGATTTATATTAGGAAAATTATGTTGAGTGGTCTTTTTTAGTCACTTAAATCTAATGATGACCCAACTTTTTTTAATTTTGAAAAATGGTCGTTTGTAATTTTTCAGATTTAATCAATTAGTTTGACTATGAAATTTAGTGATTTACGTCATGGTTAATCAATGATTGACCGTAGGTTATTCAGTGATCGACCGTAAGTCAATCATTGATTGACTATTATACGGTCAATCACTGATTGATCATTTCAGACAATTGATTAATCATTTTAGAAATAAAGATCTTTTTAACTAATTTTTAAAAGTTTCGGTCATTTATTAAAATTTTTTAATAAATCTCTATATATTATGAACAATTAATGATCATTGATTACGATCAATCATTGATTAATCAAAATAACTGTACTATATTATTAATTATTTTAAGAAAAACAATCATTTTTCTAATTTTTCAAAATTTTGACCATTTATCAAAAAATCTCTTTAAAAAAAAGAGTCGTTTAGCTGTAAATTCCATATAAGTATATCCACACACCACACACAGACACACACAGACACACAAACATTTATGCTTCCAAAGGATCTGAACCTGATAAAGTTGAGAGAGGTAGCTTTTTCCTTTTGGCTTCGTACATAAAAAATAACCCTATAAAGTTTCAGTCAAGGTCTTTATATGCATGCATTTTGACTTGCGTATTATATTATTGGCATGTGTGCAGGAGCGGACTAAGGAAATTTTTTAGTAAGGTCGTATATTAATTTTTTGTAAAGATAAAATAAATTTTAGTGAGGATTTATGTGATGATTTTTTATTTTATTGTGGATGAAATAGTAAAAGTATAATTTTTTTTTTGAAATTAATATTAACGATGGTTATGTGAGAATTTTTTTTTAGTAAAGACAAAATAAGGATTATATGAGAATATTTTTATTTTTAGTAAAGATAAATTATAAAAATTAGAAAATTTTTGAAACAAAATTAAAAGAAAAAAAATTGAGTGGGGACTGTAGTCCCCACTCGCACCCCCTCCCTCCGTCTCTTCAAGTGTGTATATATTTAAATTTTTTTTTTTATATTCGCACACTTAACTATGATATGATGGGGTTTGAATCATATTATACTCTTTATCTTGTCGTCGTCATTCACCACTTTAAATACTACGACTAAATTGCTGCATTTGTGTGTACTATAATCTTTTTCAATTCGAATGTGTAGTTGTTCGTGGGCCTCTTCTTTATCAAAGCACGAAACTTGAATCTGGTGTGGCTACATTTGGTTACAAAGTAATGAATGGATTTGTCTCCAAAAAAAAAAAAAAAAAAAAGTAGAATGCAACATAAAAGTTGAGTGTCAATTCTTTATCAATTAAAATTTCATATGGTTGCTCTTCATTAGATGACATTAGGGAACACAGAAAAGTCACATGGAAAAAAAATAAAAATAATGTATGAATAAGTTACAATGAGAACATAATTGTATAATTTAGTTTAAAAGTAAATTCATGGCTACGAATTTGAAGTACACAACTAGGGGTCTAAGGGTTAGTTTGGTAATTTTTTTGCAGTTCCAAAAATCCTTGTTATGAACTACGATACAAATATTATACTTGATAAAAATACTCAAAAATCATTTACACAAACACCAATGCATTTTAATAGTTATTTAGAAAAACTAGAATTTAGAATTTAGATTTATAATTTTAGCTTATACTTCTCCTTTTTGTTAAAAATAAAAGTAAAAATTACGATAAAAACACAGTAATCCTAAATTAACCCTAAATACGAGTGTACTTAATAGCTCATAGTGGAGGGGTGCACAACGTGGTAGGGGTATTGGTAAGCCGTAAGTCTATATCCGAATCAACTGCCTCACCCTTACTGTGCATCTAACTTCGAGAAGTAATCCATGTTTATTAATTAGGATGAAAAAGTCTACAATAATCAAAAGGTAAAACGGTAAAAAAAATATAATGATTTAAGATTGGAAAATAAAGTAAAGAAAAAGGAAAGAAAATGCTGATTATTTTTTTAGTATTTATTTATCTATTAGATGATGTAAAGAAAAATAAACATATTTCTTTTATAGTGTTTACTGACTTTAATAAAGTTAATTTAATTAATGTAGTTCATAAAATATCCTTTTACACAATAAAAAAAACACAATTTGATATTTATTCTCTTTGATAATAAATCCATAATAAGAGATGTAATAATATTCTCCTTTTTTATTCTCTTTATTACGTGAAACCCACTATATTTTCATTCATTCTTTTTGTAAATAAACACATAATTAATTAAAAAATAAAATGATTACTCACCTTTTCTTCTCCTTCCCTTCTTTTTTGTTAATGCAAAATAGACTTTCTCAAATTGGATATTTATTCTAGATGGGTGGTTAGGTTACCTTCTTTAAGTGTGCGAAAATCAATGCACGAGACTATACTGCTTCTTTTAGAATTATTAAAAAAAAAAAAAAGGTTTGATTTAGAAAAATCCCATGTGTAAGACTTTGAACACATGCATTCCGATTGACTACGGTTTACAGTATTACCCGACACTTTGACTCAGATGGAAGATTTCTTATTAAAAGTGATTAAGTTTGAGTAATCCTTTTTGACCAGCTAGATGAATTGACCTCATCTAAAACTCTGGGGAAGAATGAGGCACGTGCTTTACCAAATTAAAGGCCTTGTAAGTTAGTGACATTGCAAATCTTGTTTGTATAATTTTTAAACAAAAAAAAAAAAAAAAAAGAATTTGTATGCTTGTTTTTATAGTTTTATAGAATTGCGTGTTTATTTATAGTAGTGAAAAAGTGGTGTTCCAAGTTTCATGATCGAAATATTCGAATTAAAACTTTTGCATTTAGGAGATAAAATCATTATTGTTTTAATGTTCTAATGATAAAACCAAAAGATTGATTACTTAATTAGAAGTAGGCTATAACATTGATTTTTATGTCCGAAAGTTATGGGACTAATTATTAATGTTTGCAGTAATTAAATATAACACTTCCGTGAAGTACTCCGTTGCTCTCCATTTGATATGTTTTCCTATATATTCTTATATCTTTTTAAGTGTCACTCCAATTAAATTTTGATATCTAAATAAATTGTTTAAATATTTGTAATATTTATTTATATTTATATGATTATATTATTAAATTTAGATGATATGTCAAATAAGTAATGAAGAGACAACCATAAAAATAGAAGCGACTCCTCATTTGGATCATTAGTTGAAATGCCATTAAGGGGTTTTCAAATTTTTTGTGGTTGTTGTCGATTTTCAGATTATTATATTTTCAACTTTTAGTTGTTCTAAGGTTTAATCTCTCGTTTCCCCCATCATTTACTATTCATTTTTCTTGAAGGTGTTAATTTTCAGATTTTTGTCGTTTCAAAGTTTTTTTCGTGTCTTTGTCGTTTTTGTCGTTTCTCCTTATATGTTTATCGTCGTTTTCGTTTGGATGCCGTTCTCTCTTTTCTGAGCTGTTCACGTCGTTGCTTCTATTTTGATGTCCATTTAATTGTTGTGTGCATTTCTGTACTCATTTATGGTTCTTATCATTTTACATGTTGAGATTGTTTTAGTTAAGTAATGTCGTTTTCAAATACATATAGTTTCTAGCAGTTGTCGTTTCTACTTTTGTGTTTCTGTCGTTTTTTCACATTATCGTGCATTTCGTTGTCGCTTTTATGTTTTGAATTTTACGTCCCTTAAGTAGTCATCTTTCTTAATAATAGTCGTAATAATAACAACAATAACGATAATGTGTGGATGTCGTTTATTTGAACGACATGTTTGGTGTCCTTCAGTTCAATCATCATGTACTATAACATCGATTTTCCGAAAAAAGAAAACAGAAAAAAAAAAAAAAAAACCTGTACTTCTCTTATTTTATTTTCCTTAACTATAATAACGGCTATCTATATAAGTTAGTTATACAACAAAATGCATTCAGAAAATCAGTCATTACATTTCTACAAATGAATTACTTATATAACTAAAAATAAAAAAATAAAATAAAATAAAATTCTAAATCTGAAGATGGTTGTTTTTCTCAGATGTGAATCTACTATTCCAATTTCTTACTGTATAAGCAATATCAATCAATCTGTACGAGGCAACAAGAAACTAAAACCTGAGTTCTCGTGGATCAGCGGTGGGGGATCGATGTCGGCGATGTCGATTTGCTCCATCGATTTCGATAAATCGTCAACTGAAAATGGAATACTGCAAAAAAAGAAAATATAGGTACATAAACTTGCATTTAAGTGCCTATTTCTTGTGTTGCAAGTAAGTGAGTTCTATGTGATTAACCTGGAATCGTCGTCCAACAGGAACGAATTACTGACCGCATTGTTGGAGTCTTCCGTCATCAGAACCCTCATACTGGAAATAACCTAGAATTTTCCGACGAAGACCGGCCGGTTAGTGTTTGAGATAAAATGTTTTAGATCATTGCTGGTGTGGAAATTTTAGTACTTTACGTATGACTCGAACCTAGGGTGTTTTTTCGAGTAATGGCGTCCATAGAAGAAACTTACTTCCGTGGACACGCTATGCGTGCCGTATTTGTCATCCCAGTACATTGTACTAATCCGGTACAGTTGTTGTATGCTAAGCACCTGTGGATTAAGAAAATTGTGATTTGTTATTGTTTGAGATGCTCAGATCAGTGGACTAAGGTCAGAGATTATGTTTTCGTAACGTTTGTGCATGAATTAATGGCCAAAACTACAGGACGACCAGCCTTTCAATCACTCTGAACCGTTGAAATTTGAGTTACTTTTATCATAGAGGACCACGGTCGAGAGCTTTTTTGACCGTCAACTAAAATCTGAAAAGCATTGCACGATACGACCAGATTTGACTTATTGTACCATGGGGGCACATGAAGTAACATACCGGGCATAAATCATGGCTTATCTCGTCTAATGTTTTCTTGGGTTTTTGATGTATGACCTGAAAAAGAAAAGACAATTTTATTTCGAGTCTAATATTTCGTATAATGAGTGTAGAATTCGGAAATAACACGAGAAGAAGAGGGGGGATACCAGGAACCCGATCGCCTGCCTTATATGCCTGAGCTCATCCCAAGATGAACCTGCGTACTGCATTTTTTTTTTTTCCCCTTTCAATTTAGTTACTGAATTTTATATAGAAGAATCATATCAAAATATGAAGTTAGGTAGGTACCTCATCTGTCGCCTTGTAGCACCAATGTTCGAGTTCAGCTAATCCCGCTTTAACATATTCACCGTTACTAAAAGAACAGCATTCTCTTCTTAGTAGAAGACTGCAGCCAAACACAGAAATTAAAAAAGTTTTTCTTGTCATGAAACTATAGAGATAGATATTAGATTGGAATGGACTGGACTGGACTGAACATTAACTTACCTGTTGAATAGTTGAACGTTGATGAAAGAAAATATTTGTGTAAAGACTTTCCGGACCAAGAATGGAGGAACCTGTATAAAAGGAGAAAGTCGATCAAGAGATGAAGAGATAAGGAAAGGAGAGACGAATTCACATTCGATAAAGGTCTATACTAACGTGATTCGATTTCAACGTGTTTAAGAAGCTCCCTAGGCTTTTGACAATGCCTTGCCAGTGAGCAATCAAAGCTCGTTGAGCCTCGGTGTTACCAACTGATTTCGATGATCCCTTAACCAAGCTTGCCCTGGATGTTCTTGGTGCCTTTATCATATTAAAAGAAAAAATAAAATTTTAAATAATACGACAGTAAATTTTCGAAAGGGAAGAGAAAATGGTTGGAATTAATCAACAAGTTGATAGAAAAACTAAAAGACCTGGATACACAAGCCAAGCAGAGGCGAGATTTCTTTCTTTAAGTTATCTCGGATCATCCCATAAATTTTTTCTACATAAGCTGTGAGCTGCTGTTTAAAAAGTAGAGCTGGATACTTGGCTTCAACTTGCCGTAAGGTGTCAACTCCGCCGTTCATGCCACCATTGATCAAGGAGAGGTTGACTCCTTGTGGAGTACCGCGGAAACTCTATA
Organism: Ficus hispida; assembly: GCA_025413025.1. Classification (NCBI taxonomy): domain Eukaryota; kingdom Viridiplantae; phylum Streptophyta; class Magnoliopsida; order Rosales; family Moraceae; genus Ficus; species Ficus hispida. The sequence continues at coordinate 19,697,888 of CM046363.1, forward strand.
ACAGCACCAAAAAAAGTAAATGAGAATTGACCAGATAAATAAAAGCTCTTTTGACTGAATTCAGTGAGTTTTGACAGGAAATTTGTGTTTACTTGAGTCATTCTTCCAAACAGCGTGGCTGATGACGATCGTCGTCGTTGTGGAGTCATTCCCGCGGCACCACTCGCTTTCAAGGTCCGTTGGAGAAGCAAGAGAAGAGTGGAGGCATTGGATAACCAATAGGCCAAAACATCATTGTTATCCTGAGTCTCAATGGCATGGCCTATGGTTTGGATGATCCTGTCAAAGACGCTGGTTCTCTCGACTTCGAATGATCTCCACTGCAAAAGGCATTTGTATATGATGCAAGCGGCTATCGGCCTATTGGCTGCAAAACCGAGGTGCTGTGCCACACATCTGATGAGCAACTCCTGATTCTCCTGCTGTTTCTCATTGAGCGATTTCTGGGGCTTATCTTCTACTTCAGAAGTCTCCCTTTGGATTATTGAAGGGCTATGCAGGTCCTGATTCATGTCATCAGTTCAAAAAATAAGGAAACTGATCGAACAATATATAAGTTTTTCTTCAATTATCGGTTTTGAATTCAAGAGAGCTTTTATTTCGTACCACGGGTGGCTTTGCGTCCACGCTGAGATGACCGCTTTCTCCACCTCTCTGCCAATAATCAGATCAGACGAATATATAAGCCTTTATGATAAATTTGGTATGATCATTCTGTCGTGTGAGGGTCTGGTTTTTTAGTACCTGAAGAATTGATCTAGAACGCCCGGAGAGGAACTTGTTTGGCGCCATTGACACAGCTTGTTGTCGTAGAACTTGGTTTTCCGATTCCAAATTGGAAAGCTTCTCTTCTAGCCTAATCAAGGAAGTTTTAAGTGTTCAGTTAACCAAGGTAACTTAATAGTGGTGAAATTTGCTCTCGTTTAAGAGATTGTATTACCTGGTCAGTGATTCCTGAAGCTGTTGAACTTTCTTCTCTGTTTCTTCCAACTTTTTACGTCCTTGTTCGCTCAATTCCTTTGATTCGTTGTATTTTCTTTCATACTCATCAGCTCTTTCTCTTTCTGAATTCAACGAGTCCTGCGGGTAAAATCGAAGGTCCATATTAGCAAAACTATCACCGTATACGAATCACGAGCCTTTTGGCCACATATAACTCCTCTTTATGCTACAAAATGTTGCTGAAGTTGAACAAAAAGGAATTCTCACTCAAAGTTCATGTTTCGAAAGGCTTTGTCGTTTAAGTAAATTTGTTGTAACATGTGAATATTTGTTGAATTAAGCCTAATACCTGTAGGCCCTCCACTTCCGCTTGTAAAGAATCGATCTTTTCAGTATCTTCAACAAGAACCTGGGTTTCTTTAATAACAGGAGGTGCTTCTTCTATGGCCTTCTTCGCAGCTTCTCGTTCGTTGACAAGTAGTGCATTCGTCTCTTCAACTTTGTTCTGCATTTCTTGTAGAGAATTCTGCAATTTCGTGACCTCCTGTGCTTTTGCTTCCTCTAGGTCAGTCTGCAGACAAGAATTCATTTTTTGACGAGTAAGTAAAGTGTAAAAGTTCTCATTTCGTAATAACAAAAATAAGAGCAAGAAATGAAAATTACTCTTAAACGTTTCTCCAACTGCAGACGCCAAGTAAGTTCCTCCACTCGTTTCTCCAGCTTATCCTTTGCTTCCTTAAGTGCGCCCGTTTCCCTGGCAGCCTGCGGAAAATTGGAGATGGACATAAGAATAATACATAGAAAATGAGTAACTAAAGTGCATCTCACTAAACGTATCGAGAAAGAATTAGTGACGTGAACTTTATTATAAGTTACCATTTTGAGCTTTCTAAGTTCCCTTCTCGCAATTCTTCCCCTCCATCTGCACTGCGCTAAAATTGAGCCCTTCTTGAGCTTCTTATAGTATGAAGCAGCTCCATGACAACGCCACCGAGCCTGCAAATATCACAAGTTTAGGCTTTGACTTTTTCGCTGACAATCTGGGGGAGAGTTCATCCACAAAAGCATGATATTTCTTATGTTTACCTGAATGATTATGGCTGCTTTAGTTTGCTTCCTGAATCTAAATTGTTTTCTAGCAGCCATTGCTCTTAAACCTGTTTGCAAGACGAGTACCGAGAGATGGAGACTCTTGTATGCTTTTCTCTCACGGTGTCTGCGTGTGTGCTTCTGAATCTTAACAGCTGCTGCCTCTCTCTTCATGTTCTCAAAAAGCTTGCAGGCCAGTCTTCCTACACAATGCACCGAACCAGAGATTGTCACCAACCAGTCTATGAATCTTTCGGAACATTATCGAAAATAATAGTATATGTTTGAGATGGCTCACCTCTCCATAGTGATTGTACGACTATGGTGGCCTTTCGCAGTGCAATAAACTGCTTTTGAGCCTGATGCGTTCTCACACGCCGCTGGATAATCTTCGCTGCATTACTTAGTACCTGTGCTCTTCTTGCGTCTAATTCTGCCATCTGACCAGCTCTTAAGAATACCTTTGTTTTACCTATCTGCGTGACCATTTATTTCGCTCAGTAAAACATGATACATTTATGCCTTGCGTGAAAAGATTAGCAACGCACTCCTCGTATTACCTGAAACCCTTTAAGCCCCTTCTTTTCCAAAATCTTTTTGCAAGCAGCTTTTTCGTCATAGCTACTGACCAGTGGAACAAAGTGTCAGAAAGTGAAATCAATAGTCAGCATGTGTTCGCAACTTAAGACCGACGCAAAGAGAGGATACTTACTGTCCTTCTATGGCCTCAGGTGCGAGGAGTCCAAATCGATTAATGAATTCAAAGAATGGCCTGCGAGTCGGATATCCAGCACAACTGATTCTGATTGCCTCTAAGACACCCTACATGGAGAATTTACAATGGTCAGTGAAGAGAGAAAGAGCTAGAAACATTCTTGTTAGGCTCGAAGAAATAAATGAAAGCGCTTTTTTTTGCTTACACCACAGCGCAATTGCTGCATAATGTTGACGTTTTCAAATACGGCAGGTTTTAGAAGATTGTTTGGCTTAACACATCTGATATAATGAGGTTCTGTAGAATTCAGGGTTTCCATTAGTTGTTGGAGTTGCAGCTGCACAATTCCAAACACAGGAATATACATCGGTAAGCAATTTCTTGCATCGCAGGAAATCAGTTATTTATCATCGTACGCATCAAAATTGTTTAAGCACAAGTACCTTAAATCGAGAGCCAATTGAAGAAAACTTGGAAGATTTGGTTGTCTCTTCTTTGAGTGGAGGGAAAAGGCCTGCAACAAAAGAACATTTCGAAACACTCAACAAATCTTGATGCTCGGGAACCACGTAGTCCTTGTTTTTGTCCAAGAACTGGTCTGATTGATAAAGGACCTGAAATGAAGTTGTTAGTAAGAAAAAAGAAACAGAATATTAGAGCAGTTAACTATAGTAGAATATTGATACTTGGTAGAACAGATCATACCTCTCCAGCATAATGGGCTATAGTGAAATCCGTCCGAGAGAGTTTCGGCTTTATAAATCGTTTGTTATTTTTGAACGTTTGATAAAGCTTGTTTGAAAATGTCTCATGTGTTGACTTTGGAAACATGCTGCAAGAGAGAAGAAAGAACAATCATAGATTGAGAGGGAAAAACGAAATGAAACGAAAAGTTGAAGTTTATACTAATGATGCACAGAGCTAAAAGAAAAGGACTAAATTTAACATTTAAAAAAAAAAAATACAAGAAATTATCTTACCAAGCTTCATCAAGAAGTGCGACTATTCCACCGGGTTTCTGTGGGGGGAAAAAATTAAGTAAAATTCTTGTATGTTGACATGAAACAAGTAACCAAACAGTGGTGTCATGTGAAGGAAAAAGAATCGACCTTTTCGATAAGATCCAAGACATCTTGATTATCAACGAACTCAATGTAGCTCCAATCAATTTCCTCTTTCGTGTACTCTTCTTGTTCCATTTTGAAGACGTGCTAAAACCATTACCAAACATTACTTTTTCGTTTAGTAAACATTCGCGAGCAAAAAAGCATAATAAGAAATTGAGATCTGAAGAACTAACCTGATTGAAATGTTGTTGTAGCTTCTCATTTGTGAAGTTAATGCAGAACTGCTCAAAACTGCAGAACACAGGAAATTTCCAAACTATGTTACAAAGAACTGTCTGAGCAAATGTGAATTCTTTTAACAAATACATGGTTTTTTTTTCTTTTTTTAAACTTTTTTTTACCTGTTTGTCTTGAAGCTTTCAAAACCATAGATGTCGAGAACTCCAATGAGGGATCTTGAGTTAGCATCTTGACCAATTGAGACGTTGATTTTATCCACCAACCTGTATATATGTTATGTGGACAGACTTTAATATTCCAACAATATTTCAATATTATGCATGACATAAATCAATCTTATTACAATGCCTTACCAGTCAAACAATCTGGAATATATTGTCTTAGCCAAACCGTCTCGGTTAACTGCTGCACTTTCAGGATCAAGCGTTCGTTTGATGACTTCTTCAGGGGTGATCATCACACGCTTACACAATGCATCCTCCAAAGCATCAGCATCACACCTGAAATTGGAGAAGAACTCGAAAGATTATATCATTATAAGAGAGGGAAGCGGATCTGGATCTGAATTATGGTGGCATATGTAAGGAAGGAAACCGCACATGAGAAGCTCTGCAGTCATTTGGAGATGGAACTTGGCTTTATCGTCTTTTGGAACTGATGAATCGATCTCCTTTCCCTTTGCGAATTCGATGTTCCCAATGTGAAGAATTGCTGCAACAACTCTAAAAATTGCTTCCTGAGAGAGAGTTAAAGATGGTGAGAATTTAGCTTCCTTTTGTCGTTTATCATGAAGAAAATGCTGGATTTGACAAGTTCATACCTGCTCTTTAGCGCTGATTCCAACAATGTCCATCGCTCTCCTCGTGGCAAGGTAGTCATGGGCATCATTTACACCAACCAGTTCATAACAATTTGATTGGTTAAGATAGTGAAATGATTTAGGATTACCCAACTTGTATTTTTCGATTTCCTGACAATATTACAATATCAGCTCAAAAGTTAAAGAACACAACAGGCAACAAGACTAGGTGCATTGTTTACTAAGAAAATCCCTGGTACCTCTTGTGGTGCAGCACAAAGAAGGTAAAAGCAGTGGTAGTTTCGCTCAGGATCAGAAATTTGACAAACACGTGACCGTTCTAAAAGGTAAGTTCTGATTGCGGCTCCTGAGATTCTTCCTTGCTTATCAAATTGGATCTCAACAAATTTACCGAAACGACTGTCCCGACATTGTCATAAAGAGAGAACATCAATTCAAGCAAATAGGAATGCATGAACTGATCTTATAAGGCTTTACACACAAGGCATGTACATATAGCAGAATTTGAAGCGAAATTTAACTGAAGAAGTTCAAGGTTCTCACCTAGAATTGTTATTTCTAACAGTTTTAGCGTTGCCAAATGCTTCAAGTACCGGATTTGACTGCAGTGGGAATTGAGTACAGAAGTGTCAATACAGATTTGCATCAGAAACGGAAAATTCTGTGATAGGGTATGAACAAATACCCTATTAGTACGACACAGTTTTTAACTGTCAGGTTATTTCATTATCAACTTGTGTCCTGCCAAATAATTCTCGGAAGAATTTAAAGGAACCCAACCACTAGAACAGAAAAACAAGTTTCATCCGAGAATAATAAACTCATACCTCAAGAACTTGCTGCTCAACTGTCCTTCCTTCAGTAGCAGCCCGGCCACCTAGAAAGGCAAGGTACCTCATAAGCATTTTGGTGGTCTCGGTTTTACCCGCACCACTTTCACCGCTGACAAGGATTGAATTGCTTTTCCCCTCGTTAATCATTGCCCTGATTTTGTTAAATGATTGGTTAACGCATATCATTTCATGTATATAAAAAAAAGAACAGAAACACATAGAATCTGCAGAAGAACACTATATATATACATACATATATATATATATATATGTATATCTAGATAACCTGTATGCAACATCAGCAACTGCAAAGACATGGGGGCTCAGCTCTCCAAAAGGCGCACCCTTGTATTGTTGCATCATGTGAGCATCATAGATATGGGGCAATCTTTGGAAAGGGTTAATGGCAATAAGGATGTTTCCAGTATAAGTCTGCAAAGAAATTGCTGCTGTTAAATTTTCGGGGATATGTTTATCGAGTGTGTGGAGTCTAATTATTTTCGTAACGCGGAGATAACACATGCATCGATGTATTATTGCTCTCATGAGTTAAAAGGTTAGCGATTTAATCAGTAAAAGAAACAAACGATGACCGCTTACATAGATCTCATTAAGCTCATATCTAATCTTCAAATTCTCCAACACTCCAGGCTCATGCAAATAAGACAGCTTCGTCATGTCATCGACCCCGCCAGCAGCAGCCTCCATATCTCTCGGATATATTCTTGGCAAGTTTGCAACGACCTTAGGAGGTACCAAAAACAAAATGTGATCAATTTACGCAATTTCTATTGAAACAAACAGGATTTTATCCACCTACGTACCTTTTTCCCATTGCTGGCCTGAATCTCCACTTCCTGTCCGTTGATCTTTAATACTTTTCCATCTATCCATGCTATGTCCAGATCTTCGACCCAGACGTGCGAGCCTACGATAATGTTCACCGGAGTTCCCTGCACACGATCAAAATCGAACAATGAATCGTGTTCAGAATGTATAATAATCTTATTAAGTATTGTCAGACATATTCAACGTTTGAAAACTCAAAATCTTACCATTTTGGAATGAAGATTATGTTAGGATTCAAAAATGTCTCCGAGGAAAGAAAAAAGCAGCCGTGAGGGAATCATTAAGAAAAGAAGAGGAAAAAAAGAAAAAAAGAGACAGGAAACATAGGACAAGACAGATTTGGTTGACGAGAAAACTTTTTTTTTTTTTTTTTTTTTGTTTGGGGGGTGATGAATGTGGATCAAATGGATTGTAAGGGTGACATTCTTCACAACATCCTTGAACTTCGGTTTGCTTCCTGTGCTCTCGCGCCATTTTGTGGTTGCTAAACCAAGTTTTTGTTTCTTTCTTTCTTTCTTTTTCTTTACTTAATATAAAGTAATAATGATGCCATATGGCATTTCTAGATACAAAGTAGAAAAGACTATTAAAATGTAAAATTAAGAGGACAATTATTAATGCAAAAACATAATGGCAACTATTTCTTAAATATTATAAGAAAAAAGGATACCTTCATAATAATTATGAAAAATACCGGGGTATAACTTGACCTTTTCTTTTCTTTTCTTTTCTTTTTTTTTTTGTTTTAGAAAAATGCTTTTTTTCTTAAAAAAAAATTTAGATGCCAATAATTATTTAATTTTCATTAATTAATGTATTTTTTTAGGGAATTAATTAAAGTATTTAAATTTATGGAATCCATGGAGATGCCTTTGAAAACGCAGGGAGAGAGTGTTTATTGAATTAGGAAAATGTGAAACCCCACTCAAATATAATTGAAATTCAAGTACTGAATTCCATCCCAACAACTTTCAAGCATATTGAACCAATTTTGATCAAAGGTAGATCTAGAAATCAAGTTTAGATCTTGCGTCATTCCAAAACCAACTTCTTAAAACTATAGTCGATCGTTAGAATAAGTTGTGTGTTACAAAAAAATATATATTCCTCATTGTTTGGATAAGATATGTGTTTATTCTTTAAATCATTTAGTTAATGACGTTAAACCACTTTCTTAAAATGAAGGCTTTCCAGTAAATTTTTTTTTTTTGCCTGTTAGTTTTCTATAAATGGTACAAAAATTTTTTTTTTTTTGACGAAATTAAGGAAAGCTTCTTTCTTTGCTCAGATTAGGTCAAAAAAATTCTCCGATCTTCTCTTCTCGATTATGAGACGTGATTTGAAGGAAAACGAAAAAAGCTATAAATAATACAAATTGATCATATATTAATTCTATATCAATTAGAATTAAGTATCTCACATTGCTTGAGAGAATAAAATGCATAATTTTTTTTTTTTTTTTGGTGTGGTGTGTAATTCTTTGTAATATTTATGGTTGTCAATCAGACACTAAGTGTCCTAAATAAGGAAATTGTAGTAAACAACATTTTTACAAAAATAATTAAAAAATAATTAACAAAAATTTTGAAATATTTAAAGTAAATAACAAATATATTATATAAATAAAAAATTTTAAATATAAAATGTATTAGTAAACGGAAAACTTACAAGATTTAAATAAATTATTTTCCAGATAAATTTTTTATTGATTATTATTTACTCCAAATATTTTTAAACTTGTCATTTATTTTAATTAGTTTCTGAAAATTATTATTTACCTATTTCTTCTTAATAAATAAAAGATATTAATAAGTCCCACTACATTTACGAGTAATTTTTATGACAACAGAGTATGTTAATAAAGTGGATCTTAACATTAATTTTTGGTGTGTTAGATCAACATATTGACCTCCTAAGTCCATTATATATTTATTCAATAAAAAATTATGTACCACAATATGTGTGATAATGGTGGGACAATAATCAAAATTGATGACAATTAAAATGATTTGCAAGAACAAATGCACAGACAAACGTAGACGTAGGTGGAAATCTATTTAGTCTGACTTAATTTCTAGCTAAAAAAAAAAATTATAAATCCATTAAATTAGACAAATTTTTTAAATTAAAAAACAGAAAACATTCGTTTGTTTATAATAAATAAATAAGTAAAAGGAAAACGAGCAATTTATAATATTCATGCAATGGTGTTGCTTAAGATCAATAAGAAAGTATCAGCAATCTTCATATAACATGTATATAATCGGTGACAAAATCAAAAAACTTATTTGGGCGACTTAAATTAAGCTAAATCTTATTTTAAGGACTTTTCTTATATTAAAAAAAATTATTAGGGAGGCCGGAGAGAAAAAATAGAGGGATATTAAATGGGCCACCATGGGAGCAGCCCCTAAATCCATGGCGGTTACCTTCCTGTGCATAACAAAATAACAAATCTAAACTATTGAGAAATTACCTGAATGATATAATTTTACATAAACTTGTTCATTTAAAATTTTTTTTTTTCAAATATATTTCAATCTATACCAACATATTCCAGCAATCGTGGCCTTTATATTTGGAAGCAAGGATTAGAACTTTATTATGGGCATCGAAAATAATTTCCCCAATTATTCTTATGATCATAGGGTCAACTTGTAATCAATGGGGAAAGTGAAATTGAAATTGAAATTTTAAGGGTTTATAAAACCGATCAAATATGCATATTTTTTCATTCTCCCTCGGAATTCTCAAAACGAATCAAAGACTTCTCCCAATCCTCATCTGCTTATAAACTTAATAGTGTTATTATCGCGGTACTAACTATAATATCAAAATATCCCTAAACAATTATTCTTAAGTTAACTTTCATTCTTTTTTCACAAGGGATTATTACACTCGCTCAACTACATATAAGTGTTCAAAAAATAAGGGGGTCTTTGAAATGCTTTGACATAAGGTCAATAATTTGGAGAGTATTTTAAAAATTACAATTCATATCAAATCAGTAAAACTATTAAATTTATAAACAAAAATGGATAGAGGGGGATATTTGAAATGTTTTGCGCATATTAAGGAGTATTTTGAACGTTATTGAAAATTAGGATAGAAAACGGTGCATTATCAATCAGTGTTATTAATGAAATCAATCTAAATTTTAAGGATGCAAGTGTATTTTTCAAGAACACAGGGTAAGTTTTACTAAAATATAAAACTAGAAGGGATGATATGTAATTTGTTAAAAAAAGAAAAGAAAATAAAAGACAAGAAGAAGCTGCTCTAGCCACGCTCGCCTTCAATTACTCCTGCAAACAAAATTTTATATTTTTGGCTCGTAAAATTGAAGCTAAAGATTCATCAGAAATCAAGCATGGCGTGCAAGATCCGAACTTTGTTCGATTCAATGGCGGTGGCAGCGCTGTTTCTGTTTCTGGGTCTGAGTAGTTTCAGCAATTGCTTCGCGTATGGTTTTGGTTTTCCTTCTTCTTCTTCTTCTTCTTCTGAGACCACTATGCACACTAACAACTGGGCTGTTCTCGTCTGCACCTCTCGTTTCTGGTAAATCAAAACATTTCATTTCGATTCCGTTGAAATTATCTTTCACATGTTAATTGAGTAATTCAATTTGCAAAACGAAATGGGATTTGTTTATTTTTCAAGCTTAGGTTAATTTCGAGCTCCAATTGTTCTATGTGATGGTCATTTGATTCATTTTCCAAATGCCCTTTTGCAGGTTTAATTATAGACACATGGCCAACACTTTGTCCTTGTATAGGTAATAAGCAAAGACCTTTTTTTCCCCCTAATTGTTGTCTCTCTCTGTCTCTCTCTCTTTTTTTTTTTTTTTTTTTTCATTTTTCTCTGATAAATTATTATTTTTATCTTCCAGGACGGTTAAGAGACTTGGAATTCCCGATGAGAGAATAATACTAATGTTAGCAGATGATATGGCCTGTAACGCAAGAAACAAGTATCCAGCTCAAGTTTTCAACAATGAGAACCACAAGCTTAACTTGTATGGAGACAATGTCGAGGTTAGTTTTCTTGTCTCATATTTTACTTTTGACGAGTGATTTATTGATTGGGTATGTAGCTTGATTTGCTCTAATTCGTCATGAATTAGTAAATGTGCCGTAAATGTTGTCAGGTGGATTATCGAGGTTACGAAGTGACGGTTGAGAATTTTTTGCGGGTGTTAACCGGGCGACATGAAACGGCTGTTCCACGGTCTAAGCGTCTATTGAGTGATGAAGGAAGTCACATTCTGTTGTACATGACTGGGCATGGAGGGGATGAATTTTTGAAGTTTCAGGACTCGGAAGAGCTCCAGAGTCATGACTTGGCTGATGTTGTTAAACAAATGAAAGAAAAGCGTAGGTTTGTTTGTTGCCTTTGGCATTTCTTATGCTACATTTTAAGTTTGAATTCTAGATTAGGAGGAAAGGTTCTGGCGGCTTACAATTGCGTTCTCTATGCTTGCTTGGTCTTGAGACGGTTTGCCTGGGATATTACAATCATTTCTGTTGAACAATTATCTTGTTTGATTTTATGCATCTTAACTTTGATAACTTTTACTGCTAAAGAAGAAGTTTTTTTGTTGATTCGTACATGTCTTGGCTTTAGATTCAAGGAGCTGCTGATAATGGTGGACACCTGCCAAGCTGCCACTCTCTTCTCTCAGGTTGAGATCTGATCTTCTACTGTCATAGACTTGTCTTTTCGTTATCTCAGGGTTTACCGTACTACTACATTAGCCATCATAGTCTAGAGATTTTCCTTCGATAACTTTGTCGTAGTCTCTTCTGCCCCTCTATGCTTAAATGATCTTGTTTTATAATTTTGTTTCAAGTGTCTACATGTCTACTCGATGTTATCTTATCTGAATCTTTTCTGCCCGATAATTGACTTTAAGGCTGAAGATTTGGTCATGCTTTGAGTTTTGCAGCTTCAGTCACCTGGAGTTTTGGCTATCGGAAGTAGCATGAAAGGGGAAAACTCGTATTCTCATCACCTGGACTCCGATGTACGTATGAGTTTGTTGGAGTTTCCATTTTCTGAACTCTGTAACATATATTGAATTGTTGATGCTACCATTTCTGTTTTCCAAGTTTGTTTGAAACCAGGAGATTGGATATGGGTTTGGGCATTTCATTTTATTCTAATTTTTTTTTTCCTTTTTATGTGCAGGTTGGAGTTTCCGTTGTGGATCGTTTTACATTTTACACACTTGCCTTCTTTGAGAGACTAAATATGTATGATAATGCGTCGTTAAGCAGGTACGTTGATATAAAGACTATGAAAGGTCGTTTTCATTTTACTGTACTTCTATGGCCTGCCTCTTTCCCCCCTCATGTACATTGAGATCAAGGGTATACGCTTTTTACTGAGTTGTTCTTGTGAAAATAGCATACTTGAAATACCTTTTCATTGTCTGAGTTGTTACAGTGGTGGGTATGGTCTTGGAGTTTTGACAAGCAGGATTTTCCTTTTGAACAGTTGTATCTGTAATGTTATTTGGCAGTCTTTTCAATTCATACAACCCGAGCATGTTGATGTCAACTGCGTACCATCGAACAGATCTATACCAACGACGCTTGGAAGAGGTTTGGAGACTCATTCCTAATCCATGAATCTTCTTGATACAAATATACTGCAAAGCAACTATACGAGTTTACTATTCGAGTATCAAGCTTCTCACTATTGGAGTTAGATTGAAGCATCCTCTAAACCATCCAATCTTTCACTCTTTTTAGGTGCCCGTGACAAACTTCTTTGGTTCAGTCATGGAAACAATACATACTGATTCGGCATACAAAGCTCCTTCAACGAAAACTTACGTTAGAGCTGATATCAAGTTGTCTCCAGATAAACCAGTAACTGATGATCAAAGCAAAACGACAACAAATTCGGATGGTCTGGATCGAAATAGTGATCGAAAACCATCGGTAACAACTTCTCCGCTTTCCCTCTTTCGTATCTATTTACATGATTTGGCTCTTTTACAACATTTTTATTAACATGAGGAACACATGCCGCAGGATCAAGCGTGTCCTTTTACACGTCTAATGAGTAGTTTCAACGACAAGGTCCAAACGGTCGAAGAAGTTGATTCGCTAGTGAACTATGGCTTGGTCACGATGATTCCATTGTTGCTGCTCGCCACATTGCTATAGTAGTGAAGAACATCTTGAACAGTGTCTTAATCTTTAATAAATTCTCTTCAACAGTCAGACATTCAAACCCTTCCCCAACCTTAGAGTTAAACTTCTGTCAAGGCATGCAAGAGGGTAGGAGTAGGGGGAAAAAAAAAACACGCTCTAATTGCTTCTCGATTATTCATTTGCATCAGAAAAGAGAAGAGTTGGGTGCTATATAAGAGTAAAGGAAAATGCATAGTAATTCACTGCAATTTTTGTTTGGTGGCAGATCCCGATTAGTTAATATAAGATTTAAACTCACTTTTTTAACTTTATTTTATATTGTTTTTTCTCACAAAATTAGAATCTACTGTTTGAATTGTTTGTGTAAAATTTATGTTTTTTCCACTCAAAAGTAATATGATTTTCTTTATCTGAAGTTTATTTTCATTTTTATTTTTGGTGTTTCTAGTTTCTCAAGTAAACCTGGTTTTAAAAAAAAACATTTCTCATTTGATTATCAACAAATAGAAAAAGAAAAGAAAAAAAGAATATTTAGGATCCGTTTGATAAATGAGTTTGAGTTGAGTTTTTTGAATTGAAATAGTAAATTTTGTTAACTTTTAAGAAAAAGATAAAATTTTTAAAAAAAAAAAAATTAAAAAAAAAAAATAAAACTTAAGTGTTGAAAATTAAACTTGAGTTTCGTTTATAAACAAAGTCTTATTTCTTCGTGAGGACAGATACACCATGCAAGCGGTCAACTTTAACATTTTACTTTATTTAAAAACTGTCAAGCACCATAAATCCATAAAGAAAATAGTTATGACTAATAATATAGCATAAATTTTAAATAAATAAAAAATTTTGACTGACACCTTTGCTCTGTTTTTATTTTTTAAAATTTTTTTTTCAAATTAACAAACTACGCCGACATTTTAATTCCGGCAAACTACTTCGAGGACCTTTTATTTTATTTTATTTTATTTTTATTTTCCACTAAATTTATACATAATTTCTCCAAAAAAAATTAAAAAAAAAATCAGAAAATAAACTTCCTACAAGAAAAGGTATAATATTAAAAAAAAAAAAAAGATCCTCTGGGAAGTACTGGAATACAGAATACCATCTACTGATGAGTGTGAAGAGAAGAAGTACAGCAGCTCTGAAAAGGGCAGTGGTTGGACTCTTTTTAGGTCGACGACCGCCAGACCAGTGGGTGGGGCCCATTTCTGATCCTGATAATTCTCTCTTTATCACTATGACTATGCTTAATTCACACACATTTTGTACAGCCTGGAGAGAAAGAGAGAGCTTCTTCCATATTAATATATTATATTAATCAACAATGATAAATAATAGTAATCCATCAATATCAAAGGCAATGCCCAAACCAATCAAATACAGAAATTAAACTCCTCCTCCTTCTCCTTCCAGAAAAAAGTAACAACCACCCACCCACTTAAAAGCAGAGCAGAAGCAGAACAACAACAACAACAAGATCATGATGCCGTTTAAAGAGGTACTTATTATTGTTTTTTTCTCCAACTGGGTATGCTTCATTTTTCTCTCTACTGATTTTTAATTTGTGTTCAAAAAAAAAAAAATTTAAAAAATGTGTAGGAAAAAGAGGCAAAGAAGGAGGCCTTTAGGAAGTATTTAGAATCCAGCGGAGTTCTCGATGCTCTCACCAAAGGTCCTCTCTTTCTCTCGTCCTTTTTCTTTTTATATTTATTATCTCCTCTTCCTGTCTATTTATTTTTATTTTTTGAATATTGCCAGTTCTGGTTGCTTTATATGAGCAAAATGACAAGCCTTCCTCTGCCCTCGAGTAAGTCCCTTTCTTCCCTTTGATTCTGCTGAGATGGTTTTTTTTTTTTTTTTTTTTTTTAATTTTGTTTTCCCTTCAATTCAGAGTTTTAATTTTTCTTTTCCCAAAAAAAAAAAAAAAGTTGTAGATTTAACATTAATTTATCCATTAATGATAGTTTTGTGAAATTTAAGCATTTGGCAATGGCTGATAATCCGTGTTTGTAAAGATGAGTTAGCACTAAATCATTCTTAATCAGGGCACTTTTTTTCAACTCTCTAGTTCCAAATCTTTTTGGGTTTATCAAAATTGGAAACTAGAATTATCTGTTTCATTTAAGGGAATAATCTATTTTCTTACCTCAACATCTTCGAAGTAGGATTTATATGTTCCAAGCTAAGTCCGTGAATATAAATTTATAAAAACAGTGTTATCAGGCCAGCGGATTGGGAGTGATTAGTTCCATTTTGTTTGTGACAGGTTCATTCAACAAAAATTAGGGGGTCCATCGGCGTCTGATTACGAAAAGCAACAAGCTGAAATGTCGGATTTGCAAACAAAATATAACCAACTTTTGGCAGCACACCAAGAAATCTGCAAAGAGGTATGAGCTGTGGCTTCTGACTACCTTGGTGAATTCGATCTATCAATTCGGAAGTAGCATGAAAAGGAAATGTTCAAAGTACAATCAGTCTTAGTATGAAGTTTTTTACTATGCAGTTGACTGATCCGAAAACGGATACCTTATTTGAGATGTGCAGTTCGTGTTGTATACATACATATACGTTTATGACATGCTGTTACGATCATCGGTTCTGTCTATTTTAGCAAATGACGGGAAACATGGTTGAGTACCTAGTAGCTCATAGAAACATCAGAAGCTATGGGCTGTTGGTGTCCAAGAGTTGTTTGTGTGTGAGCCTAATTTTGCCACATTTTTTTAGTTAGATACCGAGTGATAGAACCATGAACTGGACTTGTTATTAACGTTTTGAAATACAGTGAGTTTGCTTAACAACTTACGTTGTTACGATTTGCAGTTGGAGGAAGTTAAAAGTACAAAGGATATGGCACCGTCATCTGCCAAGGAGACAACCGACGGAGAGACCCTAAAAGAGAGGCTCTGAAGGTGAAGAACTTAAATGAAGATTTGGCACATTGTTAAGCAAAAACTACGACTTTATTTCGGATAAAATTAGAAGACGAACAGGAAGCATTTGTCCTCAGGCAGGCTGTTGAATGCGTGGGAGGCACCAGGACTTAGCATATAGAGAGGTGCATGTTTGACTTATTTTTTTCCTCTCTCAATTTTGGTGAGATGAGGCATTGTTTCTGTGTAGTAACTCATTGATCGGCTAAATGCATCGGTTTTAAGATCCTTTACCAATCTCCGCACTTTTCAAGTATTCTTTTGCTGCATTGTTGTTTCTTTGTAGTAAACATTTTCTTACTCCGAATTACTTATGAGTAGTTAAGACTAAAGATTGATCACCTTAAATGCAGTACAACATCCAGTATAAGCAAGACATGGCTATGAAAAATTTTACAATTGCAACTGTTATAACACTAAAAATGCATCATAGGCATTGCCAATTACAAGCAAAAACCATTCCCGGCTGTTAAGTTCTGGCAAAAACTGTGAGAAGAGAGACCACGATTATAATTGTGCAAATCAAAGCCTGCAACAACACGCAATGTCAGTAGATAGACAACATAAGATTTTAGGTCTAAGCTCTGTACTTACTGCAATGGCGGATGCGGCGAGTCCTGGTCGCTCCCTCGGATCTTTATGGTAATAATTTCCAAAATAAAGAACCGTGGCATAGTACCATAAAGGAGGAAATGCAAACCCCAACAGAAAGCTATTGCAAAAAGAGTGACAAAAACTTGTCAAACAAATGTCATGAAAGAATCCGAAACACAAAATGAATGAGTGAGTACTCACGAGAACCATCCAATGCCACAGCCAAAATAGGAGAGAGGCTTCTCATAGATCCCACCAGACTCTTTCAAAGACAAGTCCCCACCTATGAAAACACCAAACAACATTTTGTGTTGACATATATATACATATATGTATATATATGTATATATATAATTGCTTCTTTTCCTTGTCTTGGTTGTACAACTACAGTCTCTCCATGAAAAGTTAAAACACTGACCTTGGTTCGCCAATGTGGCCCCCCCGTTGTTCGGCTTGTTGTCTGGATGGTGTTGATCTGCTGGTGGCGGTGACGAGGCTTTGATGCCTTGCATGATGATCAAGCTCTTGACTAGTATGGCCAACTTCTTTCTGGAGATGAAGGAATGGTTGAAGGAGTTGGAGTAAGGTGAGATTACCATGTCTATGTTCAGAAACTTAAAAAAAGATTAAGAAAGAAGAAGAAAACGAGAGGACCAAGTTTGTCTGTTGGTTTGAAATTGTGAACTGTTCCCTCTCTTTTTACCGAAATAACTGCCACTCCTTTTTTTTTTTTTTTTTTTTTTTATATGCATTTGTTCAACAATGCAACTTGTCATTTTTAATTCCATTTTAAGTTCATCATGAATTGATTCTCAAAAATAAAAATTGTTAAAAAAAAAAAAAAAAGAGAGGCGTTCATGCATCATTGTGATTCTTCAATAAGAAAAAAATTTTTTTTGGTTGAAATAACTCAAAAAATAGACTTTGGGATGAGAAAATTTTATTATAAATGTTGATGACCAAATCAGTCCTACCGTACGGACACTGCCGGGAAGGACAACTACGCCTACCGAGAAGGCTGAACAAGGAATTCCGCCAACAAGATGCTCCCGACCAGCCGATCACCCCGATGGTTCTCGGAACTCTTTATCCACTGCGGCACGTATTCGGCCTTGTCCCGAGTAGCCGGGAAGCCCGACCAGGATATCAGCCGTCCTACGACTCCCGGTCGCGTGCCAAGCACGGAACGTCATCATTTCACAACTGCCTGCGCCGCCCTACCTACTACTGACACCAGTCGCATCACCTGCCACTGCCTATTCTGACATCTATCCACCACACGGTACCGTGTCAGGAGTAGGTAGCCCCAGTCGATCAACATCCCAATTCATGCTAACCTATGAGGTGCCTAGGCCCTAGAGGTCCATGACGGCCGCCCTAGCCGGGTCGAACTAGGCACCTGATCCAGTAAAACACCTATAAATAGGGAAGAAACCTCTGATTTCAGGTATGATCACTCTCACTTGGCCAAAACTCTGCCCCTCCTTTCGTTCACCAGTTCTTCAACTGACTTAAGCATCGGAGTGCCCGCGGCAGACACCACACCGGTGTCCCCATTATTCCGAGGTGCTTTCCCTTTTGCAGGTGACCGACGGCGGAGCGATTGGCCGGTCCTGACCCGACCACCCGACCACATTGGGTGTTGTTGCCGGAACCATTTTTGGCATCAACAATAAACCTTAATTTTTTTTAATGAAAAAATTTTGAATCTTGTTTATTCCAAAAACATAAGGATAAAATGTAGAATTTTATGATTAAAAATTTTATTTTAATTACTTATACATTAGTTCTAAAAAAAAAAAGTCTTTTTTTTTTTGTAAGACATTAATCTAACAAAAAGTTATTTTTGAATCAAGATTCTGTTTTTTTTTTTTTGGGCAAAACCACGATCTAACAATATTTATATAAATAAAAAACACAGTCTCATAAATTTACCAGCAAGTTTTTTTTCTTCTTCTTTTTTTTAAGTAAAAGAATTAGCAGAAAGTAGAGCTACTTTTTTTCCCCTGAGAAATTAGTGGACAATAAACTTATTGTATAATATATTTAAATTTAATGACAATAGACTCTTAAGGTGTTTGGTGTGTAAGTTTGAATTAAGATTTTTAAGTTTAAATAGTAAATTATGTTGATTTTTCAGAAAAGACAAATAATTTAAAAAAAAAAAGATAAAAACTTTTAAGAAAAAAAATAAAAAAAAATTTAAAATAATTATTTTAAACTAACTAAACCAAACAAAATCAATTCTCAAAAACAAATTAGCATTTTTCAACGAAAAAAAGTCGCGGAACGTTACAGCTTAATACTGGTAGAAAATTCCGCATTAGCAAAACCAAGAAAATAGAACAAACACGAACAAAAAGAAAATTAAAATAATATTGTTCAGAGCAAAACAAATAAAATATATAAATTAAAATAATATCGATAAAGAAGTTAGATCAACGGCTTTGACTGAAAGTCAAAACAAAAATAAAAAAATATCACTCAAATCGCACCTACAATCTGATCCAGCGGCTGAGATAACCGTATCCCGAGAAAAATAATATGTGCATAAAAATAAAAGGGGAATAATAAGTAAAATAATATAATTAAAAAATTAAAAAAAAAAATTTTCGCATTCCACACACGGACTCTCTCCACAATCCCTTTCTCTCTCCAACTCGAATGGAACCCAATGAAAACCAACTCAGCTCCTACTACCACCACCACCACCACCACCAGAGCCCCACCGCCGGCGCTGGTGTCTCTCCGACCAACGGCCTGCTGCCGTGCAGCCACTCCGGCGATGGCGCCTCCCACATGGTCTACCCTCACTCCGTCTCCTCCTCCGCGGTGACGTCGCCGCTGGAGCCGGCCAAGAGGAAGCGCGGGAGGCCGAGGAAGTACGGCACGCCGGAGCAGGCCCTGGCGGCCAAGAAGGCCGCCACCTCGTCGTCTCACGCCTCCCCCAAGGAGAAGAAGGACCACGGAGCCGCCGCCGCCGCTTCTCCTTCTTACTCCGGTTCCGCCTCAAAGAAATCGCAGCTTGCCTCTTTCGGTGTGTTATTCTGCTCCCTAAAGTTCGTTCATTTTGTGCTTTTTTTTTTGTCCCCCTTTTTCTTGTCTCGATTTCGCGTGAAAGTTGTGTTACGCTGCTTCTTGCTTTCTCGGGAGAATTCTGCGTTTCCTGGTCGTTTGCATTTAAATTTCTTGTTTGGTCGTCTAGAAAATTGGTAGAATTCGTGTTGTTTGGCTGCCCAATTCGTTTTGTTACAGTTTTTCGGGCCAATTTGCCTTAAAGCTTAGTGGTCCAATGCGATAATTATACTTTTCAACATGATTTTTTATTTCCATTGAAGAATCTTACCTGCTTGAGCTTTTCAGTCTTCAATTTTTCGTCTTTCTTGTGTTTGGACTTTGAAACTGTGGTTATTTTGAATTCCCTTTGTTTTTCAATGGACAATTATTGATATTGAAAGTATATAAACCTAGAATTTGCTGATGCGAAATGTAAGGATGAGGAGCATTGTTGTGCTTTTAGTATCAGTCTTTCAAAGATG
This sequence comes from Ficus hispida, assembly GCA_025413025.1. Taxonomy (NCBI): domain Eukaryota; kingdom Viridiplantae; phylum Streptophyta; class Magnoliopsida; order Rosales; family Moraceae; genus Ficus; species Ficus hispida. The sequence continues at coordinate 19,717,673 of CM046363.1, forward strand.
TCCCTTTTTCCGTACACTTTAAAGAATTTCTTTTGTTAATGGAGCACTTGTCGGGCTTATAATTGACTGAGATCATAATATGATAGATTGATTTCTTTACCTATTGGTGCACCCTTACATATGCAAAAAAAATTTTTTTTAAATTAAAAAAATTAAAAAACGTGATTAAAGATTGAAACTTTATTCAACAATTGGGTCTTTCAACTCTGGATAATTCTCTTTATAGCATTAGGGATTTCAAATACTATCATACATGTGGAAAATATGTATTGATAACTCTTTTCGTGCATGTTTCTTTATGCTTATGAGTTTTAGATGTGATCTCTAATCATTTGATGCAGGCAATTCGGGGCAAGGTTTTACACCGCATGTTATTAGTGTATCTGCTGGCGAGGTATGCCCGTAGTCAGTCATTCAGCAAGTTTTAGTGTTTCCTGAATATTCGATGTGTTCATAGGACGAAGAGAGTAAACTAATATAACTATGATATATTGATATTCTATGTCGTGCCTCTTATCTTGCCTTTTATATCAAAGTACTTTCACGAAACAGATATTGTCCAATATTATTTCAAAGAAATTCTCTTTTTCTCTAAAGGCGAAAGCATGATATATGGTTATGATCATTGGTTTATGCTCAACCTACAATGCTATTTTATTTTATTTTATTTTTTCTAATTGTTATTCGTATCAAAGTATACAAAAACTCAATGAAGCACTTCCCATAAGGGTTTAATCAGTTCTGATGTGGCATGCTTTTTTAATTTGCCTGGCATCTATGCTTATTATTTTGGAAAGATTTTTATGTGGTTTAGTTCTGAACAAGTTGATGTTGATTTCTATCTTGTTCATGAGTTCTTTAAATCATCTAAATTGCTTGATGGGAATTTGAAAAAGTTGAACAGATAAAACAACGTTCTCATGGGATTTTTTCTCTGGGAGTAACTAAGACGGGATATTTCTTTTTTCAATCCCCATAATTGGTTTGGGAGTAAATAGCATTGCTGGTGCTATCTCTGTTTGAGGAGGTTCACGTTGTGTAGAATATGTAAATAAATTGAGATATCTATAATCGCGTTGAAGTCGTCTTTCTTTCTTTCTCTTTTTTTTTTTTTTAAACATGTTCATCAGTATAATTTTTAACTGCCGTTTGTTTTTTTTCCTGAATCAATCCTTTGCATGTAGTTGGAGTAATTTCATGAACAACCTAAAATTTTGTGGATGATATTGTTATACTTCTCTGTCTTTGTTACCTAGCCAAATTTGGCTTGCTTGAGATGCTGTTTTTCTTTTTCTTCTGCAATTTACTTAGTTGCTCTTCCTCTTCATTTGTTGCTTTATCTGTTACCTCACTCACATGATCGATGGATGCATTTAGTAGGATGTGGCCCAGAAAATTATGTTGTTCTTGCAACAGAGTAAGCGTGAAATGTGCATTCTCTCTGCCGCTGGTACTATCTCAAATGCATCTCTTCGCCAGCCAGCTACATCGGGTGGCAACATTGCATATGAGGTGAACTTTTATGATTCTCTGTTAAAGCTCATTATTCAATATTGCTAATTTTTTGTTCTCTTCTCTCGCTTACTCTCTCTCTCTCTCTCTCCATATATATATATATATATATTTAGAATTCACCATCGTAACATAAAAATTTCTTCATTTCTGAAATCAGGGTCGGTTTGACATTATTTCATTCTCTGGATCTTACGTACGTAATGAGCAAGGCGGCAGGTCCGGCGGACTAAGTGTGTGTCTATCCAGTACAGATGGCCAAATCATTGGAGGAGGTGTTGGTGGACCACTAAAAGCTGCAGGGCCAGTGCAGGTACTAATTTTTTGGTTGGGTTTAGATAATGGTTATCTGAACTTTATCTTGGTACGAAGTTGGATATTGGTTACATCATGTAGGGCACAAGTGAGACAGAGACAGGAATTTATTCTAGATTTCTGCATGAGTGAGAGAGGGAGGGAGGGAGGGAAAGGGATGAAATGTGGTTCGGTTGTTTTAATTTTAATGCCCAAAAATTGTTGTTTCCCGTGTCATTGGGCATTGCGAAGTCACCATGACCGGAATTAGTGCAAGTTGCTATTTTTTTCACCTAGCAAGCCGCAAGTCAGATGATTGGTTCTTCGGTCTCTATGATATAGTTAGTTAAATCTTTTTAACAGGTCATTGTTGGTACATTTCTGATTGATCCCAAGAAGGATGCCAATGCTGGTGTGAAAGGTGATGCTTCAGGCATCAAGTTGCCATCAGCAGTTGGTGTCACATCTCCCTCAAATTTAGGCTTCCGCCCTGCTGTTGACCCTAGCGGAAGAAATCCAATCAGGGGAAACGACGATCAGCAAGCCATTGGGGGAAGTCACTTCATGATCCAACCCCGGGGCATGCATGTGACGCCTTCACGGCCCACTGAGTGGAGGCCTAGTCCAGATGCTAGAAGCACGGCTGGTTATGAATTGACAGGTATAGTTTGCTCTAATAATACAAGGCAGGACAATAAAGTTGCATCTAACTCATAACTTCGGAGAGAGACATTGAAGTGGGGTTTTGCTGTCTTTGCAGGAAGAGCAGGTCTCGTGCCTCATCAATCTCCAGAAAATGGGGACTACGATCAGATCCCCGATTAAGGATTCGTTTTTGGGGTGTCTGGAAAGCAACGTTTTGTGGTAGAAAAGATGTAAAATATTTTGACTGCACTGCACTCTTTGTTAGGTAATGCTGTTTATAGTTTCCACAATACATTACAGAATCATCGCTCCGAAGAAGTTCCCCTGAAGTTATTTGCTTCCTCCATTGCTACCAAGGTGTTCCCTTTTTTTTTTTTTTTATGTGGAAATTTTGCGTACTGGGTTTGTTGGCTAATGATCCTGTTACTACTAGGGTGAATAAGGGTTAGTTCTCATCTCTAATGCATTTTGGAATTACATCTTTCTCTTTATCTTCACCTGTTGGAGACAGTATTAAGTTTTTTTTTTTTTTTTTTTTTTTTTTTTTGGGTATACACGGCAAGCACTTAGACAAATTCTCGATTACAGATTTTAGTTGATACTTTTTTTTGGAGCCTTTGGAAGTGGTAGTCCAGATCATGTTTACACAGTTACTAGGTGGGGGGGGGGTGGGGGTTGTGGGTGCATAATCACTAGTCCTGTCATCGGAAAAAGCTAACTTTATAGATATATAGGAAAAAAAGCTTTGGGACAAGAGACTTTTGCGTTTGGAAGCTCTTTTCTTTTGAATCGAAGCGTGCATACAAACAAAAAGTTACTATAAAGCTCGCTCGTTACTAGTCAAGCCCTGGACCTCTCTCTCTCTCTCTCTCTCTCTGTCTTCCATTCTCTCTCTAGAAGAGGGGACCTACATTCTTAATTGGCAATGTGAAATGGTGATTGGGATTGTTTTGGGATGAGTTCATGGTGATGGTGGGTGCTGATTCGTTGGCACTTGGCTTGCCCCATCAGTGTAGAAGATTACTGTTTTTCACTTGTTTTTTTTTTTTTTTTTTTAATTTTAATTTTTAATTTTTAATTTTTTTTTCACATGCTTAGATCAGGCTCTCTATTGATTGACTAAACCTGTTGAAGAAAACTATTAATTATGTCTTGGATCGACCTTTTATATTTTTGTTTACTTTCTCCACATCTCTTCAACCTTTCCATCTCTCTCTCTCTCTCTCTCTCTCTCTCTCTCTCTCCCCTTTTTTTCTTTGCTTTGTCCAACATGTTACCGTGATGAACTTCTCCCTACCCCGTGGTGTTAAAATGTCAACGTGTAACGAATTTAGAGAAAGAGCGGGGTTGGGAAATCAATTTTAATTTTAATTTTTAAATATAATAATAATAATAAATTGTTATTTTTTTATTAATTATTATAATTAATTGATGTGATAATTGTTTAAAAATATATTAATAAAATAAGGATAATTTATATATCTTTTAAATTGATATTCAGAAATTAAAGATTAAAAGTGGTATTTTTAAATTTTTTTAAAGAAAAATCAGGGAAGTACATATTCAAAACATTTTTAGAGAAAATAGATATATATTCAAATAGTTTCTTTGTTATTAATGGAAAATGTTGAAAATTTCCTAATCTTATGTTGGTACACTCTTTCCGTTTCAGCTAGAAGAGTATTTGGTCGAACATTTGAGTGGCATTATTAATTGTGGAATATAAACAACCACAATAAACAATTCAAACTCGTGATCCAGTGGCTCTTCATGAACATCTTTGAACATGACGAGGATATTTTAGAAATTTGTTATCGTCCTTCAACTTATTATTATTCAATAAATTAAAAAAAGAAAAATTAAAAAAGAAAAGAAAAAGAAAAGTCTAATTCTTGTGAAACAGTCTCTCAAATAGATGATGAACCCACCGACTGCGCCTTCATTGCAACGCCACGTTTTAGAAAAAGCATAAATACCCAAAAAATATATATATATATTTAAAATAAATACCATTTTCATTCGTATTTCCATAAACAATACATCACAAACACAAATCCATATTTGTGCATCTCGAAGTGTGTGCATCACACCACGTGCGCCACGTGACCCAGATAAAAGAAAACCAAGCTGTCCGATTCAACTCACTCACCCCAAGTGGAAACCGCAAACGCCAAATCTGCACCGTTCATCACTTCCCCAACCACAACGTTTCACCAATCGAACGGTCAGAAAGACACGACCCACGTGAAGCAGGTGTACGCGCTTACACTGTTTTCTAATTCCAACTAGAAATTTAATTTAAGAAAAAGAAATAAAAAAAATATGCGTTAACGGAGTTAAAAGAGCTTTTGTGGGTTTGTCAGAAATCTGACAAGGAAATCAAACAAAGAGAAGGAAAGTAATTTCCACAGAAGGTCCAGGTTCTCTTCACGTAAAAATTTGTGGGTCCCATTCAGAATCCTTACTTTAAGCCTTTAAACCCCCGCTTTCTCGTGGGACTCGGTCTTTCTGACGCCACTCGGCCATTTTCCCGGAATTTCGCCCTCGCCCTTCTGTTTCTTTTCTCTCTCTCTCTAGGCCAACGTAGTCTGGTTTTAGAGAGAGAAAGTGAGACGTATTTGTAAACGGGAAGCATTTGAAGAGTGCTTTTCTGATTTCGCTTTCTGGGTTTTGAAGATTTGATCTGTGGGCGTGGCTTGGTGGTTTGTTTTGGTGAGAAAGTGGCACAAGGTGGCTCTTTTTTGGTTTTCCACTTTTTGCCATTTTAGTCTATGTTTTTTTCTTTATCTGAGATATTTTGCGTGTACTGAAGAACCGAGAGCGGTCTCTGTCGGTTTACGGTTGAGGGAATCACAGAGTTTAGATTCAAGCTATCATCTTTTGCCTGATTCCTTGAGAGGGTCCATGAGCTAGAAGCTCCATAGATTATAGAGAAGCAATACTGATATCTTTTTAGTACATTTTTGGTGTTTGAGCAGGTGAGCAAAGCCATTTCTTAGGGAAAAAAAACCGGGTGGGTTTCTCAGATCTCGAAATTCTGTACTTGGGAAACTAAACTCGGGTTAGTTTTCATCACTTATTTTTTTAAAATTTTTTTATTCTTAGAGTACTTTGTCTAGTTTTTTTTTTTTTGGGGGGGGGGGGGTGTGTGTCGGGTGTGGTGTTCTGAGAGTGGGAACTTTTAGAGAAGAATATGGTTTGAAGTAGAAGTTACCTGGGGCAATGTTAAGAGCTTTCACTATTGGATTTTTTATTTCTTATCTCATTGTGTCTGTCTCAGCCATTGATAGTGACTTTCCCAATTGTAATTGTGATGATGAGGGCTTTTGGAGCTTACAAACGATTCTAGAATGTCAGAGAGTGAGTGATTTCTTAATTGCGGTGGCCTACTTTTCAATCCCTCTTGAGCTCCTTTACTTTGTTAGCTTGTCAAACCTTCCTTTCAAATGGGTCCTCTTTCAGTTTATTGCATTTATAGTCCTTTGTGGGTTGACCCATTTGCTCAACGGATGGACTTATTACGGCCCGCATTCGTTCCAACTGATGTTGTCCCTCACCGTTGCGAAATTCCTCACAGCCTTGGTCTCTTGTGCAACTGCCATAACCCTTTTGACCTTGATCCCTCTTCTGCTCAAAGTGAAAGTGAGAGAGCTGTTCTTGAGGCAGAATGTGTTGGAATTGGACCAAGAGGTTGGGATGATGAAGAAGCAGAAGGAAGCGAGTTGGCACGTTCGGATGTTGACTAGAGAGATTAGGAAGTCGCTTGACAAACACACCATCTTGTATACCACTCTGGTTGAGCTCTCCAAGACGCTGGAGTTGTACAACTGTGCTGTTTGGATGCCAAATGAGGACGGGGCAGATATGAACTTCTTTCATGAGTTGAAACCGAGATCGTCAGTGAATTACCCTCGGTCTATACCTATTAGTGACCCTGATGTCTTGGAGATAATAGAGAACAAGGGGGTGAGAATAGTGAGACCTGAATCAGCACTTGGGAATGCAAGCAGAGGTGAGTTTGGGGAGTCGGGTGCTGTGGCTGCAATTCGGATGCCGATGCTTCGGGTTTCGAATTTCAAAGGTGGTACTCCGGAGATGGTGGATACTTGTTTTGCCATATTGGTTTTGGTTCTCCCAGCTGCAAATTCTAGAGTTTGGAGCTACCATGAGATGGAGATAGTAGAAGTGGTGGCCGACCAGGTCGCTGTGGCCCTTTCTCACGCCAGTGTCCTCGAAGAGTCCCAGTTGATGAGAGAAAAACTTGCTGAGCAAAATCGCACATTGCAACAGGCGAAGAAGAACGCGATGATGGCCAGCCAAGCAAGGAACACATTTCAGAAGGTGATGAGTCATGGTATGAGAAGGCCTATGCATTCGATGTTGGGTTTGCTTTCGATGTTCCAAGGCGAGAATATTAGCCTTGAGCAGAGGACTATCATAGACACAATGATTAAGTCCAGCAGTGTTCTCTCAACTTTGATTAACGACGTCATGGACATTCCGGTGAAAGATGATGGAAAGTTCCCATTGCAAATGAGGCCTTTCGAATTGCATTCCATGATAAAGGAAGCCGTTTGCCTTGTCAAGTGCTTGTGTATGTATAAAGGCTTTGGTTTTGAAACCGATGTCCAGAGCTCTTTGCCTAATCAAGTGATAGGTGATGAAAGTAGGGCTTTTCAAGTTATTTTGCATATGGTTGGGTATCTATTAAGCATCCATAACGGAGGAGGGACTGTCATGTTTCGGGTTTTCTCGGAGAGTGGTAGTGAGGGCAGAACTGACCAGTTTCAGGGGATGTGGAGACCGAGTATAGCAGATTATTTTGTAAGTATAAAGTTTGAATTTGAGATCACTAGGGCCGGTTCTCTTTTGTACGAATCAACCTCGGAAACAGATTATGCTAGCAGGAGGCATAGTAGCGGTGAAGTTAAGGAGGGTCTGAGCTTCAGCATATGCAAGAGGCTTGTCCAAGTAAGAAATCTTTGTCCATATACTGACATATTTGCATATTGTGTTTCCTCTTTGATGCTATACTTAATTTGCAACTATCAAACTGAAAGTGATGTACATTAACTGTAAGTCATGCATTTTGTTGAATAAGGATTACGGCCCTTGCAATCCGTTGCGTCTTAGTTATTATGTCATTCTCGATTTCTGGTACTGTGGTTGATCTTATTTGCGGTGCTAAGTAGACTCTGTCTTTAGAGGTAATTAAATTGGCAACATTTTCCTCCATTGAAACTAATATGGTGATACAGAGAGTTTGTGCCTTTAAAATTTCTGCGAATTGACATTTGATTTGAGGTGCAAGTTCAATTGCGTATGTACAGATTAGTGCATAATTGGTAGTCATGTAGAAGTTTACAAGAATCTTTGTTAACTTGTTGATACTAGTAAATTTTGCAGCTTCTAAATTTTTCTTGAAATGTCTGCAGATGATGCAAGGTAATATCTGGATATCTCCAAACCAAGTAGGTTTTGCAGGAAGCATGACACTAGTTCTCCGGTTCCAAACCCGACCTTCTTTTGGGAGAAGCAGTGTTGTTCCTGGAAGTTCACTAGATCAGCCGCGGTCCAACCCACAGTTCAGAGGCCTCCGAGTTATACTAGCTGACGATGACGATGTTAACAGGACTGTGACGAAGAAGCTGCTGGAGAAGCTGGGTTGTCAAGTGCTGGCTGTATCTTCCGGTTTCGAGTGTCTTAGTGCTGTTACAGCCGCTGAGAACTCTTGTCGGGTCGTTCTTTTGGACATCCATATGCCCGAGATGGACGGCTTCGAAGTGGCAATGCGAATCCGGAAGTTCCGCAGCCGCAACTGGCCGTTTATAATAGCCGTCACAGCGAGTGCAGAGGAGCATGTGACGGAGAGGTGCCTGCAGATGGGAATGAACGGATTGATTCGAAAACCCGTTGTATTGCAAGGTTTAGCGGATGAACTTCAAAGGGTGTTGCAAAGGGCTGCTGAAGGCTTATGAAGAGGAGTAAATTAGTGGTATCAAATGTTATTGGTGGTCTCCAAAAAGAGCACATCAAAATATAGAGCTCAAACTTACAGATGTAAAACTTACTATTTACTTACAGAATACAGCTGCTAGACCAAGCTAACCTTTTTCCTTGTTTAAGCTGTTTCATAATGTAATGAAACTATCTTGGTTTTTTAATCAATTTTACTATTTCACATGGCAGTTTAGACAATTTACCAAAACCCCAACTATGTATGTTTGTGTGTGTGTGTGCCATCAACCAAAGATGTGAACCCTGAAAAAGATCAATTGTTTTCATCTAATAAAGAGGCAGAGTTTGTTTTTTTTTTTTTTTGGAAAAAAATTAACCCTAATATATTTTAAAATGAAATTAATTTACAGTGTTCTATTTGGTTGGAATATATAAAAGGAGAGTCTATTAAGTAAAGTACTATAAAAATTAAAAAAAAAAAATCTCTCCACTTCACACTTTTCGTAACATTAACTAAAAAAATGAATTAACCTTTTAAATGTACCAAAGAGTAACTTATTTTCATCTACATTTAATGTACAGTTATGAATCTAAGTAAGTTATATGCTTGTTTAAAAATGCATAAAAATTATGTAAAAATAACCAATAAACTGCCGCGGAGGCCATTCCTGACTGGGGGAAGAAAAAAAAAACCACCCCATTTGGTAGTAGGGTGAGATATTTCCAAAAGGAGAGAATTCGACGAGGGGAGAATCTGGAATCGAAGATGAGCGGAGAAAAAGGGGAAGCAGAGTACTACAGCACAGACTTCGACTGGGAAGACCTCCGAGCTGACGTCGAACAAGACCCCTCTTTTGCCCACCACTTCCTTCCCTTTCACCTTCATTCTCCTTCTTCTCCTTCTTCTTCTTCGAATTCCCAACCTGATTCTGACTCCTGGAAACGCTTCCACATCCGCCATTCCTCCGGCAAGTTCTTCAAGGTTCCATTTTCTCTCTTTTCTCTTTTAATCATGTAAAATTTTGATTAAAGTTTCGTCCTTTCGAATCAGAACCCGTTCAAGTTTGTGCATTTCTTATCATTACTTTAGTTTGATTATGCAGCGATTATAAATGCAGTGATTGTATTGCTTTTTCTGTTGGAATTTCAAACAAATTTTCATGCTTTGTTTACATTTATATATTTGTTGAAGGAATTCCCTGCAGTGACTGTCTTGCTTCTTTTGTTGGAATTTGTAACAAATTTTCATGCTTCGTTATATATATATATATATATATATATATATGTATATGTATGTATATGTATGTATATGTATATTCCAGGAGAGACGTTATTTGTTGAAGGAATTCCCTGAACTAGTCTCTTGCAAAGAAGAAAACTCCAAGGTTCTGGAGGTTGGATGTGGTAATGGCAGTACTGTTCTTCCTATTTTACGGTGAGGAATTCGGTTTATGCCACTGTTGTTCGATTCTTACAGCCATATTTTTCATAGGATTTTATGGGAAACTGAAAGTAGATGGCTAATTTTCATTTGGGTTTCGCATTTTACCGCTGGCTTTTCATTTGTTTATCCCTTACAAATACAACATTTTTCTTTGCAGTGGCAATGAAAATGCCATCGTTTACGGTTGTGATTGTAGCTCCGAGACTCTTGAGAGGGCGAAAGAGATTGTGGAAGCCTCTAATGTAGTGGCTTGCAAGCATCGTTTCCACCCATTTTATTGTGACTTACCTGTTACCGGGTTTCCATCTTGGTTGGCCTGCAACCGATGCCGAGGGTTAAATCTCCAAACGCAAACGACATGGTTATCAGGTTGGTTGCTTCACCTGTTTGTTTATCTTAATAAACCTAAAGCTTCATGGCCCAATAGTTTTTCATTGTTTCTCCAGATGCTAGAGTGAATAACTATTTAGCGGGTTCTGATGATTCAGATTCATTGAAAGAAAGTGGATGTTGCATAGGTGGAGTGAATTTTGTTACCTTGGTAGGTAATTTTCCTTCCCATACAAGCTATAATTCGCAATAAGCACTAAATTTAAGCTCTTATGTATTTAATTAGCCTTCAATGTCTTTGTGATAATCTTAATTCTTGTTGTTCTTTTTGATAGAAATACATCTTTTCTACTTGCCCTGTTTGAATCAATAATCAAGCTATTCAAAGCATTTCTTCTCAAAAACTATGAAACTAAAACTGTTGAATGTCGTGCCAATTATAGTTTTCAACAACCGTCATGTTAACATGCTTGTGTCATGTCATGTTGTATCGTTTCCACGTTGTGTGACCGAGGTTCATTGGTTCTATCATCTCCTCCGTGAGTTAAAACTAGAGAATGTAGAGAATTCTAGTCAGATTTCTAAATTTGCTTCTTATATTGATGTAATGTGCCAGATATTCACACTGTCAGCAATTCCACTTGGGCAGATGCCCATGGCCGTCAAGGAATGTATTTCAGTTTTAAAGCCTGGAGGCCTACTCTTATTTAGGGATTATGGTAACTAAAAGATCAGATAACTAGTGGTTTGAGAGTTGAAACGCTTCTTTTACGATATGTGCTCTTTAAAAATCAAACCTTTTCTCTGATGAAACTCAGGTCTATATGATATGACCATGCTTCGATTTGAGCGCGAGCAAAGAGTGGGACCAAGGGAATACTTGCGGTCAGACGGAACCCTTTCTAATTTCTTCTGTTTGGATACTGTGAGGGATTTATTCGTGGGAGCCGGATTCATTGAGGTGAGTAATTTTCCCGATAGGACTGTTATCCATTCTGGCTGGCCTGCTCTGCCGAGTACACAAATTTGCAAAAGAATGGATGTTTACAGATAGATTTTCACTTGAAAGATTGTCATATGCAACTAAATTTATGATATCGCCCTCAGATTTCTTTGCAACCAGCATCCATTAGCATAGATTTCAAATACTACCTTTCTGTTGCCTAATGATATTTCTTTGTATCACTTATGAATCTGTCAGCGGGAGCTTGACTATTGTTGCATTAAGTCGGTAAATCGTCGAAATGGGAAGAGCATGCGAAGGGTGTGGGTCCATGGAAAGTTCCAGAAGCCGGTTTGAAGTTACTGCCAATGCACCCGCACCCTCGCTAAGATATCCTTCTTATAGATCATCCCAACTTGGTCTCTTCTACAATATAGTTACCTCAGATAACTTCATTAATTGTAGAAAGGGTGTTGTTTTTTTTTGGGGGTGGGGCCTGGTTTGCATGGTCTTGAGGGTGAGAAAGCTATACTACTTCGAAACAAAATAGATAGAGCATAACATTCTTGTTATTAGTCCCCCCAAAAAAAATGGAAAAAAAAAAAAAAGAAGAAGAAATCTTGTTATTCAGGTTAAAGTTCAATAGGTATTAAATCATCACTAGTGGTGGCGACATATTGGTAAAAGATAAAAGGCTTAATAATTTTATTTTCTATCTGTAAGAGGTTCGAGTGTTATTGTCCATCTTTATTCTCTGAGATAGTGAATTGTCAACAAAAATGTGTCTGATCTTTTTCTCCGTTCCATCTATGATTCAAGAGATTTCTATAGTGATGTTAGATGAAGATGTGAGGAGATTGTTGATCTCTTTTTCTAGTTAACAGAAGGGGTGGTCAATTGGTCTATTGGTAAGTATTGAGTGGCCATCTAATCCTTCTGTCGATGCAATTAGCGTTCTTTTAAAGTATTTTACAGTTTACACGGGTCAAGCTTCATTCACGGTTTATCACCTTCTCCCAGGCAAATGATACAACAAAATATAAAGTATCCAAGATTAACATTCTAAAAATTAAAAAAAAAAAAAAAAAGAATGAAAATGAATTAAAGCCTAACGATTATTCTACAACATCTAACTCCATCACATAATTCTTCAATAATTTGAACAACTTGATAAATCGGTATTTAAAAAAAAAAAAAAAAAAAGAGAGAAATCTAGATGAATACCCTTTTATGATTTCAGAAGTATAAAGATTTGTGTAATTTCTTAAACACTGCAAGATTTCTATCATCACTTTCTCCAATTATATACTAAGTCAAGAAAAATATAATTTTCTAAGAGAAGTAAAAGAAGTGCTGTCATTGGATGGGTTGCGTATCCCTACTGTGGATTAGGATGGACAAAACCCGGTCGGTGTTCGGGACTAAAAATACTCTTTTAAAACCACGTGGACAACTATTAATACGCTTCTTTTTTTTTTTTTTTTTTTTTTTTTTGGTTTTAGGGGGTGGGGGTGTTAAAGAAAGAAGACTATAAGCTTATTTTATAAGTCAAAGACATCCAAATATTCTAAAATTTAACAAATCAGGAACCCAATTCTCTTGGACTCTTGGTATTTGCTAATATAATTTATTATATATATGTAATAAGGATATATATATATATATATAAAGGTTAAGTGGATACATAGAAGAGCTTGTCTTGGCTTTTCTGACACCCAAAAATATTCTGATAATTGACAAGGAAATTGCCTTCTACAGTTCACGAATAAATTATCATCTAAAATCACCTCAACGTTTTTGAATCAACATTGTATATTCTATGTCATTGGTTTTCTTAATTTATTACCATTGGCATGTTTTTGCAACTGCTAGAGATGGCTAAAAAATATTGTCTATATATAAATATATATTATTCTGTTAAAAACTGATATTGTAACTCTTAATTGACTTTTCACTAACCTAATTGATAATTGAAGCAAAGACCAACCCGTCTTAGAGTTATTTCATTATAATTGTTCATAAATTAATTATTTTTTTTCTTTCATAAAACTTGAGAGGAGTTATAATATATTCTTTATTAAATGTTTTTGTAGTTGGTTTATGAGTAGTTATATTGAGAATAATATATCCTAATAAGGAACTTGATCGCTACACTTCAACTTATTTATCAACATTACGCATGCTTTCGAAGAGCTGCATCAAGTACAATACACGCGTTTCTTTCGCCATATATATATATTTTTAAGGATTAATGTTAATCAGATATATATAGAAGCTTTTGGATCATAAATTTATATATATATATATATATGTAATTAATATGTCTACGTATAAACGAATAACTTTGTAAGCACTAGTACGCACATTACTTAATTAAATAGCTCGGGGGTGCTTTAAAATTAATTAAAGAATAAAGAAATAGCTTTCTTGAGGTTTTGGTTGAAGCGGATATTGATGAATAATTCGCACGAAACTTTTGGGTCTATTATATCTTTCTTTCGTTTGGATTTCTTAACAAGTTTAAATTAATTAAAAATCCCATCTTTTGATTAGTTCCCAATTTCAGAAAAAAGTAATGCTCAAATCATTATAACTGTTCAGTAAATCTTTCTTTAGTAACCTACAATATCTTCATATAAATTCTTCCTCTACTAATCAATTTTCAGATGAATATCCCTGAGAGTTTATTTTTGTCCTAATTAATTACACACACACACATATATATATATATATATGTATATACATATTTACACAACTTATGTAGAACTGTATTCGAGTCAAAAGAAGTCTTCTTACATTTAAAAATTGAGCCAAAGTAAATCAATAACCATTGTTTAATGCTCAACTGGATCTACGGGGGACCAATTAAAAAGAAATTCACTTAAACTTAAAAAAAAGAAAAGAAAAGAAAAGAAAAGAACATAAAATAAAAGATAGAAAATTGTTAATCACGTTTAGTTCAATGTGCATAATTTGATTGAACCCTTGGCAAAGGTAGCACCCGAGATTTGTTCCCTTTATTTTTATTTTTATTTTTTTGACTCTTGATTTCTTCTGGTAAACTCAAGTTAGTTTAACTAATACACCACTTCCTATATTTTAGATAATTATAATCTTCTTGTCGCTTTCAAGGGAGCTGGATCATATTGTCCGATAGCCTACATATTTACAAATATTGTGTGTGGTAATTGTTTTTAATTTTTAATTCTAGAGAGAGAGAGAGAGAGAGAGAGAGAGAGAGAGAGAGATTGCTGAAATGTGTGAAATAAAGTGAAGTTGTCACAACTTTTTTTTTTTTTTTTTGAGTAATGAAGTTGCGATAACTAGTTTAATTAAGCTTCTGCCAAGCTAAAAAAAAAAAAAAAGAAAAGAAAGAAAGAAAGAAAAATACACTGACACTTAAACAGCTCTTTTGATTATCATATTGTTAGAATTATTATATATTTATTACTTTAAGATTATTTGTTTTCTTTATTAATAAGGATAGAGTAGTATTTTATTCCTTAATTTTTTTAAGGTTAATTATAGAAATCCCTCTTTATCAGTTAAAAGGTAAATTATTATGTAATTTGTTTGGAATTGTAATAATGTAAAACTCTTTTCTCTCTATTCTTCCCCTTTTAAAAAAAAAAAAAAAATTATTTTGTATTCGGTAATCTCACACATACGATATCAAAACCTTTGTTTATATATTTATGCAGTGGAAATGGAGCACACTGATTAATTAGTATCTACATATTATATATATATATACACACACACATATATATAGGAATAGCTATAAATGTCAGATTGAATATGAACATATATATGTAAGAAATATAGTACTAATGTTAATATTAAAACGTTAGGTCAACGAGCACCTAATATAATGAGGACATATATTATAGTTATATGTGTGTGTGCATATATTATATATATATATATAAATATATGGCAACGTGTAATCCACGGCAAGTGCATGCATCGGCCATGGAATAAAAATTATATATTGAGCATCGATCATCAACTTGGAAAGTTAGTAGTAGTGAAGAACATGCCTCTCATTTTCCCATTTGCTGATGCATAATTCCCCAATATCAATGTCCATTATTATTTTATTATTTTATTTCAATCTCACTTTTGGGTCTTTCTTCTGATTTTATGCACCTCGCCAAAAGGCTTTATCTCGTGTGGTCCTCATTTCTTTAACGCTGGTTTTACGGATTCCTTTTCAAAGTAATATTAGTTTAATCTGACCCCTCTTGTTTTTAATAATTTTTAGGCTTTCAAGGGAAAAGATTAACTCGGGGGATTTCCTGTTTATATATTAATATATATATATATACATATATATATATACACTACCCAACAAATATAATAATAACCGATAATTAATGCAGAAAAAGGAGGTGTCATTTGTTGTTAGTCTTAGTCGATGATTATTATTAATTGTTTTTTTAATCAAGTTGATATAATTGTGATTTTTTAAATTCTTTGGTGGGTTCTTATATCAGCATCATTTCTGCTTTACCTTTAGAATGTTGTATATATGCTGATGAAACTAGGGTTTCTTATATGTGTGTGTGTGTGTGTGTGTGTGGTGTGTGTGTGTGTGTGTGTGTGTGTGTGTGTGTGTGTGTGTGTGTGTGTGTGTGTGTGTTGGATATATGATTCAATAGCATTGACATGTGAATCCATGTGAAGAGGGTCCTCCTTTGTTGCTAGATCAACTCTAGGATCCTTTGAGTGTCAAGAAAAATATCCTTATGGACATCAAATAAACATTAGCTAATTACCAATAAAGTAATGTTTAACGAGTCCTTTTCTTAATTTAAAACCTTTATCTTATTTCACAATGTGACGACAAAAATATATGATTGCGGGCAAAAAGCCTAATTATATTCGAGATTAAATTATATTCTAAAGTTAATAATTATGTTTTTTCTTAATGTCTGCATGGTTTCTTAACATGTTTATATAGAGTCTGTTTGTCAGAGTTTTTTTAAAGTTGTTTTTGACTTTTTGAGTCCAAAACATACTTTTGGAAGTACTTATGGCCAAATATTTAACAAATTAAATCTTCATCTTATGATAAAAAAATTACGTGATCAGCACATATATGTATCACTCGAGAGTTTAATTTCATGTCCCATCAAAATGAAATCATCTTGGACTAATTCTTCATTAATTACATAGCAATGTTTCTATTTTTCTAATCTCCAATATATAGCTTCTAATCTTTCATGGTCATGGATCACTGTTGGTAATGATTTTATTTTATTTTATTTTGTGGTTGAAAGTAATGATTTTAATTACAGAGATACCATGTAATCATTCCAGAGCATCAGAAGAACCCAATCTTTCATGAAAGTTACGATTATATATATGTATATATATATTTCATAGAAATAAGGCCATTTCAAGTTGTAACTTAGTAGGTCCACTTAATTCCTTTATTTGAAGATCCTTTACGATCGAATTGCAAATAGATTTGCGTGTTGTACTTTCTTTATATATTAAAAAAAAAGTACTAATCTTCTTGCAGTAATAGTAGTTACCATGCTAGTCAGCTAGCTGACTCACGATCTATATATACGGAGTTCATGTCCCCAATGAAACTTGTAAAACTTATAATGGGTACATTCTACAAGTATTTCGAGACCATAATTAATCAACAAACTACAAACGAATACGCCTTCTAATTATTGTGGTAATTAGATCTTTGAGCGAAACAATGCCCTATCCTTATTGTATCCTTTTCAGTCATCTTGAAAACTATGCTATTTAAAATACTCAAGTACTAAAAAGTCGACTCCACTGTTGTATATGTATATATTTATTAAAATTGAGATAAGAGATTTGACTCTGTATATAATTTATATGGTAGATTAATCATGATATTAAATTACCGTAATTAGACAATGTATTCAATCACTTCGAATTAACAAATGTACCCACATATGCTATCGGAATCAAGTTATTTACTAAATTTAAATACGTTAAATGAGACCCCAATATACTTATTTATGTATATCAAATTGGTTAAATAAGATATATTTATAGACTACTCTTATATTATTTATCAATTATAAACAATCGACTTGATTGTCACATCATTTAAGATTATTAGAACTTAGAAAATTTACGTTGTAATTTCGTATTTCTATAAGTTCATGTATTGTAATTATTTTCAATTTATTATTGGTACAAATATTGCATCGAAATTTCCTTTTCTAGTGTCGTAGAATAGGATAATGATCAAACCTGAATTATTCTTGTCATCATAAAAATTAATTTAAGGTACTATTCTGGTGACAGATACATGGATATGTCATTTCTTATGGTAACCTTTTACTCGTGACCTTAAACTTCAGCGATGACGCCTAATACAATATAAAAATTATTGGTAACGAATTAATTAATTGGTAAATATGGGCTACATGATTAAATGAAAGCTATAAACTATAGCCACCGCCCACTACAATTGAATGTCCGGCATATTGCACTGCCTTTGATGATCGATGTTTTTGTGGACATTCATCGACCAATCATTATTAAATACACATACATATACATATATATAGATATAGATATAGATGTACATATATATATGTATGTAACTTTTCTTTTTATATTGTTTTCGACATGCATGCACATGTGCCATGAACTATATATTTTTCTTTTAAAACAACTATATTTATTTTTAACTTGTTTTAAAATAATAATATTGCACCTTTTCGTTACTTAAAAAAAAAAAAAAAAAAGAGGAAGGGGATGATACATTTTATTGCAATTTGAACAATTTAATGTATTGCTTTGGATTAACGTGAGACCCTTGTCGTATTGTTCTTGAATTATCCCCGTTTCTTCTCCCCAAGATGACCTAAGAAAATCATGTTATATTTAATATAGTGCATCCCAAAATGTGGAACATTTGCCGGTCGGCTCAAACTATATTATATATGTATATTGGGACATAGCCCTTTTTAAGATGAGTTGGTTGTCTATATATATATATATAATATATATATATATATGTCTATTATATATCCTCAACACTAAATTCCCAGTAGAAAATGTTCATCAATCTAAAAGAGACTAAAAAGTTAATTAAATATTTGAAAAAGAAAATAAATTTCTTAAATGAAGAACGGGTGGCACTCACTTCATGAAAATAAGAACTATATAATATAGCACGAATTAATATAATTGCAGAGTAAAACTCCAGTACTACTAGCTACCTTTCTTGCAATGAGAAATGAGTCAATGAGAGAATGTCAGGCTAGCTAGTTTTTCTATGTATATATAGTGATAAAATAAGTATATAAATTTATAAAAGCTCAACTTTGATTAGACAGAAAAGATATTGTCGAATTCCTTGTAATATAATTTGTAGTTTTTATGGTGCAAAAAGCGTCATAAAAAACTACAGTTTAATTTATAAAATCACTAAGCCTCTGGTGGTCAATTGATAATTTAAGAATTATTTTAGAATAATTGTTAATTTAAGATAAAATAAATATGAATTGGTGTATATTTTAATCTGTTTTGGCCTTGCTAGGCAACTAACAGCCTGCATTATTTTTTCTGGTGCATTATTAGTGATTAAAAAACCAACTTATATTAAGTTTGAACTAGAAAGAGAAAGGAGATAAGCATCTTAGTTTTGCAAATTAAGGGTACCAAGAATCCAAATTCTGTCACATAAACAAGACACGAGAATCCAAACGAAATAAATTTAGAGGTAGATACTTAGCTTTAATGCTATACTCATCTCTTTGTAGGAGTTTATATATAATCTAATTCCTCCAGGTAATTACAATTAATTAATCATATAGAATAAAAAAAACTAATTCTTCTAATCTTTTATCAAAGCCTTGTGTAATCATATACACAAGTCACAACTATATGTGTCTGTGTGTCTGTGTGTCTGTGTGTATGAAGACAAACCTCAAAATTTTGAAGAACGTTAAAATTTAAGAAATTTGACAGAAACAAACTAATGCTCAGAACAGAAGAATATATATATATATATATATGAAGATCAAGAGATGAACATTACTGGCAAAATGAACTATTAATTAATCAGATCAAATACTTATTCCAAATTATACAGAGATCATACACTAATATAGTCCATACTAATTCCCATCATATTGTCACGATCTTCATTAATCTCTAAGTACAAACATTGGAAGAAAAAAGGAAAAGAAAAGGAGAAATTAGAAAATCCAACTTACTCGTCTTTCTTTGCCCTAACATGATCTTTCAAACAGTATTCATCATTCTAAACTCTCCTCCACAGCAATTTATATATATATATCTATATATATATGTATATATATACATATATACATATATATAAATTAGAACGGTGGTCGACCACCACCATGAGCCCAAGGAAAAGCTTGATCATGGCTCAACTGTCCAGCTCCGTTGGGAAGTAAATTCGGCGCCAAATTATAGACCGGCATACCGGATGAAGCCGGGTCTTGCATCCCTCCACCACCACCACCGCCGCCTTGCTGTCCTCCGCTTCCTCCGATCCCCGGAGGCGATCCACCGCCACCGCCACTGCCGCCGACACCGCCTTCCTCCTCCTCCTCGAGCGGCAGCCTCTCGTAAGTGGCGTTGGAAAACGTCGCCGCGATCACCATCACCGGGCCAGCCGCCACCAGCGGGCCGACCACGCTGCCGCCGACAACCTGCCCCTGCCCTCCGGCGAGGTAGATGGTCAGGCCGGTGGACCCGGGTGGGGCGGGACCGGGGAGGAAGGTACCGGTGAGGGACAGGATCTCGAAGCGGCCGTGGAGAGCCACGACGGCGCTGGGGGCGGAGGGCTGGCGGAGCGTGACGTTGGCGACGGTGCCGCTGCCGCTGAGGACGCAGACGCCGCGCTGGCGGCGCCTGGCAAACTGCGCGACGCTGTCGGCGATGTCAGCGCCGTTGGCGATCTCCATCACGTGGCTCCGCAGTGCGTTGGGGCTGTCCCTGGTAACGAAGATCGGCGGCTTTGGCTTGTTCTTTGACCCCGGAGGTCTCCCCCTCGGCCGCCGTGTGGCGACGTCGATGGCTCCCTCCCTCGGCTCGTCGCTGTTGTCCCGGTCGTCCTCATCGTCCCCGCCGCCGCTGTTTCCCCCCGTCTGCGCCGTCGTGTTGCTTATGGAGATCCCCAGATCTGGTTTCTTCATCGGAGACGACGTCGACGAGGTCTCCACTCCCGGAAGACCCACTTGACCTCCCCACCAACGGTTCGCCATGATGATTAAACTACTTTAACCGGATACACACACACACACACACACAGAGAAACCTCAGTGGTTTAATTATATGGCTATAGTACTAATTAAGAAAAAGAAGAATTTTGGATTGACCCTGTAAAGTAGAGTGTGAAGATTACAAATATATATATATATATATATATAATATAATATAATTAGGAACAACCTGGGGATGATCTAAGCTTGATCAACAAAGAGGAACATCGGAGAGAATTACTACAGTTATTAAGCTTTCAAAAAGTAAAGTACTCAGAAAATAAAGTAGGGGGTGTAAACAAACAGGGATATATAACTAGGGCTTGAGAGGTGACATAACTATATATATATATACATATATATATATATATAGCTTTGGCTCCAAAGTAATTCACAAAACTACAAGAAGAAGAGAAATTAACAAGCTTGGGAGAAGTGTCTGTTCTTGAAAATGGAAGGAGAGGGGTGTGAGAGAGTTGTTAATGGTAAAATATTATATCTGAATTGAAGAAGAAGGTCTTGGGTTTGGTTTTCTCTCTCTCTAATTTCTCTCACTAGATAGCTAGGCTAAGAATTTCATTGCATATGTGGGGGAGTGAGAGTGTTAAATGGGTGTTTGGGGTGTATTTGGGAGTTAGGGTTTGTTTGTGTGGGGCAGCGTGCGCGTGATATAGTGGGGTGCACGTACTCCTCCTCGTATTTCAAAATTCATGACAAAAAAAGTTCATAAAATATATTCCATGTGTCCGCATATATTTTTGTTATACATAACAAGCATATAAACAAATTTACATGTAACGGATCGACCACCTGAGCTTTTAAGAGGATTAACTAGATAGACTCATGAGTGAATTTTATAAAATTATAACTTTTAGACGATTGCTGATTGAAAAAGAACTTATAAACATTTATAGTGTGTTTGGTTTATCGATTGAAGTTGAAATTTTTAAGTTGGAATTGGTTAATTTTTAAAAACTAATTATAATTTTTTTTATTTTTCAAAAAAGACAAAAATTGATATGAAAAATTTAAATTAGAGTTAAACACCAAACGAAAGGTTATATGTCATGTAAGGTCCCCTCATTCCCTGCGATGTAACCAGATGTACGCATAATTGCCTTGAAGTATTCAACCTATATATATAATATGATTCTCTCTCTCTTTTTTTTTTTGACTAAAATATATTATAAAAGCTAATATCAATTTATTTTCTTATAAACTATATAGGATCATTTGATATAATATTTTATGGTTCAAACTAATGTGTCACAATCCTTATCAACGTCCTTCACTTGTTTCTTTTCCTTTTTGTTTTTCCTTAAACAATCCGCTGAAGATTCTTTTTCTTTTTCTTTTTGTTTTTGGGTTTTGAAGGAAACGAGTACAAGCTATAAGCTCCCTTTTCATAACCTAGTAGGGGCGTTATAATTTCATAATATTCCGTTCTTTCATCAAAAGTCTGTGATCGAACGCTCGAGAAGTTAAATTAAGGGATTTACTAATTGATAATTGATTTTGTGGAAATTCAATGCCCAATTTATTGACGACCTTAATAATTAAGTAGTATTTCACTTGGTATATGCTAGATAAATATTATAAAATCTGGTGGATTCGTACCTTGTATTGTTACTTGTAATATTAATTATCGACATTTCATTTTAGATAAGACAGAAGTAAGCTCATTTTGTAGTTAAAATTAAGGACCTGATTGCTCTATATTCGAGTATTTAATTAGTGAATGACGAGCTTTTCCAAACTAAAGGAGTTATAGACTTCAGATTTGAGAAAGCAAGCTAGGCTGTAATAGAGTGCTGGTCAGAGTTTTATGGGATCGCCCCTTTGAGCGTATCGCCATGCCCTCGGTCATGAAATTTAGTTTTCAAGCTTTACCAAACAATATATGGACTTTCTAGTGCTGGGGATGGTGTATGCGATGTGGAGTTTTTGTTGGTCGGATTAAAGGTGGGGAGAAGTTTTATATGGCCATTGGTTTGGAGCGTTCTTATTGATGCTTCTAACATCCAACAACCAAAAATCCATCAGGGATTTGATTTGTGCGTCAGTGGAATTCATGTGATGATGGTATACACAGTTATTCAGATAGTGCGTCGACTATATCATGTCCTTCTTCGTTTTTTTTTTTTTTTTTTTTTTATGTATTATGGTTTATAATAACGGTAGTTTTTACCATAATTTGATGGTGTATATTTTTCTTATTTTCTAGAGTTATGTTATGCTGCTAGATTTGTTTCTTAGTAGTGTTTTGTGAGATTTTGGTACTACGAGTCACTCGATTTTTTCATCGATTGTAAAGATTTTATTAAAGAATTGTGTGTGCTGACTTAGTTGTTGATATACCTATATAGATTTCAGCTTTTGAAACTTAGTACGTATTTATTCTCCTTAAGTATCATTTGAGGTTACTAGTGAAATCGATTATCCATCGCAGTCATATTTTTTATAATTTAAGATCATATGGGTTAGTGTTGGTGTTTGTATTTCTTTTATTTGGGTTATATTCGTCAGTCATATTTTTTATAATTTAAGATCATATGGGTTAGTGTTGGTGTTTGTATTTCTTTTATTTGGGTTATATTCTCACTTTTTCTTTTTTATTTTTTAAATGATGCCTTCGGATTTTGCTTTGCTAATATATTGCATAAAATTTTCTTTTCCTCCTTGGAAATTTCAAAGTCCCAGAAAATCTTAACAAGAAAAGTAAGGGCGCGTGAATTTACTTTTGGTAATTCTACGACCACAAAGTAGAAATTAATTTACACTGTGGTTGCAGAATTAATTTCGACAACTACAGGGATGGATGGGTTAACAAGAGTGGGTACTTCTGTTAACTTCTCTCTTTCGTCTACTGGATTATTCCTTCGTCTTAGGCTTTGCTCTAGTTTCAGCTGTTAACGTATAGTTTATTGATGATCGGGTAAACCTCGGATGACCGATTGGGAGAAACTAATATAAAGAACATGTCTTCATGTCATAACTAGGGAAAGAGATTCTTATCTGTGAGGCTGAAGACCTGAAAATAATGAGGTTATCCCTAGATCCTTTATTAAAAAAAAAAAAAAATACATGAAATTATTGGACTTTCCCTTCTAATAAAAGCGCCAACAACATTTGAATTATAGAATGTTCAGGTATAGCAGTCGCGGCTACATATTGAGTTGTAAAGTTGGTTTATATGGATAAAATGGTTAGTTTCAGTGGATTTTAAAAGTTATATTGAAAGCAACAAACTAAGGTTTCGTCTGATTAATATGGAGAATTTCGTTTTCAAGTTGTCTTATAATAGCGTTTTTGTTGAATTTTATGCTTGACACTTGTTACACTATCCTTAATACTTGTTCCTAATATCTTGAGTTGCAGTCCTTTCAAGGGGGGGTAAAAAAAAAGTACGTACATACATCACAATCATCAAGAAAATGAAGTTAGAAAATTATTAATGTTGCTTATATTTGGAATATTGTATTAGCAAAAATATTGGAAACTTGGGGAATATTTGACCATGTTCTCTATTATTTTTTGTTCTTTTAACACTCCGTTTGGTTAGATAGTGTTGGAGAAAATACCCCTATACCCGAAGCGTAATAGAAAATAAATTAAAATATAAATAAAGAGAAGACAAGTAATTTACATAATTCGGTAAAATTACCTATATCTATGAGAATGAGAGAATACATTCACTAATACTTTCACAATTACACACTCGTCAAACACTCTTAACTTTTCTCTATCTAAAACCCCTTACACGTTTTGCTTATCTCTTTTCTCACTTTCTCTAAAAAAAAAAAAAAAAAGGCACACTTTCACTCTATTTTTCTTATCACACACACGCAAAACTCTTAATACAATATACCTATTTATAGGCTCTCAATTGGACACAATAATAGTAACTTTCCCAAACTCATAAAACATAAACTTACCCGAAAACTAATTTGTATCACGTACCTAACAACCTCCACCTTGACTCACATTCTCTCATCTTACACTCACGTTTAACAAGAATAAACATGTATTGAGTTGAAACTCTCATCGAATTTGACACGGAAACCGGATTTCTTCTTCGTCCTAGTTTTGTCTTCGGTTATCACCTTCATCTGGTTACACTATTTCATTTTTGCAACTTCTTTCACAACTGACGAAGACCTTTATTGACGCGGCTCCACCTACAATTGTCTTCCCTATCAACTTATATAAATTGTTTACTTTTTCACCCTTCATGGCAACCAAAGCACCTCTCTTAAAACCAACTTTAGCAAAATACTCACAACCCAAAGTGTCCAATACCCCTAAAGAAATTAAACTTCTTCTTAGTCGAGGAACATGCCTAACATTTATCAATATCCTTACAACTCCATCAAACATCTTAACGAACATCCTGCATCCAAATTTCAAGAGTCAGAATTACCTCTTTTAGTAGTAACAGAATATACATGATCTTCACTGTCATACCTGTCACCAACAATATTTGCCGCTTCTGTCTCTTGAGCTTTCTACTTCCTTCTTTCTTTAAGGTGTCTTGTCAGTTCTTCAAAGTTTTTCCTAATATGTCCCCTCTCATGACAATAAAAGCACTCAACATCCTACTATGAACTTGATTGGGAACAATCATCTTTTCTCTCATAATATCTCCTTCACATCTTACTACCCCTACTTGTATCTAACTTCACTACAAGAGCTTGTTTAGCATGAGACGAACTACTAGGTTGTTTCATTTTTGCAGTCTCTAACAAAGCAGTCGCCGTCTTATCCACAAGCAACGTAGTATTTTCAACCAATGACGTAGTTACTAAAGTCTCATACAATTTAGGTAGGGAGGCTAATAAAATTATCGTTTTGTCTTTGTCATCAATTTTGATCTCTACACTTAACAATTGAGTTATGCACTTATTGAAATTGTTTATATAATCCATAACATTGGTTTCTTCACTCATCTTCAACTCATACAATTACTTCTTCATTTATAATCTATTTGTTAAGAATTTTGACATATAATTTTTTTCCAATTCTTTCCTCAACTTAGAAGGAGATTTTTCATTCATAACACTATACTTCAATTTAGGAGCAAAACTCAAACAAATAGTGCTTACCGCTCTCGCTTCTAATTCTTCTCAATCTCTACTCCTCATCTTTTCTGGCTTATTTCCTTGCAATGTTTTTAGAAGTCCCTGCTACACGAGAACATCTTTTATTGTACTCTGCCAGATGTTGAATTACTCTTTCCGTCAACGCGCTTAATTTGCTCGAACTTTACTCTAGACAACATCTTGTTTTTTTTTTTTTACAAAGATCCTCGACCTGTCTCTGGTACCACTTGTTAGGAAAAATACCCCCAGACTCGAAGCGCGGCAAAAAAATAAACTAAAACATAAATAAAGAAAAGACAAAGAATTTATGTAGTTCGACAAAATTACCTATGTCTACGGGAGATGGAGAATAAATTCACTAATACTTTCACATTTGTCAAACACTCTCAACCTCTTTCTACCCAAAACCCCTTACACCCTTTGTCTATCTCTCTTCTCACTTTCTCCCAAAAGAGGCATACATCTTTCTCTATTTTTCTAACCACACACACACACACACAAAACTCTTAACACAATACACCTATTTATAGGCTCTCAGTGGGGCACAATAATAAAAACTTTCCCAAATTTATAAAACAGAAACTTACACAAAAGCTAATTTGAGTCACATACCTAACAAATAGGAAGCAAAGAATCATAGACACAATTTTCAATATATAATTTTTACTTAATTTGTTCTTAAGGTTTTCTTGTGTTATGTACATTTTAAGTTTTGCTAAATGCTCTTGATTGTTTGTTTGTTAATCTTAGTTTCTTTCACAAGGGTGTTCATTTGATGTTGGATGAAATTTCAATTTCTTGCTATACTATTTTTAAGGGTTTCTTGTGTTTTTAGAATTTTTTTAACATTCTTGGTTATTTTGCTTTTTTGATCTTATTTTCTAACTTAGGAACTTTCATTTGGTGCTGAATGAAATTTTGCTCGAACAAATTATATTGACACCTCAGTGCTTTTATACAAAGGAATTTTTTATAATGAAAAAAATTATATTTCTACGTCAATACCTTGACAAATTAACATAAGTACAGATGCACCCTTTTGTCTATCAAACGTGACAAAAACATACTTTGACCGTTATTTATTTTTTTAATGATAAAAATGCCCCTCGATGCAGTAGAAAAATGAGACCCAATTTGACACCAAAATCAAACTAAACTCAAAGTTAATAACCGAATTAATTTCTGAAAAATTATAATATCAGAGTTCATAAAAATGCATACTTAACTTCATTCCAAATCCATGATCTATTTCAGCTGCTAATCTAGATCCAAATGTGAGTGAACAAACTTCTTGTTTTTACTAACTTATTGTTCAATGTGTATGGGTTTTATGACATAAAATGCTTTGATCGAGAAAATATTACTTTTTGACAATTAAGCTTAGAGTTCGTAAGAAAAAAGATTTCAAATTGAGCAAATCATAATTTCACTTTTAACGTTTCTTTTTTGTTTTGTTTGTTTTTGGCTGTTTTTCTAATTTTCGTTTTGGTATTGGTTTTCATCCTTTTTATTTTTATTTTAGATTTGCACAATTTTTTTTCTCTTCTTTTTAACAATATTTTGGGAGTTACATCAAAGTATTATTTTTTTGACAAAAAAAAAAAAAAACGTCGAACATCATAATTCATAAATAACTATTTCTTCAAAAAAAAAAAAAAAAGAAAAAACCCCCCATAAATGAATAGATTAGAACGAGTTTCGTGCGTAGAAGCCCGAATATTACACAGAATTATTTGCTAGGTATTCAAGTGAAATGAATTTTAACACGCAGGGGAAAAAAGACAAAATAACTTAAGCTCAAGAAATCGCCTGAAATATGAATATAATTCAGGTGCACAAGTGTTATTTTGTAGAAAATGGGGGCAAAAATGCGAAAATAACAACTTTTTTTTTTTCTCCGGAAAGGTAGTTGCAGAAAAGATGGTTTTTAGCACTCATGTCCTCTGAATTTGTTACTCTTTGGTAACTTAATTTCTAAATTTTTAATTTTGATAATTTATCTTCTAAATTTATTAAATTATAATAATGTTTCTCATTTAGTTAATTTTACATCAAATAAAAAATTTGAAATTGGAAGATCTGTATTAGAATTTGTAATAGATTTAGAAATTTTTGGTTAGAATGGGTTTTTCCGTCTTCTCATTAGGCATATATGAGATTTTAATAACTAATTTAATAGAAAATTAACTGATAAGGGTATATTATCATAATTTAATAAGTTAAAAGTGTAAATTGTTCAAATTAAAAGTTAAAAATTTAGAAAGTAAATTGTTAAAATGTAACAAGTTTAAGGGCATGAGTGAAAAGAAGACAGAGAAGAAGAAGAAAAGAGCAAACCTTTTTCGAGACTAGAGAGAGAAACTAAAGAGAAGACAAGACAAACTCCTTCAATGGCGGACAACCTCTTTGCAGGCCTTCCTCCGCCTTCTGCAAACCCTCCTCCTCCGTCTTCTACTGAACTCCAAGAATCTCGGCTCCGCCCTAAAACCGCTGCTTCCGGCGAAGAAACTTCTCCTCTTCCCCCTCCGATTCCCGTCCTCAAAAGCGCTCTCAAGCGTCCAAAACCGGTGGAACCATATCCCGAAGGTAAATTCCTCTTTTTGGCTCGAATTTTGTTGCTTTGGAATCGATACAAATACAACGCTTCTTGTTTTAAATTCTGTTTGGTTCCTGAGAAAATCCAAGAAACGGTATTGAATTAAATTATTCGTTTTGAAGAAAAATGTCGGTTTAGAGTTTAGGGTGAACTTTACAATCAATTTGATAGGTGATTGAGGAAACAAAAGGGAATTGGGGGGGGGGGGGGTTGTGAAGTAAGGAGATTGAACTTCTTCTACGCCGGTGAAAATGGTGAATTTCACTCGATTGAACTATATAAAAGATTTATGAACATGTTTGAATGGATTTTGATATATATATATATTTATTTATTTATTTGTTTATATTTATTTGAGGAAATGGTACTAATGTTCATCACTAAAGCTGAAATGTTCCACCTGATTTTTAGCCAAAGCCCCGGTGGCAGCCCCTGAAAAGAAGAAGTTGAGGTTTAAGACGACAACGGATGCGTCGGAGAAAC
Source organism: Ficus hispida (assembly GCA_025413025.1). Taxonomy (NCBI): domain Eukaryota; kingdom Viridiplantae; phylum Streptophyta; class Magnoliopsida; order Rosales; family Moraceae; genus Ficus; species Ficus hispida. Next base: position 19,746,216 of record CM046363.1, read on the forward strand.
AAGTGATAGAGGCAATGCAAAAGATAGCTTCGCATATCAAGAATCCGGGCAAGTTTGTTAAGGCTACAAAGCTTGCAATACAGCTGATTAAGGCGGGTAGCGTCAAGCCTGAAACTAGCGATTACTTCTATGCCATACTAGAGGCTGCAATGTTGTTGTCTACTCCTTGTACCGATCCATCCGTGCGGGCAGATTTCCACGCGCTGTTCTCGGCAGCAAGTGATGCCTCTGAAGTAAGAATATTAGTTTGAACTTTGGACCAGTGAAACATGGATGTTGATCATATAGATCAGTTTCTCGTTTGAAGAAGAAAATCTTATTACTGTTATCTAATGCTATTTATTTATCATTTCCCTGATTTAGTGCCTGAATAAGAAGCAAAAGACTCAATTAGCTGCCTGGACAATCATGGCAGTGGTGGCAAACGATTTGTTCACTGATGACAGCTTTGTGGTAAGAAGATTTCTTTTCAATTATAAATTGAACTTGCTATCTCGGAATTGGATTCTTTTTATCTGAGTTAATGAGAATTATAGTCATTTAAGAAACTACTTTCCAAATTTATATGTTGTTTTACTAGTTCGGTTATTGGTGTTGAGTTTAAATTTCAACAATTCGACTCCGCTTTGGTTTTCATGCGTTGGCTAACTTGTGTTTTCTTCTTATTATTTGGTTTTTTGAAACTTAAAATAGTTTTCAAAAACAGCTGGACGAGTAAAAGAACTCATATCTAATCTTCCAGTTGCAACTGAAGATGATGACATAGAGGAAGCTGCTTCTCTGCAAGACGAAGCCAAAACAGCAAATGCGGATGGTCAAATAAAACCAGAAAAGTCTTCAGATCCACCGGCTGAAGAAACTAGCAAACAAGAGGCCGATCCTTTTGGGCTTGATGCTCTAATTCCTAGCACAGCGAAGAAAAATGAGAAAACAAAGGCGAAGAAAGAGGCAACTGTTAAAATCAAGGACGAAGAAGAGACTAAGAGATTTCTTAGGTCACAAAGAGAAGCCTTGATCACATGTTTAGAGATTGCTGCTCGGCGTTATAAAACTGCATGGTAGATCTCATATTTTGATTTTTCCATATGCTTAACCATCTTGACATCTTTCTAATTCTTAGGGCTTTATCAAGGTAATTTATATATTTATTTATGTTTTTACCCTGCTGCAGGTGCCAAACAGTCATAGACATCTTAGTAAAGCACGCATTTGATAACGTAGCGAGGTTTACCTCTCGACAAAGAGATGCCATCGAGAAACTTTGGGCTTCTATCCTGGAACAACAAACTCGTAGAAAGCAAGGGAAATCAGTTAATGGGAAGCTCGATGTGAATGCCTTTGAGTGGCTACAGCAGAAGTATGCTGGTGAAAAGATCAGCATACGGCATGCTGTTGGCGGAAGTGGAGACCGCCGTGCTCAACAGTGGCTTGGTTGATAGTTGTTTTTGTGGGAATGACGACCATTCTTAGACAGACAACTGTAATTGTCAATTGAGGTTGTCTTTTCCAATGTAAAATGACTTGCAGAGTGTAGAACCGTATTTCATTTATACCCTCCATATGTACAACTTGAATTTCTCGTCACAATAGGAAATTTCAATGCTATGTGACCAGAATTTTGCTATTCTAGTATTGGACTTACAAAATTGTTATGTTACATTTTAACCAAGAATAAATGGCTACCAATAACCACCACAAGAACAAGAACCTTCTCTGAAGTGGTGAAAGCGGTCCCGATCCCTAACTATTATCACCCTCTGATAGATTTTCGATAGGAGCTTTGTTGCAGCGTGACAATCATCGCACACTCGGAGATTCTTCACAATCCTTATTGGTGTGCCTGCTGCTGTACTGATGAGACCAAATGCCATAGCCAACTTCTCGCTATGATAGTTAAGAGTGGTTTCTTTCTCTTCCTCATTGATGTTCTGCAACACGACAGACGTGTTAGGAGTGTATCCAGCCTCCTTCAACTTCATACACATCTCAGACCACATTTCATAGATTTTTCCAGTTTGCGGGTGTGCGTTGTCTCCCATTACAAACTCATGAACTGAACCATTCACTTCAATTGAGCTGAGACCCAGCTGTTTCTTAATTCCACTATCCTTAATAGCTCTTCTCATTCCAGCAACATCATTCCATCTTTCGGTGCTGGCGTAGATGTTTGACATCAGAGTGGTATAACCACAGTTTTCGGGTTCTAACTCAAGGAGCTGTTTTGCTGCTACTTCCCCCAAACCGGGATTTTTATAAAGCTTGCATGCAGCAAGGAGAGCACCCCATACCACCACGTTCGGTTGTATAGGCATGCTTTTAATCAATTCATGAGCCTCATCAAGTTGCCCGGCTCGACCAAGAAGATCCACCATGCAACCATAGTGCTCAATTTTCGGAACCAAACGAAATCCATGAATCATTTTATCAAAAAGCCTCTTTCCTTCAGTCACCAGTCCTGCATGACTACAAGCATGAAGAAGTGCAATAAAAGTGATGTCATTAGGTTCAATGCCGAGTCTTTCCATTTCTTCAAAGAGTTTCAAAGCTTCAATTCCACAACCATGCATAGAAAATCCAGTCAACATGACGTTCCACATACAGATGTCTCGAACTTTGGCTTCACTGAACAACCTGTGAGCCCCATCTATGTCTCCACACTTGGCATACATGTCTACTAGAGCGGTTTTGAGTATTAAATCAACTTCCAATCCTTGCTGGTTTATGTACGAATGAAGCCACTTTCCCAAGTCAAGTGCTCCTACTAATGCACATAGTGAAATCAGGCTGACCATTGTTACCGCATTTGGCCTCAATCCTTCATTCCTCATCTGGGAAAAGAGTTCGCGGGCCTGATTAGTGCAATTAGCTTGTGCATAAGCCGATATCAAAGCACTCCAAATCATGACGTCTTTGTCATTCCGTCCATCAAAGACAGCTCTTGCACTTCTAAGATCACCACATTTTCCGTACATATCTACCAGAGCAGTAGCCAAAACCAGACTCATGACAAATCCGTTTCTCAAGATATAGCAGTGCAGCCACTTGCCCAGCTCCAGAGCACCTACAAACCCGCACTCTATAATCAAACTCAAAACTGTAATCTCATTCGGAAAAACGCTGTCCTCAAGCATTTCCTTGAAAAGTTTTCTTCCCTCCTCTAATCTGTTGCAGCGAATGCATCCCGCTATTATAGCAGTCCACGAAACAACACTTTTTTGAGTCAACTCATTAAACAGCCATTTTGCAGAAGCTATGTTTCCACACTTGGCATACATATCTATTAAAGAAGTAGTAATGGGAACACCCATTTTCTCGCTATTGTTATTCCTTACGACATATCCATGCATCGCTTTCCCCAGTTTAACATCAGCGAGGTCCGCAAAGAGATTAACCATGCTAATCATAGCAATTTCACTAGGCCTCACTCCCACATAATGCATTTCCCTTACAAGTTCCAATGCTTCTCCTAACAATCTATTCCGAACATAGCCCCTAATAATCGTACTCCAAGAAACAACATCCCTCTCAGCCATTTGATCGAACACTAAACACGCAGAAACCATACTCCCACATTCGCTATACATCCGCATCAAAGCATTACTCACAAAAACATCGGTATCCAATCCATTCTTCAAGACAAAACCATGCATCTCCTTTCCTAGCGCGGCCAGCGAGCATTGCCCGCAAGCTTTAAGGACAGATGGGGCGGTAAAACCGTCAACATGGACGTCCATTCTTCTCATGTGAGCATAGAGTTGGAGTGAATGTTCTGGGAAGTTGTTGTTATTGTAAGAGGTTATCAAGAAGTTGTACTGGGCTGCAGGGCTCAAATGGGGTCTAAGGAAGCTCAGAGGAATCTGGAGGGTGTAGTCAAAGTGGGTCTTGATCATGTGGGCATGGATTTGCTGGGTTTGGTCAATGTTGGGGCGATCATAATGAGTGGAAGAAGAACTTTTTTGTTGGTGATTTTGTGGGGTTTGTGTGAAGTTGAGTTTGGAGGGAAGAGAATTGGGTTGTTGTCGTTGTTGTAGTGCTTGAACTGTGGAAGGTGTTGGAAGATAAGGCTTGCTTGTGACCATGACTATGTCCATTGTTTCATGATTGATGTTTAGGATTTTTGGAAGAATGGCTATATACATACATATATATATATATATATATTGTGTATATTCACTTTCTCCTTTCCTTAAAATATTCATTGAGAAAATATCTGAGACATGTCTTTTTAGCCTCACAATTAGGATTGATCATGGGAAAATATCGCTTGACATTTAGATATGCGGTCAAGATTTTTCTTCCCTTTTGCTTTGAATTGAAAAAATAGAACTTAGTGTTGAGTAAGATATTGTAGTTGACGGGATAAAGTAGCACTTAAATTTCTTGAATTTTTGTCGTACTTTACCATATAAACTTTTATATAGTAAATTGACTGTACTTTTCATCTAAATACATTAATTTTATTTTTTAAAATTATTATTCTATAAATTATTCTATTCAAAAATTATATATCAATTCGAGACATATTTACAATTATTTAACAAATTTAAAAATAAATTGCTGAATAAAAATTTTAAGTTAGAATTAATAAAACACGAAAAGTGCAAAAGTTAAAAAAAAAAAAAAAAGGGCAAACTAAGAAATATGCTAAAAAGAAAGGGATAAAATTGCAAAAAGAACCAACAGCAACCAAATCCAAAATCCAAAACCCTAAACCCTTCCTCTCCCACGCTTATATAATGACTTGTAGCTAAAAACCCTACAGACCATCAGTAGCGAGCCGAAGACTGTCTAAACCCAACCCAAAGGTACAGATTATCGATTCACATCTTCTCTGTATTCAGTTTGATTGGTTTCCTTCTTCGTTTTACTTTTTACAATCCCAGAATCTGTTCATTGAACACTGAGATTTTTTTTTTTTTTTTAAAGATAAATAAAGCACATATCGAAGGTTTGTGGGTGATTTTTCTCAGACACCCATTAGCTCAAAAGCTGTGCCAGATCATAAATCATCCTACTTTAACATCCTCTTGATTTAAATTTTCAATCTTTACTTGAGGATTCTTTCAGAGATGACGAACATTTCTCGACCCATTTTCTATTTCCTCTTTTTTGGATTAATTTCATCCGACTTTCCAGTTATTTTAATCAAAATGTATGGAAAAGGAAAAACTTTTTGTTCTTTATTTTATAACGTGGTGCCATTGATGGATTGATAAGACCGACAATGTTCTAGATTAGTATATATGTATATGTATGTACGAGATTTGAGCCAAAAGAAAATATTTTTACCTTTCTGTCTTTTGTTGGGTAATCTGGAGAATCTTTTTATTGAGCACACATTTTTTCTGAAGTGTTAGATTGTCTCTGTTGGATCTATAAGTTGTTGATCTGCTATGTTTTGGGGATTATTTATTATAAATGATTCCTATGGGAGCTCTGATTTTGGGAATGATGCTGAAATTCTTGATTTCTAACCAGGAAAATTTTTGAGGTTTAGGTTAGGAAGTTGTTAAATTGGGTTGACACAATGTCGAAGAACCCCAAGGTCTTCTTTGACATCCTGATCGGAAAGGCAAAAGCAGGGCGAGTTGTAATGGAGCTGTTCTCCGACGTTACCCCAAAAACTGCGGAGAACTTCCGTGCCCTTTGCACCGGAGAGATGGGGATAGGGAGTTGTGGGAAGCCGCTGCACTACAAGGGCTCGAGCTTTCACCGCATCATCCCGAACTTCATGTGCCAGGGGGGAGACTTCACGAGGGGGAATGGGACCGGAGGGGAGTCGATTTATGGAGCGAAGTTCCCAGATGAGAACTTTAAGATGAAGCACACTGGCCCCGGAATTCTATCGATGGCGAATGCAGGGGCAAACACCAATGGTTCTCAGTTCTTCATATGTACTGAGAGGACCTCCTGGCTTGATGGGAAGCATGTGGTGTTTGGGAAAGTTGTTGATGGGTATAGTGTTGTTAAGGAGATGGAGAAGGTGGGTTCTCAGAGTGGGAGTACTTCTCAACCTGTTATTATTGAGGATTGTGGCGAGTTGGCTGAAAAATAATCATGTAATAAAATATATAGTGAATATTAGGTTTTTTTTTTTTTTTAATAATTTTATGTTGGTGCAAAATTGTTGTTGTTGTTTATCTTTGGCTATGGAATTTCAAGGCATGCTCATTTTGGAGCAGAGAGATGAAAGAATCAATGTGTATTATCTCGCTCTTGCCTATTAAGAGGCCATAAATGATGCTATTTCCTTAATGAAAATTGATTTCCAATGAGATAGATTTTTTTATTGATTTGTTCGTTTATCACTTTTAAATTTTGTGGTTTCTTACTGATTAATCATATTAAAAAATCAATGTCAAACAAAGATTTATGAATCCATCAGTTAACTTATTGATTATTAGTAAATCGGTGATACACTTGTTTGTATATTAGCTATCGGACGTATATAAAACCTAGCAATAAAGAAAAGCTACCTCCAAAAAAAAAAAAAAACCCTAAATACAAGGCTTTTATAATTATAATCACCAACTTTGGTTGCATCTATCGATATTAGGACTGCACAAGGCACAAGACACTAGAATCCTAGTGGGACACGCACAAATCTTCACGAGTCCTTGTCCTTTACCTTCAAACGAGTCATCAACAATTTAAAATCTACATTGTCTTATTATTATCGCTTCAAAAAATAATAAAAAATAATAAAAAAAGGTTTGTTCTTATTATGGTTCAATCAATTTTGATAAGAAAATCCATAGCAATAAGATTATAAAAATTAAAAAATAAAAAATAAAAAGCTTGGCTCTTGTCACTACCATCAAAGCAGATGCAGAGTTGTTGAGTTGTAAGCTAAAACAAAGCCCAAAGAAGACAATGGAATTCAATCAGGAATACGACAGAGCAAAGGCACTGAAGGCATTTGATGACACAAAAGCCGGTGTCAAAGGCCTTGTTGATGCTGGGATAACAACACTCCCTCAGATCTTTGTTCTACCACCAGATCAACATCCAATATCTTGTGATGACAACCATAACACTTACGGTTTTCCACGGTTTAAGGTTCCATTGGTAGACCTCAACGACATCGGAAGTGATACTTGTCCGCAGCAGAAGCAAACCGTCCAGGAAATTAGGCATGCTTGCGAGACATGGGGGTTCTTCCAGGTTGTGAACCATGGTATTCCACTAGATTTGATGGACAAAATGATTGAAGGGGTGAGAAGGTTCAATGAGCAAGACAAGGAAGTAAAGATGCAGTTCTACTCGCGGGAAACGATGAAAAAAGTGCGGTTTAATAGCAACTATGATCTTTACACGGCCAAAGCCGCGAATTGGAGGGACACTTTGGTATGTGTCATGGCTCCTGATCCACCACAGCCTGAAGAATATCCAGAGTCCTTAAGGTACACACACTAAGAAAATGTAAAATATTCTTCTAAAATGTGTCTGCAAAACCGTAGTTTAAAGCAGCATAATTTGAGATTTATAGGTTTGTCACGTATAGATATATTCTTGATGTGCAGAGATATGATGATGCTGTACTCGAAGGAGATCGAGAAGTTGGGAAAAAAACTGTTTCGGTTGGTGTCGGATGCACTTGATCTTGAGCCAAGTTACCTTGAAGATATGGAGTGTTCTAAAGGGCATACCTTGGTGTGTCATTACTATCCGGAGTGTCCTGAACCTGATCGGACAATAGGACATGCCACGCATTCTGACCCCGATTTTCTTACTGTAATCTTACAAGATCACATTGGCGGCCTCCAAGTTCTACACCAAGACCATTGGGTTGATGTCACTCCACTAAGAGGCGCTTTGGTGGTTAATATTGGAGACCTTTTACAAGTAAGTGCAAATGGTACTCAACAAAAGTGAAATAAAAACCGATAACTTTGTTAAGATGTCGCCTCACAGGATCTGACTTTATCGGAAGAGTATCTTTTTATTGGGAATAGTTTTAATGTGAAAAGTCTCCCGTGGTCATCCAATTGATTGGGGATGGCGAAATTGATGCAAATGAATAGAAAAGAAACAAGTGATTTAGGTTTTTTTTTTTTTTTCCATCTTTCTTTTTATATAAAGAAATTAAACAAGAGTTTAAACAGGTCCATTTTCTCCAATGTTGTTTCAATGCAGCTCATGTCTAATGACAAGTTCAAAAGCGTTGAGCACAGAGTGCTGGCTAAATCCGCGGGGCCAAGAATATCAGTCGCGTGCTTCTTCACAACACATTTTCAAGAATTTGACAAGCTTTATGGTCCCATCAAACAACTGTTGACGGATGAAAGCCCGGCTTTGTACAAGGAGACTTTCATTAAGGACTATATCAACTCTTTCTACTCAGCTGGACTTGGCAAAATTTCGGCACTTTCTCAATTGAGGTTGTGATAATTGGACTGTAAACTACATTCAATCATCACCAAACATGGCTTAAGCATCTCTTTCTTCATTGACAAGAATAGTAGAAGAATCACTTGGGTCTTCTTATTTATGGTTTGACACTATATGATTTTGTGATCTTAAATTATGCTTAATCGCTAATGTAGAAACTGATGTTTGGAGTTCTAAATTGCTTCAATATAAGCATACCAAAATGTGTTGTCTATTAGACAAAAACGATATTAGGAAACAACAACAACGACAGTCTATTAGATGAAAAACAATACTAGGAAACAACAACAACAGCAGCAGAAGTCTATTAGACAAAAACGATATTAGGAAACTAGTCTAAGCAACGGCTAAGGCGATGCCTCCTTTCATCCGATAGTCTTTTAGCAAATCTGAAAAAGAGAAACTTTGTTAGGACAAGAAATTTGTAAGCAAAATGTGTAATTTGAACAGCTTGGTGACGATCGTTTGATGTTCGAACTAACTTGATAAGCGCTTCTTCATATGTGCCTACGCCTTCCATTGGTTCCCATAAACCGGTCTCCAAGTTCACTTCTGACACAGGCTTCTTCAACAGCTCATTACCAATCTTCACCAGGTTCTCAAGGTTCTCTCTCTTTGAGTTGTCAGTTGATGCTTCAGTGTATTTCAAGCTATCAACCTGCTTTGAAATCAAACCTCTATGATTACACTCTCAAAAATTGTCACCACGTAATGAGCCTTTGATTTGTTTTGGGCTTATAGTCGATATTTGTCAACATGATTGTCCATTCTCCAAACCGAACATGAGGAGGAGTGTAAGTATAAAACTAATGTTGGTCCCACCTCTTAATAACTTAAGCTTTTGGAAGAAATGGCAAACTGATACCTTGCTATTTTTACGAGGTAATACAATGTCCTTGTTACTTTGATCAAGAAAATAAATCATGTAAACTGTTTTTCTTTTCAAAGTCATAATTCAGAGGTCAGAGAATAACCAATTTCCGTGCTCAAAGTTGAAAAATGGATCAGTACCTGGACTCGAAGATAGTTGTCCTTGAAGCCAGAGGATCTAAAGAAAATAGACATGTATATGTCAACCATATCATCCATTGCTGTGAGGACAACGTCAATCAATGGTGTGGTACCCTCCGGTCCCATGAACCATTTATAGAGCCCCCAGCTTTTGCCATCTCCAACCTCGAACTTTTCGTCCCTCTTGGATGAACCGGTTCCAAGGGAGAGGATAAGAAGCTTGCTGTGATCCATTATGTTCAAACATGAAGAATTTTCCTTTCGAGACATTTCCTTTGTCACCTCGCGAATTGCAAGTAGAGTCTGTACATTTTACAGAAGATGAGTTGGCCATATTTATCCATGTCAACTAAAAAGCATTACCACAAACCACAGAGTTGAAGAGTTACAGGGTTATTAGCTGCAACACCACCATCAATGAGGTTGAATCTCTTGGTGCCTTTCGAAGAATTGTTTTCAAAATAGTACGGTGGGAGATAGTAAGGTGCAGCTGATGTGCCAATGCAGATATCCGATAACAAAGGATCTTCTGAATCATCGCTTTTTGCCTGCAGTTTTCATCATTCAATTCAAAACTCCTCGGATCATAATACTAATTGGGTTACACAGAAAGTAAAGAAAGAAACAGGCCTTTAAGGTGGAGAAGATGACTGGCTGGAGAAGCTTAACATCAAAGGATGGAATGATTACATTGGTTAGAGTCTCATGAAGCCTCTTTTCTCCAACCATATCTTTGATCTTCTTATGCAGATAATCTCCATCATATTTCGGATAAAATACCTTCCTCTCAACCATTTCAATGAAGCCCTCCACGGACTGGTACGCTGGACAACCATACGACTTCCATATTGATTCCACCCATTTCGATATAGCGTCGAACCAGTGAGGATTACACCTGCCAAAGATCAAAGAGCGACTCATCTACTTTTCTTGATATATTTTCTTTTCAGTTTCTAAGTTCACTATTGACATACATTAGGACACTTCTTTGTGCATGTGCTGATTCTTGAGAAAAGATGAGTTCGCTCTCTCGTAGGTAAAAGTTCTTGGTATCTGCTGCAGCAAACAAAGGCCGACCGCTGTCATTCGGCGTGGTAAGCATAGCGGTTAGTAGGCCTCCTGTGCTTGTTCCAGCAATGAAGTCAAAGTAGTCTGCAATTCTAACATCTTCACCATCCAGTTTCTATTGCATACAAGATACATGTAAATGAGCTATTGAAAACTCCAGACTTGGTTCAATTAATCGATTGACGGGTAAAATAGACCTACAAACCTGAAGCTCGGATTCAAGAAAGTGTAGAATTATCCCAGGAATTATGCCTCTAACTCCCCCACCGTCGATACTGAGAACTGTGATAAGCTTTCCATCTGTTCAAGCAACAAATAAACATCTTTACAAGACAACATGTTTTTTTTTTTGGGTACAAGAACATGTAAGGAGGAAAAACAACATAAGACATAGAAAACAGCAAACTTACCAGTTGCCATCAGATGACCAGAAATTTGTGCTTTGAACTCAATAGTAGCTGGTTTAACTCCCGGATTATTTTCAAATGGTTTTTTCAATTTCCACTTGGCAGTTTCTCAGAAGGTTGTTTTTCCCTTTTTGTTCCATGTATGGCAGTTTCTGAAGCTGTTCATTTCTTCACGTAATGTGATATTTGGCAGTTATGGAGACTGTTTTTCCTTTTTGTCCTGATATATTCAGTATCAGCTTTCAAAGAGGAATATGCTCCTTTTTCCCCTACTGTTATGGATGACTAATTACAAAAGAGCGAACAGAAAATCTACTTGTCAAATGGGGTTTTTGGACCAAGGAAACTACTAATTTATAGTTGTTTCTTCTTGTGGGTGTTACATTAAGATTAATTTAATCATAACCAAGGAATCTTTTTTCAAAAGTTAACACTAAATGGGCAAGATACCATGCAACATATTAAATTGATTGTGTGATTTAACTACGAAATTACTTTTTATTTAATTTCCCGCTTTGTCTGCCTATCAGTGGTTAGGATGTTTGTATGCTGGTTCGCAATTCTCATTGGTAGATGCAATTTTTTAATCAATTTTAATCGATGTGATAGTTATTTAATTACGTATTAATTAAAAATTGATAATTCATATACAACATAACTAGATTAGTATTTAAAAGTTGAATTAGAGTTACTATCCCTAGCAGAATAATAGCAGAATAACTCGCAGGTAAACCCATACTCTTGATAAGCATTATATTTGTAAAGTTAAGATCAGACATAGACAGAGATGAAAGATCATCTGTCAGGTTTAGTCCGTAGGGTCTTGGAATAAAAGCATTTATAAACTAGCACCGAGTTGGTTAAGAAGTTGGGACAAACTCTGTTTCAGTTCATATCACAAGCACTTGCTTGATCCCAATCACCTGGAAGATTTGGCATGTTTTCTTCCGTCACTATTATCCGGCAAACCCCGAATCCGATCAGACCTTGGAACATGCCAAACACACCTATCCGTCCTTTCTCGCTATACTTGTACAACAAGATCACATTGGTGGCCTTCAAGTTCAGCATCAAGATCATTGGATTCATGTCCCTCCAGTAAGAGGTGCTCTTGTGATTAACGTTAGAGACCTCTTACAAGTACATATTGCAAATCAAGCAAGAGTTGATGATTCTTCAATCAATTATATTTTATTGCAAGAGAATAACAATACATGTGTTCCCATTTAATAAATTTAGGCTGGAAATACAAAAAAAAATTACGGGCCAAAAATTCTGCTACAAAGCTTAAATTTGGAAGTATAACATCTTATAAAAGCCAGCTGTGACTGCAACAAGTATGAGCCTGATCTCAATGAACAAACACCTTCCAACATGCTTGACTTTCTACACAATTCTTACAACTCTCCATTGCCAACAAGTTGATCATTATTTTTGTTCACTCCCAATCATCATCGCTCAACTGATAGTCCGTGTCGTCCCTCGGCGGCCTAACCACCAAAACCACCTTCGCCAAACTCTCCTCCACACCTCTTTCTTTCAATGCCGATCCCCTCTCAACCTTCAACTCACCACCATCATCACCACCCACCAGGTAGAACCCGTCGTCAGCATTCACCTCCTTCCAATCCCTATCCGCCACCACCAATATGGGCTCCTCCTTGTACCACCTATTAGCCCTCCACGGCAATGCCCTCGCATCGGGAAAAGATACCACCACCCTGCCTTTCCCCAACACCGCAACCGATTCCCACTTAGGCAGCACCACCCACCTAGTCCACCCCTTCTCAGCCACCACCACGCCGAACTCCCCCTCGGTCCGGCATTCCCTTGGGGCCTCTTCCACCCCCTTCTCCCACTCCTCCGCCTTACAAACCGGCAGGACCGCCACTGTCTTTGCCTCCCCCACCTCCCCGATCTTCAGCCTCACAACCGGCACCATCACTGCCTCTCCGGTCCCGTCATCTTCCCTACCTTCCTCTTCAAATCCGGCATTCAACTCCTCCAAGACTCTCCCTTTGGCATTCTCAGTCACAGCAGCTTTCAAAGCCTGTTCTAGAGTACTGGTTCTCTGTTCCGACAGGTTCTTATGTTCTTGACTCTGTCTAAAGTACATAAAGGCAAGGCAATCACCTGGCTGAGTGTAGTCAAAGCTGTCCCAGCCCTTGTCGCCACGCCGGCGGGGGAAGTCCCTCATGGAGCGGGCGAGCTCGTTGGCGCCGGCGGCGTCGAGGCCAGTGGCGACGATGTAGGCGGCGGCGGCGGAACGCTGCTGTGCGTTGAGGAGGCGGATTTCGTAGAGGAGAGCGGCGCCGCCGAGGTCGAAGGCGGAGACGACGGAGGGGTCGGTGTTGGACTGGAGGAGGGAGTCGCGGACCTGGGTGGCGACGACGAGCTGGTTCTGCTCGACGCCGGAGATGCCGGTGGCTTCCTCGAGGGAGGAAGGAGTGAAGCCTTCCTGGATGAGGGAGGGGATGATGGGCGCGTAATCGAACCAAAGGCCGAGGCGGTTGGCGAGGACTTCGAGGCGGCCGTTGGTATCGAGGGTGCGGAACTGGGCGGGGAGGGGAGACGGCGGTGGCCGGAAAGGCTGGTAGACCTGCTGCTGTTTCTGGGAAGATGCTGGGTTCGCCGGGATGTAGCAGGCGGAAATGGGTTTAAGGGAGGGCTTTGTGCGGAAGAGGAAAGTGTTGTGGATTGACGATAGCGGTTTCAGAGCGTTTGAGGTTAAAGATAGCATTTTTACAGTTCGAATTTGAACAACAAGATGAAGATGAAGAAGAAGCAGCAGCCCCAGCAGCAGCAGAGGAGGTTGATGATGACTCTAGTTTTTCTTTTGAGCCTTATCTGATGGGAAGTTGATAAGAACAGTTAGCTACAGAAGTAAGAGCTATAACCGGGCCAGAATTCACTAGGCCCAATTCAGTTGGCCCGCTTGAGTTCTAGACCTGGCCCAAGTTAGTATCTTGCCAGAATGGGTCAGGCCCAAGTAGTTTTTAGATAAAGTTTCAGGATGGTTAATTTATATAAATATCTAAATTGATTATAGCATGATTTAAAAATTTTCCATTTTTTTGTTTTATTTACATTGAATATTTAAATTAATATTTATAAAGATCATATTATCCTTTCACCAATAATTAAAACTAAACAAATAAAAAATTGATTAAAAAAGGAAAGAAAAAATCTCTAAAAAATATAAAACTAAACAAATCTTTTATAAAAGGAAAAAAAAGATCATTTTACTTGCTTTGTTATAAGGAAAAAAGGACCACAACTGATATTAGTTGTATAATACATGAAAGATAATCACTATAATAAATAATTGATCATTAAGATAAAATTCACAATGAACATAAAAAAACAATTAAATAGATATCGTAAATAAATATGAAAACACTTTAAAACTTTTTAAAAAAAATCATAATGAGATAGTAATTATCATAAAAAATACAATTTTATCACATATTTAAACTTGAGAAACTAACTATTAAAACAATACTAATAATATTAAATAAATAAATAAATTATCATAATAACATTATAATTATCATAAAGAAATTAAATCATACTAAAAAAATAGGTTTTTAAGAAATTGAAATCATACTTAAGAAATATGTTTATAAATAAAATATAATATAATATAATAAACCTTAATTATACTAATAAGCCATCACTATAATAAAGAATTATTCGTTAAAATAAAGATACAATAATGATGAATAAATAAGGAAAAAAATATGAATCAGAATAAAGGAAAATGATGTTAAATTTAGTAAAATGGTAAAAGGGCTATTATTACAAGCAATTGTTTCTTAAAAATGGACATTTATGTAATATTATCAAAAAATAGATATATTTTAAAATGGGACTCTAAAAATAGATTTTTTGTGTAATTATTTTTTTTAGGAATATAAGAAGGATTATTGATGTTATCTCGTCTTCTATTTCTAAAATCTATATAGAAGAGATTTTGAAGTCCGCCAATTGAATGGAAACCATCATGAGCTAATTGTTGTAGAACATATTGGTTAAGAAAAACCTTTTATATTGGAGCTGCCGAATATTGAACCTGAGGATATCATAAGAAGAGAATAATGAAAAATATCCTTACCATTGCACTAATCTGTTGGTGGTTTCTGTCATGAATTTTTAAATATAAAAATCTAAATAAAAAAAAAAGTTGTGCCATGATTATTGGTGTTGTCATACCTGCTATTTATATTGTCTATATAAAACAAATCCTAAGACTCATTTATAGAAAGAAAAAGATCTGATACAATTCTATTTAAAAGATGAACTTGGTTTTACATAAACCATCATTGGTCTAACATTTTAAAACACATTGGCTATTAAAACCTTCTTTTATTGAGGCTATCGAGTGATGAGATCGAATCTGCAAACATCCTAACAGGAGAAAGGTGAAAAACATCCTTACTATTATACTATTTTACTGGTATTTTTGTCATATTTGAATCTTAAGATATACGTAATTAATACAAATAAATTACTTAACATGATGGATAACTAAATCAAAAATAAGTTATGACGAGAATCTGATTGTACATAAAAATTATACCGCGTCACTTAATTCGGTCAGCTTTGTATTAAGTAGGTTTGATGACAGGTCAAGCAAGGCTGTGGGGACTATGATAGGCTCACGATTTGAAGCAGCACCCGTAACCTAACACAACAACTTCTCCTCTGCAAAATTAATCATCAGTGATATTCATCAATGTCAAAAAAAAAAAATTTTTCCAGGAAAATCACTCTCTAATTGAGTGCTCCATATGCTATGATTTGGACAAATTTTAAAGTCATACATTAAGTTTTAATATTTAGTTACCAATGATAGCGGATGGTATAAATTTAGAAAAACTTTTTCCCCAGGATTCGTTGCAGGAAAAAGATAATTTAGAACTTAGAATTGATGTGCTTACTTCTTCATAATGATCATTTTTTTTTTTGAATATGGGATTGGGGGGATTCGAAATCTGCACCTTTATGTAAATGTATTATCGTTAGGTTATGTCTGCAACCACTCTTCATGATAATTCTTACAACATTGTTATTATCATGTACTTCTACATATTTCCAATCAATGAAAAATAAAAGAAGTAGCTATAGCATTTGAAATAGCAAACTTGAGCACAAAATAGTTTGCTACCTTTTTTGTTTTGTGTCGGACATAATATTTGTATTGATGATTATCAAAGTTTAGAGGTATTATAACATTAGTAAAATTCAGCTTATAGTTAATTAATTGGAGGGTAAAATTAAAACTTTTCTCAAAGATCAGTAGAGTTCTCGCTACATGACTTTAAAAAACGATCACATGTACAATATTACTTTGCAAAAAGAGTTTGCAAGAAATGCCTCTACAGGTTAACAAAAAGGAAGACGGTAAATCATGCGAAAAATTCCAGTATCGCTCCAAAACTTTATACGTACATACTGCAAGTTGCGAAGGGCTCAATCAACAATTTGTTTATATTTCATGCATGAGTTTTACCATTAATTTAAACATTATTTTCATGCACTAGTTTTACCATTAATTTATTGGTTCCTTTACTTTGCCGTAGGAACTGTTTTTGAATTGTTGAATTAATTTGTTTATCAATCTGATTTACTAATATACATCTTCAGAATTTTACAGGATGTAATATAAAACTGCTACGATCCTAAATTAGACTATTAAATGTTTAATCTAATAACCAAATTAACAGTTGTTATCGGTATTGTAAAATATAAGAGTTTCTACGGTAAAACTTCCTTGAATTGTTTTAGTATATTGTGATGTAGTCTAGTAGAAAGGAGTTGGTGTTAAAACACATGGGATTAGACTTTTATAAGCCAGTAAGCCCAAAGACGGCCACTATTTCACGATGGCCTTGGACCGCCCATGTGCACATCTCTAGCTAGTGGGTGTACCTAATAGCTTGCTTCTTTTCTTCTTCTTCTTTTGTTTAAGTGATGCGAAAGGACAGTGAATGTCTTCATCAATTGTGAATTGCCTTCAAATGAGTTAAAGTGTCTATTTGGTGGCGGAGTCATTTAAATGATAATATTTTAGATGAAAATATTCGAACAAAAATATTTATGTCGTTGTTTAAAATGATATTTGAATATTTGTAATATAAACAAAATATTTGACCAGAACATGTATGTTTAGATAAATATTTAAAAAAGTTCAAACAAAGCTTACAAAACTTCAATATCTGTGAAAAATTTTTGATTTGGTACTATATGGTTCCTTTTCTTAATCTAAATGCATTGGAAAAAAAATATATCATCTCAATTGGATTTGAAATGAAAATGTTATTATGACATTTTGAGGCTTAGAAAGAAGAGAGAGAAAAAAAAACTTTTGATTAAAGAGAATTCAAATATTGTTATTGCATATTATTCAAATGGAGCCAAATTTAAAGGGGAGCTCAGAGTCAACATTTTTCTTTTAAAATAATCAAATAGATCATTTCACAGCATTTGAATGACATTTTAAATATTTTACTTCAAATGTATATTCGAATAACCAATCCAAATGAAATGATGAAAATATTCTTAAATAGCTGAATGTACAAACGCGACATTAATATTTTATTTTTTCTACAAAAACCCTTTTTTTGGTCTCAAATCTTAATATTGCACCGAGGATGAAAGTAATCTTCTGCTACTGTTTCATTTATTTTACCAGGGGTTGCTGATTTGACCCTTCATTTCTTGTTTAATGATATATATATATATATATATATGTATGTGTGTGTGTGTGTGTGTATTTGTTTCACCCCCACAATTATAACCTCTTAGTCAGGAAGCTTGACTGATCACCTTATAATTATCATTCTCTTCTGAGATCACAACCGATAGACTCGACCAAATCCAAAGTAGACTACTACTCTCTTTGACGTTCCAAACTGGAAAGACTTGAACGTAGCTAGTTTGAGAAACCAGACTTGTAGACTTAATTACCGTTCTAGATACACTAGTTCAAGTAACCTTCTATAGGATATCTTTACTTATAATATTAAATTTGATATAAAATCACATCAAAATGAAATAATATCTAAAGTTAATAGTTTTTAAATAGTTGTGTCGTATTTAAAACAAACTCTATTGATAGTTTTTTTTTCTTTTTTTTTTAACCCTTTAAATAAAATAATATCTAAAGTTAATAATTTTTAAATAGTTGTGTCGTATTTAAAACAGAACTCTATTAAAAAAAAGACCCATATTAATTCAAACTTCAGGAAGGGCTGCACCAAATTAGTTGGAGAGATGGTCTTCTGCTCTCATTTAATATATATATATATATATATATATATATATATATAACGATATCAGTTAATAGAGAGTACTATTTCGCCGTTGCGTGATGGTTCAAAGCATTTAATTTGATTGAACAAGAAGGTTTCAAAGGGCGTTACTGATTTATTTTTGCTTTTGCTAGAACGTTACTAATTGATTTGTTTTAGGAAATTATTTGCCCAAAATTCTCTATATGCGGAAACCCCTTTTCTGAAATATAAGTTTACTTTTTCTACTTAATTTAGCTGCGGATTTATCTGGCTGTTTTTTTTTTTTTTTAATTTATTTTTATTTCTATGTTCATGCTTATAAGTTGCGAAGAGCCGAAGAGACGTTCATAACTACCGACGTCAGAGTGTGTGTATATATTTATATAGAGTAAATATATCTTATTTCAAATTTGAATATTATGGTAAATTCCAGATATTCATAGCTAGACATCACATTCAAAATCAATCCAGCACTTGCAGCAATTCAGATGTTGCAAATTCGAATCAAATCGTACGCATTAAAATACCAAATTTACTGAAAATAAAAAAAAAGAAAAAAGAAAAATAGAAAATAAAAAGATTTCGCATGTATAATAATCTAGGCCCCGTTAATTTATAATAAAAAAAAACTATATATATCCGAAGAACCGTAGACATTCTGTGGGTTTTTTTAGGGGGCATGAGTTGATTGGAGAGCCACTATTAAAAATTCAACATCATTTTAATATAAAATTTAAGTAATTTTCATATTAAATAACTACAAATAAATTATTAGGCTTTATAAAAATATAAACGTTCTCATTAACGCGTATATTTTGGAATATTTGATCTTAAAGATCCAATTTAGATTAACTTGGTAAGCAATGCAATGTTAAAAGTAATAAATAATAAAATATAAAATTATTATTAACTCATATTCCAACAGTTAAATTTTTTTTTTTTAACTTGGTGTTAAGGATTCGCATTTTATATTAGAATAATATGTGAAATTACCACTAAACCATATTTGCAATCATAATAACATAAGTTATTGAGATGATTTGTTAAATTAATATTGAATTAGAGTTCATATAAACATAAGGGGGATAGTGTTAAAATATAAAAATATTATTACACAAAGATGGATATGCTATTAATGTAATTAGCTGCAAACTCCTTTTTCCAATGTGAACGTAACATAATGTAAATGGAGGATTCAAAGTGAATTATTTCAAAACGGAACTTTTAAAAATGAATATATATGAATACGAGCACTAATTAAGTTGTGGGTGAAATTAGTTTATGGATTAAGCAGTTCTTGGATTAACATGATTACATGTCTTCATTAAAGAAAGCTGAACCACTTTACACATACACTCCCATATAAGTTACGTTACCCGTGTTGTCATAGCTTTTGACCGAACGAGAATCTTTGTAAAAAAGTTGAGAGAAGTTTTTGAAGACTTTTCAAAATGCTTCTGGAATATATTTTTTTTATTTGAATATTGCATTATGTATATTTGATTGACCAACGTTAAGGAGACAGTCCTATCAAATCAATCTCTCTCTCTCTCTTTCGCGACCACCAGAGACAAAAAAAAAAAAAAAAAAAAAAAGGGGCATTTTTTAATATAAAATCTCGACTACCTTTGAAAGCATAGCCACGTACAATTTTGTAAAGTAATATATTAGTAAGCATGCTTGGCTGGCGTATTATGCCACGTAAACCAATACTTAATTGAATTGGCATTTGTTGGGTGGCCACATCCTTTGCTCATCATTTGGTCAAAAAGATCGAGTCTCAAACGTGGACTGAAGCAGTATACTTAATTAAATATAACATGGAGGAGACATGGGTGTCTGTTTGTTTGTGATTAGAGTACTCCTAGAATATATATAATATATATACATATGTTTTGGATATTAATTACCTTTAGGTTTCCATACACATAACTTTAATTTGGCGATACTACTATTCCAAATCCCTTGCTTTGAATTGATCATCATGTACACACACACACATATATGTGTGTGTGTTTGTGTGTGGGAACCTTTCGCTCTGATAGGACTTCTTGTTAAATATTAGTTAGTAGGAATTTTTTTTTAACTATCCAATTAATTTCTTAATAATTTATCTTAAAAATTTTTGCACGCAACACATAATTATTGTTCCAGCATAGATTATACTGTTAAAAATTTAATCTCAGGACAATAACAATAATTCATATTGAAGGAGCAAAATAGATCTTATCATAAAAATTCACTATGTGTATATAATATATATAAAGGGAAGTAGCATAAACAAATAAAGATAATTAATTTAGATCAATTCGATATTATTGTGTTGTGTTGTTAGTTCAAAATTACTATGACCATAAAAAGGCAGGCATGCATTTGGTAAATTTCTCTTTCAAAACTACTGTAAAAATCAAATTTATAATTCCATATCAATTTAAGGGGATAAATCAATATATATATATATATATATATATAATCTATTCGATGACATTGTATTTGCAAAATCAGAATTAAAATTCTCGAAGATAAATACTATAGTACTGAATTAGAAAAGTAATTATTTATTGAAATGAAAGAATTATTAATTCTTATAAAAATATTTTAAAAATAATAATTTTGATTTGTTATAGATATAAATGAAATGATTGATAATTGTATTTAATTATTAAGGAGTAGCTGTTTAAAAGTAATCCCTTGTATGCTTTTCAAAGTTTGTTATTGGGCAATAGTTTTTAAAATCTAGTGGACAAGAATAGGGTTTATCAAACACCCATGACCAGTTGTAGATTATTTTAAGAAATTAAGAATCTAAAAACAGCCTCTAAAAGCATTCGACATGTAGTATCATAAAAATTATTCATGTGTTTTACCTTTCAATTTGTCAAATAAAAAAAATTAATTAAGAGATATTAAAAAAGATAACAGTTGAGAGAACATTAAGGAGGAGTATATGACTACATTTTAAGAATAATTTTATGTTAGAGAATAAAATTTTAAAAAATATTTAAGAAGTAACAAATTATAAAGATGTTAGTAAATCGCATAAAAAAATTGACTATGTGGTGATATGAAAAAATTACAGTTGAGAATATCACAAAAAAAATTTTTGAATAAGGATATATTTAATATAAATTATTTTAGTAGGGACAAAAGAAGAATGAAAAATAAGATTAAATAATAATGAAAGAAAGCAAACAAAAAATATGCTGACATGTCGAATATAAGTGAAGAACAATATCATTTTAAAGGAGTAAAAAGAAAGTTTTTAAAACAATTTGAAGAAATCCAAATAAGAAAAAAAGCCAAATTTAAAAAGAAAAAAAGGAAAAAAAAAAAAAGTGGGAGTGACACATGACAAAAGATGGAGTCATAAATTTTTTTTTTTTTTTTTTAGACAAATAGATTGAAAAAAAAAATTATTTGAGAATGGAGAGTCATAAAAAAAAATTAACTATCATATATTTGAGATAATTTTAGATAGGGAATTTCTTGAATAGGATAAACAAAAAGAAAAAAAAATTAGCCAAAAAAAAAAAGAAGGAAAGGAAAAAAGGGAAATGAAAGAAAGCCAAGTAAAAAAAAAAAGGACAAAATTGAAAGGGAAAAAGGAAAAAAAAAAAGGAGGGAGTGACACATGGCGAAAAATTATAGTAGTTTTTGACACTTTTATATATGTTAACATAAGATAAGATACTTGTTTACATCTAGAAAGTACCAAAAAAAAAATCCTTCAAATTAGGAATTTTCTTAAAATATATCCCCTTAGTTGGTCTGATTCGGAAAGTTCCATGGTTTTTTTAATTTACATTTCCTTTTTTTTTAATAAATGAAAATTACATTCAAATTAAAATGGTGATCCAAATACTGCAAAACATGGAATGACCTTGCAAATATGAAGATGTAATCCTCGATTGAGATTATACCGTTGAAAAATAAACCTAAAAATTAAAAAATAATAATAATAATAGTAATTCTTACTATATGTGAATTATTAAGAAGTGCAACTGTATAAAAACTCAATCGGTCAAAGTTACCCGTTAAAGTGTCTCTAAAAGGACACTTAGTTAGGTAGATCACCTATAGACAATCATGATATCAAAGATTTCCACGGCTGGGGGGAACCCATATATATATTAAATTGATGAGCACTTGTTTTGTGATATTGCCTTTTTTTCCCCACACTTTAAGGGGTGACAATATTATATTTTATCATGTGCGATAACCCGACGAACATTTATCAACATTTATGACATACATGCAATATAGAAAAGTAGTACTATTTGTTCATTGCTATGGGCCAGCTTTTTTTTTTTTTTTGTTTAATCAACATTTATGGCATACATGCAAAAGTAGTTCTATTTGTTCATATCTATGGGCTCTTTTACATATATATAAAAGGCCCTTCCACAGATAAAAACATCAGCAAATCTTGGCTGCAATATTGTTGCTTTACCCTCTTTTGCCACATTAATTTTTTCCCCTTCTTGCACTTAATTGGACAAATGCATTGTACCACATGCCCTATTTTCATGCATATAGCCTTTTTATCAATATATATATATATATATATATATATATGTCTGCGTGTGTGTGTGTGTGTACACAAATATGAATATGGGGTCAAAAAGTTCTTCAATCTGAAAGATGATCACGTGTGGTTAGACTAATTCCTTATAAAGATGTTTTATATGGAGAGATATGAGTACATTTATATATACACAAATACGAATATGGGGTGATGTAGATCAATGGGTCAAAAAGTTCTTCAGTCTGAAAGATGATCACGTGTGGTTAGACTAATTCCTTGTAAGGATGTTCTATGGAGAAATATGAGTATATATATATTTATATAATATGTGCGCACGAGGGCTGATTAATTAAATCAACTTTGCTCATGGTTTTTGCATTACAAATTATTGCTTTACCTAATGCTACTACTAATCACTTACTAAGTGGGTCAAGTCATCAACTTTTCTTAAAGCCTTTTGCTAATTGATGACGAAGAGAAAAACCCGATTTTTTTTTTTTTTTTAAATATTCTTTTGTTGGTTTACATATGTATTGACTGGGTAAAAAATTTACAAATTGCTTAGGCAAAAGAGCACAATTGTTTTGTATTCACACACTTTTGGGCCCATTTTTCATGTTTAGGCACAAAATTGCTAAAAGCTAGTACCACCAATTAACCCTTTTTTTTTTTTTGCCCTCAAAATAGGATAATGTTTTTATTGCTGCAAGTTGTGTCCAAAGGAGAGATATACAAACATATGATACTCGAGGGAGTGTTGAACACGAGGGACATGAACCCAAATTCAATCAACCTTGTACAATTATATAGCATCACGAAAATGGAGTATTTTACTACATGACACCGAAAGTACTATATACCGATATATATCAAAACCCCAATAATGTTGAACTTTGTGAATGATATGTACAGGTTCATGCATTTTCTAGAGAAGTGTCAAAATAGGAGTTGGCCCTCCTGTCAGAATCTATTTTTGTTTTGTTTTATATATGTATATAACATATATAAATATATATATACATATGATATATTCAAACTTTTCGGGGGGAAACTAATTGTGATATATATTTATATATACTAATAGCTAATATATGAAATAATAACAAGTAGACGAGGAAATTTATGTTTTTTTGTGATAGTTGATGCCCATGGTTTGGATTGGGACATGAGCAACAATGTTGTTGTGATCCAAAGTCTCCATGGTCAGCACTTGGCGTGAAAAATGGGGGCCATAGACTTAGATAGAGATGTTTGACCTTTTCAATTACCTTTGAGATGAGCCAAGTTTGAATCCCACGAATGGACTTCTTTTTTTAAATAAGCGTACGGACCAATAACACACACAATTTTAAAAAAATAAAAAAAAAATTATTATCTAAATTGTGTTCCCCTCGCAACTATTGAGATAATCACAACGTAATTTTTATGATTTATAATACCATAGTTTTAATTTAACCAAATCATAATTTTGAAGCTAAATTATTGTCATTACTAGCAGCTAGCTAACAGAATGAACCAACGAAGGAAAACAGATCAAGAAAATAATATTAAAAGAGATGACTGATATTAAGCATCATAATATATATTAATAGAAAGTAAATCTCGCAGATAAAACTGATAACTTTCTATTACTTAT
This sequence comes from Ficus hispida, assembly GCA_025413025.1. NCBI lineage: Eukaryota > Viridiplantae > Streptophyta > Magnoliopsida > Rosales > Moraceae > Ficus > Ficus hispida. The sequence goes on from CM046363.1 coordinate 19,770,549, forward strand.
GGTGTGTACACACCAATATTGATATCCCGAAAAACAAATTTCAAAATTATAAGAGCCAAGTTTTTGGAGTGGGGTCCGTCAAAGAAAGAAATGGGCAATACTCTTCCACTAAATTCGTACATAAAATAATGACAAAGTGCAAGTTGATGATAAAAGTATTATGCATGGACTTGACTGGATACTTGGAACCAAGAGTTTTTATTGCAAAGCCTAAGTAGTGGTAGTACTACTACTACTATAAGCTACCGCCCATGGCCATTACCGTCCACATCAATGCTGGAGCATGCACCAGCACTCTCTATAATATTGTAATTTTTTTTTTAATGATATTCTATTCAAAGCACAAGTCATAATTGGATGTTTATAATTGTGTCCCCCTTTGTTTTAATTTCTTTTAGCATCAAAGATACCTCTTATATTATAACCTACCCTATAAATTTAATTCTATTGAATATTGCTCCCTTTTATGTTGGGAAAAATACTCATATATATGAAGCGCAATAGAAAAATAAACTAAAACAAAAATAAAGAGAAGACTAGAAATTTATATAATTCGACAAAATTAGCTACGTCAATGGAAGAGGGGGAATAAATTCACTAGTACTTTCACAATTATACACTAGTCAAATACTCTCAATCTCTCTCTATTCTAAACCCCTTACACTATTTACCTATCTCTCTTCTAACTTTCTCTCAAAAAGAGGCACACACACTCTCTCTATTTTTATGACCACACACCCACTTTCTGTAAACACAACACGCCGATTTATAGGCTCTTATTGGGACATAAAATTAACACTTTCCCAAACTCATAAAATAGCAACTTACCTAAAAACTAATTTGAGTCATTTACCTAATAATCTCTACCTTAAGTCAAGTTCTCTCACCTCACACACACACTTAACAAGAATAAGCATGTGTCGAGTTCAAACTCTCATCGAACTTAATACGGGAAACCGATTTCTTCTTCCTCCATACTTTGTCTTCAGTTGTCACCACCAACTTGTTGCACTCTTGTAGCTTCTTTCGCAATAAAAGAAGACCTTTCTTGGCATGGCTCCACCTTCACAGCTCCAACTTTAATTGTCTTCCATATCAGCTTATTCAGGTTCTTTATTTTTTCACCCTTCACGGCAACCAAAGCACCTCTTCTGACTTCTATAAAACCACTCTTAGTGGAATACTCACAACCCAAAGTATCCAAAGTCCCCAAAAAAATTAAACTTCTTTTGAGTTGAAGAACATGCCTAACAATTACCAATGTCCTCACAACTTCATCAAACATCTTCACCTTCATAGCACCTATTCCAATGGCTTTAGCAGTACTCAAATCATCAGCCATCAAAAGTGTACCAGCATCACAGGGCTTATAAGAATCAAATCACTCCTTATATGGATACATATGGAATGAACATCCAGAATCTAAAATTCAACAGTCAGAATCAACTCCCTCAGTAGTAACAAAATATACATCATCTTCACTATCATACTTGTCACCAACAATATTTGCAGCTTCTGTCTTAAGCTTCCTTCTTCCTTTTTCTTCAAGGTGCTTTGTCAATTCTTCACAATTTCTTCTAATATATCCCTTTTCATGGCAATAAAAGCACTCTAAATCTTTCCACAAACTCGATTGGGAAGAGTCATCTCTCCTCTCATAATATCTCCCTTGTGTTTTACTCCTACCCTTACTAGCATCTGATTTCACCACAAGAACTTGTTACAATTTGAGACGAACTACTAGGTTGTTTTATGATTGCAGTCTCCAACAAAGCAATTGACACCTCATCCATGGTCAACGTTTTTTTTCCAACCAACAATATAGTTACCAAAGTCTTATACGATTTAGGTAGGGAGGCCAATAAAATTATCTCTTTGTCTTCGTCATTAATTTGGACCGCTACACTTAACAACTGAGTTATGTACTTGTTGAAATTATTTATATGATCCCTAACATTGGCTTCTTCACTTATCTTCAACTCATACAATTGCTTCTTCATATATAATCTATTTGTTCAAGGATTTAGACATATAAACTTTTTTCAATTTTTCCCACAACTTAGAAGGAGATTTTTCATTCATAACACTATACTTCAATTCATGAGCCAATCTCAAACGAATAGTACTTACCACTCTCGCTTCTAATTTTTCCCAATCTTCATCGCTCATCTCTTCCGATTTTCTTCCTTTGCAATGCTTTTAGAAGTCCTTCCTGCATCAGAACATCCTTTATTATACTCTGTTAGATGCTGAAATTATTCTTTCTATCAAAGTGCTCAATCTGCTCGAACTTTACTCTAGATATCATCTTAATTTTTTTTCAAGATCCTCGACCTATCTACCACTTTTGGGGAAAATACCCATATATCCGAAGCACAACAGAAAAATAAACTAAAATAGAAATAAAGAGAAGACAAGAAATTTACGTAGTTCGGCAAAATTACCTACATCTATAAGAGATGGAGAATAAATTTACTATCACTTTCACAATTATATACTCGTCAAATACTCTCAGCCTCTCTTTACTCAAAAGCCCTTGCACCCTTTGTCTATCTCTATTCTCATTTTCTTTAAAAAAGAAATACACCATCTCTCTATTTTTCTGACCATACACCCACTTTCTCTAAACACAACACTCCTAGTTATAGACTCTCAATGGGATGTTAAATTAACAATTTTCCAAATTCATAAAATAACAACTTATCCGAAAGCTAATTTGAGTCATTTACCTAACATTTTGGGGCTAAGGTGAAAAAGTCTTCTCTCTTCTTTTAATTTCCCAAACAACATATAATTTAAAGGCAAAAAAGGCTTTTTTTTTTTTTTTGCGGAAATTATTAGGACTAATTTGGCACAATTTGTTGGTTTAATCAAGAAAATGGGTCCCAAAAGAGTTTTAAAGTACTCTTGGACATCTTATTATCTTACTCAGCACATAGGACTATATGCTTAGAAAATCTGAGAAATAGGGAAGCATTGTAAATAGACGAAATTAGAATACCATAATACATATATAATTGGATTAATTTTATGAATATCCCATGAATTATTTAACCCATTTTATTTTGTTTATTAAATTATCAAAATTATTCATCGTATCTTTTAAATTAGACAAAATCAATCAAATTGTCCTTGAAGTTAACTTCTGTGAATAAACTTGACAGAATTACTATGTGGCATTTATTAAAAATTAATTGTTTTTAAATTAAAAAAATCAAATTATTTTTGTCTGTAACTCTTTTCTACCTCGTCTCTCTCTCTCTCTCTCTCTCTCTTCATTTTTTTCCCCCTTCTGTCGGAGATCTGGACAATGACTGCCAATGACTACCAAATTGTCCCTTAAGTCAACTTCTGTCAATAAACTTGCTATCTTGTGCAGATCCGGTGAACTTCAATCGATGGACGAGCTCGTGTGGCTAGGCTTTCGATGAATTTCGCAGAGCGATTTCTTCCAACTTTCAATTTCTTCATCACAGTCTTGGCTGCCACATTTTTCTTCATTTTTGAATTGGTGCGATTTGGGATTTTTTTTACTCTTCAGAAGTCATTGGAATGTGAAATATCTTCATGCAGCTCATGATTTATGGAAAGTTGTCAATCTTAGAGAGGTTATGTGAGTTTGTTGTTGAAAATCTACCATATTGATTGTTATGGTTCCGATGATGGCATCTCTGGTTACCTCAATGCCTTGGTGTTTATGTTTTTATAAAATTAATTAGTATCTTTTAATAATTAGGAAAATATCTTTCATTAACCTCTAATGATGTGTCAAGTCAGCAAAACTGTCAAAGTTATAAATGGAAGTGGATGGAAGGGATGATCTGAAAGGTTTTGTATATATTAAGAGATACAATAAATAATTTTAATAATTCAAAAAATAAAATAAAATAAAATAAGATATATAATTTATAATTTAAGAGATATTTATAAAATTAATCCTGTATATAATTTGGTTCAAACTGTTGAAGCTTTAAATATTATTAAACGCAGTCCAAGCTGTCTAAGGCAAGTCAAAAATGTCATCAGAATCCTTCAAAGACAATCATACACAAAATGGTCAAGAGTTTCGTCAGATATTCCGAACCACGCAGACACAATCATGAAAAATGGTCAAACGTAGCCAATGAAGTTTCTAGAGTTCCGTATAGTTACCAATTTGAAGTGGAAAAACAAAAAAGTGAAAAATAAAAAGTCAGCTGCAACTATTCCCCCGAATTAAATGAACAAGTGAAAAAGGAGGAAAAATTAATGATGGGAAGTGGGAACTGTACTTTTGTAAGTTTTGTTTTATTGATGGAGTAACTTAAGATTTTTAATGGGCAGAATATATTTTAGTATGTGAGGATTTTGATATTGTATGTTATATTATTTTATCGTCGATATTCGTAAATCTAATTATCTACATCGTTGCTAATTGAAATTGATTAAGGGGGCATCGTTTGTTGGTGAATCATATCGTTAGATCCATTTTTATCGATTATCGAATATAATTAAATTATTAATTAAATTAAACTATCAAAAGTATAATGAAATAAAGAATATAGATAATTTTTATGAGATTCGATCACACCTACTCCTCAAGATCACATCTAGTTATCAAGTTCAACTGAAAATGTCTTCTCCCGAAAGCTTCAAGTTCCTTTCCCGAAGAATGACAACGTCTCCTCCTGAAGACTCCTAATTCTTCTCCCAAAGAATAAAAATCATGTCAAAAGACTAAGTCTCAAAATATGATATAAAACTCTCTCTGTGCTCGTGCTCTACAAACTATTTTTGAGACTACATAAGCAGTCACACAAACTTCACAAAATCTCATATTAAAAAAAATAATTTAAATTTTAAAGTATTTCCTGATCTGTTATAAAACTTCTAGAAATACTCTGAAAATTCCTTCATAATCCGAATTTACTTTCCTTCATAATAGTTGCTGATAAATCACGGAAAACCTTCAAGAAACTCCAAAAATAAAATCTTCCAACCTTCCAGATTTCAAATACAAGATTTTTCTCTTTTTGGGAAAGTTTGAATTTCTAATTTAAATAAGAAAATGAAACCTACTCAAATTAGAAATCTCTTTTTAATTGAAATCCCAAAATAATCTCCAATTCAATGTACGCAATCATACTTGATTTTTACCAAAAGAGAAATTGTCTATTTGTATATATATAGATCAAGTCAAATACATTATGTCACGTCAGCTTTCATAACAAGTAACTTACGCAACTTCCAAAACAAGCAACTAGTCGTATCTTTAAAACAAGTAAGTTACTCAACTTATTCCTAAAGCTAGCTAACAAAATATTGTTTTTGGTTTTTCTAACAAAGTTATCATAAACGCCAACAAACAAAAAACCTAACACGAACCATTCAATGTTAATGCCTCGGTCCACATTCAAAACATTGATGTAGGTCGGTTAACCGAAACCAACATAATTTTCTTTTTCTACTCCTGCATTCCCAAATCGGACGATCTCCTGATTTCTCAGTCTGTCATGACGCCACCCCTCTTCCCTTGCCCAGTTGTCACCGTCCCTTTTCCACTGTTTTTTCTATATTTTCCTTGCCGATGAAACCCTAAGCTTTCACATCTACCTCTTTTTTTTTCCCTGTATATTAAGTGAACCGGGACACAAAACGGTCTCACTTAACTTTTGATTTCATGTTAATGCCTGAATTTGAAACATTACAATTCTTTCTTTCTCTCTCTATTAATTACTTATTTTTCTTTTTGTTTGTTTAGAACGGAGCTATCTATGTCATGACTAAAAAAAAAAAAAAATCCTATCAGCCCCTCTTCTTCTCCTCGCACGTACCCTGCATCGCCACTGCCATCCCTCCCACAATAAATAGCGCGGCTTCGCTCCCCGGCCGTCTTCTCCATCATTGTTTCCCCGCCGTCTCTATGACTGTAGTCCAAGTAGCAACAACTGCCGATGGCCGTGACCGAATGGAAAAAAAGTTGGTCACCGTCCAACTGATTTCCTCCATCAATGCTGGGGTTTTAAGAAATTACAAAATCAACAATATTAGTCGGTAACTAAACCCACGGTAATTGACCGGCGCACAACTCTAAAACGTTTTCAACTGGAAGAATTTGACCAACATCTTCTAAATTCTCACTTCCCTTTTTACACGTAAACTTTGATTGGTAATAGTTAGCTCCTGTTCCTGCGCGTCTTCGTCTGTGTACTACAACAATCGGTTTCTAATAAAGAACTCAAGGGGAGGGGGGAAGTACTGGATTCTAAAGACCGTTGCTTTCTTTGCTTGACCCAACACAAGATTTATTCAAGAAAAACAAAATTTCATGCTCCGCTTGTTAGGTCTGATCACCAGCACAATTTAAACTCTTTTTTTTTTTTTTTTTTTTAAACATTACTTTCTCCCATACAAATTTAAATTTCTTCTCAAACCTGTGAAACCTATTAACAACACTCATTTTTCTAGTCCTTTTTAGATGCCATTTAGAAACAATTAATAATCAGAATTACAGGTCTTGGCAATATAATAAATTTTGCCAGTGGAACTATACTACATTCTTTACAGAAAATATTATATTACGTTCTAAGTTTTTCAAATGTATAACTTATATATCTCCCTTTTCAGTAACTGAATCATAAAAATAAAATAATAAAGAAACAAAAATAATAATTTGAACTTTTGAAAAATGAAACAATTGTCAATTACCACCTCATAAAACCTTTAAAAATTTCAACGAAAAAGAACAGTCTTTTCACTTCATCATTATATTTTTCCTTTTCCGTCCTCAGATTATATACATAGGTCAGTTTTTTTACCGTCACTTATGAAATTTTTAAATTTAACAATTTAGTCTTCTGAATTTTTTTCTTGATAATTAACTCCCCTTAAACTTATAAATAGTAAAATTCAACAAGTTAGGGAAATTTTCTCACAAAACCTGTTTGATAGAGTTTTTTAAAAATTGTTTTACCAAAAATAAAAAACAGATTCTGAAAATATTTCAGATTATCTATAAGAAAAGTTTATAGTCTTCAGAAATGATTTTTGTCAAAAAGTAAAAAAATATGACTTCCAGTAAAAATTCCTTTAAGTAAATTTTAAAACTTATAATAAAGTTTAAGTTACATATTATAAACTTCATTTTAATATTTTCATTACTTATTAGAATATTTTAAAAATCATTTTAACCTAATAAATTTTTTGATTCTGAATACTTACGAAGAAATCACAGTTATTATTTATCTTTTTAATCGATTAAAAACAAAAACAAAAAAACTTTACTAAACGAGCCAAATGTTATTCAAAAAATCAATTGAGCTCTTAATTGTGATTAATTACCATCAAAACTGAAGATTCTCATATGGGCATGCATTGTTGGCGCCGCCAGCAGTAAGTTTACAATATTTTTATCGAGAGTTACCCACCTATGGATACAGTTTTTTTTTTTTTTTTTTTTTTAAATAGTATTTGTAGTGCGGCTATAGATATACAGTTGTGTCCTTTGCCAGCCCCACCCTATCTCCTCAGCATTTAATCCGCACACCCGCTTCAATTTCTACCGCTCCTCTGCTTTCTTTGTCTTTTTCCGTCGACCCAAACTTCTCACTATCTTATTATCTTATATATCCCCTTTTATTACGTATGCATAGCTACGTATTAAATTGGCTACATCAATCTTACACTATTTATATTTTTTTATTTGTATATATTAATATACATATATATATATATATATGCTTCAACTTTTTTTTTTTTAATAGCCAATATCGGATCTCCTTGGGTCACTATATGGTGATTCCCGATCAGTAGATTCACAGTTGTCACAAAACTTGCACATCAAAATTATTGTCATGTTTTAACGAAGAATTTAAGAAGGCTAATTTATTGGGAGAGGAAAACAATTGGTCTGTAGAGAGACTTTTGAATAATATATAATTGTATAATTATATATATATATATATAATATTCGATATCATTGTTTTGAAATGATCTAGATAGCTAGATCAGGTGCATTCGTTTGTAGCCTCCGTCTCCCTACAATTATTTAGCATCAATTCAATGGAAGGAAGTCAGTTTTATCAGGCTGAGACGGCCGATCAGAGAACGACTTATATATACTGAGTGACAACGACGGGATTCACTCTATCCATATATGATCTCTCTTCCTCCAAAATAAATAAATAAATAAATATAGATATACATGCACACACACACTACCCATAAATAAATATAAAGTTATTCTATTATTGCTTAGCTGAGAGGATCCTTCAAATATAATTTTCTTCTAAATAATTTATAACGACCAGTTAACTTACTTATAATTTTGTGTAAAATTAGTTTAACATGTTATTTTTCACCATTAATTTATTATGTTATGCATAATTCTACATAAAATTACAAGTAATTCAACTATTTATTATAAATTATTTTTTTAAAAAAATTACGATAAAGAACTATCTCATATGAGAGATGATAGTAGAATCCAAAAAATATATATCGTTTGTGTGATATGAATCAGATTATTATAATAAAATTAGATAGCATGAACAAAAACATTTATCAATTTATCTTTATGATTTAGATGATAATTGGAAATTGAAAACCTGTCTACATATACATGTATATGACCGCAGTGAGGGGTAATTAGGAACCAAGTGGACAATTGGCCATCGTAACAACACAAGGAAATGACGCCATCATGATGACGCTATCAGTTTGAATTTCTTCCGATGACCTGGCCGCCATGCCCAGGAGTCCTTTTGACTCACGTGCCAACGTCTTAGTTTGGTCCCCATTAACGATCCAACTTGATTTTAATTAGTAATTGTATAATTACTTGTATGTATGTATGTGTGTGTGTGTATATATATATATATATAGTTCATGTAATCCTTCCATCTTTCCATCTCATTAGTTATTAACCATTTTTCAACTAAACATTTTTAGTTAATTAAAGTTTTCTTTATCCTTCTAATTACTTTGATATATTTTATTTGCTCCCCCACCATGTCTATATATATGTAGCCCCTTTGTACTGATTTTTCTTTCATAACGACCAAAACACACCAAGTCCTACTCAACAAAATCTAGTTGAGATCAAAACACAACATAAACATTAAAAAAAACAAAAAATTCTGATGGATGATTATTATCAACACACCTCCGGCCTCTTCTCATACCCGAATTATTACTCCGAAAAATCGTCGAATTCCTTCAACTCGTCGTCGACTCTCGACCGATCTATCTCGTGGAGCAACGACGAAAAGATAGTTTCCGATACGCACAACAACATGTTCAACATGTACGGCAGCACTCAACAATTGTCGTCGTCAGTTCAGCCGCTTCCTTTCAACGTGAACGACACCGAAGAAATGCTTCTCTACGGAGTCCTCGTCGAGGCCAGTTCTAATGCCGGCGACCGGTCCCTCGAGTCGAACGTGTCGAGCTCGAATTCGAATTCCAACAACAACGCCAAAGTAGTAATAGTTGACCAAGAGGAGGTGAATTCGAAGGCGGTTTCTGAGGAGGCTGCAGAGAAGGACGTGATGAGAAGCAACGACATGTCGTACCGAGGGGTGAGGAAGCGGCCGTGGGGGAAGTATGCGGCGGAGATAAGGGACTCGACGAGGAACGGCGTGAGGGTGTGGCTGGGGACGTTCGACACGGCGGAGGCGGCGGCGCTGGCCTACGACCAAGCGGCATTCGCAATGCGGGGAACGCTCGCCATCCTCAATTTTCCGGCGGAGAAGGTCTGCCAATCCCTCAGAGAGATGAAGTACAGCTTCCACGAGGGCTGCTCTCCTGTCTTGGCTCTCAAGAAACGTCACTCCATGAAGAGGAAATCCGCTAGTTCCAAGAAGAAGAAGGATCAGCTCATGCTTAACAGTGATAATAACAATAATTACAATCATAACAAGATCACCAATCATGGTTTTAGTGCTAATCATGTCGTTAACGAGAGGGTGGTGATGGAGAATGTGGTGGTGTTGGAGGATTTAGGAGCGGATTACTTGGAAGAGCTTCTAAGTATATCGGAGTGTAGTGCTAGACCTTGGTAAAAGTCTGTAAGGTCGTCCACATGTGATCATTTTTTAGCTTTTTGTTTAATTTCCTTTTTTTTTTTTTTTTTTTCCTGCTCCCTCTCTGGATCATAAGAGATCTTTTATACTGTACACGAAGACCTACTATCTACTTTGGACAATCACTTTTTGTAAATTGTTTTCAGATAGTGATCAAAATCATTAATCAAACTTTTGTATTATTATTATTTATTGTAATAATTATGTGGGTCTCCCATGTTCTTGTGTTCAACCAATGGATAACCCCTTACAGTGGTTGGTTGGTTGCATAGTCTGGTACAAAGAGTTTCGGTCACCCTCTCAGGTGTATGGTTCGAATTTTAGTGTGTGTATTTTCTCGAGACTATATCTCTTACACCCAGATTACATGAATGATGCATAATTAATCTCGTAAAATTAGTCGGACTCTTATTCAGGATAATCTCTACTTTTATTTTGTGTCTAGTTAAATTTATATTTCAAATCCTCAAATACTAATTCAAGAAATTTTGGAACTGATTTACAAGTTTAATTAGTCTAATAATAGATTTACATGTATTTTAAAATTAAGGCCTCAAGTAAAAGGGATGCATCTGGACACTGTCGAGTTTGATTACGACCGTTGGGACAGTTACCGGTCCGTTTTAGAAATTTCTTTTGTATGTAAATATTTATATTTATATATGTATATATATATTAGACAACCGATTCTTCTTTAACCTTTTTATTTTCCTACGAAAATAGCACAACCTATTGTTTCTCACAGTGTAAGGTTGACGTTTTTAATGGGGGACAAATGAAAAGAGAAGAAATTGATCAGATAATAATTAACGATTAGAACTTTATATACATATGGGTGCGTCTATATATTAGAATTGATTAATATAAGAGGTCCCATATGATCATCTATTTTAGTGGAAAAGATTGCATATTCTAAAGCTATAGACTAAGATCTTGTAGATGTGTAATTCTTGGTGGAGTACTACGTGTGTATTTCTCCACTGATAGCCTCTGATTTAAAATCGAACGGTAGAAAAGGACGTAGGACCACCAAATTAAGATTTAACCTTCCATATCTAATTTAAATCTTTCCACAAAATTAAAACCAAAAAAAAAAAAAAAGGCAGCCTCTTTTTTGTGGGTTTATGCAACGATTCTTTTATTTATTATTATTTATTTTTTTTTTTTGGGACAGAACTTTTTGGTATATTTGCTTTAAGTTGGAGCTTGGCTGTACCTGATTAAGGAGAATAGTAGTTGAAGATTTAGTTGGAGAAGAAAAAGACGCGAAAATTTTTTTTTTCTTTTTTTGAACTGAAAAAAAGGATAAAGCTTCTTCTTCTTCTTCTTCTTCTTTTTTTTTTTTTTTTTTTTTTTTTCAATTTCAAATCTAAGGGAAAGAATGAATCAGCCGGTTTGAAGTCCAAGCAATAGTAGTACTACTGCTAAATTTGAGATTTTCCAGTCATCCTAACTTGACCAACCTCATCAGATTCCGCCTATATATAAACGATTGGTATTGTTTCTATTTATTTATTTATTTATTTATTTATTTATTATGTTCAAAAAAAGGAGCATTTTGTGAAGACAGGAAAACAGAAATTGATAGAATATTCCACGAATTATTACAGTCAGTATTGTGGCATATAAATGCTGCCATGGCCCTGACTGTTTGCAAGCATCAAGTGGGCATTTATAAATAATAATTTTTTGAAAAAAAAAAAAAAATCGCATTCATTTAAGAGTGGAAGATATTTTTATTTTCATTTTGTTTTTTAATTTTGAATTAGAAAAAATAAATTATTGAATAAAGAATGGGTCTTGAAGAAAATCAACAAATGTTGGTCTATGCTGAAGGAATTTAATGCTTGGTCAAGTTGCGCGTTGGCTTATTTGCCAGCTAACGACGATATTATTTCAGTATTAAATTTTCGTTTTCCTTGTTCTATATTATCCTCTTTCATCAGCCTTTTTTTAAATACTTTTTTAGGATATATAATAGACTTTAAATAACAACGACAGTTCAATTAATCCATGAAAGTTCTGATACTAATTTTTGGGTCGTTATTTTTAATTAACAAATTAAGTTTATTTATATTTTGTCCCTCCTTGATCAACAAAAGGTTGTTTCTTGCAATTTATTTAGACGTACCCTTTTAGCACAGTCCCCGAATTTTTTGTATCATTATTCTGAATATTCATCATTCTTCATACCTATGTTATTTATATTTTTATGTACGCATGCCTTTCCCATGTATATGTAGACCCCTTTTTACATTATAAATAACCAAAAAAAAAAAAAAACTAAAAAACCAAAAAATATGTGTAGTTGTTAAATTTAGGGAAGAGAATTTAAACTTCATATATACCTTATAATAAAATAATTAATTATGAATTTATTGTTCAATCCACATATGCCATCACAATTTTTTTTTACATTTTTAACTTCAAAAGAGTGATCTATTTTCTACTTTGGCCCACCTTGGACACTTGTATGTTATATGATTTGCACATTTGTTTTGCATGAAAGGCTAGGGAGAGGACGAACAAGTAATGATTTCGTGTTTTTTCATGTATTTACTTACGAGAATGTAGTAACGAGAATTTAAAAGGTCATATTAAATATAGGAAATGAAAAAACAGAATGACAATCCCTACATCTCCCATGATATTATACTTTTGTTAGATGGAATGGATGTCAAATTTACTTCAATGCTCTTTACAAGTTCCCGTTTATATTATGTGTCAATATGTAAAAGAACATTTTACTAATCTTATTCATAAAACCAGTATTCTTAAATTTAGTGAATAAAAAGAAAATAAAATTATTTCTCATTCACGACATAAAATAACCAAGTAACTAAACCTTTTCGTTTTAATAATATTATCTTTCTCATTATATTTCTTTGCGACTTGATAAAATCATGCTTTTTAGGATTTAAGCCATGGAGCTAGTTTTACAACCTTGATTTTGCACGTGTCAGTACATTTGTGCCTTTTGAGAGGTTTAGGAGCCACAAATTATAAATGTTGTGAAGCTACCAAAACTTTACATACAAAAAAAAAAAAAAAAAAAAAAATCTCTTGTACAACCAACCAAGAGAGTTTTTTTTTTTTTCCCTTCCTCGAAATATATAACCAACCAAGATTTCAAAGATTTAAAAAGCAACGACATAAAAAATTCTTTGTGCCAACGTACGTCCATGTCTTTGCACATTTGAAAATGCACACACATATTTCATCTGAGATCAGCGTATCACTACATTATTAATTAATATAACAAATCCCATTACGATGCCCCAGAGCTTTCTTTAAATCGCCTATCGACTGACGGATTAAACAGAATTAATTTGGTTAATTAATGTGCAGTTAGTTCTTTTTCTCCACAAAATTTCAGTAGGAAAAAAAAAAGGCAGTAAAATAACTTTTTTTTTTTCAAATCACATGAGAGGCTCATATCCCTTAATTATATTCCGTAAAATGAAGGGAAATATGAATAATGCATGCATGGTTCGTAGAATCCAAAAATCTGCTTACGTCTTTGTATTAATCATCATCATCATCATTTCTATCCTCCCTCAGGCTCATCTTGTTCCAAGTAAGTGCATTGATAAATAATTATAAGCCTTCTTGTATACATATATATGCAGTTGTACATACACATATATACACACACTAAAATCAATTACTTCTGACGTCAAAAATTACTTTGTACTGGTACCTATTATATGTTGCTCTGTACTTGGTACAATCTTTATTTTATAGTATGAGAATTTATTGTGACTCACTTTATTTAATTAAAAGAAAATTTACTAGATTTTGAGTCCTGATGTACATGTATAACAACGCATATGACATGTCATTTTTTTCACATATATTATACTTTTTGACATGTTGTATATGTTTTTTTTTTTTTTTTTTGGAAATTTATTTTTGAAGGTGCAAAATTAGGGCGTTGCGAGTTTTATAGCAGAACATGGCATGGAAGATGCAGATGGACTCATAATTGTACCAAAAAGTGCCATAAAAGAGAGAATACTTGGGGAGGATGTAAAGATGGCCGTTGTGTTTGTTTTAATAATAATTGTTATGTTAATTCTGTTTTCTAACTCTTCTTGTGTCTTTTGTAACTACATTAATGATCTAAAGTTAGTAAACGGATTTTGTATGCAAATGCATGTTTATTACAATTAATATTATGGCTTTAGTAAAAAGAAAAAGAAAAAAAAAAAAAAGGTTACATATGAATGTTTGCATTAAAATTATTGGATGTGGAAGGGCACAATTAGAATCCAAATTTTCAAGACTAAATCCGCAATTTCTAATTAAAGTCAATTTCATACCAAATACTAAATCCGCACTTTCTAATTAAAAGTCAATTTCACACCAAATCCCAATTTAAATTTATTTAAAATTAAGAAAAGAAATGCAAAATTCAAAGCAAACAACGCTAAGCTCTATGGCCAGAATAAAAAGACAACCCAAGCTAGCTACTTAAGAATAATTAACCTTAAAATAATAATAATAAAAAAATAATAATAATAATAATAACGATGACAACAGATGATGATGATATTAATAACAATAACAATAATAATAATAATAATAATAATAATGGATTGCAAGAACCACAAGGATGTACTACTCTAAAAGAGAAGACCTTGTTAAATACTTCCTTGGTCGAAAAAAAAAAATCATGGGACAAAAAACATTGAATAAATATACATTATAATTAGTGAATTAATGGAAAATTATCATCACAATTTGAGATCCTCTCCTTTTTTAAGTACAAAAGAATATACACATTTTTTTTTCTTTGTGCAATAATTACTCACAATACAAAATCCTAAATTATCAACATCGGTTACAACAGTTTGAGACAAATACTAATTTTTAATAGTTATTTTTAATGATCAAATTTCATTAAGTTACATGTGGCACTGCTGATAAGCACTTCTTTTAAGAGTAAATAAGAGTCGGGTCAAACGGGTCAGACCACATGAAAATCCGTACCAGGTCCACCCATACACGGAGGGGTTCTGGGCCAGATTTTTGGCCCGCCTAGTATCATGGGCCGTTTTTTCAGCTCTGGCTTCGTACGATCACGTGATGACTCTTTGTACAGAAACTTTCATTGAGATTCTAGATTTTGTACCCTTCACCGTAATTTGTTCAACGTTATTCCTTGGTATCTTTTCAGAAGCAAATACAATTACAAAAAATATAATAGTTATTCAACAGTATATATTTTCAAGTCCTCTCTCCACTTTTTGCTTCAAATACTAGTGTCATGAGCACGTGGTAATTATTATTATTTTTACTAATATATATTATTATTGTTATAGCTTTTAGTCGAGAGTTCAGCACAGGGACGTCAGATATACATATATATATATATATATATAGTGCGTGTATACATTTTAAAAAAAAAGATGGACAAAATTAATGAATATATATATATATATATATATATATAGACCTCAAAGACCATATTATGCTAGCGATCGACTAGCAAATTGACACGATATCATTGAATGTTATGGCCCTTATGACTTTTTTTTTTTTTTTTTTTTTTTTTTTTTTTTTTTTTTTTTTTTGCTGAAATGAGCCTGAGATGGCTTGTAGATTATATATACATGCAAGGCCATTAAATACATACTTTATTCAAGAGAGTCAAGGAACTATTACGATGAAGAAAAACGGTGGGCTAGAACAAGACAACGTTTCTTTTTCTTTTTTTTTTTTTTTTAATATGCATTAAATACACTAAAATTTATTCAGAAAGACACGAAACTACTTCCATGAAGATAAATGGTGGGCTATAATGAACGACAACGAAGTTTTGTATAATTTGCATTAAATTATACAGTCCCCCATTAATTAGTTTTCTAGAAATCTATAACGTTATATATACTATTTAATCTGTTTATGTTTTTGCTACAATATTTATAATCATTATTTATAACTTGCTCCTCATGCAAGTATGTATCTAAACATAGGAAGATTTTAATGTTTAACATCTTGTTTTGAAGATACGAAAAACAATATAATATAACAAATGAGGCTCATAAATTTATAATTGCAACTTTAACCACTAGCTGCCTAGCTACTCCAACTCTCCTTGGAAATACTTTAAAAATTTATAATTCTTCTTTGAGTTTGTTGTTATACACATACAATGTTATTGCAAACTAAAATAGTTTGGTTCGGTTCGGTTTTTTTTTTTTTTTTTAATAATAATTTAACTTAATGAGGGATTTTTTTAATGATGATTTCTTTGTTTTATTACATTGAGATAGGTTAGAAATTGGCATCATGGGAGTGGTATAGCACAACATGGCATGGAAGATGCAGATGGTCTCTGCATTGTGCATGCAAGTGCAAGGATTTAGAAAATGCACAAGGCGGACAATGTGTGAATGGTAATTATGTTTGCAGTCACTGTAATTATTTACTCCATAATTGTTCATTAAAACTCTGCGGATTATATGCATATGGAAAATATGTTCAAAACTTCATTAGAGTTTACAGTCTCATGATACATAAACAACATTAATTTGTGGTTATAAATGCATATACAACTCATCATATATGTCTTTTTTAATAATTATGATCGATATATATCAATGTTGTTAATTTGGTATTTATCTTGTACTATTTGGCTGCCTCTGTTGAACATACAATATATATATATATATATATATATATATATATAACAAATACGTTGAGAGTCTAAGTTCAATTTCTATCCTAAAAAAAAAAAATGACTGACACAAATTTAATGACTATTTAACCACTATGATAGATAAATTTAATACTAGATTAATATGACACAAAATTAAACTAAAGTTAATTACAATTCATGTCATGTTGGTCAAAAATGTGAAATTTATATCATGTTGGAAAAAAAAATGTGGATATTTAGGTAACTTTCTCTTGAAAAATGGGACTATCCTGGTCCACATAGGCAATTAGATTCAAACCCTGAGACAAAAGTCGGTTCAACCCAACCCTTATAGCCTATTTGGGCCAAAGAAGTTGGCCGATTGGTCCGTTATTTCATGAAAAGATTACTTATTTATTAATGATAAAATTAGGTTGAGAGTCATATTTTAAGTATCTTCTTATAATTTTGTCCAGTCTAACATTAAAGTTGATAATTTTAATGTTATGAAATGAAAAAATTATCAACTTAAATATTTTGATGAGCATAAATATAAAGAGGTGTCAAATATATGACCCCTTTATGTATTTACTTATTAGAAAAAAAAAATCATATGGATCGAATCGAGCCAACCCCACCTAGTGGAGTGCTGTATAGATATATGGATACTATACCGGTCTTATGAATAATGTCAAAACGGGCAAACACTACTACCAAATTATTTGTTTGATTAATAAAATTGATCATATTACGCTAGTTTTTTTTTTTGGAAAAACAGTCCTGAAAAGTTGATCATCTCACGACAATTCTTTCTGAAACTATCGTGAAAAGTGTGCTCCTAAAATGACTCACTTTTTGCCCTTTCAAAAGTCACCAAACATTTTGATGAAACTCAGCGCATTTGAATATTGCGTCAAGTTCTCCTATTCTCGAATTACTGCAAATTATGAGTTGTCATTTTGTATTTGATAAATAGGAGAAATTAATTGAATAAGGGTACATTGTTATAATTTAACAAGTTCATGAGGTAAATTACTAAAATTAAAAATTAGGGAGTTAATTATCAAAAAAATGATAAGTTTAAAGGACATTAAATCCCTATAAAAAGGTAGAATAATATTATCACCCATGCTGTAATGGTTCAAAGAATCTCAAAAAAAGGAAAGGACAAAGTTTGCAGATCCCAAGTTTTATGTTGGTGATCCACATAAAAGAGATCTTGCAAATCCCTAGTTTTTTGGTGCAGATCAAGAACCGGATTTCCTCGCGCCAAAAGTAAGAAAAAAAATGTTAAATTAAAAAAAAAAAACCAAGAAATGTGTGTCAACTTCAATGACTTTTAATAATCTCGAAAGGAAAGGAAAAAATATATAAATAATCTTAATCCCAAGTTTTATGTTGGAGATCTTTAGTAATCAAACCAACCAATGCCCTGTTTTGATGCAATTAGCAGCCTCACTTGCATGTTCCTGTGTAAACTTTCCTTATTCCCCGTTGCAAGTTGTAATTATTGTAAATTATTATAAATAATACCAAGATAAAAAAATATATTATAAATAGATTCTGAGTGAAACTTTTAACATGTTGGAAAAAGCATATAGTACTTTATTCATGGCTAATTACCTATGTTTTTTTTTTTTTTGTTACAAGTTTGAATTTATGGGAATGGTTCTATTCTATAGAAATAATTTTCTTCAAAATTTTTTTTAATATATAGAATAATTTGGTTCAACTCTATCAACTTATTCTGATGAGAACCCATCAAATAAATGCATTTTACATAATTTATTTTATTGTCTTAGTAGGGACAATGTATTATGCATAGCTGTAGTCACTGAATTATTGGAATTAAATTAAATAAAATGAATAAATTCTCCCAACAATGTTCACATGGCCATGTACAATCCTGTCTGTTTGTTTGGAATCTTATTAGCTATTTTCTCCCTAACCAACCGGCAACCGGACAAATTGTAAATAAAATTTAAAAAAAAAAAAATCATACACACGATTTAAAGAATCTCATCAAATATACACCACGTATAATGTACACACCATTTTTTTTTTTTTCGGTTGAAAAAATAAAATGAAAAAAATCTGGGAACAAAAGCACCCAATGACAACGAACACATTGACATTATTATTAGACAAAGCCATTCAAAAATAAAAACAAGCTACACATGATGAGCAAGGTAATATGAACATCTTCTATATTATTGCTCCTTGTCTCTAAGAAACTTCCGAAACATTTCTCTCATATAATTTGAACAAATTAAGCTTAAAAAAAAAAAAAAAAAGCATGGTACAGACGCATTCAAACTCCGTGCTCGGTCCCTTTCGAGCCGGTTTGCTTCCATTTTGATCGTGTCGGAGGGAGAAATCCAGTCGAGTTCAGTAGTTCATTGCGAAAAAAAATTGCTTCAAGTTCTGTTCTTGCACTTCTCCACAGCTCTTGGCGCTGCATATTGAAGGAAATTTTAGCTTATGATAAAGCGAAAAAATTTACCAAAAAATAAAAAGGAGGACTAAAGTTTTAGCAAGGTTTAAAAAAAAAAAAAAGAAAAAATTGAGTTCACTAACCAAGTCCAATGGCTTCGGATCCTTTCATTATCCGTAATCGCTTGCATGAATCAACAAACATTCTGCAAAATCAAAAAAAGAGTTTTGTACTAATTAGAAATGTTGTCACATAATTACATATCAAATTCTTTCGAAGTCAAAAAATTAGAGAAGAATTCGACAACTTACTCCCACGGAACATCACCCACAAGCATCCAGTCTCCATCTTTATCTTCATAAGTAGGCACGTACTCGGAACCATTTAAAAGATCTATCAACTTGCTCTCATTCATGAAATCCTTCATAATTCCTTGTGACCCACAATTACCTGCCCAAAATTTTTACCACTTATTTAGTTCCAAACACATTCTAGCTGTAGCTCTAAAATAATAATTTTTTTCAAAAAAAAAAAAAAAAAAAAAAAAAAAGCTAATTACAAAACAATATATATATATATATACCAACGGTGAAGGAGCTGAACATTTTGCCAAGAGCATCAGAAAGATTTTGGTAGCTTTTGTACAATTTGAGGTCGACTTTACGAAGATATGGCGCACCATCCATGCTGACCTTTACAAATGCTGCACTAGTGCCTGCCTTTACTGCCTGATGATCATGATCTGAGTTGTTGTTGTTGTTGTTGTTGTTGTTGTTGTTGTTCTTAATTTGGGCAGAGACTATGTTCTTTCTGAATGATCTCACTGGTGGCCATCCCACCACTTGTGCCCTGCACATTTTCAATGTCATCTTTAATATCAGCATAATTTTATAATTTGAAAAATTACAGTAAATAGCATTTTTACAATGGTAAGTGAAGTAATTATAACAAGATTTTAAAATATTTATAAATAAATAGATAATTTACTAGATAAACAAACAGATTTAAATGATCACACAATACCAAAAAAGAAAAAAAAATTTCTTCTTTCTATTCTCTCTCTCTCATTCCTCCTCTCTTTTTCTCCCTAGTATGAAATTATTCGTATGAATTTGTTATTTAAAATTAACTGTAAATTTATTATTTTCTAGAAATTCAAGGATTTACAAGAAATTCAAGAATTTTCCCTAAAACCCAAGAATTTACTAAAAAAAATGTATGCTATAATTTATCATTATTAAAAAACTAGTTATAAACTACAAAAGTACTTAAAAGATATTTTATTTACTACAATTCCCATTCATAAATTTATTTAGTTTATTTATGTTTCTGTCCTTCTTGAATAATAAGGTCATTTCTCGCAATTTATTATACGTACACTTCTAGCATTATTCCCACCAATATCTACTTATAATTTGAGTAAATATTTATATCATGTGACATTTGTTACTTTCTCTAAAAAATTTATAATAACTAGTTGATTCACAATATGTAATTTCTTATTTTAAATCTTGTCACATGATATTATTCAGATATATATATTAGTGTGAAGGACAAGTATCAGTATAAAAAAAAAAAAACATTACATTTGAATTACTTGATTAGAACAAATATAACACAAACCACTGGTGTATGAGAATGATGTCATGTCATACAGAAATCCCCTCTCTATAATTTTTTATGTATGCGTGCCTTTTTGAGCCCCATGTATATCTAGATCTAGACCCCTTTTATATAATATATTATCATAAATAATTAATAATTACATAATTGTTAACAAAAATTTATTGAGGGGGTTTTAACTCAATTCCTTATAATAAAATTAATTATGCATGTAACAACAATTTTATTAATACAGAACTTCAAAAAAAAAAAAAAGTTCATTTTAAGAAATAAGCCTCACAAATTTTTAGTGATCTATTGTCTTCTTTGGCACATATTGGACATTTGTTCGTTGAAATGACTACGATGCGGGCGCGTTTGTTCTGCATGAAAGGACAGTGGAAAAAAAAAAAAAAAAGAACAAGTAATGATTTCGTTTTCATCCAAGCAGTATGTTTACGTACAAATAAACGAGAGTGAGAAAAAAAAAATGTTAATCCTTATTAAGTTCAATACTAAATTTCTGTTCAGACAACTATTATTTGTTTGAAATATTTGTGCCGTGGCCGGTACGTAGTATTTTATTATTATTGTTATACCATTTAGTCGAGAGTCATAGCAAGCGTAAGATATATGTGTATATATTAAGAAGAAAATTAGATGAACAATCATATTTTAAATATCTTCTTATAATTTTATCTAGTCTAACATCAAAATTGATAATTTTAATATTATGAAATGAAAAAATTATCAATTTAAATATTTTGATAAATATAAATATAAAGTGATGTCAAGTGTATGACCCATTTATGTATTTACTTATTAGAAATATATATATATATATATATATTATATGGTCGGATCCAGCCAACCAGCCAACCGCACCCAGTGGAGTGCTATATATATAGATATATGAATACTTTGCCCCGTCTTATGAATAATGTCAAAACATGCAAACACTTTACCAAATTATTTGTTTGATTAACAACATTGATCATATTACGCTAGTTTTTTTTTTTCTTTTTTATGTGGAAAAACTGTCCTAAAAAGTTGATGATCATCTCAGGACAATTTTTTTTCTGAAACTATCGTCAAAAGTGTTCTCCTAAAATGACTCAATTTTTGCCTTTTCAAAAATCACCAAATATTTTGATGAAGCTCAGCATATTTGAATATTGCGTCAAGTTTTCCTAGTCTCGAATCACTGCAGATTCTGAGTTGTCATTTTGTATTTGATAAATAGGAGAAAAAGAAAATTAACATTTTTGTAGAGAGTAATAATAATTATAGAATAACATCTTAAGCACAGTAATAAATAGCATAATTAAATTAATAACCACACAATACCAAAAAAAAAAAAAAAACACTTCCTTTTTTCTCTTTTCTCTTTTCTCTCTTTCACTCCTCTTTTCCTTTTCTCTCTGACATGAAACTATTCGCATAAATTTATTATTTTCTAAAAATCCAAAAAAATTTAAAGATTTACAAGAAATCCAAAAATTTTCCTGAAAACCCAAGAATTTATTTTAAAAAATGTACGATATAATTTATCATTATTAAACAAGCAGTTATAAACTTCGAAAGTATTTATAAAATATTTTATTTGCTACAATTCCCATTTATAAATTTGTTTAGTCTATTTATATTTCTGTCCTTCTTCAAGAATAAGGTCTATTTCTCGCAATTTATTATTCGTACACTTTTAGCATTATTCCCACCTATATCCACTTATAATTTGAGGGAATATTTATATCATTTGACATTTGTAATTTTCTCTTAAAAATTTATAACAATTAGTTGATTTACAATATGTAATTTCTTAGCTTGAATCTAATCACATGATATTATTCATATATATATATATATATATATTAGTGTGAAGGATAAATATTAGTAAAAAAAATATTATATTTGAATAACTTAATTAGTATAAATAGAACACAAACTACGATATAAGTGGTGTATGAGAACGGGGTCATACAGAATTTCCCTCCCTATAATTTTATGTGTATGTGTGCCTTATAATAAAATTAATTATAGAATTATCATTCATCTATACACGCAATAATAATTTTATTAATACATAACTTCAAAACAAATAAAAAGGTTAATTTTAAGAAATTAGCCTCACAAATTTTTAGTGATCTACTGTCTTCTTTGGCCAATATTGGACATTTGCTGTTGAAATGGCTTTGGGGCGGGCGCGTTTGCTTTGCACGAAAGGATAGCGGTTAAAATAAAAATAAAAATAAAAATAAAAATAAAAAAGAGGGAAAAATAATGATTTCGTTTTCATCTATCAATATGTATACTTACAATTACAAATAAACGAGAATGAGAAAAAAAAAAAAAAAATGTCAAATCCTTATTAAGTTCAATACCAAATTTCTGTACAGATAACTACTTGTTTGAAATATTTGTGCCGAAAGAGGGACAAAGTTGAATATATATAACCTCAAGACTAAATTATGGCACCGACTAGCAATTTGAGACGATATTATTGAATTTTATGGGCCTTAGATGACTTCTTCTTCTGTTTTATTAATTAATTTATTTATTTTGGGTGAAAATGACCCTGTGCTGAGTTGTAGATCATATATATGCAAGGCCACTAAATACATATATGCAGTAAAGTCTACTCAAGAGAGATAAGAAAGTAGTACTATTACCATGAAGAAAATAGTGGGTTACAACAAGACAACGTTTCTTCTTCTTTTTTTTTTTTTTTTTATATATTTATTTAATTTGCATTGAATACACTAAAACTTAATTCAGAAAGACACGAAACTACTTCCATGAAGAAAAATGGTGGGCTACAATGAACGATATAACGAAGTTTTGTACAAATTTGCAATTAAATTACAGTCCCCCATTAGGTCTGTATATAGAAATCTATAACGGTATCCTATTTAATATCATTTATGATTTTTTTAACGAATTAAACAGAACTAACATCAAGAATAATTTGTGATAAATATTTCATTACTTTAGTTCTTTGTCCCACCCCTTGCACCTTAATTTGAAAAACAAAATTCTCATGTTAAATATATCGTAGACCTTTTCTACCATGTAAAAAGACATTATATCCGATAAAGAGCTCTTTTCTTCGCCCCCTACTTTCTTCTTTTGCCATGTTCCAAAAATTTGGACAAAAACATTAGATAAATATTTTATTTTTGGATCATATATATATATATATATACTTGGGACATGTAGTTTTTTGTTTTTATTTTTTCTTTCAGAGATTGATAATATCAATTAGACAATAGTCGCTGCAGGTGCAATAAAGATATATATTTGGTGTAGTAATATAACTAGCCAGCTATTGGTTTTCTTTATTATCTCCAACAAATAAGAGGGAACATGGCTAAAAGTACTCCAAAATCTGTTTATGTTTTTGCTACAATATTTATAATCATTATTTCCAACTTTACTCCTCATGCAAGTAAGTATATGTATCTATATGGCGAGGTTTTTTATTTTTAACATCTTGTATTTGAAGATAAGAAAAACACTATACAATATAACAAATGAGGCTTATAAATTTATTATTATTACAAGTTTAACCACAAGCTGCCTACTCCAAATTAGGGAACTTTTTCTACTCTCCCTGGAAATACTTTAAAAATTTATAATTCTTCGTGAGTTTGTTGTTATATACACATATACAATGTAAATGCAGACTAAAATGGTTGGGTTCGGGTCATTTCAATTCGGGGTTTGGGGGAGGGGGGGTTTCCATGTAATTTTGCTTAATGACAGATTTTTTATTATTATTTATGATCGATATTGTTATATTAATGTTGTTAATTTGGTGTTTATGTTGTACTATTTGGATGACCATCTTTTGACCGTATAAAAATAATAAATACGTTTGGGGGTTCTAATGTTCGATTTCCATCCCCAAAAGACACATGGAACCTGGAAGTGGCTTTCGAGTTAATTCCTCTTGTTCGGCCCAATGCCTTAAGAAAGGGCTAGCCCGGCCCATGTAGGCAATTAGATTTAGACTGGGCTGACCGAATATAGATTTGAGACAAAAGTTGGTCCAACCCAACCCTTTAGCCTATTTGGGCCAATGGGGCAGGCCGACCGGTCCGTTCAATTCATGAAAATATATCCTAAATAATACAAATTTAAAAATCAGTATATTAACCTAACATAAACAATTAATATGATACAAAATTAAACTATAATTAGTTAAAATTTATGTTATTTTGATTAAAAATGGAGAATCTGTATCATGTTAATCAATAGATGAGAAAAAGTGATTAGTGAGGTAATTTTCTCAATATATATATATATATGTATATATATACGGGTCGGATCGAACCAACCCGCACCTTTCGTGCTAAATAGATAGATATATCAAAACTATACACCGTCTTATGAATAATGTCAAAACATGCAAACACTGCAATCAAATTATTTGTTTGATTTACAATAACTGATCATGTTAGGATATTTTTCTTATTAAAAAAAAAAAAAAAAAAAAAACCTGTTGTGAAAAGTTTATCGTTTCACGGAATTTTTTCTAAAACTGCCGTGAAAAGTGTGTTCCTAAAATGACTCAACTTCTACCCCCTTCAAAAATCACCAAAACAATTTGATGAAAACTCAGCACATTACAACAGTCTGTCGCCAACTCAAATTCTTTGTTTGTTTTCTGTTTTCAAATATTATTGCCACATAACCATTCAATTTGTGAACCATTTATTTATGATTAGAGTCGTCAAAATATTACAGATATAAAATTGTTTTAAAAAATGGCGTTTCAATGAAAAGAGTATTAAAGTAACAGTTAATACTAAGATTAGGGGTTTTGTTCCAATTAAAATTATTAAGGGGTAAAAAATAATAAGGGATAAATTACGACTACCCTTCTTCTTGAAGATTTGAAGTTAACATATGAATAAACATCACATGGACAGAATTTAATTTGTAATAATCTGCTATTTTTCAAGTTCTGTACTATTATCGTATCCTTTTAATTTAACTTAATATAATTACTTAGATAAAAGAAGAAACCAAAAAAAAAAAAAAAAAAGAGAAAACTGGGGTTAAAAAAGTTTAGTTTTTTTTTTTTTTTTTGCCGTTTGCGAAGGAAGTGGGGAATATAGAATATACCCGTGAATATTTGAGGATTGTTTATTGGAACCCCCCGTTGCATGCTTATAAATTCGCACCCATTTCTCATCCCTTTTCTCCCCAAGGACCTTTCTTCTTCTTCTTCTTCTGCTTCTTCTTCTTCTTCTTCTTCCTCTTTCCTCTTCTCCCTTTGTCCCTTTTTCACCTTCTCTTTTCTCTTTTTAACGCCCCTTTTTTTTTTCTCCTGAAGAAACACCAACAAACAGAGAAAAGAAGAAAAGAAGAAAAAGAGAAAAAGGTCAGTTTTTCACTATTCTCCTACGACATAACATAAAAAACACGTACATATCTAATAAAAATATTCATGACGATTGTATGATTCGTCATGAGATTGTTCTTTAAATTTTTTTTTTTTGGTTTATTTTCAGAATATAGTTATCCTAAAGTTTGGTGTACAACTCATTTATGATCCATTAATTTCGATGGTTCATTGACCCTGGAAAACCATATTTCAAAGCCAATTCTACAGAAATTATTATTATTATTATTATTTATACTGTTTTTCTCAGTATTTAAATAGTTCTTTGATAAGTTCTTCCTAAGGGTAGGTTTGAAGGTTATTTCCGGTGTAATTTATTTCATCAGTTTCCTAACATAAATTTAAAACCATATTTATGTTTGTGGTGGATTTTCTTATATGGTTGAGTGTGTGTGTTAACGTGTCATTTCACGGTTAACTTATATATACGAGGAAATGACATGCATATGGTAGTCATAGAATTAATTAAAAAAAAACTAATAAATCACAGGTTTTGTCCTTTTTGTTTTAACTCTTCCTTTAGCTAATGGAGGCTTCATTTTACCTCTTTTCAAAGCTTTGAATGACATTAGCCTTTTAACACGTCTAAATATGAGTTATCCCATTTGTATGAAAGTTTTTGCCAGGATGTGTCTGCATGAAAGTTTTGTTTTGTTTTTATTTTGTTTTTTTATTTTTATTTTTAAATTTTTTTTATATAGCATATTTGCATGAAGTATAGAAAAAAAAAAAAAATGTCTGGCGTCACATGTTGATTAGTTGAAAGCTGTCAATTGGAACCAAAATAGACCATTGATCCCTCGCACTAAAATTAGGGGAAAGAAAAATTCTATGTATGTATTGTATATTTCTATGTTAGTCTATTTTGAAAATTAAAATATTTATAGAATTATTTGTATGAGTTACGTTTTCAAATTAAACGTACAATTTTCTTTTCTTGCTTCTTCCTGTTTTTTTTTTTTTTTTGTCCTCCTGTAAATAGGAAAAGCACCGGAATAATATAAATTTAGAGATCATTGCATCAACATGATAAAAAAATTAACACTAAACCAATATGATATAAAATTAAACTAAAAATTAAAATAATTAAAATTTATGTTATATTGGTTAAGAGTGAAGTATTTATATCATGTTGGTTAATGGATAAAAAAAAAAAAAGTTACTTGGTAATTTTCTCCTTGTTGTGTTGTAAATTGGATGATTCACGGCATCTTATCTTGCCCCCCAAATTTTTTTTTTTTCTGTACTTCTTTTTGCAGAGAAGGAAGAAGAATAAGACGGAGAAGAAGGGGGAAAAAAATAGAAGAAGAAGAAGAAGCTTGTATAGCCATGGCAGGTGATCAACTTCAGGTTCTAAACGCACTTGACGTGGCCAAAACACAATGGTACCATTTCACGGCGATCATCATCGCCGGAATGGGCTTCTTCACCGACGCCTACGACCTCTTCTGCATATCCCTCGTCACCAAACTCCTTGGCCGCATATACTACCACGTCGACGGTGCGGAGAAGCCCGGAACCCTCCCTCCCAACGTATCCGCCGCCGTGAACGGTGTCGCCTTCTGCGGCACCCTCACCGGCCAGCTCTTCTTCGGCTGGCTCGGCGACAAAATGGGCCGAAAGCGAGTCTACGGAATGACCCTCATGCTCATGGTCATCTGCTCCGTCGCTTCGGGCCTTTCCTTCGGAAACACCCCCAAGTCTGTCATGGCCACGCTCTGCTTCTTCCGGTTCTGGCTCGGCTTCGGCATCGGCGGGGACTACCCGCTATCCGCCACCATCATGTCCGAGTATGCCAACAAGAAGACTCGCGGCGCTTTCATCGCTGCAGTGTTCGCCATGCAAGGGCTTGGGATCTTGGCCGGCGGATTGTTTGCCATCTTCGTGTCTGCATCGTTTAAGGCGAGATTCGACGCTCCGGCTTACGAATTTGATCCTTTAGGATCGACCGTTCCCCAAGCGGATTACGTCTGGAGGATCATCCTTATGGTGGGGGCTCTTCCTGCTGCTTTGACATACTATTGGAGGATGAAAATGCCTGAAACTGCTCGATACACGGCTTTGGTGGCCAAGGATGCGATGCGGGCGGCTTCCGATATGGCGAAAGTCTTGCAGGTCGAGATCGAGGCGGAGCAGCAGAAAGTTGAGCGGATGTCGAAGAAAGGTGCCAACTCTTTTGGTCTGTTTTCCAAGGAGTTTTTGAGGCGACATGGGCTCCATTTACTTGGGACGACTAGCACTTGGTTCTTGCTCGACATTGCGTTTTATAGTCAGAATCTGTTTCAAAAGGACATCTTTACCGCAATCGGTTGGATTCCTTCTGCCAAGACTATGAACGCTCTTGAGGAGGTTTACAGAATCGCCAGAGCTCAAACTCTCATCGCTCTCTGCAGCACCGTTCCCGGTTACTGGTTCACGGTGGCTTTCATCGACAAGATCGGCAGATTCGCTATTCAGTTGATGGGATTCTTCTTCATGACAGTGTTCATGTTTGCCCTGGCTATTCCTTACGATCACTGGACTCATAAGGAAAACAGGATCGGGTTTGTGGTCATGTACTCGTTGACGTTCTTTTTCGCAAACTTCGGGCCTAATGCCACCACGTTCGTCGTCCCGGCTGAGATCTTCCCGGCCAGGCTGAGGTCCACTTGCCACGGGATCTCGGCGGCGTCGGGGAAGCTCGGGGCTATAGTCGGGGCGTTTGGGTTCTTGTATTTGGCGCAGAACAAGGACAAGGCCAAGGCGGATGCAGGGTACCCTGCAGGCATTGGGGTGAGGAATTCGCTCCTTGTGTTGGGTGTGATCAACTTTTTGGGCATGGCGTTTACGTTGTTGGTGCCTGAATCCAAAGGAAAGTCGTTGGAGGAGATGTCGGGTGAGAATGAAGATGAAAATGGGGAAATGGAATTGGAACAGCAACCCGGTTTTAAAAACAATGGGACAGTTCCTGTTTAATTAGGCTTGGTTACTTTGTGTACAAATAGAGTTTACCTCCCCTTTTGTTTCGTATGCCCTAATTCCAAAAACAAAAGAGTATCCCTACCAATTTTTTCTCATCATTTTTCTCATTTAAAAAAAATATATATATAGACATCTCATTCTCAACCATATTTTGTACTATACCCTTTTGAAAAATACTTTTGTAATCTTTTTAGATTCTTCTCCCATTGCATAATTCTCAATACAATTTCCTCTTATTTTATAACTTTCCAAACAAATTTTAGACTTTCTTTTTCTTTTTCTTTTTTTGTCAAAAATTAAATTACCATCATTTTAAATGAGAAAAATTTTGATTTTAAAAATGAGAATGTGATTCAAACAGTGCCTCAGTTTCTAGGTTAATGCGGCAACTTGCAAGCTCTTTTTCTTTCTCTCTCTCTCTCTCTTTTTTTTCCTTCTTTTTTCCTTTTTTGTCTTTTATTTATGTTGCAGTAAATCTTATTATATTTGTAATCATGCCAAGTTACATGCAAAATATTGGAAATGTAAACTATTACGAGTTTTACCTGAAGTTTCAAATAATTGATCACAGCCATGCAGTTTCACCAATTACTTCAGCCGATTTTTGGAAATTATGTTGAAAAAATGTAATATGTTTTTTTTTTTTTTTAATAAAAGAAAAGTCCGGGAATGGACAACTAGCCTTGATATAAACAAAGGGCTTCCTAGATATTGATAGGAATATTTTGTGAGAGCTTATTTCTTAACAAGAAACGCGCTACTCTAGTCTTACCAAATATACTTACGTTAAAAATTATGGGGGATAAAATCTCATGCATTTTATATTAACAAGTACTAGATGAGTAGAAAACAAGTCTTTATGTTTAAATTTTTGAAAAAGTTATCGAACACTCAAACCTGGTAACTGCAAATGGACACAATTCGATGGCCTTTTAGGCTAAGGTTTTGTATTATATACAAGTAGAGCCAACATAATGTTTTAGTTTAGTAAGGGTTTACATTGAACCTTTTTTTAGGGCTATTTGACCTTTTATTAATAACTAATGAGCTTTTAGAAGAAGAACTAACGTTTTTAGTAGAGACTATTACCTAAAATAACTCATTTTTGAATAGCTGCAAAATGAAAAAATTATCAAAGTTGAGAGATATAATACATAAAAGATTTGTACTTAAACAGAATCTACACGCCACCCTATGTTCTACTTCTATTTTGTTTGGTGAATGAGTTTAAACTCACATTTTTCATATCAGTTTTTATCTTTTTTTGAAAAGTCAATAAAAATTATAACTAGTTTTTAATAATTCAACCAACTCAAACTTAATAATTTCAACTCAAACCGTTTCACCAAACGGAGCATGTTAGATAACATTTTTCTTAATCAATCATATTTTCTTTTTTTTTTTTTTTTCAAAAGGAAAAATTTTCATTAATTTGATAACTCAAACGAGAGTCTAGATCACGTCAAAGTAATCAAATTCCCGTCGTTACTCACTTGCATGTGTGTCAACATGCCATTGATTCCACTATTGTTTTAAATTAATAATTTATTTATAAATGTTGAGAACTACTAATATCAAGATGATTTCAATTAGATTGGTAGAATTGGTCCTAAGCTACATGTTCTATACTTATAAGCTCTCAACTCTAATTTCCTAAAAATAAAATAAAAGTAATACATGAAATAAAGATAAGGAAAACAAGAAATAAACAAACGCAGAAATAACATTAAAACCGCACAAATGTGAGTCAAAGAGAACACCACGCACGAAGGCACGAGAACAAGATCAAGAGCCACAGTTGTCACAAGGACTCAAAAACAAAATCAATTTTTTAATTTCTTGCAGTATAATTCTACTTACAACTACAGTTTTAAAATATTATGTAATTCTCTCATTTTAAGTTTGATTTAGTTGATATCTCTATCGTTGGAAAGCTGGCATATATAATATAGATGTTTAAGTAGTTAACATCGAATTATACCACTTAATTATTATCATATTTTCTTTAGAAAACTTCAGAAAATCATATAATATATATTGTATCCATTTTTTTAATAAATTATTGTGATATATTGTATACAGCCTTTTCATAATATTTATCTTGTATCTAAATTCTGCAAAACTAATATATTGTAAATTATTTGATATATGTTATTGGATCGCATGTTAAAGATTTCACGGAAACCCATGGGACTATGGATTCTAAATGACCTCAAGATCCGAGAAAAAATCAACCTCCTAGCATCTCTTTATCTTGAGAGAGTTGTGTTCTTAGTTATTCCATTAGATATTTCTTGAAAAAGAAAACACCTATTTAACTCTTAATAAGTGGTGAGTAAAAATTTCTATCACATTTTGTTTTCTACTTTTCTATCACATTTTTGTTTTCCTAAACTTTCTTCAAAATCCAATTTATACCAATACTGGGAGGTAAGCACGAGCTAGTATTTATTTATTTTTTTTTTTTGAAAGGCTGCCTTGAATCATTTATATATTTATATGGAAGAGTTTTCAATTGATATATATATATATATATATATTTTTTTTTTTTTTCCATTGATGGTTACAGAAAAAACTATTAAAAAAAATGCATGTCTTAATTATACTTGATGATGTGATATTTTACATGACTTGCTATAGCAAGTAGCATGTTAATCTTAAATATTATAACAAACTAAAAATAATTATAACAAGTTTACTTGACACTTTTTTTTTTAATTTAATGTAAAACAAACTGCTAAAGTTTTCTTTTCTTTTTTTTAAAGGGCTGGTAAACACTATTTTCACATTATAACTAAATTACCAAAATTAATCAATATATGATGTTTGAACATTTCTAAATAGATAAATGCAGTAGTTGAAGAAAAGGTTAAGCGGTTAAAAAAAAATATATTAACATGCCTCTTCCTTCTTTTCATTGTTTAATTTTTTTTAAGGTTTTTTAGTTTTAATTTTAGTTTTAGTTTTAGTTTTTTTTTTTTTTTTTTTTTTTTTTTTTTTTTTTTATTGATGGTAGTACAGTTTAGTATCGCAAGTAACATAATAGCTGTACGTTGCCTCTGGTAACAAAGCAGACAACCTATAATGTCACGCGAACTATCTTCAGCATCTTGGTAGGTTACCGTTACTAACTCGGTAAACTACCACAGATCACGGAAGTTAGCAATGAGATACCGCCATAGTTAGGGGTATTTTTGGTATTTAAGATTTCTTAAAGTGTCATTAAAAATAATATAATATATATATATGATATCAATTTATCAAGTCGTAATGTGGTATTCGTCTTTTTCGTATCCTATTATTTTCTCAGAGGGTTATATGTATATATAATATTTTATAAGCAAATTATTGTATTAAATCAATAATATGATTGAAGGACGACCAAATATAAAATCGAGCATGACCAAGTTTTAAGATGGATTTTTTGTTTTCATTCACGACGAATACATATTAATGTATTAATTAAAAAATCGATATTAGCGAGTTCTATATAATCTACTGACGTGTACTAATTTTGTATTGTCCGTGTTATATATATATATATATATATATATATGTATATATAACCATATAGGTGAAGATGAATGGATGCAACTATGCGAGTTTTATAGCATCACATGGCATGGAAGGTGCAGAATGTCACGTCATTGTAATGCGCGTTACAGAGAAATAGAAAATATACAATTTTTTGCTAATGAATGGAAAGGAATTGATGGATTCAATCCCTTTCAGCGGATTTTGGACACCTAACACAAACTATTGTTTACCCTTAATTATCTTCATAGAAACGAATCAATATATTCTCATTCTTGTCGTTGTTTCACCGGTTGTCTACATTAGCACCATTAAAATTGGGGGTGTACTTTTTTTTTTTTAACCGAAAAAATGAGTTATAGGGATATAGACGTTGGAATGTCCAGATAACATGATATATAGATCACTCATGAAGTGGATTATCCATTACCCTAGCGCTAATATTATCGTGATAACTCGAATCTAAATATTTAATGAGGAGAACGAGTGCCCTACCAACTCATTTAAGGACGTTGGCAATTGGGGGTGTACTTTATTCTTATAAATGCTTGCTCTACCATTATAAATTATTTTAAAACTAGCTAAAGCTAGTTCATATTTTCTATACCGTTAATCTCAGAACTATGTCATTGGAAGTTAATTTCGTGACATTTTTGTTTTATATTTGTTTTTAGGTCAATTAGTTTATAGACCTATTTAGTTGTTTTTATTAGTGATTTTAGTGCTCTTTAGATCCTAGAATTTATGATGAGCAAGTTAATCACATAGCCAAATGGGTTAGAGCTCTGGATTGATAAGGTGTAGGTAAGCTAAATACTTGGATCTCTTATATATTTTTGTGAAGATATGAGGCCGATAAATTGACTTCTTTTTGTTTCATGATATTAGCTTCCACTGGTATGCATTTTCTCCAATCGGATAATAAGGATACGTCTTTGCTTTCTTTTTAGGCATTTCCTTGATATGTGTCCGGGGTTTTAATTTTCTTTAGAAATTTTCTTTTGTATATACTTAATTAGCATAAGCTCATTACTCTTACTAGGTTTTTCCTTTGAGTTTTACTAGTAAGATTTTTAATGAGCTCTATTATATAAACAAATTTTCAAAAGTATAGTTTCAGTTTAATTCCTTCTAGCGTTAGTTTCTACTAGTTATGTGGTTTTTATTGGGGTGAGATTTCTCATTTAGATTTCTCATTTAGCGTTATCTTGGCTTGATGTGAGATGAATTAAGATATATTGGGTATTAACCTAATTGAGATACTTAGTCTTACCCCTAATATAAGTTGCCCCTTCTTTGCACTTAAAAAATATATATATGAAACATATTTTCTTTATTGTCGCACTGGATAATTTGAATATACGTTCATTAAATGACAGTTTTATAAAACTTCGAGTTGTCACATCATCACGTGATTAATGATTATCTTATTAAATTTCAAAATTTTGTCATGAATTTCAGAACCTAGAAACCAAAATTACCAATTAAAATACGTTTTAAGGACTAACCAAATAATCATACAAAAATAGAGTTTAATGACCAAATCACCATACAAAAGTTCAGGAATCAACAGCAACAATCCTTCAAATTAACAAAGTTAAATATTAAAATGAGCTTTTAGGAAAACCAATGAAAAAAAAAAGGTCCTTGAAGCTAGAATGAACTGAATGATTCACGAAGAGACGTCCTTTTGAATTTTTAGCAGCTAGATCTCCTTTTGTCATAGCCAATTCATTAATATGGCAAAAGATGTCACATGTACAACTCAATTTTAAGGCAACGAGACATAGAATAAGTTGTGGAATTTTTTCGGTCCAATTATCACGAGTCTTTGAATTGGTTGAAGCGAATTGAAAACACTAAATCTGAACTCTTCTATGTTAATATTGTACCTCAAAGGTAGTCTTTTAAATGTAGCCAGACGACCATTACATAGTAGATACTTTCGGAGCCAACCACAATGAATCTATGATGGCCAAAACATATATATATATATATATATATATGTGTGTGTGTATTGATTTCCCTACTAATAAATTTATTTTTTGCCAAGTGGAGTATCCAAATTAATAAGGCTAATTTCAAAAAAAGAGAGAGAGAGAGAGAGAGAGAGAGAGAGAGAGAGAGAATTAAATAATTTAGCTGAACTGAAAAACACAAGCAGAATGACCTACAAGTAATAGGACAAACAAAACATAAAGATAAATTGTTACAATTTTACAAATTAATTAATTTGTTCAGCCCGATTCATCATCTAAAACATGTATAAAGGGAAAGAGCATGCATAAATATTCACTTCCACAATATAATTTAAGAGAGGAAAACTACATGGCAAAGATTTCAAAATCAAGCCTTTGCGTCGTCTTTGCAATCTTTATCTTTTTTATCCTCGTAGATCATGCAAGTAAGCGAATTTTATTTATTCTCTCCTTTTCCAAATTAAAGCATCTCTCTCTCTATGGGTATGTGTGTGTATATATATATAAATAAGAGTAGTACCATATTGTTTTTATATATAAGGTGCAATATTATAATCTATAACATATCTTTCTCTTAAATTCTTAAATATAGTTGAGATATACATAGGTGGAGAACACACTCCTGAATGCGAGGTTTATAGTACGACATGGCACGGTAGATGTAGAATGTCATCTAATTGTGACAAGAAATGCAAAAGAATTGAGCATGCCCATGATGGAGAATGCAGGCATGGCAAATGCATATGTCGAAGTTGCTAATGATTAATATTGAGGAATATTGTGTCTTTGGTTTTCTTTAGCTTTATTTTTATTTTTTTTATTTATTTTATTTTTCCTTGTTTTGCTCGATCACCATCATAAATATGCTACGAGTTCTTCTTTACAGGGTGGTTTGTAATGACTTTAACTTTACCTCAGGTTTGCCATGAGGTTGGATTCTGAATTTTCTTGTTTTTACGTCGTTTTAATAAAAGTTGAGTGGAGGTTTTAGTTCTTCTCTTTATTTATGAAAAAAAACTTTATTACAATTAATTTTTATATATCTTGTTGGAGCGTGAAGTACATATTATATATATATATATATATATATATATATATAAGAAAAAAAATAAGGGAAATCAATGTGATCTACCGAGGCATATATATATACACTCTAATATATATGTGTGTGTGTAGTAGCTAATTATTTCTTTGTAATTTTCTTTTTCATCAAAAAACTCGAGTTTAGATTTGGCAGAAGACGAATCAGCTAGAAGATGTGAAATTAATTAATTAAGATGTTTTTAACTGACTTTGATATTAGTTATCCTACCTCACCATTTGCTATTACATATATGTATATATGTATATATGAAACAAATGATGCATAAACATAATAATAAGACAGAGCAAAGAGCTGAAGAAAAACCACAAAGTTGAAAGTTTGACTTCTGAAATGAAAATGCAACAGCTAGATCACCAAAATAATGATTTGCAAGCTCATGATATTTTATCTTTTCATTAACACATGAGGAACTTACTTCAGTTAATGAAAAACGTGAAACACATATACACAGACCATTTTTATTTAGAACTAGGTGGCGATGGCGGCAGTGGGGTAGACGGCGGTGGCGTTGACGCCGGTGATAGCGGTGGTGGCGGCAGTGCAGGAGCACCCATTTGAACTGGCCTGTTGGCGATAGGCGAACTGGGCCTTTTTAGTGTAGCAGCCCCAAATCCCCTGCCTAAGTTTGCCTTTAGCATGTGATGATGATCAGGAGAGAAATCACCATTCACATTATGGTCAGTAACTTTGATTGTATTTATTTGATTAATATGCATATGGTAATAGCTACCAATATTGCTGTTTTGTGTCACAAAAACAACAACTAGCAGTACTAGAAGCAAACAATACGTTGGAGTAATATCCATGAATATTAGACTACTCCTCTGACCTCTCAATATCACAGCTCTAGCTATATATATATATATATATATGTGTGTGTGTGTGTGTATATATTCTTGTATAGATATAAAACGAAAGAAAGTTCGGTTTGTGACCTCATTTTCTCTTAAAAAATGCTCTTCTTTCTACTCATTTTCAACTTCATTAGCTGTCATCAACTCAAAAAATAAAAATTAAAAATTAAAAAAACTCGTGACTATGTCTTGGACTGTTCGGTTGAACAGTCCAAGTCAACTCCGTGTAATCAGTAAAGAGGAAATTGTGAAGAAGGTGCACAGCCTAAAAAATTTATAGTAGAATTATTGAAGACATTGCAGTAGATAAAGACTCAAATTTAGTATGTATATATTATATATGGCAATTTGGTGAAAGCGTCAAAACAATGAGATAAATATTATATACAAGTGGGAGGGAAAAGGGAGATTCTCACAAGATCTTTCTTTATTTATTCTTTTTTTTTTTTTGGTATATTTTTAAAATCTTTTTCGGCAGTATGCTGCCCAGTCATGGTATCATAAACTAAAAAATTATTATGGTCCGTTTAGATCACATGTATATAGATTCAAATTTGTAACTTAAATAGTAAATTTAAATTATTATGAGAGAATATTGTAGAAAAAATTTGAATTATAAGTTTAAAATAGTGATGAAAAACGGCTAAGTTTCCATTTAGTTTGTTAGTTAAAGATGTAATTTTTAAATTGAAATTTGTTAACTTTTTAAAAATTAGTTATAATTTTTGTTGATTTTTCAGGAAAAAAAATTAAGATGAAAATTTGAGTTTCAATTGAAACACCAAACAAAAGTTAAGTGTAAATTTTCAATAATGTGAAATGAAAGTCTTAGTTAGTGGGGTTGGTACAATGACATTTACATATAACATTAGCAAATATATAATGATAAATATCCAACTTTAGGGTCTTCATTTTATTAATTTTAAAAATTTTTGACAGTAATAAATTAGATCCTAATGATCATAATATTTGGTAATTGAAAAGGTTATCGCAAATTGATCAGCTCTTCAACTTGGATCTTACGAGAATCATAGAAATTCTCAAGCAATGAAAAGAAAGGGCAACAAAATAGCGGATCATACAATTACATAAGCATATAAATGATCACATGTTTACCAAATCTGAATACATTAAGTTGCCATATGACCCAAAAAAAAAAAAAAAAAAAGGAGGAAAAGAAAACAAGCACAGATTACACAATTAAACATAGATCACAACCTAATTAAAACTGCAATAGAACCACTAATTCTTTGACATGGAAATAAACTGAAGAACAAAAAAAGGAACAAATTATGATTTTTAAAACTGATGAGGCATGCCGAGATCGTCGTTACATGTGCGTCATTCTCACGCCAACTAGGGTGACTTTGGAGGCGGAGGCGGTGGTGGCGATTGTCTTGGTGGCGGCGGAGAGAAGTGAGGAGGTGTATTGGGCTTCGGAGGTGGAGGAGGAGATGACCTAGGACGGTGAACCCTTAATTTGTTGGAGAACATGAAGCTGACCGGTGAAAATTGCTCAGACGAAGGATCATGAGAATCAACTTCTGAGCTGGCGTTGACCATGTAATTAGTAGTAGAATCATGTGGTATCAGGAGTACTACAAAAATCAAAAGGAAATTTAAAAAGTATGTTTTTGCAATTGCACCCATTTGGCTTCTGCTTAACTTATTCAGATCTTGCTTTACCAGAAATATGATGGTTTATTATGAATGCTGTTCATATACAACTATATATAGGGTTAATTTCACTTTTAACACTTGTGAAATAAATAATATTAAAAACAACATCACTTTTTATCTCCTTCAATTTTAGCACTTAATGTGGGGCCCAGTAGCATTTACTGTATATCAAATTACAGGTTTACCCTCATCTCCTACAAACTCAAATATCTATCTCCCTCGCATGGCCCAAAAAAGCTTTTCAAACCAACATCTACAGTGTTTTAAAGAGAGAAAACTGAAATCTAGAGAGAGAAAGAGTTACCACCCACCGGAAACTTATTTCTTTTTTCACTTTTCCGCCTAGCCCCTCACCCGTTTTGAAACCAAAATCTTCATACAATAGAGATAAACTTCCATGTAAAGAGAGAAACTTCCATTTACAGAGAGAAACTTCCATCGAAAGTTTTTTTTTTAATCTAATATTTTTTGTCATTTTTGAGTAAATGTCATAACCATTATGACCACCCGGTCATAACCATTATGACCAGTTTTTTTTTTATTTTTTAAATCTAATATTTTTTACTATTTTTTAGTAAAGGTTATAATCATTACGACCACCTGGTCATAACCATTATGACCAGTTTTTTTTTAAATTAATTTTTGACCATTTTTTAGTAAAGGTCATAACCATTATGACCACTCGGTCATAACCATTATGACTAGTTTTTTATTTTTTTAAATTAATTTTGATCATTTTTTTGTAAAGGTCATAACGGTTATGACCACCCGGTCATAACCGTTATGACCAGTATTTTTTATTTTTTAAATTTAACATTTTTTACTATTTTTTAGTAAAGGTCATAACCATTATGACCAGTTTTTTTATTTTTTTAAATTAATTTTTGACCATTTTTTAGTAAAGGTCATAACCATTATGACCACTCGATCATAACCGTTATGATCAATTTTTTTATTTTTTTTAAATTCATTTTTAAATCTAACATTTTTTGCTCCCCACCTCCTACCGGCAACCCCTTTTCTCTCTTTTCCCTTTTCCCCTTTCTCTCTGTTCTCTCTCTTCTTCTTCACATATATATATATATATCAACCCCCTTTCTCTCTTTTCCCCTTTCTCTCTGTTCTCTCTCTTCTTCTTCATATATATATATATATATATATATATATTGGAATTAGTGGTGAAATCGTCACCGCCGTTTGGGAGAAGCAGCTCGAAACAGTCGAATTACAGCCGTGGATTCGACTTACCAGAAGACCTGGAAATGGAAGATCGTCACCGCGACTATCACAGCTATGAAGTTGGCGGCGCAATGTTGTCGGTCTTCCTCAACGACCTCAGGCAGAACCTCCTACCGGCAACCCCCTTTCTCTCTTTTCTCCTTTCTCTCTGTTCTCTCTCTTCTTCTTCTTCATATATATATATATATATATTGGGTTTTGAATTAGTGATGAAATCGTCACCGTCGTTTGGGAGAAGCAGCTCGAAACAGTCGAATTACAGCCGTGGATTCGACTTACCAGAAGACCTGGAAATGGAAGATCGTCACCGCGACTATCACAGCTATGAAGTTGGCGGCGCAATGTTGTCGGTCTTCCTCAACGACCTCAGGCAGAACCACCACCAGGACCTCGTCGAAGTAACGTTGGAGCTCGACGATGACTCCATTGTCGTCTGCAGCGTCGCGCCGACTGTGAACACTCCTCGACATCCCGCCGGTGAGGACTTGATGTCGCCATCGGTCGCGTCGGCATCGGCGTCGGCGTCTACGGGCGGCAGCGTTGGAATCTTAGGGCGAAGCCTCTCCAATGTGTCGAAGAACATTCGGAGGAAGTTCCCGTGGCTGAGATCGGCATCGTCGAGGGCGTCGTCAGAGGCGGGGGAGGTATCGCCATCGTCGACGACGGCGGCGGCTACGGCGATGTCGGCTCGCGACGCGAGGAGAATCAAGGCGAAGCTTCAACGGACGAGATCGAGCGCGCAGAGAGAGCTCAACGGCCTGAGATTCATCAACAAGACAACGACGCCAGTGGCGAGCGACGCCGAAGGGATTTGGCGGCATGTGGAGTCCAAGTTCGACTCGCTCGCGAAGAATGGTTTGCTTTCCAGAGAAGAATTCGGCGAATGCATAGGTAAAAATTTGTGTAATTCATCATTTTTTTTTTTCTGTTTGGTTGCCGAGAAAATTGAAAATTGATGATTGGGATTGTGGAAAGGGATGACGGATTCGAAGAAGTTTGCGGTGGGAATATTCGACACATTGGCGAGAAGAAGACGATAGAAGATCGAGAAAATCACCAAAGAAGAGCTTCACGACTTTTGGCTGCAGATTTCTGATAAGAGCTTTGATTTAAAAAATGTTAGATTTAAAAATTAATTTAAAAAAATAAAAAAACTGATCATAACGGTTATAACCGAGTGGTTATAATGGTTATGACCTTTACTAAAAAATGGTCAAAAATTAATTTAAAAAAATAAAAAAACTGGTCATAACGATTATGACCGAGTGGTCATAATGGTTATGACATTTACTAAAAAATGGTCAAAAATTAATTTAAAAAATAAAAAAACTGTTCATAATGGTTATGACCGAGTGGTCATAATGGTTATGATCTTTACTAAAAAATGATCAAAAATTAATTTAAAAAAATAAAAAAATTGGTCATAATGGTTATGACCGGGTGGTCATAATGGTTATGACCGGGTGGTCATAATGGTTATGACATTTACTAAAAAATAGTAAAAAATATTAGATTTAAAAAATAAAAAAAAACTGGTCATAATGGTTATGACCGGGTGGTCATAATGATTATGACCTTTACTCAAAAATAACAAAAAATATTAGATGAAAAAAAACTTTCGATGGAAGTTTCTCTCTGTAAATAAAAGTTTCTTTCTTTACATGGAAGTTTATCTCTATTATATGAAGATTTCGGTTTCAAAATGGGTGGGGGCTAGACGGAAAAGTGAAAAAAGAAATAAGTTTCCGGTGGGTGGTAACTCTTTCTCTCTCTAGATTTCAGTTTTCTCTCTCTAAAACACTGTACATGTTGGTTTGAAAAACTTTTTTGGGCCATGCGAGGGAGAGAGATATTTGAGTGTGTAGGAGATTAGGGTAAACCTGTAATTTGATATACATTAAATGCTACTGGGCCCCACATTAAGTGCTGAAATTGAAAGGGATAAAAAGTAGTGCTGTTTTTAATATTATTTATTTCACAAGGGCTAAAAGTGAAATTAACCCATATATATATATAGTGTGTGTACATTAATTAATATCTCTATGGTGTGCAAACTGAACAAGTTGGTGATTAATTAATTAAAACGTTATAATGATGCTCTAAACATTAATGTTTGCAATTGTATGAAAAAAAAATAATTAAAAAAAAAAACACAACATGATTAAGATTGCGTTGTGCAAAAGTCTTTGGAAATTAGAGGGAAAAATACATAAAAGTTGGTATGAAAGGAGAAACCGTGTGCCGATCGTATGATATCAAAAGCAGAACATAGAATTATTTAGGTAGTTTGGAGGATGACATTCTTATGAGTGCAAGAAAAAGACAAAGAGGTTGCTCAATAAAATGAAAATAAGCGTTTGAAGATAATATAGAAATGGTCTGACTCTATTATTAGGTGTTAAATATTCTTAAATAAATAAAAAGAAGAAGAAGTCAACGGAGAATAAGTTGTAGAATTTATAGGGAGAAAAGAGTTACAGGAGGCCATGTTGATTAATATATTTATGTAAATTACGAACATTTTATTTATGAAATTTGAAGATATATATATATATATATATGTACATTAAGGCAATGAAGAAATAAAGGGATATAAAGATATGTGGCTGGTCTTGGTGACTAGTTTAATTTACAGAGAAATTACAAGTCATCATGAGCTTAAGTGGAGCACATTGGGCATGTATATATACATTCAAAATTTTATGACAAAGACATTTTTTGTTTCCAACAGAGTGTGGGATTTAAATTCTATTCCTCGATCTGAAAAGTGGATGTCAAGTTAACTGTTAAATTAAGTCATAATTATGTTTTTTTTTATTGTATTTAATATTTAATTTGTATTTGATTCGCTGGTTAGAGATGGAATTTTTAAATTGGATTTGATTGACTTTTCAAAATTAATTATAAATTTTATTAACTTTTAATAAAAATAAAAATTGAGATAAAAAATACAGTTTAATTAGAGTTAAACTTAAATGTCAAATAAAACTTTAATATCTTTTAGTGCCTATTGACTGTAAACTATTACCTCCTCAAACTCAAAGAGGTTGTTAGGTGTCCACAATATGGATTATTTGGGATGACTAATTTTACATCAACCCGAGGCTCTCTGACACTAATGAGATGGTCAAAACCCGAATCTGAAAAGTCTTAATTTTTTCAGATTCGGACCAGATCATACGAGTTTAGAGCCTTTATTATGCTTCATTTTAATTGATATGTAGTTTAATCATTGGAATTTAGTTTAATCAATGAACAACATGAAATAAGGAATGACAACTAGATTCAGAACCCAAAAAAAAAAAAGGAATGACAACTAAATCATTAAAGAACGGCATAAATATTGTAAAGACAACTAGCGAGTACAAAGATGAACAACAAATTAAAGGGGAAAAAC
Organism: Ficus hispida; assembly: GCA_025413025.1. Lineage (NCBI taxonomy): Eukaryota > Viridiplantae > Streptophyta > Magnoliopsida > Rosales > Moraceae > Ficus > Ficus hispida. Next base: position 19,813,445 of record CM046363.1, read on the forward strand.
AAACAACAACAACAACGTCAAAACAAACATATATAAAGTAATAATTTCTAGTACTCCCATCTCTATCTCTTTTCTTTTTCTTCTTGTTTTTTTTTTCCCCCCTCTAAATAACGAACATATATAAATATATATATGGATACACACACACCAGAGGAGCTAAAACAACTATGGGAAATGGTACATAATACTAAGATGTTGATGTCGGCGGTTCTGAAGGAAGTGGTGGTTCTTCCTACAAAGGCGGAGGAGGCGACCGTCGTGGTGGCGGTGGACTGTTGTAAATGGTGGGACTAAGCCTAGGAGGTGGCGGTGGAGGTGCAACCCTATGACTACGTGCTCTCAAAACCGAAGAAGGGAAAACATGACCTCCTTTATTCTCGTCCCCATAGCTAAAAACAGGAGAAACTATTAATAGCAATACTCCAATATGGATCAAAACTAGAAAAGCTAAAGGAGAATATGCAACTTTAACACCCATTATATATTTTGTGTATGTATGCATTAGAGCTTTGCACTAAGCCTTATATATAGATGTAACATTTTATTCTTCAATGGTTGGTCTGCCGCACTAATATTATACATTTTTTTAAAACCAAGTGTGTGTGTGTGTGTACACATTTATAGAGGTCAAATAATGCGTGTGCTCACGCCTTTGGAAAGTAGAGAGAAATTTCATACAAAACAGTCGGCGTGGGGCGAAACCGCATACTACGAATATATATATATATATATATATATAATTGAAATTTTTGATAGTGGAATTCTATCAGTCCGAGGAAAAAAAGACGAGAGGTTGCTTGGTTTCTACTAATTAGCTTGAGAAAAATAGAAGATAGCTGTATAATTTAAGGGATATAGGAGTCAAGTAGTCAATAGAGGAGTTGTTGAATGTATTTACGTAATACATAGCAAGACTGTTTTGTGAAATTTCAAGAAGATGGTGAAAGACCACAGAATGAGGTAGTGAATTCTTAATTTTTTCAGTTTTTACAGAGATAATGCCATTAGAATTTAGGAATATTTTTAGCTCAACATCCAGGAGAAGGAGTTGAATAAATTAGGGTTCTTGACTTATAAAACTAGGAAAAATTAATTAGTAGTAAATCGACATGAAAAGACATAATTGACGGTTAGGTGAATCGAAGCTCTAGATTTTTCTCATATTAATTTCTTCTTAATTTATTTTTCAAATGGTATATAAGTAAATTTACAATAATTGACCCCGATTCCTATTACGCATGAATGAGATTGACAGTGATTCCGACTACGATTCTTGAAACCCAAGTAAACATCATATTCTGAACCACTCGAATCCTTACTCTAAATCCTTCATGTTCCGATTCATGCCTACTTCAATTACGTGTAAGTAAGCATACCATAAAATAAGCATTCTTAAATTAAAAATAAAATAAAATAAGAAGAAGAAGAAGTCAACAGAGAGTAAGTTGTAGAATTTATAGGGAGAAAAGAGAAACAGGAGGCCGTATTGATTAATATCTTTATGTAAATTAAGAGCATTTTATTTATGATATTTGAAAAGAGGGAGATATATATATATATATATATATATATATGTATATTAAGGCAATGAAGAAATAAAGGGATATAAAGATATGTGGCCGGTCTTGATGACAAGTTTAATTTACAGATAGAAATTACGAGTGGTTACGAGCTTAAGTGGAGCACCGTCATTATCATGTATATATGCATTTAAAATTTGATGACAAAGACTTTGTCAATGCCATCTATATACACTATATGACGTCAATACATATGCTATTTGATTTTTTGTTTCCAACGGAATGTGGGATTTAAATTCTATTCCTCGATGTATGAAAAGTGGATGTCAAGTCAACTGTTAAATTAAGTCATAATTATGTTTTTTTATTGTATTTAATATTTAATTTGTATTTGGTTTACCGGTTAGAGAGATGAAATTTTTAAATTAGAGTTTATTGACTTTTTAAAAACTAGTTATAAATTTTATTGATTTTTCAGTAAAAAATAAAAAATATATAGATTAATTTGAGTTAAAATTTAAATGTCAAACAAAACTTTAATATCTTTTAGTGCATTTTGAGTGTAAACTATTACCTCCTTATCTTTTAGTGCGTGTTTAGTGCGTATGGATTATTAGGGGTGACTAATTTTACATCAACCCAAGGTTCTCTGACACTAATGAGATGGTCAAAACCACCAGATCATACGAGTTTAATTATTATACTTCATTTTAGTTGATATATATAGTTTAATCATTGGAATTTAGTTTAATCAACGAACAACATGAAATAAGGAATGACAACTAGATTCAGAACCAGAAAAAAAAAAAAAAAAAAAAGGAATGACAACTAGATCATAAAACAACGGCATAAATACTGTAAAGACTATAAAGATGAACAACAAATTAAAGGGGAAAAACAAACAACAACAACAACTTCAAAACAAACATATATAAAGCAATAATTTCTAGTACTCCCATCTCTATCTCTTTTCTTTTTTTTCTTTTTTTTCGCTAAATAACAAATATATATATATATATAGAGATACACACACACTAGAGGAGCCAAAACAACCATGGGAAATGGTACATAATACTAAGATTTTGATGTCGGGGGTTCTGAAGGTGGTGGTGGTTCTTCGTGGTGGCACAAAGGCGGAGGAGGCGAGCGTCGTGGTGGCGGTGGAGGAGGCGACCGTCGTGGTGGCGGTGGACTGAAGTAAATGGTGGGACTACGCCTAGGAGGTGGCGGTGGAGGTGTACGTCTACGTGCTCTCAACACTGAAGAAGGGAAAACATGACCTCCTTTATTCTCGTCCCCATAGCTAAAAACAGGAGAAACTATTAATAGCAATACTCCAATATGGATCAAAACTAGTAAAGTTAAAGGAGAATACGCAACTTTAACACCCATTATATATTTTGTGTGTGTATGCATTAGAGCTTTGCACTAAGCCTTATATATAGACGTAACATTTTATTCTTCAATCGTTGGTCTGCCGCACTAATATTATCCATTTTTTTAAAGCCAAGTGTGTGTGTGTGCACATATATCGAGGTCAACTGATGCACGTGCTCACGCCTCTGGAAAGTAGAGAGAAATTTCATACAATACAGTTGGCGTGGGGCGAAACCGCGTACTACGAATATATATATATATATATATATATAAATGAAATTTTTTATAATAGAATTCTATCAGTCAGAGAAAAAAAGACGAGGTTGCTTGGTTTCTACTAATTAGCTTGAGGAAAACAGAAGATAGCTGTATAAAAAAATAAAAAAAAAAAAGTCAACAGAGGAGTTGTTGAATGTATTTACGAAATACATAGCATTACTGTTTTTCTGAAATTTCAAGAAGATGGTGAAAGACCACAGAATGAGGTAGCTTAACGATAACAGACTAATATGGTTAGTCACAGATTTAGAATTTGAACTCAATTAGGCACAAATATAGATAAAATTTAATCATAAGCTAATTAAAGTAATAAGAAAATGAAGTATTATGAGTTTCAATTTTAATTAAAGCAACTGATCAGTAAAGTAGTTCTCAACGAGAAAACATAATTTTCAAATCCTTCCTAGATAACCTCATTGGTCATAGTGTTTCAAAAATCTTTTTTTAATGAACACAATCTAAAAGAAAAGGACTGAGAATTTCAAGTGGGGAAAAAAGGGTGAAAATCGGTATTTATTAATGTCAAACCAACGGAAAGAGGAAGGGAAGAAGGCAGAGAAAAGTGCAGAAGTAAACCAAAAAAAAAAAGAGTACTTTGAAAAAGAGAACATAAAAATAGATCGTAGACCAAAAAAAAAAAAAAAAAAAGATTTAGACCATTGAGAACTTGTAGCAACCACAACGTTAAGAATATCAACAGTAATGTCAGAAAAAGCCTCTTTCAAACCATCAAGGACCGTTATTGTCATTTTTATATAGAAATCCATAATCATGACTTTTAGGGAGCTTTGATAGACATTAGGGAATATCAGCAACTTTACATCCGAACCGATTTCCAATTCAAATATTAAGCGACAAATTTTCACCAATAATCGAACGACTTTTTGAAAGAATATCCTTGATCTAGAGAAGGGCCCTTCAACTTGACAAGTAATAACGTTTTAATATTCATGAAAAAGTGACCATTTTGTCCACACCCCAAGCCTCAATTATTGCCACCCACCAATCCTGTCGAACGTTGTCGTTGTGCTATATTTTGCATTAATGTGAAGTACTCCAGGCCCAGGCTCAACTTGTTATTAATTGTGTTTTTTTTTTTTTTTTTTTTTTTTTTTTTTGTATGTTTGATCAAAATTTACAAATAACCCCCCAAAAAAATCAAAATTCTCATTTTATTTCTACAAAAATAAAAAATGTTCAATTATTAACCCCACTCGCCAAAAACTCCTGGCATGGTGTGGTGGTGCCGCTTTCATTGTGCATTTTTCTTTTCACAAGGAAATAACGACAAGAAAGCTTACAATTGCACAATTAGAGGTAGTTCTGCAGGAAAATTGGGAAAAGGTATATATTTTCTTGAATTATGATACTCATATAAAGAGCATCTCATTATTGATCTATAAGAAGGTAGGACGAAGGCGATGATGGCCGTACGTGACAATGCATGCGGCTACGACGAGGACGGAGAACCAATTCTCGGGTGGAACGAAATGGCGGAGGAGTTGCTCGATGTGCTGGTGGAATATTTTTGAAATTATTTTCGATAACAAATACTATGATGGGGATTAGAGTAAAATATATGGAGGTGACACTCTTTATGAGATTTGTCGATCAATCTATTCCAAAAATCTCAACAAAGGTTTCAATTTGAAGCATTTGGTAAAGCAAATACAGTATACATAATGTTCCACAAACAATTGTGATAAATCAATACTAGATATAGCTCCATCTATTATCACATTCCGATTAAATTGAATTTTTTGAGCACCCTCATCATTTATCATCTCATGTTTTATGAAAAAATAAAATTAAAAAAAATTCAATTATGTCAACAAAAAGAGAGAAAACGGGAGCTACTTAATTTAAGATGTTGATGGTGGTCAACAAGGTGGCGGTGGTGATTCCAGAGGGGGCAAAGGCGGAGGAGGCGACCGTCGAGGTGGTGGAGAACGTGGCGGAGAAATTTTGAAATGCAGGGAGGATAGTTCCTGGGAGGTGGCGGTGGAGGTACACCCTGTCTATGTACTACAACTCTCAACATTGAAGAAGTGAAAACATGACCTCCTTTATTATCGTCCCCATTACCAAAAACAGGAGCTACTAGTAACATTACTCCAATATGGATCAAAACTAGTAATGTAATTAACCGAGAACAATGTGGAACTTTATGATAAGCACCCATATTTTTGGTTCATATCTCTTGGAGCTTTGATGCGGAGCTTTATAATATACATGTATATATATATATATATAACTTTTTTCAATGGCAGGTATATTGTAGAATTAAAAAGGCGTATAGTCAAACGAATTGTTGCGCAAGTAATTTAGAAATTACAGGGAAACTACACAACAGTTCGCATGATTAATGTATTCATGTAAGTTGATTAATATTGTTTTGTTCAATGATGTTTGAAGAAGACTAAGGGTGTGACGAAAGTGATAATTAAAAAATATTTGGAAATTATAAGGAAAATACACAACAGTTGGCATGATTAATATATCTATGTAAATTGATTAATATTGTTTTGTTTAATTATATTTGAAGAAGATGAAGGCAGCGACGAAAGTGATCGTTAAAAAATACGTGGCTGGTGTTGGCGGAGAGAGTTCGTCTTGCAGAGAAAAAGTCATCATGAGCTTAACAGCTGGAGCACACAGACTTTGTGTGCGTGTTTGTATGTGTATATTAATATATTAATTGACACCTATAAACGACAACGTCACACTGTGTTAGAAAAAAGAAAGTCTGTGACGCTAGCTATTTGATTTTTGTTTTCAAGTGGAGTAGAAGATTTGAAGTATCTACTACCACATTAGAGATGAGTGTGAAGTTATTAAAATCATATTTCTGTTAGTGATGAATGTTTGTTTGTCTATTTAATCGTATGAAAATAACCTTATTTATTTTTTAGTATTTAGTAAACTTGGTAACGTAATCTTATAGATATCATTATTAAAATGTCTTTTTACATTATCAAAAGATTATCAACTTATGACAATTTATTAAAAATTTATAAATAAATTTGATATTTATTTTCTTTAATAAAAATCAATACTAACGAGATACCAAAATTGACTGTCTCTTTTTTATTTCTTATATTTTTTTGGAGTCTATTAAATTTTAATTTTCCATTTTATAAGTATACTCATGATTAATTAACTTCATAAAATTACTGCTTACTTTTAATTTGATGCCTAGTAAACATTTCCGTACATCAAAAGTAAAGGAAACGGAATAGATAAAAACGTAACAAATTATTAAATATACTAAAAGTATGTAATGATTTATTGTTTTTCTATGGTAATTGTACAGTAAATTTACGTTTTTGTCTCTAAAAGTAGCCGTTTCTCTTCATCCCGCACAATAAAATATCGATTTTACCCTCCATTCATTATGTGGATGGTTTTTTGGGTTTATTAAACAAACAAGTCCTTAATTTCTTTTTAAGTCACTATTTAAAAACGAAGTTCAAGTATTTTGTCGTCTTGCACAAATTTTTATTATTATTTTGTAAGCTGATGGAGAGTTCAGCTCTGACAGTGCTTCCTGTTTTGTACTGATGCTTTTTTTTTTTTTTCCTTCTCTCCCAATGTTATAGGTTTAAATATGTTTCTATTAAAAATAATAATAATAAATTTCCTTACTCACTCTCAAAGTGAAATATATATATATATTTTTTCAAATACGTCCTTACTTTAATATTTCTTTTCTTATAATCTTGTAAAATATTATTTTGTTAACCTGATTAGTACTCTTTTCTTTTAATTACTGTAGCATAATTTTCCTTCTCATCATAAGTGCCTTTATTAGTTTTATATTCTTTTTTTTTATATACCAAATCTGTTTTTCTTTTTTTTTTTTTTTTTTGCTATGCTATTTCTCCCCTCTTTGTTTACTTCTGAAGATATGTGAGCTGTATAAACATTATTGAAAGCAAACATAATTTTTTTTCAAAAAATTCATAATGAGTAATTTCAAATAAATTTAGTTAATAAATTGTCCTCTTCTCTGACAGTGCTTTAATTTTTGTGCCGCTGCTTTTTTTTTTTTTCCTTCTTTCTCAAAATTATATTTTTAAATATGTTTCTACAAAAAAATAAATTCCCTTACTTACACAAATTGAAATATTTTTTTTTTCAAATACGTCCTTACTTTGATATTTCTTTCATGATAATCTTCTAAAATATTATTTTGTCAACCTCATTAGTACTTTTTTCTTTCAATTGGCCTACTGTAACATCTTTTTCCTTCTCATCATAAGTTCCTTAATTAGTTTTATATTCTTTTTTTTAAAACCAAAATCTGTGTTTTTATTTTTATTTTTAACTATGCTATTTCTCCCCCCTCTTTGTTTACTTCTGAAGATATGTAAGCTGTATAAACATTATTGAAAACAAATATAATATCTTTTGCACAAAAAAAAAAATTCATAATGAGTAATTTCAAATAAATATAGTTAATAAACAATCTAAATTATAACATGTGTGAGGTCTCAATAAAAAAAATAAAAATAATAATAACACGTGCTGGGATAGATCCCAGGGTAAGAAATTTAAAGTATTTCCCCAATAGTTAATTTGAAAGAAAAGAATATACAAATATAAATAAAATCTGACACAAGCTGGGATATATCTTGGATTAATGAAGATTATCTTAGCTTCGTTCGACTTGTAGCCTTAGAAAATAGTACTGCAGCTCATAATTAATTTGGTTTACAAAGGTTCATCTTGATATTTTTAGGACGAAGATGGGCATGTTTCATGTTCCATTTGTTTGTGTGGCAGAACCCTAGAAAAACCAGTTCGTAGTAGAATTATGAAACTCATAAAAAAGCGCATCTCATCATTGATCTATAATTAGGAAGGACTACGGCGATGATGGACGTGACAATGCATGCGGCTACAACCAGGACGGAGAACGGCGGATGAGTTGCTTGATGCGGTGGTGGAATTTGGAATTTTTGAAATTATTTCGATAACCAAAAAAATAAAAATAAAAATTTCCTATGATGGGGATTAGGGTGAATATGGAGAAGACACTCCTTACATTTGGGATTTCACAACCCCATTCGCGCCTCTCAGTAAGGAGAGGATCAAGACGGGGATGGGGATTGGATTGAATGGCGGGCTTCCAATCTGAAGGCATATATATATACCGTATATGTTGTAACCAAACGAGATAATTGATCGGGTTAGAATCAATCTTTGAACGATATGATCGAGAGAGATCCAATAATTAGCCTTATAATTGTGTTTCCTTTTTGTGGATTTCTAAATTAAGTGGTAAATCCATGCCTATCTATATAAATATATATATATATATATTTTTTTTTCAATTGGAGAGGGTAACCTTGTGAGAAATAATGTTCGTCTCATTTTTCAGAAAGGTTGTAATTAAATCCTCAAACAATATTAAAATGTAGTCTAAGACGCTTTCAAAACAAGCTATTTGGGTGTGAATAAAATATAAAACCAATCAATAAAACTATTGGATGAAGCATATCATTGTGGGTTAATTGAGCACTAGGCACAACTCAATGATATTGATATTCTTTATTATTTTTTCTTTTCCTAATAAGCAAATCATCCCTAAAGGATAACAACATTAAATTTTTCAACAATAATTAACTTGTGACTTGCACATGGATAATCAATTAAGAGTCTTTTCTACTAAATTTCAACCCAAATTTATACTTGAAAAAAAATTGACAATCACGTGCAATTAGCAGAACAACATGTAAAAAAAGCGACATCAAAACAAAAAACGACACCCAGGCAGAGCAACGGACAAGTGAGAAAACGACAACCACGTCAACAATATATAACTGCGTCATAAATAAAGCGGTAATTAATAAACAGCGGAAAGCCACAGCAACTTGAACAACCGACATCTAATTCGACTACATTTCATCTGATTTATTTTTTCTAAAATTATAAAGAGATTAGCCTTTACAATCGTTAGCCAAACGGTAGATCTTCTTTTTATTGTAGACGAGACAATTACAAATTAACGACATAGGAAATTTTCCGTAATACTAAGACGTTGATGGAGGCGGCGGTGATGATTCCGGTGGCGGCTTAAGCGGAGGAGGCGGCTGGTCCACTGGTACTAAAGGATTTCGGCCAACATGGATCTAGGAGGTGAGGTGGAGATGGCGTAGGCCTACCTCTACGTGCAGATACTTTCAACATTGAAGAAGGGAAAGCACGTTCTTTAGTGTTGTTCCCATAACTAAAAGCAGGAGCTAGTACTAGTAACAGCACTGCTCCGATATGGATCAAAACTAGTAAAGTAGAATATGCAACTTTAACACCCATATTTTTCGTGTGTATGCATTGGAACTTTTAATCCTTATGTGTGTGTGATAATATTTTTCAATGCATGGTTGGTCTAGGAGACATATATATACACATATATGGTTATGTGTGTGTGTGTGTGTGTGTGTGTGTGTAAGCAAGTATAGCTTAGATGCGTTGAACTTGCGCCTTTGGAAAGTAGACGGAAATTTCATACGGCTGTTGACTTGAAGTGCAAAACCGTGTGGAATATTGAAAAGCCTAACATAGAAAAAAGAAATGGTACATTAATTATAATCTTAACTTTTAGTCTCAATTTACATGATATATTAGTTGTCATTTTTTATTAATAAGTGTTTAAATTATTGACACATCATAAAATGTAGAAGTTTATGGAGTGTTAGGTAGGATGGCAATAGGATAAGACCAAGATGAGTATGCTTACTTCGCTTCAATTTTCTATCCCCATTTATCCTCCATACCTACTAACAAGTTAGTTTTGCACTGAATTATTGACTGCCTTTTGGCTTAGTAATTTGCTAGTTTTAAATATTTTTAATGTGTTTTTGTTTCTCGTTTTGTTATTTTGTAGGAAAAAATGGAAACTGAAGCTTTCAAGCCGGCAAAGTGAAGAAAATGAAATACTCACCCAATCGAAAAGTTTCCAATTTCTATATATCCTTGAACTCTAAGTTGCCCTTTTTTTATAAAACCTATAAAAGGACATGTTGAGAACAGAAGAAAGAAATCTCTTTTGGAAGTGTTTTAAAAAGCGATCTTAGAGAAAGAATTGAAGGTACGTAGAAGAAGACGGTGAATTTCATAGACGAAGAATCTTTATTCAACTTCGCATTCTAGTTCTCTTTTTTTCTTTTGATGTTTAAGAATATGTTTAGTGTTTCTTTAAATTTCATCATGAATTAATTTTATTTATTTAGATGAGAGATGTAGCCTACGCTAGATACTATGTTTTGGTTGTCAATTTATTTTAGGAGGTTTTTCATTCAATTTATTTGTGTTATCTCATTCTTAATGCTTCTATTTTATTGATCGTGAGTTAGATGATTTTATATTTAGAATTCGGTATTCGGGAGATTTAGGAAATTTTAATAATTGTTAAGGGATAATACAACTTTGGATTTTATAAAATTCGTGAAGCCTATAATAATTCTTTTGAAGTCAATTAGAAGTATAATATAGCTCGTAGTGAATTCTTAATTTTTCAGTTTTTACAGAGATATTGCCATTAGAATTTAGGAATATTTTTAGCTCAATACCCGGAAGAAGGAATTGAATAAATTAGGATTCTTGACTTATAAACTGAGAAAAATTAGTTAGTAATAAATCAACATGAAAAGACATAATTGGCTGCTAGATGAAATTGAACCTATAGAGTTTTCTCATATTAATTTCTTCTCAATTTATTTTCCAAACTGTATTTGTTATTGTTGTTCTTAGTATTATATTTTTTGTTTTTGTTCTTGTGATTGAATTTTCTAGATAAAAAATATATTTAAATTACAATATTTTGTGAGTGTTCGATTACAAGATTTGAGGAAGACGTTCTTATTCACCGGTCCACTTTACTACTATTAAAACTTAACACCGTTGACTTACGGCTTTGTCGAAACACCCGCCTAATTTAAAATGGAATTAGAGTTTTTCATATGGGAACTTTCCCGTAACATTTTCATTCCCTTCATATTAAAGAAATTTTTTTTTTAATGGCAGAGCTAAAAAAAAAAAATTTGTTGCAACATAATTATCAAAATTCAAAACTCAAAACAAATTTCATTAAATTAAATAGGAACAAAGACATTAATATATGTCTTATCAAAACAAACCAAATCCAATTGTAGTTCTTTCCTCTAAAAACTTATTTGATTACAATATGGCTAGAACTTTAAAACATCTGAATCAATTTTCAAAATATTAATTTATCCAATGATAATTCTTTCCTCTAAAAACTGTTAAAATTTAAATATTGTAGCTACCACGTGAAAAAGCAAGTGTAAGTGAAAATAATTCAAAAGAAAACAACATCAGAACGAAAAACACACATTCATCCAGAGCAACAGCAATGAGAAAACGACAACCACACAAATAAAGTTATAAAAGTAAGAAAAATGTTAGGGATATCAATTATAATCTCAATTTTTTAGTACCAATTTATGTGACATATGAGTTGTCATTTTTTTATTTATAAGTGTTTAAAAATATTAGCACATCTATTCATTATATTTACTAATAAAAACATGATACATCAAAAAATTAGGATAACGACAGCAGAAAGGAAGACAACTTAAAAATATGACATGCATTTTAAATATATTTTTGGTCTGATATATTCACCACAATCATATAAAGATTTGACTTTTACAATCATAGGCGGAACGGTAAGATCTTTTTTCTTTTTCCCCTAAGAAAATAAGGATCATGTGTTTATTTAATTCAAAGCAACACTCACTATGAACAGATTAATCCTTAAAAAGCTTTATAATAGTATAGGGAAGATGATGATGAATCTCTTCAATCGTCACCTTGGATTATCCGCCTCCCTTTTTTTTTTTTTTTGGTTAAATAACAAAGAAACCATGCACACGGAGTAGTGTCGCATAAATGAGAGAAAAAGAACCACATAGGAAATAATGTTACGTAATACTAAGATCATGTTGACGGCGGCAGGCTGTTCTGAAGGCGACGGTGGTGATTCCGCAGGGGCAAAGGCGGCAGAGGTGACGGAGGATCTTGGGGTATTTTGGGGTATTTTGGGGTTGGGGTTGGGATGCGTCGTAGGAGGTGGAGGTGGCGGTGGAGGTACTACTACTCTCAACAATTTTGAAGAAGGGAAAACATGACGAGCTCCTATATTATCGTCCACATAACACACATATTTGTGGCTGGTCTTGGAGACTAGTTCTACGGAGAAAGACGTTCCCATGACGATTCGAAGACAGACGAATAGTTCTTTTCGTGAAAATATTGTGTTCCATTTATATCACTCTAAATAATGGCACATTCCAAAATGTTTTTGGAAAGCAAAGTGTGGGTCACCATTTAATGGTTTATACATATATATAACTCAAGATGATGGATTCGAACCCCGTATTTTATGATAAAATCAGGAGTGAAATTATCACTAAATATTACCTTATACCTGCAACAATTGTTAAAAAGTTTGGAAATAGTCATTTAGGCAAAAATCCAAATTGACTGACACTCCTTAAAAATTTAGGAAAAACATTTAAGATATCCCACTGATGTCAAATGTTAACATTAATTTTAATGATAATTCGGATATTTTGATTTAAAGATTTTTCTCCAAATGTAGCTAATTTAAGTGTGTACCGGAGAAGTTTTATAACGCATTATAACCATGTACAATGTTAAATTATTTAACGAGACTTTTAACTTTTTCAATATGACACCAACATACAACCACGTCACCTACGTTGGGCAAAAATAAATATTGGCCACGTTTCCTTTGCGTTGTTCCTGTTTTTCTTTCTTTGAATTCGTTAAAGCTAAATCAGATCTCAAGCAGCTCAAAAGAATGATCTCAAGTTAAGCTAAATCATCCTAATGTCTTTTAGCACTTGCCATTTAGTGTAAATAGAAACTAGTACCACAAGCTCAAAGAGGTCGTTAGGAGATTACCCTGTGCATCTGTGATTTATGGAGGTTTGGCATTGGTAAAACTTAAAATGATAATTTGATTGTATGTACATTATAGGCATAAATTAACAACAATTTCATACCTGATTATATCATAAGATGTAGAATACGAATCTCCTAACTTTCCATGATGATGATAATAACAACAATAATAATAATAATAAACTATCACATATTCAGAATACCGTCAAATTTGTAGGATTTTCAATTTAACCAAACAATATTTTGTAAGACACTGATGGTGTTAAGCGCCACCCATTTTAAAATGAAAAATGCTAAACACACCAACTCTAATCCTAACTTTTGAATACCAACCTATAGGACATATAAATTGTCTTTTTTCTTTTTTAATTATTATTAGTAACTGTTTAAAAAACATTGTCACATAAATTAATTACATCAGCAAATGAAAATATGATACACGAGCTGGTACTTAAAAAATTGGGGTTTAAGTTGGTGTTCGTAACATTTCTCTTGTAAATATAAACACTAATAAGAAACCTACCAAGTGTAATCCACCTCCATGAAGATGTCCTCGTCTAACACTGATGGTTTCCGAGGCATTTTTCAATTAACTTGGCTAAAAGACCCGTGGAACTTCATAATATCGTCAGCATATCATCGCTATAAAAAAGGATGTTAACCGAAAAAAGGTACACGGCCTTGGAGATTAACTACTAGTATCATTTTCAAGAACAGTTGAAAAACGACAATATAACAAAAAACGACATCACATGACAAGCTACAACCAAGACGAAACGACATCCATATGAACATGGCTCGTCATTTATAGAAAGGGGTGGCCAAAACCGGGCATCCTCATTTCTTTAATAACAATAGTAAAATAGAAGAATCTTTTTAGTTTACAAAGTGCATGAACAAAATAAAATAACTCATACCTGTTTGCAATTGGTTTGGCCTTGTATACCCACATCACTCGTTCACCTAACTGTTAATGAGGACACAAGGGGAAAAACCACCAGCAAGCTCTATTAACGACTTCACCATCGTACAGATACATAATAAATTGTTATCCACTCCAGAAAGGAAAAAAAAAAAAAAGAAATTTTAAAATTATGTTAACCAAAGGTCCTTTGGGTTAAAGGTCCTTGAATCTTCTTGTGCCTCCACAACTTGATCACATGCCGAATGTGGTTTATTTACAAACATGGATCATTCAGAAAGGAAAGGAACTCACGATCGCGTCAGTCCTTTCAGCGCCGCGGCAAAAATCTGAAAATTAGAACCTTCATGTTAAGCGATTAAAATTATAACCATCCTCAAGAAAGTTAGTAGCAAATGCATGAACCATTTCTAACATGTACAAGAGCTGTAACAAAGTAAAGCATTTGGAGTGGCATCAATACATTTATTTTATCTCCGTCGTGTAAGAATGAAGTCATAAACAACACATGAAACAGCCTATGCTTGAAAAACCAAATCTGACAGACAGCACTAAATGAAGTTTTTTTTCAAATTGTGTTATGTGTTCCAGATAATTGAAGCAGGAAACATAACCCAAATTTTGAATTCTTCGCCCAAAAAAAAAAAAAAGACAAAAATAATAATCCAGGTCAAAAACTCTACATCAAGGTTTCAATTTGAAGCATTTGGCCAGAGCAAATACAGCAAACAGAATGTTCCACAGACAATTTTGATAAATCAATACTAGGCAGAAGCTCCATTTATTGTCACAAACCAAGTCATGTCAAATTTAATGTGATTTAGATGCACCAATGACAGCCTATGACAGGCAACCATTGAATAAAAATGACATACCGAACTTGAATAAGAAGGAACCAGAGTTATAAATATTCCAATTCAGACGATTTGGCTTCACATCTATCTCTAAGTTTTCCACTCCAACTGCTAAAAGTCAAAGATCAGACCCTTGCATACCTTAGAAGGTGGCCCGGAACGAGGTCTTGAATCTGTGCTAGGAAGTTGAACGTCGCTACTGCTTCCCTCATGCATAGTCTGATTTACTCTCTCTTCTTTGTCTGACGTTAAACCCACCTTATCAAAACTTTTACCCAAGTCAGGGGACACTATTTCATCCTCTTCAGTTAATTTTCTTGTCATTTGTCTTGTCCTTATAGAATCGGGTTTACTATTCTGAGTGGTTTGGGAATTTTGATCCTTTTTCGAGAACTGTGTAGCTGCAGCCCGTGCACCGGCTATGGCAACGTCAAGATTTGAAGATCTCTGAACTTCAGATCCTGTTGATTTAGGAAAATGCGCAGCAATAGATCCTGGCTTTAGGGAAAATCGATCTCCTGGATCCGGAAGAGGAAATTTTACTGGCAATGGACCTTCAACTGGTCTGAGACCTCTAACCGCGGAATCATATATCTGATGCAGGTCTATAAGTTAGCCCAGTTGAAGAATTAGAAGGGGAAATTTTTCAAACATGTCAAAATAGAGTAAATATCTGCACATTGTTACCTTCTTCTCCAAGTTATAGACGCCTTGGTAGCCACGCATTTCAAATGGGATTAACAACTTCTGCATTAATCAAAGAACAACAGAGCTTAATTGAATAATGAAGAGCACTTAAAATTTACAGAAGAATTCATGGTAGCATTAAAAAAAAATATACCTGTGGTTGCTCACAAAGCCAACAAAAATCGGTTTGTGCCTCCAACCGCACCTGCATTGCAGATAAAGCAGCATTTAACAGAGGCTTGGCACATAAAATCATCTTTATACGTCACAGAAAAACAACAGAACAGGGAAAAAAAAAGGTTGGCATCCTACCCCTTCAGGTACCATCTCCCAGCCCACTAATTCTTCACGTTCAAGACATCCAACAACTTCAACACAACCTGTATAGTAAATGAAATCATACAATATTAATAAAATTTGTACCTGCAATAATTGACGTGTGATAGAGAGAGAGAGAGAGAATCAACAGAACACAAATTCCAAAATGGAATAGCTATTCCCAAATCAAGTGAAACTTAATTTCAAAAGCATTGTTTCCTCTTCATACCAAGAGCGTCGTTTTCTTTGTTCAACTTTTTGAGGTGGCTAACCCCATTACTGGAAATCATTGTACAGCACTTTCTTTCTTTTTTTTTCAAAACATCCATTCTAGACCGTGACGGAAATAGCAAGAGGCATTACTTATCAAAACACATACTCGGGATATCGCCAAAAACAGAGCATAGCAGTCTTTCTACTATTTCCATGTTTCCAGAAAATGAAACCAGCTAAATTGTAACCGAACACAAGCCTCATAAAGTAATAGCAGTTGAAACAATAGTTAGGATTGGATTTTTTAATGTCACAAGAATTCAACTCTTCACAGTGCAAACATTATGATGTATGACCACACTTGTTGTAAAAAGTACACCACATTCTGGGTACCTAAAAGTCTGGAAACTGGATAATGTTCTGGGAATTTAACATCAGTAATTCCATTCACAGCATAAATTTCCCTATAGAAGTCCTCCATTGCTTTGATTGTGGCCTCATCAGGCACCTTACTGGCAGCATGAATCCACAAACGGCCTTCAAAACATAGCAACATTTTTAACATCAGGTACATTTGTAGAAAATCTTACAAAATTAATGCGTACATATCTGTGCGTAAATATATTTTGCGAAAGCTGTATATGACAGTAATCCCCTTTAGATTCTACATCTGCAATCGGTTAAAACATTATGAGCATCAACTCAAAGAAACTGATTTGAACAGCTGACACGAACCAAAAAAAAAATGTATGTGTGCGTGTGTATATATTTCCTGAAGTAGATAAATGACAAGCTTTTTCTAGACCCAAAGGACAAAACCCGGTACCCTTTTTACTTCCATGGTTAAGAATTCACAATAAGCTTTCAAATTCAGCCAAGCTCAAAAAAAAAAAAAAAACCCTCGAATTTCAGTTAAAAGCCTTTCTTTCTTTCTTCTGGATAAATTTAATTTAAAAAAATCAACAGTTAAATCAGGTTTTTTTTTTTTTTTTTGGGGTCAGAAAATCAAAGAAATTAATTGGGTTTTGGTTGGTTGGTTGGTACCTCTGATGGGAGAAGGCCAAGACCTGCCCTCAACGCGCTTGATTCCATAAACGAGGAGAGAAGCCCAGGGCTGGTGCATAGTCAAACATGGGTTTGTGTAATTTCCGTGAGAATTTCTTCCTCTCATCTCTGCTACCGACAAATTCAGTTAGCTTGGACAATACTCGATGGAAAATTACCTCTCTTTTTTTACTTCACTTTCCCGGAAAATAGTTTCTCTCAATCCGGTTGCGAGAGTTTTTTGTACGAGTGCGACTTTTGCAAACACAGCTCTACCCTTTGATGCTACTGGAAAAAGGAGACTCCCTGAATCCTAGATTCACTTGAACCATTTATGATTGATTACTCTATTTTTCTGCTGATTTCCCTTTTTTTTTTTTTTTTAATTAAGAAAGTAGAGCGAAGAGGTTTTTTTTTTTTTTTGTAATTAGGTGATCTTTTTTTTTTTTAATGATTTTCTTTTTCAAGAAACAATATTTTTTTTTTACTTTTAAATATTATAATATTATTATTAGATTATATATGTAATTCTAATAATATAAAAAGGTCATAATAATAAAATTGGTTAATTTCTCTATTGGTATTATACAAAATATAAATATTTAATTAATATAGTAATTTTATGGGAGATGTGAAAAATATCTCCTAATTTTATGCATTTTTGGTAATAAATCCATCAAGTATAATTAAATTAGAAAAATTATTATATTTTTAAATTGTGAGTGTGTTACTAATCAATTAATAATTGACTGAACACCAATATATATATAAAAGTAATATCAATTATTTATTTAAAATTAATTATTGATAGATTTGATCCATTATTAATTAATCGTATTTAATAATGATTGTAGATATTTTTTAAAAAATTAAAAAGAAGTTTGATCATTTTATTTTATTTTATTTTTTTTTTGAAAATGGAGATTTCATTTCAAAATAAATAAAATATATAAGACATAAATGACCTCAGATATAAAGAAATTCGACTCTAAATCAAATACTGAATCCATCAGCAAAGATCTAAATAGCACAGGGGTGAATATAAGTATCGAGACTTAAACCGGGGGAGACTTACCCGGCACATAAATTTCGAGTTTGACCACTGCTCATTAAACAACACAAAAATAGTTGATGGACTAGCTCAGTCAACCGAGACCAATCCCCACGTAACGGAGGCACTCAAGCCACGACATCTAATAACAAATGGATAGGAGACACAAACAGAGGACATCGCCTCTATTATCACCGAAGCAAAATTTCAAAGTAAATAAAAAAACACACCAAATGAATGGAAATATCAACGCCCTTATTACAACAAAACAAAACAAAAAAGATACACTGGTAACAAGCTATTGGCCATCGGACGAAAGTCAGATCTGAGCAGAGCCACCCTAAAAGGACAACCCACTTCGAAGATAGATTAGATTCGTCCCAACAAATACGTCGCTTTACACACAATCACCATCACTAAAAAGCCGATATCGAGACAGGTTTGATCATTTCATTTAAGTAAGCTTTTAAAGAACTTTCTCTATATATGCCAATCCTTTCTCGTATGATTAAAAAAAAAAAAAAAGTTCAAATCCCTACTTAAAAAGTCTTGGTTTATTTTCTGTTGGCTCTAGATATCATCAAAAATTAATGTTTGACTTATGGAAAGCAATAATAATTTTCAGGTTTCTAGCACCGAAATTAAAAAAAAAAAAAAAATTTGTCCCTTTTGCTTTAAAAAAAAGTTCAAAACATTTCATTTTCTCTTGAAACTATAAAACAGAGAAGATAAATATTTGTGGCATCATTGATACCAAACATTATTATAAACTAAGACAATTGATATAGCATTTTTATCCGTGAGCCTTGTATTCTAAGAGACAATTGTTATATAATCGATGATCTATTGCATTATTCTATAAAAACCTACTGGCTATTATTTGCTAGCCCAATAAGATCTCCAAATAATGGAAATTTCATTCATTCACATTTCTTTGTAATGTACTCTTCTTTGAATAGAAAAAGAACCAAAAAAAAAAAGGGAGAGGGATTTTATTAGTGCACACCATTACTACCTATATCTAGTGAGTTCCAACAATTTGTTATTTATGCTTCTACCAAAAAAAACAATTTATTATTTACGTACATATTGTGTACCATCTTAAACTTAAATTTTTCATCTCAGTTTTTATCTTTTTTGAAAATCAATAAAAATTATAATTAATTTTTAAAAAGTCAACCAACTCAAACTTAAAAATTTCAATTCAAACTGTTTTATCAAACACAGGAGTAATTGAGCCCCAAGACAAACCAATTTTATTTATTTAAATTTTTTTTTGCTGGAAAAAAAAATAAATTTAACTATCTCTTTCTCTTAAAAAAGAGGTCACTCATTTGTCGTCTATTCAATTTCTTCTCTCTCTAAACTCAAACTCATGTGGCATAGGGGGAAGCGAGTAATGTCCACTTCCTCCTCTTTTCTTTTTTTCTTCTTTTCCTTTTTCTTTTTTCTTTTTTATTTTTTATTTGCCAACTCCCATCCAAATGTCGTAGAATGTCTCAGATTCTCGCCTCCAAGCGTTAAACGACACCTTTCTGACTTAAACGACAAAGGTATACATTCTACTTGTCCAAGGCATGCTTTTCGCTGCTCACTTCCCAACTTCTCCTTCTTCTTCTTCTTCTTCTTCGTCTTGGTTTGAGTTTTTTCTTCTCTCTCAGAGTCAAATCCAATAAAGGCGTTGACTTTCCGGAGTCGTGGGTTTCAGTGAGACCGAGAAAGAAAGAAATTTCAAAAAAAAAAAAAATGGAGCAATCGGTTCTCGACGACATAATAAATCGGCTTCTGGAAGTCCGAGTACGGCCGGGAAAGCAGGTTCAGCTATCGGAGTCGGAGATCCGCCAACTCTGTGTCGTTTCTCGTGAGATTTTCTTGCAACAGCCCAATTTGTTGGACCTCGAAGCACCCATCAAGATTTGCGGTATTTCTTTTTCTTTTAATTTCTTTTTGTCGAACCCAATTTTTTGTTTTGGGTTTTTTTTTTTTTGTTTTCAAAAATCTGTAATTTAATTGAGCAGATGAACTTAAGGTTTTTTTTTTTTTTAAGGTCAAAATTTTTCGGTTGGAGGTGGGTGGGGCTTAATCGGGTCAATTAGGGCTCCATGGTTGTAATTATTTTTCGGTACAGAAAGGAAAAATTTAGGATGTCCTGTTCGAATTCTACCTAGTGGGGTTTTTGTGTTTGGTCTGATTTGGGTTTCAAAATACTTGAATTAATAGAATTTCTACTTCTTCACAAGAACTTCTACAAATTGATGTAAGGTAGAATTATAGAACGCTTTTTTATATCAATTATATCTTGATTGTTATGAACTTTGAGCATGTCCACATTTTAAGGCCAAGTTTTTTTTTTTTTTTTTTTTTTTTTTTGCCCCCTAGTCATATTAACATTTGGTGACTTTATTGTTCGCTTTTCAATATCATTGCTTGCTATCCACAGTGAATTCAATTTTTTTTCTTGACTATGTTATGGGCCTGCTGATCATTTTCTATGTACAAAATCTGATTAATTGTTTATGAATTTCGGGCATGGGTGAATTGCATAGCTTTAATAGTGTCGTAGGACAATAAGAGAGGAATTAAGAAAAGAAGAGAAAGAGTTAACTTAATACCACTTTCTATATATATCTTCCTCGTAGTCCTCTCCTATTTCTCTTCAAAATGTTGATTAGCGTTTGTTTTTACTGAAGCTTATTTTTATCTATGTCTTTTTGCCGATAAACCTGTTTAGTTACTTACTAGCTATAACTTTGCGTTTAGAGTGATATTTTGTACCGTTGATTCCTATCCTCTTGTATTGTAGATGTGAAACACATGCATGATTTTACGCGGCTTGATTTGAACCAAATATATTTGACAGATATAGCTGCGAGCATTTTTAGCAGTGTCCAAAGTGACGATATCACTCAATTTGGTTGCTTTCTGATAAAATCCTTATCCAAAGGCATCTCATATTAGAAATGCCAAAAAGATTGGGGGTACTTCTTGTTATCAGTCCAACAATGAAACAAGTAGCAACTAATCTGGTCCCTTCTGTGATGACATGTATACCGGAATATGTAGTAGGTGGATCAATAGTTGGTAGCTTTAAGAGCTACAGTAATGACATGGTAGTGTGGTCACGGTCAAAAAGAGGCTAATGAGCTAGATGTTAATCCTAATATGGCTGAAAATTTTTGCGACATTCATTTCATAGGCTAACCTGTGAACATAACCGCTGTTTATTGGGGAAAATATCCTCAATTTTATGCATATCTTCGTTGAAGTGAGGTTTCAGGTTGCTTTGGTTCATCTATTTTTCTTAGTAAAGAGAAAAATTACGGAGTCTCTTTCCTTGTTAATGAACTTTGGTTTTCGTGTTCAGGTGACATACACGGTCAATATTCTGATCTTTTGAGGCTTTTCGAGTATGGTGGACTGCCTCCTAAAGCCAATTACTTATTCTTAGGGGATTATGTGGATCGAGGCAAACAAAGCCTAGAAACCATTTGCCTTCTCCTTGCATATAAAATAAAATATCCTGAGAATTTTTTCCTTTTGCGGGGAAATCACGAATGTGCGTCTATAAACCGCATTTATGGATTTTATGATGAGTGTAAGAGAAGATTCAACATAAGGCTCTGGAAAACATTTACAGATTGTTTCAACTGTCTACCAGTGGCAGCCCTGATTGATGAAAAGATCCTCTGCATGCATGGCGGCCTCTCTCCTGACCTGCAAAATTTGGATCAGATACGAAATCTACAGCGGCCGACTGATGTACCAGATACAGGTTTGCTATGTGATCTTCTCTGGTCTGACCCAAGTAAAGAAGTTAAAGGCTGGGGGATGAATGACAGGGGAGTTTCATATACGTTTGGCGCTGACAAGGTTCAAGAGTATCTTCAGAAGCATGATTTGGATCTCATATGTCGCGCTCATCAGGTTAATTAGCTTTAGCAGTTTCGTTGCATTATTCAAAAGAATTAGCATTTGGTTCACATAGAACCCAATATCTTTTATGTTTACATTTTTTAATATGGAAAGTCAATGTTAATTCGTGTCCGTCCATTATAAGCTTCATTTCGTCAGCATTTCCTCCCCCAAAATTCCACGCCCCCTGTTGGTATAAGGGCATCAGCAATTGTTAGCTCCACTGGTTATAGTACTTTGCACTGACTACAGAGGAATAGAGGATATGATTTTGATATATTTTATTGCCCTATGACTCATGTAGTTACGCTTTTATGTTACTATTCTGCAGGTTGTGGAGGATGGATACGAGTTTTTTGCAAACCGCCAACTTGTCACAATTTTTTCGGCACCCAATTACTGTGGGGAGTTTGATAACGCCGGTGCTATGATGAGTGTTGATGAGACACTAATGTGCTCTTTCCAAATACTGAAGCCATCAGATAATGTTTTCAGGAGCACAACTACAACTAAGCCAGGAAACCCTTCGACGGCAGCCAATGTTTTCGGGAGCACAACTACAGCCAAACCGGGAAACACTCCAGCGGAAGTCAAGGTAATGCAACTTCCACTTTAAATGGGATGAATTTGCGTTTATCGAATTTGAGCATTTTCTACAAAGGCTTTAACCTAGAAAATACTTTACATGTGTTGTTGACTCGATTCTGTTTTCTTTTTGGCTTTTTTCAGTCCATCCTTGGTACCAAGGTATGAGATTCGGGTTTTTGGCAGCTTAGAGGATGAACCATCAAGCCCATTTGGCTCGCGAAGACGTCAGGTTTATGACTAAAGTTTGAGGCTCATTAAGCAATTAATTTCACTTATAATATGTTAAAATTGTAAAATTCGAAAGGAAAACTGTCTTTAGAAGCTAATTCAAATCATGTTTCCCTGATATATTAAAAAAAATGGTATGGAGATAGAAAGAAGGGCTCTGTAAAATCAGTTTCTCTGCTATAAATTGTTGCTATGAGCTAGTAAGTTAAAAAAATATCAACTTGCTGTTTGGACGATAAAGAATTTGCCAAAAACAGCCGTTTCTGTATTATCAGCAAAAAAAACAGTTGGAAAACAAGATATTCCAAGAAGTGCTTTTAGTTGACAGACTCTCATCTTTCACTGTTATTAAACTTCATAATTTTGTGTGGTCCTCATTTAAGTCTTGTTTAATTGATTTTTTAATTTAGTGGCCAAAATCAGTTAGGGTTCCACTGAGGAGGTTCAACGGATGTTACTGTAGATAGGAATAATATCTTCTATAAATAGAAAAAAAAAATATAATGTTTTTATGGGAAAGAAAATTACTCTTTTAATGATGGACGTCACCTTTTAGACATTTTCGAGTGTTTTAATTGGCAAAAAGGAAAGAACTATTGGATATGGTGGAGTGGCAACATTGGATGATGGGTGCAGAATATGAACCCAATTCAGAAAATTGCTTCCCACAAAAGTCTTGATTTGACATTTACTTGGGTGGTACTTGATCACTGTTTTGACAAGGACGCCATAATAGTTTGTCGAGTTAATTAACCTAAGAGCCAGCTTAATTTTGATTATAATGGGAAACTAAACCTTTAATTATTGGTTTGTTTCTCAGGTCTCATGTACTGCAACCTAAAAATAAATTTTTAAACCCCCTCTTTTTTCTTTTTTTCTTTGGTGGGGTTTGAACCAAACCTATCTACGTTTTTTTGGTTTTTGTTTTTGTTTTTGTTTTTTTTTCCTGAAAGGAAAGTTATAGGAGGTCAAAGTAAATAACATGAAGCATGGACGTTTTCGCGTGGTATATGTTATATATTTCTTGTTATATGTACTTCCCGACCAATACAAGGAGAGCAATTCGACTCCAAAACTTATACCGAGGAGAACAAGCCTTCTAATAACCCACCTGTTAATCCATCTAGTTGTTTTGTCCTATACATGCACATTAGTATTAAAAAATGTTTGAGGTGTAAGTGGCGCCATTTGTGCGTCTTATCTGTTATTATATACTAGTGTAAAGCATGTATTATGCATATGTGGGACAAATTTGAAAATATTTATATAAGTAGAGAAAAATTAAAATAACAGGCAAAAAAAATATACATAAAAAATCCAAGAACAAGGTATGGAAAAAAATCAAAAAGATAAAAGGATTAAAATGAAAGAAATTATCAATACGAAGAAGGATAAAAAAAAAAAAAACAAAGAAGGATTAAAATGAAAACAAAAACAAAAAACAAAAAAACAAAGATCCCGGAGAAAACGGAGGACCAAAAAATTAATATAGAAATTAAAAGGACCAAAATTTAAAAAAAATGATCCAAAAAGAAAATAAACAAAGGACTAAAAAAAAATTTTTGATCCGAAAGGAAAATTAAAAAAAATGACTAAAATGAAAAAAAAAAATCCAAAAACA
This sequence comes from Ficus hispida, assembly GCA_025413025.1. Taxonomy (NCBI): domain Eukaryota; kingdom Viridiplantae; phylum Streptophyta; class Magnoliopsida; order Rosales; family Moraceae; genus Ficus; species Ficus hispida. The sequence continues at coordinate 19,838,013 of CM046363.1, forward strand.
AAGATGAAAAGTAAATACAAAAATTTCTCGTTTAAAACAAATCGTTTTAGACGAAGGGAGACTACAACACTACTTTTATATGTATAGATATATAATGGGTTATTCAAGTTCATTCAAGACCACTGATTAAAATATAGATATAAACGATACATTCAAAGTAGCTTGTAGAATCTAAACTGGAAACCGGATCACTAGTTCTCGAATCCTCTGAATCCAAGCCAAAATAACTTTTCTTTAGTTTTTGTTTTTTGTTTTTTGTTTTTTGTTTTTTAACATTTGTTGGAAACCAAAGAATTAAGAATACATTATATCTCCCAAAAAAAAAATAAAAAATAAAAAAATTGCTTATATTACATGTTCACGTTATAGATGGAAAAGATCCTTTGGAAAGCAACTTGTCGAGGATTAACAGTAGCCTCACATGGGCGGTAGGGACCTCCTTTTTTAAATTATTTGGCCGCTGCAACACATGTTGGTAGTAGGATGCACTAATTTAATGTCCGTACGTTACGTTAAACAGAAGAGAAAAATAATAAATAAATAAATAAGAAAATTAAATAATATTTAATAATGATAGTTGATTATAATAAATAATATAATTATAATAAGTTTCAAAAAAAAAATTTAATAGTTCTCATTATATTTCCATTCCAAACCATCATCACTGTAAGCTAAAAATATAAATTAACATAAATCAAAAAATAAAAAATATAAATCTAGGGGAAAAAAAAAAAGCTAGAAATAACTTATAAAAATAAAAAACAAAACAAAAGAAAGCATGTCATATATATATTTTACTCCATCTATTTTGTCTTTAATTTTTTTTTTAGGATCTCTCTCAATCATAAAAATATAAACTAATAATAATAATAATAATATAAAAAAAAACTTTTCTCTGGTGATGCAGAGATAAAAATAGAGAAATAAAAATGATACGATAATTAAAAATAAAAATAGAAAAAAACTAAAGAGAAAAAAAACTCAACAAGGGAAAAAAAGATTAAAGAAAAACAACAAAACCAAAAACAGATTATATAATTTTTTTTATTTACTGTTTTTTATAAAAAATAAATAAATAAATAAATAAATTTCAGTTAGATTATATATATATATATATATATATGCAAAACACAAAAATAAACTATAGCTTCTAAAAAACAAAACCCAACAAATGAAAAGGCCAAAAAAACCAAGCACAAATCAAAAAAAAGAATAAAAAAATTTTGAAAATTAGAAATGAGGAAACAAAAATCATTAAAAATTATAAAATAATAAAAATATGAAGAAAAGATGAATAAAAAAAACTAAACTTTAAAATTTAAATATTAGAAAGCAGAAAAAAAAAACTAAAAAGGTGAAAAACAAGATTAAAGAAAAACAACAAAATCAAAAATAGATTTTATTATTATTTTTGTTTATTGTTTTTTATAAAAAAAATAATAAATAAATAAATTTCAGTTAGATTATATACATACAAACATTACACTTTAACACATCTTTAATGAACAAAATCAAAAATACACATTAAAAAAGTAACAATATCTAGTTATTGTAGCTATTAGAAAAAGTAATTATAAAAAAAGGATAAAATCATCAATAAATAATTTTAGAAGGACAAAATTGTCCCAACACTGTAGAAAGCTGTAAAAGTAACCAAAGCCGAAGGGTAAAATTACCAATTGACGAAAAAAATATAGGATAAAATCGGAATAATATTGTAGTAAAGGAAAAAAAACAACTACAAAAGAAGGGCAAAATTATCTATTAATAATTTTATAAGGACAAAGTTATCTCAACACTATATCAAACAGTAAAAGTAACTAAAATCCAAGGGTAAAATTGTCAATTGACCAAAAAAAAGAGTAAAACTGGGAAAATACTGTAGCAATGGAAAAAAATAATTAGTAATGAATGACAAAAAAGTTATTATATGGTAGAAAAAGTAAAAGTTACTGTAGATTACTGTGAATTACTGTGCATTATTATAACTAAATAATCGAAAAAAAATAAAAATAAAAATAAAAAAGCAAAAATCACTGTGGAACACTATAGAAAAAACAGTAAAATCCTTCCTCTACTTTAGTATATTATTATAATTTGATATTATTATTATTATTATTATTACATATATATATATATATGGTACACTTTATGTTTAATATTTGTAAATATTTGACAAAAGCCTAACCAAAAGAAACTAGAGATGAAGCACAAAACGATGGGTGGGGAATCATAAAAGTGTTTCAATAACGCATAATTTGATATTATTATTATTATTATTATTACATATATTACGTTTAAATATTTGTAAATATTTGACAAAAGCCAAACCAAAAGAAACTAGAGATGATGTACAAAACGTTGGGTGGGGAATCATAAAAGTGTTTCAATAACGCATAATTTGATATTATTATTATTATTATTATATATATGTACATTTACGTTTAAATATTTGTAAATATTTGACAAAAGCCAAACCAAAAGAAACTAGAGATGATGTACAAAACGTTGGGTGGGGAATCATAAAAGTGTTTCAATAACGCATAATTTGATATTATTATTATTATTATTATTACATATATATGGTACATTTTACGTTTAAATATTTGTAAGTATTTGACAAAAGCCAAACCAAAAGAAACTAGAGATGATGTACAAAACGTTGGGTGGGGAATCATAAAAGTGTTTCAATAACGCATAATTTGATATTATTATTATTATTATTATTACATATATATGGTACACTTTACGTTTAAATATTTGTAAATATTTGACAAAAGCCAAACCAAAAGAAACTAGAGATGATGTACAAAACGTTGGGTGGGGAATCATAAAAGTGTTTCAATAACGCATAACTAGAGCTAAAATATCTGCTGCCCCTGTTGTCAGCTTTCTTTTTTTTTTTTTTTTTAAATCAATTACTTGTGGCCAAATTTTTCTTATGGGAAATTAGGTGTCTGTTATGTGTTCATATCACTTTTGTGCTTACCTCTGCCTTTCATCCTCCTACTTCGACTTCATTTCGTTTTTAAATTTAACTATAATTAAATAATAAATTTAACTGTAATTAAATAATATTTTTTTATTTCTGTTTTTATTTTATTTTTAATTCATAAAAGTTATAATTAATTTAAAAAAATTAATTATAACTTAAAAATTTTATCTCCAACTAACAAATCAAACGTAATCTTACACCCTATTTTTGAGTTTACTTTTACCCAAAAAAACAAATAAACAAACAAAAAACAAAACAAAACAAAACTTTGGGTAAGAATTCTACTTTTATCTTTTCACGAGATATCATTATTCTAGTCTTTGGACTAATTTTTAATAGTATGATACGAGTGTTTATTTTCAAAACTTATCACAATCATTATCAATCATAGATTGACAACTAAAAAGTTAATTTAATAGCTATAACATTATCAATATCTCCGTACCACAAGATTTAAAAAGAAAAGAAAAAAAAAAAAAAACTATTCTTTAGTGCAAAACCAAACTATTCTTTAGTGCAAAAACAGTTTTCCCCTGCAAGTACTCCTCAATCGGACTAGGCAAAGATGCTTGTATGTTTGGCTAAGTAATTTCTTTTCTGTCAAACATATTCAAACCACAAAATGCTCCGACCAATATTTTGTTTTTTTTCCCTTTTCTCTAAACATATCTTCTCCAAGCTTTTTTTTTTTTTTTTTTCCTCTCTTTTTTACTGGAGTTAAAGCGCCCTCTCTAGTCTCTCGAGCTTCGTTCAAAAAATGAGATTTTTGCTCTCTAAACATATTAATTTAACTCCAACTAAATATATTTTTTTAATTAAATTTTTATTTTAAAAAAATAAAAATAAAAATTTAATTAATTTTAAAAAAATTAATCAACTCTAATTTAAAAATTTTAACTTTAACATGTAAACAGACACTTAAAATAAATAATTTTGCTAAGAAGTCTGCACTTTTTTTTTTTTTTTTTTGAGAGGGAGGGAGAAACTTTTTTTTTTTTTTTTTTTTGTAAGTCTGCACCGCACTTCAAGTCCTTGAACTTGAAGTCAATGTTTGCTGCCCCAAGAAGCAGGACAAAATAAAAAATGAAAAAAAAAAGTAAATAAATAAAATAAACAAAACTTGTTAACATAGCTCTAGACTATGTTAGCCAAGGAGTGGTCCTCCACCTGTACGTGGAAAATATAAATAAATAAATAAATAAATACATAAAGTTGATTAGTCATCCTCATTTCAATCACTCAGCGACCATGCGATAAGGACCTAGTGATAGCTTATCAAGCTAATCAGGAACCTCAATCTGATATTTTCCTTTCTTTTCTTCTTTTTCCTTTTTTTTTTTTTTTTAACGACCGTCTATCATCCACTTGCGCTCAATATTTTTGATCACCAATTGGACAGATCAATATATGACCTTATAAGTTCGTTTGACTAATTCATAGGACCTCGTGGAAATATAGAAATCGTGAAATATATATATATATATATATTTTTTTTTTTTTTTGTGCTCGTATCCCCTAATTTTCTTCACATACGTCCTTTAAGCCTCTATTTAGTTAATCAATTTGACTCAAACTCAACTCAAATTTTTATTTTATTTTTTTTCTGAAAAGTCAATGAAATTTATAATTATTTTTTAAAATGTCAATTCAATTTAAATTTAAAAATTTAATCTCATCTCAAACTCAATTCATTCACCAAACGAACCGTAAGTTTTCGAGAGAGAAATTTTCTTATTTGATAATCAATAAGAAGAAATAACTAAAGTTTTAACTAATTTAAAAAAAAAGTAAATAATTTAAATTTAAATATTTTAACTCAAACATGCCAAACAAAAATTTTAATATTCACAACCCCTCTCTCTAATTATATAAAAACGTTGTTTCAAGTGAGTCAACAGCTTATTCATTAAAATTTTCCAGTACATAATCTTTTTTTTTTTTTTTCATCCGAAAGCGGAGATTTATTAAACTCTATACCTATCATAAAATAGTCAAAATTTTCAGATAAAGCCGTAAATCTATTTGAATCCGCCTAATGTAATCTATTATTGTGTTTGTTATAGTGATAATTAATTTCACAATCCATGATATATTAATTTCATTTTTTCATCTGGCCGAATCAAACATCACATGCAGCTGCTTCTACTTTAGTAGGTAATCTGATTATTACAATTTTCTTGCGGCGTAAGAAACAATTAACAAAGTTTAATTACATAAAAAAGCAAAGTCATAGATAATGTGTGCATATATAGTGTGTATATATACATATATACATACATACACCCACACATATATATATATATATATGAAGCTGCAAAACACATAAATGGATATTCCAAAGTCCAAACTGAATTGAGAGTTCACATGAGATGTACCTTATTTAAATCATATAAACACAAATGCTTCTCTCTAAAGTGCTTTTATTAAAAATTTAGCCCCTGTATAAATAAAGCTGGTTTCAGGACTAATCAGCAGTTTTGAAATCGATGAGCCGCTCCTATTAATTCTAACCCCTTGATTAGCGTGCTTCATGTGGGTTCATTGTCCCTCTAATTTAGCAATTAGCGGGCCTTGCTCTAGAACCATCTCATGTTTTCTTGCGTTTCTCGAGTCTAAGCAATTCCGACAATTAAAAATATTTAAAATATTTATTTCTTCCTCCAACAAAGGGAATATGCCACCTGACTTTTTTATCATTCTATTATTATTTCAAATATGTGCAGGGAAAGTCTATATATATATATAATACAGGGAGGGATTATTATCTGACATCTTTTTTATACGATATTTGTAACTTTTTTGTAATACACTATACTGATCAGATAATTTTAATATTTTCAACTAATATCATATGATGAGATTTTAAATAAGAAATTATTATATTACAAAATTTTAAATAAAAAATTAGATATGAATCAATTAATTATTATAAATATTTAAATAGAAAATTAAAAGTTGAGATACAAAGACTTAGCACAATATATGATTCGTGTGTACAACCTAAATGCTGAAAGTCAACTACTAAAATGATGCAATTACATTGGGGGAAACACTTTTCTAGAGGCTCATGTTTAAGTCAAACATGAGTACTTTGAATTATTGGCATGGCAATTCAATTTTGAAATACAATTATGAATGAGCAAAAAGAAAATAGTATAGATATCTTACAATAATTTACAAGAAATTTGACTTTATTTGAGGAGAGACGGCGTGATATAACTTTGAATATTTAAGAGGAATTAATTCTTAAAAACATGTCTAAAGAGAAATTACAAAAAGTTAATAGGGCCCACTAAGAGGCAACATCTAATACGTAAGGGATATCCTTCCAAAACTGCCGACTAGCTGAAAATTGAATGGCCAAAGCTCCTTAATTTGCACGCAAACAGGGTGACTACTTGTAATATATATATATATATATATGTATAGAGAGAGAGAGAGAGAGAGAGAGAGAGAATAGTAATATGCAAGTGAAATAGACTGGTCTCGAAGGAACATACAAGCAAGTAAACAAATTACGCCTGACTGTCTGGAACAAGCCTTTGTCCACTTATAATTCACTTGCCAAGTGTTTATGAAAGTGACTTGATACATACAAGTTATATAAAAGATTAGACATTCAATGATACGTGTAACCTAGACAAACTGGCAAAATACAATGCTGTCTAATGATCTTTATTAAAAAAAAAAAAAACGATCTAAACTGTTAAAAAATAAAAATACAATTTTACTATTGACTGTCACCCTATTAAAAAATTATAAAATCTTGAAAAAATAAAAGATCGTTTTCAAGTCTCATCTAATAGTTGAAAATTAAAGGCATGTACATTCTTGAAATAAAATCAGAATATTATTCAAAGTTATTACAATGCATCTTTTCTGTTACTGGGAAAATAAGTAAGCGAAATAAATGAGATAGATCACTTGCAATAAAAATAAAATATCAACATTATTCGTCACTTATTTTAGGGGGAAAAAAAGCATTAAATAGGTGATAAACGTGAAATGTGAGGTATTATATACGACTTTAGTATATTTCTTTCTTTATTATTGTTTTTTTTTTTTAAAGAATAATTTGTTCTAGTTAATTAGATCTTTAATTCATTGGCTGGAGGAGGCAAAAATGTTTTAAAAAAGGAAAAAAAAAAAGTCGCAATTTTAATGTCGTATAGAAATGGGAATAAGAAAGCTGGATCCAAAGGAAAGACATTCTAGAAGCATGGTCTAAGAACTACCAAACCAAACTTATTGGACAAGCAGAGAAATCCAACGGAACTTATCAAATGAGTTACCTAACTATTAGAGCACATGGGACCATTGACTAGGAAAGTGTCGCTCACGAATAGGATAACTTATCAAACTCTTAACTCAATACCGTACATACTTTTAACTCACCTTCACGATTTTTGACCTCTGGTTCTCAAATCTAACCATAGTTTTAACTCTACCCACTGTATCATGGAATCTTTGTGTACCACTCTCTGTGTCTGCACTCCGGACCCAGAATATTTTAATATAAAAAATTTAGAGAGTGAGAGGGCACTTGGTACCCCACTTAAATCAATAATTCAGCGTGTCGGTTCCACAGAGTTTTGATGGCTGATTTTGTCCTTTTTAGGAGAGGATAATACTTGCTGTTTTCTCAAATTTTCTGGCCTCAAGAAAAGTGGATAATGAGTGTGATTTCAATCAAATTCGAGCCCAATGTTAACCGGACAAACCCACATGGTGGGGGTTTCATCGACTCCGGACATCTGGAACCGAGTTTAACAATATTTTAATCATCATACACTTAGATAGACAATCTAAATCTTATAATAACAATCTAACTTTTATTTTTTTTAAATTTATTATTCATATAGTTTTATAATTTAAATTTTAAACATTCATAATTTTAAATAAATAAATTTAAATAAGATGATATTTTTTTATATAAATTATATAAATTTCAAGATAAATAAAATAAATTCTATATTAATTTTTTTAAAATATATTTTAAATTTTTATATTTTTTTAATTCAAACAATTTAAACATTTTAAAAAATATACCAACAATCTAAATTTAAATTTTATAATTCAAAACTTAACAAGTAAACACAAGCTAAGACGCATGGAAGAGCTTTACTGTGGATGATTCAAAATCCCACAAATGTCTAGTGAAAAAAGACAAATAGGTGTGGTAAAAAGGAGAAAAGGAAGCCAAACTTTAGACCAAAAAGGCGAAATTATACAGTACAGCAGTTCCATGATTCCCTCTCTATGTTGCTGATAAGCATTTTACGATCTGTCAATTTATTTGAAGAGATTAAGGAGAAAAGGACATGCAACAAACTTTGTGAAACTCCGTATGCATCTGCGACTGAAATGCAGAATGGAAACTTATCAAGTAATTAAATTGATACTTGTGGTGCAGATTAATAGAGAAATTTGCAACAGAACTGAAAATAGACTAAACACTGTTCGTCGTTGAGAATCAAGACGGATGATAAGCCCACTCGTCCTCGTATATTCAGTCAAAGACTGTTAAGATGATAAAAATACATGAACAATTCATCTCGCGAGTAGAATATAAACCCTTTAACATGTTCATGTAGAAAAACACTGTTGTCGACTACATGGATATCTCTATTCTCTTGTGGAGGTTTAAGTCTAATGGTGGGCCTTACCTTGATAAATGTGCCTTGTAAGTTGGGAAAGACTTTCCCATAGCGTGGAATCTTTTTCTTCAATTCACATTTCTATTCTTACAATATATCAGATACTCTGCGTTTTTTGTTACATTTCTAGAATGGAATCTATACATATAAGAGAGGGTATATATCAAAGCATATGCTTAGTAGGTGGACCTCAGTTTAAAAGATTCAAAGAGGACAAAATCCTTTTCAAATGTAAAGAATAAGAATTAGCTCAAAGATGGGCATTTCTCAGAGCATGTGAAAGATTAACAAAACATGAGATTCCAAAACTCAGCATATCCATATATCCAGCGTTATTTCTCATTTACAAAAAGTAGATAAAAGTTGCATCGAAATAGCAAACACGGCACTAGTACAGTAGCAGTCCTTTAGCTTTCTCACTTCCTTGATCTTTTCTACAGACCCAGTAAAAGAAAAAAAAAAAAAAAAAAAACACATAAAAAGAAGAGGCGGAGAAAGCCAGGATTCTCATCAGTCTACCGTATCTACAAATCTGATATTTCCTCTGAGGTTACCAAAAAAGAAAAAAGGAAAAACACCCTTGAAAGAGTCTCACATGAAACTTCTCTTCAAACTCTGGTTCAGCTCTTCTCTCCAACGGAAAACTGGGTTTTTTTCAGAGCCATCCATCATAGTCTTCTATTTACTTTTGGACGTTATTACGATCTATGTACAAAGGTTAAACTAAAAAAGAAAAGAAATATTTATATAAACTGGCCTTTTGATTCTTGGGTTTAAAAAGTTTTTTTTTTTTTTTTTTTTTTTTTAAGCAGATCAGTCCATTGAACTTGTCTCTCCTCCACTTAGAATCCATGGGTGCCCTACATTATACACAGAACAGAACCAAAACAAGCTTAGTTACGATAAAAGAAAAAAAATTAAAAAAATAATATAAAAAGAGATTAAAGATCCCATTTTTATTTGCAGGGAAAGATTATAACAGAAGGAAAAAAAAATTCAAATATCTAGAATTTTTCCACAAAGATGACCAAGATTTGGTATTTTAGATCCAAGAAACCTTTTTTTTTTTTTTTTTTTTTTTTTTAAGAAACACGAGAGAAAAAGAAAAAGAAAAAGAAAAACTTACTAAGTGCTTGTTCAGCAGTTAATCTCCTGGAGACATCTCTGCAGATCATCTTCCTCAACAGATCTTTGGCCGCGGACGAAACCGACCTGAAAACCCTCGTCGGAAACCTCAAATTCCCTCTCAAAACGGCTTCAAAGATCTCCGTCGCCGACTCGCCATAGAACGGCGGAATCCCGGCCAACATGATGTAGAGAATGACGCCGGCGCTCCAGATATCAGCCTTCTCATTGTACTCCCTGCCCAGTAAAACCTCCGGCGCGACATAGTAAGGCGTGCCGACGACCCCCTCAACCAAACCGTCGTCGCCGAGCCACGCGGCGGAGCCGAAATCGGCGAGCTTGAGAGTTTCCCGAGAATCAAACAGAATGTTCTCGGGTTTGAGATCGCGGTGGACGACGCCGAGGGAGTGGCAATGGGAGAGGGCGCGGAGGAGCTGGGAGAGGAGGGAGGCGGATTGGGGCTCGGAGAGGGTGCAGTTGAGAATCTTGTCGTAGAGAGTGACGGGCTGGCAGAGCTCGAGGACGAGGGTGAGGAAGTCGTCAGTCTCGAACACGTCGAAGATGCGGAGGATGTTTGGGTGTGGGGAGAGAAGGGTCATGATCTTCGGCTCCTTGTCGAGGCAGGCCCGGTCGGTGGCATCTTTCAGGAGCCGCTTGTCGATCACCTTGCAGGCCACGAACTCCGACATCGAGGGGCTGAAACCTCGGACGATGGTTCCGAACCGGCCCCGACCGATTTCCTCGAACAGTTGATAGGCGTTCGTCAGGTCTTCGCACATTGTGAAAATTGGTTTTTCTTTTCTTTTCTGTGGTTTTGGTTTTGGTTTTGGTTTTGGTTTTGGTTGAGGGGGTGGGATTTGGGGGGGTTTTATGTATATATATAGAAATAGAAGAAAATAAGAGAAGACTGAGAGAGGAATGGTTTTTACGGAAAGCAGGAAATAGGAGTGGAATTCTAATAAAGAATTTCGGAATATTCTTTTCGGTGGGAGAGTTTCTTTTTTCTTTTTTCTTTTTTCTTTTGTTTGGGGTGTTAAAGCCAATAAAGATCCTACACGTGTCAGAAAGGCTGCTTTTTGATACGGTCTTCAACTGCCAACTGTCTTCTCGTCTTCTCTCCAGTATACTTCTCTATCTATCTTTCTTTTTTTCTTTTTTTTTTCTCTTAAAAAAAAATTATTAGTATTTCTCTACTCTTTTTTTTTTTTTCCCCTAACGTGAAATAAATTGAAAATTTTTAGGATATGATGTTCTATTTTATATTATTGATAAAAACCTGCTATTTTAATGTTAGATTGAATTTTTAATGATTTTATTAATGACTAGAATAATAATGTGTTGGCGTTATAAATTTTTAAAATAGATATTTTTTAACTCAGACTATTATTAGGCTAATCTAACGATTAAAAAACAGTTCATAGTGATAATATTTAATAAGATGGCTTTATAGAGCCTTGTATGAGAGAAAAATGACATCTGATTTCATATGGTAAACTTGAATAAAACATTTAAAAGAAAAATAATATACACCGTACTTCACAAACCAACTTTGAAAACAGTGATGAAGTTAGTTATTTTTTTCAATAAAGCCATGAATTAAACCAAAACTTTCAAAAATATTTTATGTTTGCTTTCTATTTTTCTAAATGAACTAGCTTGTAATATAATTTAATTCAGTTTTATGGTTTAGAGTTTAAAAAAATTGTAAATTTATATAATAGTATATTTGATTTTGATTTACTTGAGATACAAAATTTTAAATGCCGGTACTTAAAAATAAAAAAATTGTGTGAATTTTTTTAAAATCTTATCGATGTCACAAATTAAAAAAAAAAAAACTCAAGGTTAAAATTGTAAACTAGTTTATCATAGAGAGAATTATAAGTAATTAAATTTAAAGGTTAAAAAGAAAATTCTTAAAATCCGGTTAACATGCACAATGTGTGGAGATAATTCCCACACCCTCAAATTCCAGAAACCGACTCTTAACTTAAGGGGGTTATAAAACGCAACACAAAATACTAATTTCCAATTTGTGCTTTCGGATTTTTTTTTTCCCCCCTTTATTGCGATAATTGTTTAATCTCCAAAAAAAATTAAAAAAAATAAAAAGAAAAAGAAATCTCTTGTTAACCGTAAAATGCGGAAGATACTTTTAGAAGATTATAGAGCTCACGGATCACAAAACTTAAGGATTTTTTTTTTTTTTTTGTAAAATATCCTTAGTAAAATAATTTGAATAATTAACTCTTTGTGGGAGTTAGGTTCAACTTTAAATCAGAATAAATAACAAGATTCTAGGTTATTTATTTATTTATTTATTTGATGGGATGTTTTAATTTATTTTTGGCATCTTAAGATTGCGTGTCCTATATAATAAGTTTGGTTTAGAGGCTAAGCTAATGTCCAAAACCTTGGGTGGCCTTTTTCCATAAATTAAAGAGTAATTTATCTCTCTTTTCTCCCCCGGCTTTCTAATAATCTTTCTTTAAAGGATTTTCTCTTTAACAATCTTCCCATAAAGAGTTTTAGGTTTCATCCATATAATACATAGATTTTATTACATAGAGTACTTTCATCAATTGAAAAAAAAAAAAAAAAAAAAGCCGATAAAACTACAAACCAGTATATCAGAAACAACAACCAATTGGGGGTTTTTTTAGGGAATCAATTATGTTATTTCCTTTTATTTAAGATTACGAAGAAATAATGCATATATGATAAACAAAAGACGTCTACACAATTACATAGGGGATATAACATAAAGCACCACCATTTTTTTTTTCCATCTGTTTTAACAATGCTTCAGGTCCTCATCCCCAAAATCAGTTTTTTAATCATTATTAACATTGATATCACATTTGATTTTATCATATAGTCTGAGTCTCTCCATTCTCAAATTAAAAAAATAATAAAATAATAAATACTCAAATTGACAAAATATTTGCACAAAAACTTAAAAAAATAAATAGTGAAAAAAAAAATCCTAAAGATCTCTTTTTTGTGGGGAAAAAAAAATATTATTGATGTCATTTGTTCTCTCACATCTATTTATATTGAGCCAACTTAAGATCAACTAATAAGATGGAACGACCTAATCTAATTTAATATTCAAATAATGAATCTAATTTAAGGTTTGAGGTGCGCAGCCTAAAAATTATTCAAAGAAGACTTCTGATTGTAGCCACTGAATATCAAATCTGAGGACGTAAAGAATTAATGATTTTCTTACCACTATACCATTGACGGTATACCGAATTTGTTTCGAGCGTCACTTTTACAAGCAAAAGAGAGAGATTGGAGATACAAGGACTAATAGGAAGAAAAAAAAAAGATTGCACAGGGCAATGATTTAGGGCCACAATACAAAAACTATGCCCTAAAAAATATCAGTGAACTTAATATCACTCACTAATATAAAATATATCACATAATATGGGATCATCAGTGAGACCTACTTCTTATTAGTGTGATGTTAAATATTATTGATGTTCTTTAGTATTTTTCAAAAACTATTTATTCTTCGTTCTTATTTTTAATTTCTTTTAATTTTTGGCTGAAACCTTACCTATAACGTCACCAATAAGTTTTTTATAGCTGCGTAATTGAATTATTGTACATATCACCACCTTCTGCCAAGTGGCAAATTAATTTATGATTGTGCCATTGTTCAATAATGGGTCTGTTATTGTTTTTTTTTTTTTTTTTTTTCTCCATACAGAGTTTGACATCACCACCATTTCCATGCATGCCAAATGCCTGTATTAACTTATCATTCAATCTATATGGTTGAGATATATATAACAAATATTTTGCCATTAATTATGTGAAAAAAAATTATTATATTTTATCAAGGTGTTTACCCTTGATGTATCAAAGAGTAGAGTCACTCATAATTAAGTGGAGATTTTTATTTTTAATAAAAAAAAAATTTTCTCGATTTTATCTAAAAAAATTTTGAATTTATCCTTATTCTTGTTAAAAATTATATCATTTAATATATATTTTCACCGAAATAAGCTGAATATATCTTATTTACATGCATTAATGATGTTTTTTCCGTAGACACTCAAGAGCATATAGAGCCATCATTACATTTTGTCAATAACAGAAGAAATAATTCATAAATTAGGGTGTCCAAGTAGCAGAGAATTAAGTAGTGAATGGCATGGATGACTTCTCAAATGTCACTGTCTGCCTTAATGGTGGAGGCTGCCGTGGTCCAACCAAAGTTAAGAGTAGTTTTTGTAGGAATTATTGTCCATTTCGATCGTGCCAACGTCTCTGTCCCCCGTCACACACTCTCATTACTAGCTTCATGTTCCCCTCATCTACGTGCTCAATCCTTGATAACATGGAAAATAACAATGATAATCCCATTTTCATCTCTCTATTTATTTTTATTTTTTTTTTTTTTCCACCCTTGAAAGAGCCATTTTATGTCCTTTTTAGTTCTTGTTTCGCGTCGTTATCGCATAGAAGAGTTGTCCATGTATGTCATTTTATAATATTGATAATAAAATATTTTTTAAATTATCACGATTTGATTTATGATTATTCATTTTAACAATTTACAGCGACATAAAAAACTCCGATCAAATATAGAAAAATTAATTTAATAATTAAAACAACAATTCTACCTATTTGCAAAATAAGATATCCTAATGGATAAATATGTATTTTAAAAGTAAAAGCCTTTCGCGTATAGATATTCTAATAGTAACATATGTATTTAAATGTTAACTTTGATCATATAATTACATCAAAATAAAATTATATACAAACATAACGGAATTTAATGCGTATGCAATGGTGTAAAACAAAGTTATATTATATCATAAGATACCATAACATTCTCATTAAAAGCAACACTAAAACTCAATGCCCAGTAATATAGAGGGGAAAAGTTTTTTTTTTATTATTATTAAAAAAAGAAGAAGAAGAAGAAGAAGAAAAAGGATAATGAGAAGGTCCATTTATAGCCTTTAAATTAGCATTTCATGTAGGCGGCCACATAAACTGAAATAATGAATCACTTGTGATAACGAAACGTATGAGGATCCCTCAAAAAAAAAAAAAAAAAAAAAAAGTATGAGGATTTCTCACTTGGGCAGTAGCTAACAAAGGGCATCAAAGTTTTCCTTTGGTGGGGACACTTTTTCTTAATTGTCACGCATGCATCTTTTGCAAGGCCAGTACTTTTTGCAAAAACCTATAATAACTTTTTCTGTGCCTTTTCATTATTTTTTCTTGTTTTGAGTTATCATTTCATGAAAACTACATTATAAGAGGGTGCTCCTTGTCCCCCCCAAAAAAAAAAAAAAAAAAAAAAATTATTAGAGGGTGCTCTATATTTAATTGAATAAGTGACAACAGAACAAACAGCTTTGTAGAAATAAACAAAGAAGGAAATTTTGAGATTTGGTTCTTTGGAGCCTAACTTTTTAAGATATGAATCTTGATTTTTAATTCATCACTTTAGGTTTGTTAGTGGATTTGGTTTTTTGGATTAGCCACTTGCTGGACGGTTCAAGGTACAAAGCAGGACAATCACTTTTCCTTTTTTATAAGACATGAAGGGATCTTTATTTCCCTAATGTTTCTCAACTCTATTGATCTTGTTATTTTTCATTAAAAAATTATTGTTTTACTGAATCATATGTGTTTTTTTTTTTCCCCTTTCAATTTACGGCGGGATAAACCCAAAATCTCCTCCTAAGATCCCCAATCCATCCAAAACAACCATTTTCACACTTAACGGTTTTAAGTTTATTATTATTATTAAGGGAAGTCGAGAAATTGCAATATATAGATTATTTTAGCAAAATATTTGTGATAAATAATACATTTTAAAATAATTAAAATAAATAATATGGTTACCATAAATAATTGATATACTCTAATATTTATAAAGTAAATACTGTTAATTTGTTTCATATATTTACTTAAAATACTTTTAAATTTGTTACTTTTTTAATTATTGTAAAAAAACTATTTACATCTTTATCTCTTTTTAAGTATACTGTTAAGCTATCTTCCTATCAATTATCATTACCTTGATATAAAATACTTCTTTTGTTTTTTTTTTTTTTTTTTTTTTTTTGTAAGATATAAATCAATCATAATCCTACAGAACTATACTCTCTTTTTAGAAGATAAGGATCAGTATGGCATAGACTTGGAAAGAAAGGGAAATATTTTGTAAGCTATGTTTTTTTTTTTTTGTTAATAATATATTATTATATCTAACTAAAGCTTATATTATGTACACCAACTTAAGTAAGAGCGTTATATGTACTTATCAGTTTGGACATATGATAATAGTATCCCAATACGCAAACCAGAACAATAACAGCTTAGAATTTTTTTTTTTTTACCCAACCCAACCTTTTTTTTTAAATAAAAAAAAAACCATTTACTTTAAGCTGATATTGTTCTGTCATGGAACCCACTAAAAATTCTGCAAATTAAATATATATATATATCTTTATTTATTTTTATTTATCAGTTATGGGGTTTATTTCATACGCTTCAGATGGATCTTTTTGCTATTTTATTTTTTAATTATCATACTGATGAACTATGTTACATCCCAAGATTCTTTCGAATATAAAAATCTTAAATACTCGTCACTTGCAGAAGCCAGAAAATGAGTGTGTGAAGTAGAAATATTATAGACTAATTGCAAAAAAAAAAAAAAAAGATCTCTTAGAAATAATAAAAAATAAAAAACCTTATCAGAAATAAAATTGAATGAAGTAACTGGAATTCTTATTAAAATAAATTTAATTCGTTCCATTAACTTATTATTTCATATTTTGTGTTTCTTATTTCTTAATAAAAAAATACACTCTTCATTAGTATATGTTTAGAGCATGAAATAATAGTTTTTTCTGTTTCTTAATTCTTATATTAACCATTAATTATGTATGTTTTTTTATGTAATGAAGAGGTGTAACTTGTGCAAGTTACATTAGCTCATTCATAACAAAAGCATGATTCTTTTGGTCCTCCGGCCAGCTATATCCCATTAAAAAGCATGCTTCTTATTGCTTTCTTAGTAGGTTTTTCCTCTTCCTTGAAATTAGGTGCTTTCTTAGTAGATATTGCATGCCTTATATAATACTATAATAAGTAATAACCAACTATCACTATATATATATATATATATTATATTTATATTTATATACATGTATAGAGTACAAAATGTGTGATACATACCTGATGGTGTGGTGAACATAAAACCTTAATTTTTAAAAGTTACATCACTAGCTATGTTCTCCAACTTAAAAAATTAACCCATGGTATCTATTTTCCCTCCTCATATATATTTTCTTTAGGTTTTTTTACATTGGTGGACCCATAAGTTATGACATAGTTGTAACCTATTGCTTGTTGACCTTTTAATTTTAGTAATTATTTTTCCCTAAACTTATAATTTTTTACGTTAAAGAACATTAAAGGTTTTCTTTAATCAATGATAATCCAAATTTGTATTTTGAAAAAAAAAAATTCAAAATTTTCTATTTTGATATAATTTAATTAACATATTAAGCACGATAAATTTAGACGAAGTAGATTAAAATAAGTATTCATCCTCCTAATTAGCGATTTAGGTACAAATCAAGTGTCGATTTGCATTAAAGAATCAACAATGTTATTAATGGGTTAAATTATTACATATTTTTAAGTTGCAAATGTAAATTGTCAAAAATTACAAATTCAAAATATAAATTGTAAATGTCCAATACGATGTAGTGGTTAAAAAAAAAAAGCCTTTTTTTTTTTCCATCAAACAGAGAATAATTAACTAAATATTGGATGCCAAAGGAGACAAATTTCATGAAAAAAAATCCAGTCTTTTCTATTGCATTATTGGTTGTCATTTTTCAATGAATTTCTTAGTTCACATAAAACTATACTAATGTCACTATCATGTAAAAAATTAATTGCCGTATTTTATTTGTTCTCACAATATTATAACAATGAATCCAATCAATTAACGGGATGACGAGTATTTTCTTTTTGTTTTCCTTCCATTAGAATTTAAAAATAAAATAAAGTTGGGGTAACTATCATGGGGCATTAAATAAGCAACATTATTGTTTTGATTGAATAAATATGCAGCATTATAGATGTGTGTGTGTATATAATATATATGTATGCCTGTGCAGTTTAGATGTTACACACGTCACGCTAAAACATTATGTTATGGACAACTAATCCTAGGTTTGAATTGTTTTTGTTGTTGATTAACACGTCTTAGAAAAAAAAAATTGTTGATTAGCATAATTGTCTCGCTATAGAATCTTGTTAATCAAAGATTCTTATGTTGAGTGGCTTAAAAAACACAGATTCTTGTATCGAAATTAAATAATTTCCGGCTCCTGAATTGAAAACTGTAAAAAAATTAAATTAATAGTCCTTTTTTTTTTTTTTTGTGAAAAACAAATAAAAAATTAATTAACACACTCGTTCGTCGGCAGTATACAGATGGGCCCAAATCCGCACGGGCTAGTTAACTTTTCTTTGGGCCATGGCTGATTTCTGGGCTTTCGTTTGTCCCTCGAAAAATATAATCAAAAATTGGGCCCAAGATTTGAGCCCAATCCTTTGAAGAGGCAATCCAGTAAACCCTAATCCTAGTTCTTAAACAAAACGTTGTCGTTTGTCTTCCTCTGAAACCCGTCTTCGTCTCTTCCTCTTTCCATTTTCTTAAACCTAGACTCCCCCAAATTCCCAAACCCTAAATCCCAAATTTCTTGTAGTTTTCTTCTTGGACCTGTCTGTGTGATTTGTCCCCTTCAGAAGGTTCCTCCGATCGTTAATTTTTTGGTAGAAATTCATCAGGTAATTGATTGAGAACTTGTAAATTGTTTGAAATGGTTGATTTCTTAGTCGTCGCATTTAAAAAAAAAAAAAAAAAAAGGATTTGAACTTTGAAATTGCTGATTTCGAATGCTGAGTAGGTGAAAAAGAATGCATGTTTGATTGTTTATTGCTTTGTTGGGTTTCTATTTTCTTTGATCCTGTCTTTACATTTCGCTCACTTTGTTGTTTTTGTGCTTTGTGTATCATAGTACTGTTTGGTTCCGGAGAAAATGTTGCGGAAAGTGAATTAACTACGTATCTTGATTTGGTACTTTAGAAAAACATGCAGTGGGAAAAGAAAGAACTTTGGTCCAATCACTTGTCTTTATGTTTTGAGCCCACTTTTTTTCCATCCCCTTGTCATTTTCTAGATGAAAATGGAATTAAATCTGTTGATCTGGTTTTTTGAAATAAATTACACAGAATTACAAGTAGAAAATTTCATGTGGGTGCTATATTATTTTAGGTTGAGGTTGAGTTCAGGGGAAGAGAAGAACACACTTTAAGGCCTTATCCGCTATCGATTTTGGTTATGTTGTTAAAGTAAAATGAGCTGCGGAAATTCTCTTCAATTAACGCGTTGACAAGATCGTCACGCTTTATTTCAACTCTTTAATTTATGAAGACAAAGGATGAAGATGTCACCCAACAAGCAATTAGTCGCCCTTGAGTGATTTTTTTTTGTTGTTGTTCATATCATTTGTTGATCAGATATTCCAATCTTGTAGGAACGGAGTTATGGCAATGAGCCATGGCAGGTCGTTTAGGAGCCATATAGTTGGTAGAGAAGTAGTCGGTTTGGTGTTGCGGCGAACATTTGCTGCTGCAGGGGGTAAAGCAAAGAAGGGGAGAGGTGGAGCTGCAGGTGATGGACCGAAAGCATCATCACTCGGCAAAGAAGTGATGTCAACAACTGTGGTTGGTGCAAATATTCTCAAAGACGGAGCTGATCCGAAGATCTTGGCAGATTCCGAGTACCCTGATTGGCTCTTCCATCTGCTTGATAAACGCCCCGCTTTGAGTGAATTGCGTAGGAAGAGTAAGGAAACTCTCTCTTATCAAGATCTCAAACGCTTGGTTAAGCTCGACACCCGAGCAAGGATCAAGGAGAACAACTCCGAGCGGGCCAAGAACTGATTAAAGATTAATCTTCTCTGTTTTTTTCTTCTTCAAGGCGTGGAATAAATATCAGCTGAACATAATGGAAATTACTAGTTTGCTGATGTTTGTTGTATGAATCCAATTCCCATTTTGGCGGCTTAGTGGGGAGTTGGATTACACTCCCTTGTCTAGTATGCCATATGAGGATGCTTTTGACTCTCAATATTGGAAACTCGGAATGCTTCCTCCACCCAAAAAAAAAAAAAAAAAGGTTTTGGGAATTTCATTGAAGCTGTGTTTTTGAGAAAGGTCGAGGTGTTTGTTTAGTGGACCTTTTTTTTTTTTTTTTTTTTGTTGGGGGGATAATATTATGAACATAAAACCACCATACATATTTTGGCATGTTTATTACTTGTGTAAGTAGAGGAAATATCAGTTTCGTGAACAAGCTTTATTGTAATGGCTTATGGTTCAGTATATTGAGCAGATTACGTGTGTGTGTGTGTGTGTGTGTGTGTGTGTGTGAGACGTTGTAAAACAAGTGGAATACTAGAAATTGGAATTTGTCAAAATGTAAATAAAGTTCAAAAGATATAAAAGAAAAGGAAGATTTTTGAGATAAGAAAGACCAGCAACTAAGATAAATAATGACAATTTAGTATACTTTCAAGAAAAGAGAGTACCAAACGGTGCTTAAAATTGTCAACTAAGATGGTCTTTTCAAGTTTGGAAAACAAGTGGATGTTAGGGTGTAAAGTTAAATTAAAAGATCTTTGTCTAAACCAAACACATGCTTAAGCATATATATATGTATATATTTATTGTTTTTATATAAACTTTTTGTGGCCAAAATCCAGTGTCGGAAAGGTGAAGATTTTGCATAGTTTTTGGCTTTGAAAAGTGACCCTTCTTTGCTGGCTTTGTTCACAAGGTATAATCGACGGAAGATCTTCCTCCAAACAACCAAAGTCAAGAATTGCATTATGATGATATATCTTGACGTAAGCTCACTGTTGCGCCGACAAAGTTAATCAACAAGAATTGTCTCTAAATATTTCATTTAATCCACCATTTTAGAAATATATTACAAATTAATGCTCTTTATAATCCAAAATAAACGTACCACAATATTATTATTATTATTATTATTATTATGTTACAAAAAACGTGATAAAAAGTTTGTAGAAAATAAGTATAAAATACCATGAATCTAAAACTTTTTCTTTTCTAAATAACCATGATTATGAGGAGTACAAATGGCGTATTAGGTGCTTGTCCCACAATAAGGACACGTGGCAATGACTGCTTGGGATTCAGGGCAAAAGCCCTTTTGGCCTTTTTGTTTTGTTTTTTTTTTTTGTTTTTTTTCCTGTAGTGGTGGCGCATGTAATTTTTGACCTTTGGACACACTCCACAAGTGTGTGTTTGGATATATCTAGTTTAGCCTTTTGCAAGCGAAGGATAAGAAATTACCAAGAAGCTTGACATAGATACACACAGATGAGTATATACATATACATATACATATATATAAATATAATATTTATGCATGATAAAATGGTGTCATCACAACTTGCTTTTAGACAAACCATTTAAAAAAAAAAAAAGGGCGTTGAAGAATTCTCCAATGGACAACCGCTTTAGTGATGAATTAGGGAGAGGCATTTGAAAGAAAGAAATGTATATAGATATATAGATATAGTAGTTGTGTTTTTCTGGCTTTTGCTTTTGAAAAACATGATGGTTTTTCTTGGCTTTTGAAATTAGAACCATGCGTTGTTTGATTGGACCACGACCGGGCGTATCTTCTCTTGGAGGAATGAAAAGACGCCCTCCTTTGACTCTGCCTCTGCCTCTTCCTCTGCCTTTGCCCTTGCCTTTCGCGTATGGCTTAGAATAGGAGTAAGCCAGAAACTAAACTCATTCGGCAAAAAAACGAAACTTTGAGAGAGAATAGAAGAGAGCGAGATCAGAAATAGACCATTCTGAAGACCAAAAAACCAAAAAAAAAAAATGGTGAGGACACCTTGTTGTGAAAACATGGGATTGAAGAAAGGTCCATGGACTCCCGAAGAAGATCAAATCTTGATTTCTTTCATCCAACGATACGGCCATGGCAATTGGCGTGCTCTTCCAAAACAAGCAGGTATCATATATATATATATATATATATATATTTCTATAGATATATATGTTATACGTGCGTATACACAAATAGATATAATTTCATTGAAGAAGCAACAAGTCTTGTCTTGATTTTGTGATCTTCTTCAGGCCTGTTGAGGTGTGGAAAGAGCTGTCGGCTTCGGTGGATTAACTATCTGAGGCCGGATATCAAGCGAGGAAACTTCAGCAAGGAAGAGGAAGAAACAATCATCAAACTCCATCAACATCTTGGAAATAGGTACTAAACATCCAGCTGTGCTCTAAATTTCCCATGAATTAACATATGACTTATGAAAATGTTAAACAATTTAATGCTAAAAACTAAATTAATAATTTTGTTGTTCACAGATGGTCCGCCATAGCGGCGAAGTTACCGGGAAGGACAGACAACGAGATAAAGAATTTCTGGCACACCCACTTGAAGAAGAAGCTTCAAACAAGTAGCTTTTCGACAGCAGCCACTAATCATAATAATAGTCATTTACTGATGAATAGTGATAACACCAAACACAACTATTCTCATGGTTTATTGTCCAAATATGCCATTCCCATGAACAGTTCTACAATTACGACACAACTTGGTTGCACCAACACAGCTATGGTTGTGGCACCGGATTTGGTACAATCTCTAGCAGTATCAAATGCTGATGGTCAACTTTCCGCGACATCAACGGCCAAAATGCAGCCGACCAAGGGAGATGCCATGTGGCGTGCATCGGATGGGGAACCAGAAATTCTACCGGCAATGACCAAGTACCCTACTGATCATCATAAGAGTCTTTTGGATCAAAACATGATCACAGAGAATTATTGTAGCAATATTGGTGGAAAGAAGGTAAATGAAGACATGGATTTTTGGTATAATCTCCTTGTGAAATTAGGAGAGCCGTCATGACTCGGTTGAGAATTGAGATCATTTTTTTTTTTTGTATGTTTGGCTTGAGAATTTGACTAGAACATTATTTGATCTTCTTTTTCAATTTTTCTTTTTCTTTTCTTTCAGTAGATTTTTATATGTTAGACAATTTGAAATTCTTGGCTTCCGGTTGAAATTGAATACTTGAATGGTAAAAGTTGGTAAGCTACAAATTTACAACTTTTTTTACTACCTTGTCATTTATTTTCCTTCTTTTACTTGAGTAAGAGTAACTACTTAGAAGGAGGTTCTTTTCCTTTTTTTCTTTCATTTTTTTTAAATAATACTTATTTGGAAGAAAATTTATAACCTCACATGTCTCCTTTTGGTATAATATTATTTGTTTTAAGTCTCATGCCCACACGGTTTTGCTCTTGAGCTCACCTAAAAGATCTGGTACTATTAGAATTTGGTCTCTTTACTTATGAACCATTACATATATCTATTCTCAAGTAATGTAGGATTGCACAACTTACCATTTTCTTTTAGGGACTAATGACTTACAAAAACGAGGTCTAAAGCTGACAATATTATACCAAAGAGATGCATAAGTCATTACAAATGGTATTAGAGCTTATATTTAACTGCAAGTGTAGCCAACGAGAACGTTGGACCCCAAAAGAGGGGTGATTGTGATAGTCATCAGTTCTTAAAAGGAAAGGGTAGGCTTGTATAGTCCTATATCACCTGAGAATGAATATATGTGATGGTTCATAAGTAAAGAGACCACCTCGTAATAATATGATGCCTTTAAGGTTGAATTCAAGAGAAAAATGGTGTAAGTACAAAATCCAAAACTGAAAATATGATACCAAAAAGAGTCATGGATTATTCCAAAATAAGTCCTCAATAAATAGTGAGCAAGCAGATCCACTTTACATGCCACCTAAATAGTAGACGATCACTTTTACACTCTATACTGACGAGGATGTTATTTCGTTGTTGTTGATCTATATCACAAGGGGACATTTTCATCACACCTTATCACCAATAAGAAATTTACATGTTAGTTTTTGTGTTACTTACTACCATATCATAAGGACACGCTTAATGAAAGAATAAGTAGTGATTTCTTTTCTTATCTAATCATGTATTTATTTGTAAACTATAAAAATCAGTGGACCTATATATATATATAGTGAATGAAAAAAAGAATGCTAAATCCCATCTTTTTTGATACTGATGCCCACAATGTCAAATTATTTATACACATTTAATAAGTTCATATATTATATGTAATTGTGTAAAATAATATTTTTATAATTACATTAATGATATTACTATTATACCATCTAATAAACAGATAAACATGAAATCAAGGTACTCATATTCTTTTACTTCTATTTCGAATCTCTTCATTACTTACTTATATTATCTAACTACGGTAAGAATAAATTGTGACTGAATAGTGATGATCATCACCCGTGACAACTGCTATTTTATCAAAATTTATAACGAGAAGTGTAACAAAAAAATAAAAAAATAAAAAAAAAGAGAAGAAAAAGGAGAAGAGGAGGAGAGGAACACGTTCACGATGGGACTCGAACCCACAATCTCCCGCTCCGGAGGCGAGCGCCTTATCCATTAGGCCACGCGAACAGGGAATGGCAAGTGGTCCATCATTTTAAAACAAATCCAATTAAAACGAGAATAATTTCAACTTCCCGGTGCCATTTAGCTTTTGTCATCTCACAGGTGAGAGAAGTACGAAGTTTGTCCAATTTCACAGTTGCAAAATCAAACAATTTCAAAAAAAAAAAATAATAAAAAAAAATCAAACACTTTCTAGGAAAATCGAAGCTTAAATCCCATTTAACCCTCACTTTTCCAATTCCAAATTCGTCAATCCTAAAGCAAAGCAAAATGACTTTCGCAATCTCCAATTCGCTTCACTGCCCCAAGCTCAAACCCCATCTTCCCCGGCGGAATTCCCTTTCCACTTTCCCACCCACTTTCCTCAGGTACCAAACTTTTCTCGGAAAATTTTTGGTGGATAAGTTGCGGTAGTTCTAGCTATCTTTCATTTCTATCAAAAACAAGAACTTTCTCCAACCTTCATTTGTTGTTGTTCAAATCACCAGATTTCCGACAAGGACATTGCAGTGGAAGGGAAGAGTAATCTGTGCCGCTGCTTCTGCAGCTGGAAGTTCTAGTCCCGACGGTGATTTGAATCCGTACGAGGTAATTTTTGTGCTATCTACTTGTTTATAAATCTTTTTTCCGTTGTTGCCGAATATTTGACTCAATGTTTGGTGTTTCTTAAGGTTCTTGGTGTTAGTCCAATCGAGGGGTTTGACTCATTAAGATGAAATATGCCAGAAAGCTGAAAGAGGCCGAAAGGTCTGGTGACGAACCTACTGCTGCCAAAGTGAGTTTCAACTCTCTCACTCTCTCTGTCTATATATGTGTGTGTATTGCTAGATTTTTCTCTTACTAAAATTTGGTTCTAAAGAAAGTGTAATTTAATATATTACTGTTACTATATGTAGCTAGTGAAGGCATATGACATGATCATGATGGCCCAGTTGCATAATCGGAAGAAAGGTGTGACCTTTGGTTCATTCAAGGTACAGTATTTATTTTTGACATAAATTATTACCATTTGGTTCATCCTCCAATGTCTTTTGTTATTGACGTGTGTGCAAAATGCAGGTGTCGAAGGACGTTAAGTACGCGGATAAGCAGCCGATTGTACCATGGGGACCGAGGTTTGTGTCTCCTGATGTGACTCTATTGAGATAAGCCACCAAACGGCAAAGAGTGCTACTTTAGATTTGACATATTCACTCTTTTGATTAGTTGTATAATATATTATCGTGGATTTCTTATTTAATTATCTTTTTTAATGAGTTGGAGAGCATGGTTTTCATGTAGTTGATTGTCGTAATTTTACGATGTGTACTTTTAATCAAATTTTGATTTCTTTCCAGATTCACCAAGTCTTCTGTACAAGATATACGAATCAACATGGCGATATCTGCTGCCTTTGTAAGTAGTAAAGAAGTGGTTGATTCTCCTTGTCCTTTGTTTGTTTTAACGGATATAGTTGGTAGATAATGATCACCAAACAAATGTGATTATATTGGTTTTTCTAGTACCATATAAGTTTATTGGTTATTCTAAATAATTAGAGGTTGGGCCTTTTACCTTTTGCATACTGTTTGATACTCGATGACCGTCTTCTATGATATCATGGCACAGCGAACTGATAGAGTACATTAACTATCTGTCTTCTCCTAAGTCTTATGGTTGTTTTGCTTTGATCTCTTTGTGCATCCTCATATTTGACTCATCTTTTTGCAGATTGTCTGGATTCTGATCAAGCAGGCTGCTGAATACAAACCTTTGCAGTTTCTATCTTTTGCATTTGTTTATCGGTTATTTGAGAAACTGAAATCTTTTGAACCACCTGTGACACCAACATATACAGTGAGTTCAATTTCAAAAACAAGATGACCATGCTCGTTTCAGAAATAGGAATTTATGCCATTTTTTATTTATCATCAGTTGTTTAACGTGCAAGTTAATCTTTGTTGCAGGAAGATGGGGAGGAAACAGGGAGGGGACTGAGAATGGGAAAACGTCTGCTTCGCGCTCTTTGTCTAGTTTTTGGCTGTATCGCTGCTGCCTCTCTGGTGTGTATCTTATTTGAACTTCTTGGTGCCTGTTTTTTTATAGGTTGATGGTCTTCTTGTTTTCTAGTAAGTTAATTGCCTGATAATATAACCTTTCCATGGGCAAAACACTGCAAGCCAACAATATTGACTTGCGTGGTAGATTTCTTTTATCTGCCTTGTATGTTGTCTAACAGAATGCCTAGGGTTCCATACAGGGTGGAGCCATAAACATGTTTTCAGTGGGGGCGCACGTCATTTTTTTTGAATAAATTAATTTTGATGGGGACTATGCGAGAATTTTTAATTTTAGTGGGTTTATATGAGATTTTTAATTTTAAAAGAGACAAAGCAGAAAATTATAAACTTTTTTTGATAGAATTAACTTTAGTGGGGGCTATGTGGCAATTTTGTTATTTTTAGTGGGCGGCAAAGTAGGGACTATGTGAGAAATTTTCATTTTGAATGGGGGCAAAATAGAAAGATTACCAAAATTTTTCGTGTAAAAATGAAAGAACAAAAAAATTTAGTGGGGGCTGTAGCCCCCACACATAGCCATGTAAATCTGCCCCTGGTTCCGTGTGTGTGTGTGTGTATAAAAGAATGTTTAGGGTCATCTTCTCCCTCATTTTAACTCATATTAACCTGGAATCTTCATTGATTGTGTTTAAAAGCCTCTTGCTGAAATGCACCTATCTTTAAGAACGTGAGGATGTTCGTATCACTTTTCAAATCCATTTTTGAAACAGTTTCTTGTCCATACATAGTTGCATATGTAGTGAATTCCTTAATTTACTTATTTGTTTATTATTTTTGCAGGTATACACTGGCATTTTGAATTTGATTGAGATCATGGGTGGTTTTATACCTGCTTTTCTTTATGATAACCAGGTATTACATCTTGGCATGAACTTTTACTTTCATATTATAGGTTGCATTGTTGAAAACATGGTAAGCTTCTAGTCTTTTACCAACACATGCATAATGACGTTCCTCATGACAAAAGCTTTTAGAGTCTTGAGTACAATTCGAAGATGCTAGCCTTTTAATCTATAGTTTAACTTTTGATCTGTAAAATCCATTAAACCTGTAATCATCTTATTATTCCTAAATGCACAATCTTTGGGGTGTTGGAATCGCTGATGTACAAAATTTTGATACCGCTCCTGATTCCTGAAGTTGTTCATATTTGTGCATAAAAGGAAACTGCCATTGAACATTCAAGGATCAGATGTCGTCTTAAATGACGTCAACCATTCCTCTTTTTTTCCTTGATGCCTGCTGGAGTCTGTTTACACTTACGTGCATTTTTTGGTTGTGCAGGAACTGTTGATCACTATATCAACTTCCATCATGTTGTACATCATGGCGTCATATTATAGATGATTAGAGTTCGTTCAAGAAACTGATGGACACATGGCTAATTATCATGATGAGTGTACCTGATTTCATTCTCCGTTAATTTTGGCTGCGAAAATTTTGTCAAATTCGAGGTCTGTATTAATCTTGTGAGGTAAAAGTATTTGTAAATACTGTTTTATCAGTAATGGGTGTGATTTATAGTTCGAAGTTGCTTGCACCAAGATACCCTATGGAATACCATTTCATATAATTTAGCCTTTGGCCATAGTAGCTGAATAAAAATTTTTCTTTTAGATCCATCCGTCTTAATTCTTATGATTCTTCCCTCAATTTTTGCTGTTGGCTTTGTGTACCCGTGCTATGGTGTTCTTGAATTGAAATTTCAGTCATTATAAATGATGACGAATTCAAATTAAAAATATTTGAATTGAAATTGTATAGTTACCTATTAGAATATTTTTTTTTATTAAAAGGTAGATTTACATTCAGCTCTTAGGATTATTTAAAGTAGTTAAATTAAGTTATGTTTATCTTTTTTGTTAGTTTAGCTCTCTATAAGTGGGTGAGCAAAAAGCGATTAGAATTGTATTTAGAGAAAAAGAGTTGATTTTCTTTCTTTTGAGTTCTTGTTCTTGGTTTTATTTCTCTTTTCTAGTTATGTTTCTACCTCTCTACTGGTTCTATTCTCCCCTTAATTCTGTATCTCGTAGCTAGATTTTACATTTCCTATCCCGGTCCTACGTCAATAAACCTCTAAAATCTTAAATTTGATATTGTCCTCACTAGTCGAAATAGCGGTATAATAAGGTTTGAACTCTGAACTTTCTCCATTTTCGCTCTTTGCGTGATTCATCAATTCTATAGTTCAAGCTTGGTCACAGCTCTGCGGACTCACACTTGTGAGAACAAATGTGGAGAACATGATAACTATCCCGATATAAGGCAAAGATCTAGGCTATTAGCCTGACACACACACACACACGCACACATATATTCTAATGTTGTTTCATCATAAAACAAGACGGTTCTGTTTTACCTTTATGCTTCTAAAACATAACTTCAGCATTGAAAGTTTGATGTCTTCTTCTTCTTCTTTTTTGTTTTGTTTTGTTTTTGTTTTTGTTTTTTTTTTTTTTTTTACACTTGGAAAGTTACAATTTTTCGAGTTCCTCCACAAACTGGTCGGTGGTCGTTTAAATATTTGTTAGAAACTTAGGTATGAGCGACGTGCCGTTTGAAAGTTGAGAGAGTGTCTCATTTATATGTCGTTGCTTCATGTAAAATATTTTGTGTCGTTTGTTTCTGTAAACGACATGGCGTTTGTAGTTTAAATCCTATTGTCGGTAAAGGTGGAGATGTAATTTAAGAATTGAACGGGCTGAAATGATTCAAATTTTTTGATTGTTGTTAGAACGTGCAACTTCTTGTTCTGATTATCTGAATTCGCTCTTTTTATGTAGAGAATGAAGGGTGGAATATAGATTTCATGTCCTTTATATCAGTAAACGACATGCCGTTAAAGATGAAGACGTAATTTAAGAATTTAACGGGCTGAAATGAGTCAAAATTTTCGATTGCTCCTAGAATGTGGCAGCTTCTTGTTCTGATCCTCTGAAGTCGCTCTTTTTATGTTGAGAATGAGGGATGGAGAACACATTTCATGTCCTTTATATCAGTAAACGACATGTAATCTGCAGTTAAAATTCAGCGATTTAAAACGACCAAAAAATATTTTTTTCTTTTGAAGTTTAATCGTCGTTTCCTTATAAACGGGACGTCGTTACTTTTCAGAAGCTGTCAATTATCCTATCAAAAGTCTTCCTCTTTAAAAAAGGGGAAAAAAAAAAAAATCATCCCACACATCGCTCTTCTAGTAAAAGTTCAGTGTCGTTTGTCCCTAAAATTCACTTTCTATAACATTTTATAGAGCGGGTTGAGTAAACCGTAAAAGAATATAATAAAAAAGAATGTGATTGAAATGTAAAACAAAATAATAAAAACAAGAATCATTAATTCTTTACTAGTATTTACTTACTTATTTACTGGTGTCAAAAAAATATATATATATATATCATTCCCTTTTGTACTTGCTAAAATATGTTTGCAGTCGTTCACACTAAAACGCCTTGTCTTTTATTCCGTCAATAATTAATTAACCAAAAAAAAAAAAATGATAATCATTAAAGGGATGAGGAGGAGGGATGGGAGAAATGAAAAACCCCAAAATCCAAATCTAGACTAACAGTAGACACCGGTAAAGCTGTGTAGAGAGAGAAACACAGCTATATATATATATATAGAGAGAGAGAGAGAGAGAGAGAGAGCTAGGGTTTAACTCATCGTCAACCTCGTCACTCTGTGTAATTCGCACTATCGGAGAGCTAGGGTTTCACTCTCTGCACATAGGAGGTCCTCATTTCTTCTTCTTCTTCTTCTTGTTCGTGTTCGTGTGCTGAAATTTGAAGATATTCAGGAGAGAGAGAGAGAGAGAGGGGGATCAGAAAGAGGAGCGAAGATGAGGATTATGATAAAGGGAGGTGTGTGGAAGAACACGGAGGATGAGATCCTTAAGGCGGCGGTCATGAAATATGGCAAAAACCAGTGGGCTCGTATCTCTTCCCTTCTCGTTCGCAAATCCGCCAAGCAGTGTAAGGCTCGCTGGTACGAGTGGCTCGACCCTTCCATCAAAAAGGTATATTTGCCCCTTTTTTTTTTTTTTTTTTTTATATATATAACGCAAAAGTCTGTCTTTTTTCAGTGAATTTGCTTGCTTTTTGGAGAAAAATTAGTACTTGAATCTGGGTTTTTTTTTTGTTTTTTTTTTTTTTTTGTGGAATTTAGATTTGATTCAAACGGTTCTGTAATGGTAGGACATAGACCCTCGATCGATTTTGGAGTTTTGTGAAAGTTTAAGTACAATATAGATGCTTTTTTCGTATGTAGTTTCTTAGGAAACCAGATGGGCTACTTGCTATTTTGTTGTTCTGGCTGTTTTCTTATATAGTTTTTGGTATTCATCATTTCACGAAATTTTCCTTTTGGGTACGTGTAGACTGACGATTTCATACTATTGAATCTGTAGACCGAGTGGACTAGGGAAGAAGATGAGAAACTACTTCATCTTGCGAAGCTCATGCCGACACAGTGGAGAACGATTGCCCCGATTGTTGGCCGTACTCCGTCTCAGTGCCTCGAGCGGTATGAGAAGCTCCTTGATGCAGCCTGTGTTAAGGATGAGAACTACGAACCTGGAGATGACCCGAGGAAATTGCGGCCTGGAGAGATTGATCCGAATCCTGAGTCAAAGCCTGCACGGCCAGATCCTGTTGATATGGATGAGGATGAGAAGGAGATGCTTTCAGAGGCGCGAGCTCGGTTAGCAAACACAAGGGGTAAGAAGGCGAAGAGGAAGGCCAGAGAGAAACAGCTTGAAGAGGCAAGGAGGCTTGCTTCTTTACAGAAAAGGAGAGAATTAAAGGCCGCTGGGATTGACACTAGACAGCGGAAGAGGAAACGAAAGGGAATAGACTATAATGCGGAAATTCCTTTCGAAAAGAAGCCCCCGCCAGGCTTCTATGATGTTACTGATGAGGACAGAGTTGTGGAACAACCACAGTTTCCAACTACCATCGAGGAGCTTGAAGGCAGGAGAAGGGTTGATGTCGAAGCACAGTTGAGAAAGCAAGATATTGCTAAGAATAAAATTGCACAAAGGCAGGATGCCCCATCAGCGATATTACAAGCTAACAAATTGAATGATCCCGAGACAGTTAGGAAGAGATCGAGGTTGATGCTTCCTGCTCCCCAAATTTCAGACCATGAATTGGAAGAAATTGCAAAGATTGGTTATGCTAGTGATCTTGCTGGTAGTGAGGACATAACAGGAGGCAGTGGCGCAACACGTGCTCTTCTTGCAAATTATGCTCAGACACCCCAGCAAGGAATGACCCCTTTACGAACTCCGCAAAGAACACCTGCTGGTAAGGGAGATGCCATTATGATGGAAGCAGAAAACTTGGCTAGGTTGAGGGAATCTCAAACACCCTTATTAGGTGGAGAGAATCCTGAGTTGCATCCTTCGGATTTTTCTGGGGTAACCCCTAAGAAAAGGGACATACAAACACCAAATCCAATGCTGACTCCATCAGCAACACCTGGAGCTGCAGGTCTTACCCCTAGAATTGGCATGACCCCATCAAGGGACGGCTATTCCCTTGGTATGACACCAAAGGGTACTCCACTTAGAGACGAGCTTCGTATCAATGAAGAAATGGAGATTCATAACAGTGCAAGACTTGAGCAACGAAGACAAGCTGATTTGAGAAGGAGCTTACGTTCAGGTTTGAGCACTCTACCGCAACCAAAGAATGAGTATCAGATAGTCATGCAGCCTGTTCCAGAAGATAATGAAGAACCTGAAGTACATATTGAAGAAGATATGTCTGACAGAATAGCTAGAGAAAAGGCTGATGAAGAAGCACGGCTGCAGGCATTACTCAGGAAAAGATCAAAAGTACTCCAGAGGGAGCTTCCTAGACCTCCTGTTGCTTCGCTAGAGTTGATAAAAAATTCCTTGATGAGAGCAGATGGAGACAAGAGTTCCTTTGTGCCACCTACATTAATCGAACAGGCTGATGAAATGATAAGAAAAGAGCTTGTTACCTTGCTAGAGCATGATAATGCTAAGTATCCACTTAATGAAAAAGCGAGTAAGGAGAAAAAGAAAAGCAGCAAACGCTCTGCGAATGGATCTGCCGCTTCCATTCCTGAGATTGAAGATTTTGAAGAAGATGAGATCGAAGAGGTATGTTTATGTTCTTGTGCTCTGTTGCAGTTTCTGTAGTCATGTTCTGATGCTCTTTGTTTTATGCATTTGCTTAATAGAGTATGCCCTTTCGTTACAATTGTTAGCACGAAGAAATATAAGTTTCATTCAAGCTTTATTGTGAAGTGTCCTTGTAGGTTACTGATCTTGATGATATATTTTGTTATCAGGCTGATAATTGGATCAAGGAAGAGGCTCAGTATCTTCGTGTAGCAATGGGACATGAAAATGAAGACCTTGATGAGTTTGTTGAAGCACACAAAACGTGCCTGAATGATCTCATGTACTTCCCTACTCGAAATGCATTTGGGTTATCAAGTGTTGCTGGAAACATGGAGAAACTTGCTGCCTTGCAAAGTGAGTTTGAGAATGTGAGAAAGAACGTCGACGATGATATTAAGAAGGCATCAAACCTCGAAAAGAAGGCTAAAATTCTCACAGATGGTTATGAGGTATGTTGATTTTTCATTTAAATAGTTTCTGCATTTTCTTGATTATAGGGTCAGTTTAATGGTATAGCAGCTTAGGGTTTAAAGTACAAGTATTGAAACACGTCCCTCACGAGATATCTATATGCAATTTCCAGTTCCCTACAACATCAACGTTTTGGATTTGACTCTGGATTAGGGATTAGAAAAGAGAAGAAACAACACTTGTGGAATTTCGGAACAAAGTTGTTAACTAGATTAGATTGATTAATTAACTGCAGTCTCTCAAGTTACTTGTATTGCGAGCCATGGGGCTGGTCTGTTTTTTCCGAGTTGAACCTAACAGGAGTAAGTTGCTCGGGAAATATACACTAGGGTTGTCAGTCTATATATTTTGTTGCGGCTTTGCTATTTCAATTAGTTCACTTTCTAGTTGTAGCTCCCTAGTATAGGTGTTTACATGAACGAAAACAAAAAGGAAAAAAAAAAAAGGAATGTTATTGTTACTAATCTTGAATTCATTTTGATTGGTTTAGCTGCGGGCGAAAAAGAGTCTCTGGCCACAAATTGAGGAGACCTTCAAGCAGATGGACACTGCTGCAAAGGAACTTGAGTGCTTCCAAGCCTTGCAAAAGCAAGAGCAATTGGCAGCATCACACCGGATAAATAATATCTGGGAAGAAGTTCAGAAACAAAAGGAGCTTGAGCGAACTTTACAAAAGCGGTATGGAGATCTCTTGGCAGAGCTGGAAAGGACACGGCAGCTTATGGATAGCTACAGAGAGCAAGCGCAAAGGCAAGAAGAAATTGCGGCAAACAACCGTGAGCTTGAACCAACTGAATCTGCCGCAAATCAAACTGCTGCACAGAGTACAGAGAACACGGAGATAAATACCTCAGATGAGCTTGGAAGTTCTATGCCTATTGATCAATCTCATGATGAAACTGGTGGAGAGCAGATGGATTCAGTGCAAGCACATGAGGGCAACGGTTTCAAAGACCCTGATAGTCAATTCCCCAGGCCGGATGGCACGGCAGAGGATACTTCCATTGAGACAGTTTCAGTCAAAAACAAAATTGCTCAAGACTCTGTCGATGAGATAGCCAAGGAGGATCACCATGTCAAGAATCAGCCAAACCTCAGCGAGCAGGAAAGCAGTATACAAGAAACTACTGTCGATGGAGATGCTACGGAGGTTTCTGCCAGCGTAGAGGAGTTGTAAACTCGCTCGAAGAGTATATTAAGAAGAATTTCACTAGTTGAATGTCGAGGAGAAGTCAAGTGATGGATCGTGAGTGTCTGAATTGGACGGGAAGGAAAGCAAGCAACGCTGTTGTTTGCGTGGAGATTATTGTACTGAAGTTTCTGTTCTGGACTTTAACTACTCGATTGTTGATGAAAAGTGTCGATGGTTGATGAAGATCGATGTTCGGAACTGTTGTTTTGTGTTCAAAAAAATTTTGCTAAAATGGACGTGAATGCTATATGCTGTTTGATTCAGCTCGGATATTTTTTAACCATCCAAGATAAAACTTTGATCTTTAACTAGTCATCTGTCCGGTGTAACTGTTATTAGATTGAGAAAATCTATTTTAAATCTTTCTTGAGGATTTTATATAATTAATCTCCCTTTACTAGATTTTTTTAACAACAATACGTCAATTATTACTTGTTGCTTGGGTCAAATGTTCAAACCCATGTTCAATTTGGTTTCTGCTTGTCCTTAATTTGTCTCCTCAACTTGTATTTGATTATTGACATTCCAATATGTATTTATTACGTGCTTACTTTGTTAGGTGGGGAAAAACATTTAATACTCACAGCAAGTTTTTTGCTTTACGGGTCTTAAAATAAAGGAAAAATAAGAGAATTTTGTGGTAGATTATGAAAAATTTAATACGATATAACTTGTATTTGTATCAATAAAGTATTTTTTTTTCAGAAATATCGTAGAATTCTCGAGCAGACATGTTGGTAAACAAGACAAATGAGAAAGGACAGTCCCAGTGACAACTTTTCCGGAAGGTAGCGTGTCTCTTATGTGTCAAAAGCCAAAAGGTTAAAGGATATGGATGTCCATGTCCTAACAGGTTGAAACAAATATGAAGTTTCCCAGATAAAAATTCCAACTAAGCAACCCCCTAAAAAAAAAAAAAGAAACAAAAGAAAAAGAAACCAAAAAAAGAAAAAAAAAGAAGCCAAAATGGAATGAACCTAATTTCTTGCTGCTGGATAAGCTCATACGTCATGTACCAATTTGGCCACCATCTCGACTCCCCATAAAGAGCCCCTTCCCTGAATCTGTTATTCATCCTCTTCCCCACAGCCCTTCTTCCCTCTCTTTGTTAATTCTTCTGTCGTTTTACAGATCCTTCAGATTTCAAACTCAGGCTCAGCAACATTACCCCACAGGTATGCCTTCAGTTTGTCACTACTATTACATGTATGCTTCAAAATGATATTTATGTTGCATCAGCATACTTGAATTTGGGAATGGACGTATATAATTTGAGTCTTAAAAAAGTGTTTGATGGGAGCGGATGTATATAACTTGAGTCTTAAAAAAGTGTTTGATCTCATCCATTAGTGGTTTTTGAATCTAAAAATAGTATGTGAAGAGTTTGATTTCTTTCGAGTCTTTTATTATTGATTAGTTTAAAAGAAATGGTTGCGTTAATTCGTATGTCAATGTTTGTGTGCACGTATTTGCGTATTATATGTACGTAGGTGTATGTGTGTTATGGTTATAACTTGTAGGGGCGAGTAATGCTGGAGTGATAATGATTCTTTTATCATGGGCCTCAAAAAGGCTTTCCCTACAACCACGTAATGTCAACTATAGTCTTGTCCCAAGCAAATGGGAATCCAAATCATATTTTTCTTTTACACATAAATATGTAAAGCCGCCTTCAAATTTTTTAGAAAAAGAAATGTCATCTTTCCATTGAAGAGAAGCAAAACCAAAATTGGATCACTTTTTGATCCCATTAAATAGAACCAGGAAAAAGAAAAAGTAATTCCAAAAAAAGAGGCTGAGGGTGCATGGATTGGAATCTATAATACAAAATGATAAAAAAGTAGAATTACCAGAATATTCCAACTCTAATATCTGTCTAAAGAAAAAAAGACACACATATAGTAGGTCCATTGTCTGTTACTGAAAACAAAACATAGTCAATAAGAAAAAGTTTTTTTTTAATAAAAAACATAGTCAAGAGAAATATAAAAAGGCAAAAAATGAGAGATTGGCGTGTTGGGTTAGTGGGAGGATTAATTGACATACACAAAGTTTAATCAGCTGTCGTATTTTGTTGAATGACACCACTCTATTACAGCTTCATTATAAATCTTTTCGCTTTTTTCCGATGATTCCCTGCCGTCCTTTTTTTCTTAGCTTTTTCTGTCTCTGGTGTTGACCACTGCATGAACTACAAAGTGGCCAACTTTGCCTCTGCACACATAATTTTGCAATAAAGTAGGCCCTGATATTTTCTTTCTTATTTTATTTTCACGGTGGTTTTGTTTTGTTTGGCTTTTTTCTCTTTTTTTGGAATATTCTTGATCAAAGAGCTTGTGGGTTCTTCTTCATTTTTTCACTCAAGAGCTTTAGTCGGAGTACTTGATGCAAAAGTGGGGGTTTCTTTTTTTCCCTCTCAGATTTTTTTGTCTTTCAAATTCTCTTGTGCAACTATTGGCTGGGATTTTGATCTGGGTAGTGTATATAAGTTGTTATGTAAAATACAAGATTAGCTTTGCATGCAGTCTATTATTGAAGTTGTTCTCTTTTCTGTTAATTATAATCTTCTCGGATTAATTTGCTTGTTTGTGTTGAATACATACGTATAATATTTTTTTCTTTTTGAATTTTATGCAGTTAGTAACAAAAATTGCTGCGATCGAGGGTTGTTTTTCTGTTCTGAAATTGAGTTGAGACTCCACAAGGGTTCCGAATTTTTTTTATTTTGTGAAAGTTTTTTTTGGCTGCCGCAGAGCAGAAGAGCTTTCCCTGGTATCAACACATGCATCTCTCTCTCTCCCTCTCTCTCATCTTCCATGTCGATTTTATATATTTATATAAGCTTTGTGTCCTTAATTTTCCTTGAGAATTATTTAGCAAAAAAAAAAATCCCTTGAGAATAGTTCAAGTCAAGTTGACACGTATAAAGTGAATTTAAGTAATGGAAATCCCCTACCAAAGTCAAGTCACTATAAAAAGGTTTAGTTTTGACCGTCACAACTTTCCCATGAATCTGTCTTCTCAATTTTCACTTTTCACCAAGAGCTCATATTTTCTTCCTTTTTGGTTAACAATTCTCTTTCTTTGAACAACAAATTCATCATCTTGGTCTCGCCCAGAAAAAAAAATGGTTGCAGAAAAGAACTTGTGTAAGCGTCTAAGAGATATCCGTACTTGTTTTTTATACAGAATATATAGAATTTAGGAAATTATACATGTATCTATAAATTCAAATTATCCAAATCTAGTGATATAATTTAAATAAATTCAAAATCTAAACTAGATATTTAAACTTTTTTTTGAAGTTAATTCAAATTTGAACTGGACAATTACAGAAATAAATAAGATTAATAGAATTTACGGAATTACTTATTTTCTCCTTATATATTTCACATACCATCTTTTGAAAATACAGCTTACACATGTATTAGATTACTTTTACCATCAGGGATTTTTTTTTTTTTTTTGGGTCAGTGACAATGGTGACAAGAAGAGTGGATCTCCGGTCAGACACAGTGACAAAACCAACAGAAACAATGAGGGCTGCCATGGCTGCTGCCGAAGTGGACGACGATGTATTAGGCAACGATCCGACCGCGTTCCGCTTAGAGGCGGAAATGGCGAAGATAACGGGAAAAGAGGCTGCACTTTTTGTTCCCTCAGGTACAATGGGAAACCTCATTAGTGTGCTTGTTCATTGTGATATAAGGGGAAGTGAAGTCATTCTTGGAGACAATTCCCACATTCACATTTATGAGAATGGAGGGATTGCAACCATTGGTGGTGTACATCCCAGACCTGTGAAGAACAATCCTGATGGGACTATGGATATCGATTCAATTGTGGCCGCCATTCGAGACCCGAGAGGAGAGCTTGTTTACCCCACCACAAGGCTCATCTGCTTGGAAAATACACATGGAAAGTAAGGACTTTCTTTTATCTTGATCAATGAACTCGTTTTGGATTGTGTTGCTATCACTTTGCTAATGTTTTGTTATGACATTTTTCTTGTTTTATTGGAATTGAAGAAATTGGAGGTCGTTTTGTATTTTGGTGAACGCTTGTTTTTCCTTCTTTTGGCATTGATATTGTGCCTTGTTGGTATTAACTTTTGCTTCACTGCCTACCACTTCTTTAAGGAATTGGAATGATTTTGTCTTTCCCTTTTTTAAGTGTTTTATGTTCTTTGTAGTCTAATAAGAAACAAACTGCAATCATTCGGGGTTTTCGGTCTGTGACTCTGTATGTACATGGAAACCTTCAATTATCCCCAGTTAAATACGTTTTCAAGGATTTGCAATGGCCATTCTGTAGGTTTTTGACTATCTCTGTATTTTGCTGGCATATTTTGTATTGTTGCACATGTTTTAGTTTCGAATCTTCGTGAACGAATTTAAGCCAATTACTTACATTGTCGTTCTTTTATTGTAAATATATTAGTCTGCGGTGGATTTAGCTACTTTTTTAAGTCACTGAGTGGTATTATCTCCAAATGCAGCACTGGTGGTAGAGTTCTGTCTGTAGAATATACAGACAAAGTGGGAGAGGTAGCTAAAAAGCATGGTTTGAAGCTTCATATTGACGGGGCACGTATATTCAACGCAGCAGTTGTGAGTTAAATTTCTTTGATGCTAAGACTACGAAAATGTAAAACTACTGCTGTTTGGTACACTTGGGATGTTGTGATTAAGAGCATGAGAACCTTAGACCTAGAGTCGTCTCTAACCAGTCTTAAATTTCAGAAATATATTTCTCCAACTTGAAAATTGTATTGCTGTCTGAATTAATATCCGAAGGAACTGGATTTTATAGTGATTATGATGTGAGCTGCAATTTCTAATGCTGATTCTTGTTATTTCTCGAGTAGTTTTCGGGTGTTTTTTTCAATCATCTAAACATGAAATTAGAGAAAGAATTTGGTCATTTTCAAAGTCTAATTGAAAAGGGCTGGTTTTTACAGGCACTAGGCGTCCCTGTCAGTAGGCTTGTGCAAGCAGCAGATTCGGTTTCGGTATGATTGCTAACATGTCTTCTTAGTTATCTTCAATCTTTTGGATTTTTGTCGACTTTACTTATTACCTGATGCAACTTCATCTTGGTTCCTTGTGTCACTTTACTACACATATGTCAATCTTTGTGTTGCAGTACTAACTGTTTTGACAAATTTGTGAACCAAGGTATGTCTGTCAAAAGGCCTGGGAGCTCCAGTTGGAACCGTTATCGTTGGAACGGAAAGTTTTATCAAGAAGGTAAAAGAGAAAAGCTTTTCCATAGAAGTAGGACTGCGGGCAGTTTTATCTTCTTCCCTTTATGTAAACACCAAATTTATCGTTTGATGCCTGCTTTTTAGGCTAGAAGGCTCAGGAAAACTCTAGGTGGCGGGATGAGACAGGTCGGTGTCCTCTGCGCTGCTGCTTTCATTGCTGTGCAAGAGAATGTTGGAAAGCTCGAGGCCGATCACAAGAACGCCAAGTTCTTAGCTGGTAGTTCCCTGTCTTAGTTACCATAACCTTTAACTTTTAGCTTTTCTTCTTCTCAATTTCCCAAGCCGTGACTTTTGAATTTTCCTTCCGAGTTCAGATGAACTGCACAAAATCAACGGACTAATTGTGGATGTTGCCTCAGTGGAGACCAACATTGTGAGTATCTTGGTTACCAAGTTTCAAATATGGTCATATGTCACATGTGTGTGTGGATTGTCCTATTTATTATATAGTTCCTTGATGCCCCGAGAAATGCTTATTTTGTTGAATTAACAATTAAGCCAGAGCTAATCAAGTTCTCATGTTAATTACTTTTTGTATGCGTGTACGACCAGATATTTATTGACATAGAAGAAGGCTCCAAGATGACTGCAGAAAAGCTCTGCAAGAACTTAGAAGAACATGGTATTGTTGTCATGAGAGAGAGCTCTTCAAGGTCTGTTATCTATATATAGATATATACATATATATACCAAAACTTCATTAAACGCATCACACAAACACACACACAAGTATATATATATATATACATATATAAATATATATGTTGCTGATGCTGCTACTTTGGGTGATTTTCAGAATTAGAATTGTTCTGCACCACCAAATTTCAAACGAGGATGTGAAGTTCACCTTGTCATGCTTTCAGGTAATCAATTTGTCAAACACTCATCTTCTTATGCGTGTTGTTTACTTTCACTAACTCTTGTGTGTGTGCGTGTTTCTTTTTTTTTTTTTTTTTTTTTTTTTTTTTTTTTTTTTTTGCAGCAAGCTTTTAACGGCGTGCATGTTGAAAATGGCAAGTAGTTGGAGAACTTTGCTTCTCTCTTTCCAAAGGAGATGCACTTTTGTTCTGTTTTCTTTAAAAATAAGCTTAGGAGTTGTTGTTATTCGATCTTATATGGCTATAAGATTGATACATTTGTTTATGAGAAAAAAAGCTTAAGACTTGGTATAGTTTTAGTTTATTTGTATTCCATGAAACTATCTTTATATTTTGACGGCTAAAAATTTCTAAGCATTATGTATACATGGCCAACCAAAAATCCCATATCTTCTTTCCTACCCCCAAAAAAAAGAAAGAAAGAAAAAAAAAAAAAAAATCTTTTTTGGATTGTTCAACTGCGATTTTTTTTAGCCATGCAAAGTGGTTTGTAGCTATGAAAATTCAAAATGATTTCAGCAAAAAGTCGTCGTAATAAAAATTAAGAGGACTTAAATAAAAGACTGGTTAGGAGACCTTAGGATTAAACTTCTGGTTCTTTAACAATGTACCTTCTCATTAAATAAGACTTTCCCAATCTGACTCCTAAATAAGTGAGCATTAAAAAGTCTAAAGACACCATAGTTAATACCGTCATTAAATTTTAATGACATGTGACCTTGAATATGTGTCATTTAAAACATTAATGATCACTTTTTGACCTAAATTATTTAAAAGAAAATCAGTTCAAAATTTTATGTATATATTTTTTATAATAACTAATTAAAAATCATAACCTTGTCCTTTTTTTTAATTACTATTAAAAAATGAAAAGTCTAGGATTCGAACTATAGATTATACGCTCACACACCTAACCACTTAAAATTATAACCTTGACTTGATCATAAAGTTAGTTTGATACTTTTATATTGTTGGATAAATTACTAAACGGTCCCTGAACTTTTAGAGAAGATGTCATTTGGTCCTTTATTTTTATTTTTATTTTTTATTTTTGTATTGAGCTGTCCATAAATTCTTAAAAACAGTACAAGTTAATCCTTTTCGCTAACTGGTGTTAAAAATTGACGGAAAATCTATAATTTTTTGTTGAATTTACTAAACTACATTGAACAAATTTATTTTTTTAAAAAATTGTTAGTACTTTGGAGAAGCACAACTCGGATGACTTTGTAAACATTGGCCGTGGCATCAAATAAGGCATTTGTGAGCCGAGACCTTCATTATATAGCTTGAATTTGACGCGACATTTAAAAAAAAAAAAAAATAGATTGTCGTTTTTCATTTGACGTTGTTTTCCCTTTGCGTTGTCTTTGAGATTCTTGTCGTTTTCACATCCCATATCATTGTCTATTAGTTTCCGCTTACAATTTTGAACTGCTTACTTTTCTTGATGTTATCGTTTAAAGGAATTTTAGACGTTTTCCCTTGTTCTTCTTTTTTTTTTTTATTAAATATAAATGAAAATTTATATTAAAATAAAAAAAGATGAAAAAAAATTACAAAAACAAAACCCAAACAAGAAAATTCAACGACCTATAGAAGAAAAATTTATAATTTTCTCGTTTTAAAACCCACCCTACTATGAGTATTAATTTCTTAAACGGATTTTTATCTTGTTTTCTCTACAACGACGTTTTTTTCCATGTTTATTGTCGTATTATATTTAGCTGAATGTTGACTTTCATATGTCTATCGTTATTCCACTCGTTACATGTACTTATATTATCGTTTTCCCCACCATCTCCTTTTCATTGTCCTTCACTACATGGTTGTCGTTTTCCCCAATCTTCGTTTTACTGGATGTCGTTCTTTTCTTTTACTGTAGTCTTCCGATTTGATGTGGTTTTCTTAGAGCCTGT
This sequence comes from Ficus hispida, assembly GCA_025413025.1. Classification (NCBI taxonomy): domain Eukaryota; kingdom Viridiplantae; phylum Streptophyta; class Magnoliopsida; order Rosales; family Moraceae; genus Ficus; species Ficus hispida. The sequence continues at coordinate 19,880,374 of CM046363.1, forward strand.
CGTTTTTCTGATGTTGGTGTCGTTCTCAGAATTTTGACGTTGTTTTCCCCATGCACAATTTTGTTCTCCTGTCATTCTCCCTCTGCCTCATCCTCCATGCTTCTCTGCCACGGCTAATGGCGCATCCATACATAGAATTTAAAACATATCAAAAAAACGACAAGTCGTCAACTTTTGCAAATCTCTCGATCGAAGTAGGGATGTCAAGATTTTCCCAAATTAAACCTTTTCCATATTAATTTCTCCACTAGCCATAATCTCCTTGGTGAAGTAGAGCCTAAGATCAATGTGTTTAGTTCGTTTGGGATAAGCTTGGTTCTTAGCCAAATGTAACTTTAGTACTAATATTCTTCATTCAAAAAACAATTTGGGTTAAAGCTTATTTCATAATTATTAAAGAGATTAATTTATTGGGTTTATTTATTTATCATACCTTATAATCACTCTTATCAAAAAGAGAAAAAGAAGTAGAGGGAAAGTAGCCATAATAGTATATTTTTTATTTGTTGAAATCTATTTCCCCAACACTATATTTGTTCTGCACCCACCAAATTATATGAGAAGTTCACGTTGTCAAGCTTTAAGATGATCAATGTGTCAAACACTCATCTCCTAATTAGTTTTACTTTCACTAGCTATTGTTTTTTATTTTGAGGCGTAAATTTTGCAACAAGCACTCCAAAATAACATAACATGTGATGTTTCGAACGCAATACTAAATGAGTAAGATATAACAATATCTGAGAAAAATATAATATAATACATTATTTTAAAAGATCTATTTTGTGTGTTAATATATAAAAAATATGATTTTTTTACTAATAATACAAGACTTTCACGTTCATCATGTGTTATGTTATGATTTTTCTTCTTCTTTTTTTTTTTTTTTCGGATTGTTATATCATACTCATTTCATATTACATTAGAATTTAGCATCTTACCGAAAGATCTGTAGAAAAATTTTTGGGTATTCTATTTGTATGCATACAAACAAATACGCTTATCTACAAACCTGAATTCCATCGAAGAATCACAGATAAGAATCACGCAAAGTAGAAATTTCACTTTAGCCAAAAAGGAAAAAGGAAAAAAAAAGGGTCAGATATAGCACCAATACACCACTAGATATAGGTAGTGGGTGTAAACATCTTGAGTCCTATAGATACGTAGTCCAATATTTGTTTGTTGGGCTCATTATAAGTTAGTAACGTGGATTTTTACATAGGTTAGGTCAAGTAGCACTTGCATGGGTTGCTGCATATTCAACGGCCATTTCGCTTGTGTGCGCGCGTGCGTGCGTGCGTGTGTGTGTGTGTGTGTGTAAGTACATGTATATTCTAGCTTTCCATAGGCTTGAATCTTTGATCATTATCAAGCACCGGCATAGAGTACTATATATATATATATGTATATATAGTCTTGTAGACCGAAGAGCCTCCCTCCTCCTATGCTCTAACCAGAAGAAGAATGCAGCAACTACATGGGTTTCTTTTCAGAATTTGAAAATTCACGAGATTGATTATTTGCACCACCTATGCTATACGTGTAGATATATAGATACATTGTAAATATATAGAATATCTAAGGATAAGTGGGTCTCACAGTTTAGTGTGATATTTACTTTTTTGACCTTTAGTCATAGACATTGTGATGAGTAATAAGTATCGGCATTGGGTTTTTTTTTTTTTACCGTGATGAAAACAAATTCAATTAGAACGGTTCATGGATAGTTACCACTAGTAGGTTGAAGTTTTTTTTTTTTTTTTTTTAAATACATTTTATTAAAGAATTCTATAAATTGAATAGTCATAAAGCATAATTCAACAAAAACGAACTGCATTAAAGGAGTATAACTTGCAAAGGGATAAATTTATTGCTACGGATTATTGTGCACCATCAGATTTTCATTTAATCATACAAAATTTATTTATTTATTTCCTTCAGATAAGATTTTAATTAATGTAATTTAACCCAAACCTACGTATGTATTATTAATTGGGTTTATTTTATTTATTTATTTATTTATTTTTGTTTCTTAACATATAATCATCCTTATCAAAAGAGAAAAAGCAGTTGGGGAGTAAACATTTTCCTAATTTTCTTCTTCTTTTTGTTTTTGTTCTTGTTTTTGTTTTTGTTTTTGTTTTTAATGTTGAGTTGGTTACCTTGTTTTTTAAACCTAGACATATATAACATTCTCTATTATAGTTTGAAGATAGTTATCATACTGACCAAACATAACCATATAGAGCAGTATTTGTTGGTAAGTGGACATCAAGAAATTATATTGATAGTCGTATAATGAATGTAAAATTGGTAGTTGTCAAGTCAATAAACCTAAACTAACCACCTCTGGAGTGAAATATATAAATAAATAAAAGAAAATTAAATGAGGAATACGGATATTCATTAAATTTGATCAACAGTACAACAAATTAATGCCAAAGATATCTCAGTTGAAACAGTTCTATGATATCTATATGCATATGGTAATCATTCTGATATGAATTTAATGTTAGGTATCCAGTACTTCTATGTCCTGAAGATAAAAAGAAGGAAAAAATAGTAAGACAAAAAAAAAGGGGGGGAAGAGAGAGAGAGATGGGCCCAGTATATATATATATATGTGTGTGTAAATATATATATCAATATATGGAGCTCAAGCCAAATCCAAAAAACTTTCATTTTATTGCGACTTGTTAAAGATAAAAAGTAATGAAACAATCACATTTCATGAGAAAAAATTATAGAAACGAAAATCGCACAAAAATGGCTTTAAGTCAGTAGCTTGTATGTATATCAGGGAAACGTGTTCAATGAGTCATGGATTACTTAAATTGACGCCGACATAATTTTTCCTATTGCTTGAGTGTCCTTTTCGAGGCCCCCCCAAAGAAAATATGCTCGATCCAGTTTGGTTGTTTGCATAATTAGATTAAGCAAAAGTTTGGAGAATGTTGTGGAGAATTTTTGGTAGGTTATGGTATAAAAGACTCCCGTCAGTAGAGTTTATTTTTTTAATTATCAGATTATTCAATCAATTTTGCATACATTTTTAGTTTAATATGATTTTAATTTGATTTAACTTTTTTTTAACGTTAAAAAACATAAACTAACAATAGGGTATCTCAAGCCAATTCTTATTGGCATGGGACTTAATACAAAGGTTTTGGATGAAAGTTGAAGGGAATTGCCTTGAAGTTTCCTAAATTTTGTTGGTTTTTGTTTGATCAAAGTTTTGGGTTTTAATCTGCAAGCACTTGAAAAGTGGAATAAGATAAAAAGGCATATATGTAAAAATACTCTTGTCCCCCTCTTTCTGTCAGTGTCAAAAACTTGCCCAAAACTTTTCACCAGTTTTCTTACTTTTTTCCTCAACAACTTTCCTCACTTTTAAGATTCCTTAATGTCTTGCCCATTTCTTGGAATTTTATTGAAAGAGGGGTTATGTCAAAGTAATTGCGGATTAGTTACACTGAACAAGAATAATATCTTCATCCACTGTAAGTAGAGAATAATCTACTGATATTATGTCTTGCACTATGTGCAGTAAGATTTCATTATATAACTTATGCTTCCACTTTTATTCTAATGTCAATTTAAACCAAACCCTTAAATTAATTATTAATTTGGCAATTCAATATTATGGAAAAACAAGATTTTCAAAATCTTAAATTATTCCTCGGAAATCTAATTATATCTAACTAATATTGTGATTACAAATTTAATCTACCTGTAATTTCATATCGAAATTTTAAATTCAAAATAAAAATTACTGTATATGGTGATTTTTGTTATTAAATTGAATTATGAATTTTTTTCTTTTTTGGGTTTTCTTAAAAGATGATCTTTAGATCTTACAACCAATGGTATAAGTACAAAGAATCAAGAAGAAAGAAAGAAATAACCGTTTTCAGAAAATAATTAAAGTAAATAATTTATCATATTTTAAAAATATTTAAAATAATAACAGATTTATCAAATAAATAATTTATTTACATACTGTGAATTTGTAATTTACTTAGCAAAAGTTTCTATTTACTTAGAAATTTACTACTTACTTCAAATAATTTTAAAACCTTATTATTTGTTTTAATTATATTTTTAAAAATGTTATTTACTACAGTATGTTGTAAATTATAATTAATTATTTGATTCTCAAAAAAAAAAAAAAAAGGTGAAAACGTTTTATTTTATTTGTCGTTGTGTCCACATTCTATATACTTGGGAGGTCCAATTCTATACACACTAAGCATATATATATCAAGTATCACCAAATTATACGTGTAATTAAAAAAATAATAATAAAAATGCGTACGTTGTAATATTAAATTTTGCCTGCACTCACATTGCAAAAAAAAGTAACATATAAATAATCCCCTTTTATAGGTAAAATAAAAATATATATGTTACCAGAAATACCAAATTAATTTGCACTAAAAAGAAAAGACGATTTCATCTGATGCTGTCGTTCAAGTTCAAAGTGTATTGTAATTAATTAATCTAAATATATCTACTCATGAAAACTGGCAACTGTAGTTCCTATCATAGTTTTTGTAAAAAAAAAATAAACAAGTAATTAAAAGATAATTTTTTGTGAAATCAATACCGAAGAATACTTTTGTTCCCTGAATGTGTTACAGCTCAGGCCAGGGAAATTAAAGGGAAACTTTTTGTAACTGTACTGTTTACTCTGATAGGATCTAACATGCCTATGGCTATTACTTTTGGCCTTGTTTTTTGTTATTTTAATATTTTTTTGGATAAAATGACGTGCCTATATATAGACTATAAATATATATATATAACCATATAGCTTAGGTGGGCAGCAGCAGATTTATGAAATACTGTTGTGAGATTATTGGGCATCCAACTGAGATCATGTGTTTGTGTGTTAGTGTGTGTGAGACCTCATTTGTGGGTTTTTTTTAGATTCCAAATGCAGGAACTCTGTTTCTTTCTCTAAGTGGAAGGCCAAACACTTTCCATTTTCTATAAACTACTATTATATATACTGTGTGCTAATCTAAGCAAGAGGAGATATTTACATAACTATTTTCTATATAAACATACATATATGTATGTATATCTGTATATGTTTTTTTTTTTTTTTTTCTCTATAATTCTGTTCACTGTCAACGAGACAGTCTTGTGTAATGGATACCATACATCCATTTGTTTCCCATATCTTATTCACCGGGTCCAGTTGTTCCAGTTGTTCACTAGTTTTTTTTTTTTTTTTTTTTTTTAATTAAAAAAAAATTCTTAGATCATGAGAATATTGTTGATGGGTTTCACATCCAAGGCTCATTTTTCTCATTATACTCTTTTTCAGTTAACTACAAATTTTTTTTTGTTTTTTTGTTATAAAGGGTAAATTACAATGCTGACTAATATAATTGCTAGATATAATGAAGTTATGGAAATCGTCCTTAAATGATTGGACGCAGTTAAAAAGCAGTGTGAAATTGAGAAAAGTTAAATCGTATACTTGCTTGAATAAAAGCACGAACTCAGGCAGTGCATTTTTAACGACGTTTCCTGAAAAACGGCCATTAGAAGTGCCACGTAGGTGTTAAATTGTAGAGTCCAGTTTATTTCTTTTCGCAGAGACACTACATTACACGGGATTTCTCCTTCTCATGGGATCGTTGACCAAGCCCCTAAAGCCTAAATTTCATTTAGAGTAATTCCATAAAATATAGTTTGAGAATTTCACACTTTTAATTCTGATTGCCTGAAATTTTCTTTATAAGTGGAGGTGTCATCATTAGAGTTTATTTATTAGTGAAAGAATTAGAGAAAAACAAAGATAGGTCTAATTAAGAGGTGTGAGATTTTCTCTAATAAGCTTCTTTTTTATTAAAGTGGATATCTATAAATCTTATATATATATATATATATATATATATATTTTTTTTTTTTCTTCTACAATTTTCTTGCTTTCGGTAACATAGAATTAGGACACCTAATTCTTAATAATAAGTTGCTGGCTTTCATAGAAGCTGTCATCTTATGTGAAATTTTGAATGCCAGTTTTTATGGGAAATTATTGTCTAGTAGCCAAAAAAAAAAAAAAAAAGTTTGTGAGTTTTTCAATTTTTTCATAGATGAGCTATCTCATATGTTAACCGAGTGGCCTCAAAATATATAACGATTCGGAAAAATTAGATAGATGGACAATTTTTAAACACCCATATAACAAACTTTTTTTAAAAAAATAAAATCAGTTAATCAGTTATTTACTAGTAAAAACACATGAAATCGTTCAACAACAAACGATTATTTTCTTAAATTTAATAAAAAAAATTATGACCTTGAAAAATACTTTAAAAAGTCATTTATCAACATATCCATTGATATATATTTTTTGGTTATAATTGATGATGGTTTGCATTGCATAATCCAAAATTTGCAGCAGAGATTTTTGGTTGATTAATTATTGTTTTTGCGTGAAGGCATATCATAACTAAAATAAAAAAACAAGTCTTCTAATCATATTTCTTCTTCTCTTCTTAATTGTTTTAAACTGTTTTTCTTTTTCCAATTAATCAAATTACCCATGCAACGAATTAGGAAAGGAAAAAAAAGGTTTAAATTAACGTTACCAAATTACGCTCCTCTTTTATTTATCAATTTATTTATTTATTTGCTAAAACAAAATGAATGTCAGGTACTTCAATCTAGGACTAGCAATTTCAGACATGAAACGAGAACGACACGAAATAAATAGGTTTGGATCGAAATTGGGTCAACACATAAATAAACAGGCCGGAAATGGGCTAACACAGTTAATCCTTTTATTTAAATGGGTTATAAACGGACCAATACGACCCAACCTGTTTAGAGCCCATATATATATAATTTCTCAATATATTTATTAAAAAACCCTAAAAATAACAACAAATAAAAGCCAAACCCTAAACCTAATAACCCATTTATGTTTTATTCTAAGATATATTTGTCTTAATCATTATGGATATTTGATATTCTAGTTGTTAGTTTTATATTTTATATGAATATGATGAGTTTCTTGTGTTAGTGAATTCATGAATTTAAGTGACGTTTTATCCAAATTTTTTGTGTTAAATGAGATAGAAACCAGTTTCATGTTAAATGGGTCATAAACGGGCTTTTCGGGTTAAATGAGTCATAAATAGTTTTGTTTTCGTGCAAACCCGTCGTGACCTGTTTAATAATCGTGTTTGCATGTCATATCGTGGTCATTTATTAAACGGTCCGTATTCGTACTTAGGTTCCTAGCCCATTTATTAATCATATCGTATTCGTGTTCATGCTTATCGTGTTGTGCTGTAATCAGGCTTGCCCGAACCCGTACCGCTAACATGAATTACCAACCTTACTTTGATCGGATATTAAAAAAATTGATTAGAAGTCGCAAGTTCCGGTTTGTGCTCTAAAACAAAAGGACTAAATCACAATTTCAATGTCTATGAGAAAGAAAAAGTAAGATTTTCAACGTACGTTTAAATATATATGGTGAAAATGACTAAAGTCCGACAGTAGGATAGATCCAATAGTTGTAATATTCTACTTTGTATTTTGTACTAATTCATTGATTTTCACATAAATTTTTATTTCGAATTAATCTTATAACATAAACTATTTAGTATTATCAATATAAAGAGTAATTAATCTAAATAGTTATTGAATTTTTTCAAAGGCGACGGCTTAGTCCCTATTTTTTTTTTCTCGAGATGACCCTATCTTCTATTTTCTTGGGCATTATAGTCATTTCTATCAAAATTCATTAAATTTCTAACAGAATCTTACTGAAATAATCTTTTTATAGTAAAAAGACTAAAATACCCTCAATATCCCAAAAGCCTCTCTCTCTCTCCCCTCCTTCTCCCCCCTCCTCCCCTATTCTCTCTCTACCTAACTTTGCAAACAGGTCCCCCATGGCCTCCATCTTTGACCGTCGTTGCCCCCCCAACTATGAAATTTGGGTACGCATCCCCCCCCTCCCCGCCCCCGTCCCAAAATCTGATATGGTTCTTGGCCTCCCACTTGCCCCACCCCTCGACCCACATGTCGCGATATGGGTTCCCCAACCCCCCCCCCCCCCCCCCCAAAAAGTTGTGATCTGGTTCTCACCCCCCCTCCGCCACAGTCGCAATATAGGTTCTTGGCCCGCCCTCACTTCAAAATTTGGGTTCACAACCCCTCCCTCCCCAAAGTCTGATATGGTTCTTGGCCCCCAACTTGCCCCACCCCCCCCCCCCCCCCCCCGCCCCACAAGCTGCGTTCCGAGTTGCCCCCTCTTCCCCCCAAAGTCGGGATATGGTTCTTAGTGCCCCTGATTTAGTTCTTGGCGGCTTTCTTTCTGGGTTTGCTCCCTCCAATGGCTCCCCGCCCACGGCGTCTTGAGTTCTTGGCTCCCCCAATCTGATTCTTGCCGGCTCTCTTTCTGGGTCGCCCCTTCTGCGGCTCCCCGCCTATAGCGTTTTGAGTTCAGCATTCCGAGATATGGGCTCGCCAAACCAAGACTAGATTGCCAGTAAGGGGGCGGCGAAGACACAGATAGGGGGTGTGAGAGCTCATTAGAATAGGGGGGCCGACACTCAAATCGTGGGTGCCAGAAACCCACATGGGGGGGACGAGAGAGAGATAGAGAGAGAGAGAGAGAGAGAGAGAGAAATTTTCATTTTTTATGAGTTTTTTTATTTTTTTAATTAATTATTAGTAAATTACTAAAATGCACTCTCATTATATTAGAAATTAGCAGATTTGGATGGAAATGATCACAATAGTTAAAAAATAAGAGTTAGGGTCATATCGACAAAAAAAAAAAAAAAAAAACAAAACAAAACAAAAAACAAGGACTAAACCATTATTAAAAAAAATCAGAGATTATTTAGGCCAATTACTCTAATATAATTTACAAATATCATTGAAAAGGTTACATTAAAACTAATTATTCATAATAATGAACAAAAAAAGTTACAAATATTGTTTTGTAAGGATGTCAGATAAGAATTATACTTACAAATATATGTATATTAGCTTATTGAATTCTTAATTTATCACCTTATAAATGCTCTTTATGATCTCTTAAATGAAAGGCTACACAATCGAAATTCATACATTAAGTACAAATACAAATAGTGCATATTTAACAACAATAAATAAATAACGAGGAATACAAAAATTAGATGAATATTAGGTATTTTTAACATTAAAAGAATTAGCATTTCGAATAGTACTAAAGAGATGATAATTTAATACTTAGGTTTTAAGAAGCTTCCACTCCAATACTATGTTCATTAAAAATTTAAAACAAAAAACAAATCCAATTCTATATAATACGTTATATTGTGTCACACTCTAGTCGCATTTTCCACTATTACAACTTTAAACTTCATTATTATAGTTTACCTTCTTTAAATCTAATCTCATATATTTTTCTTTCAAATAGTGTGCTAAATTATAGCTTAATTAATTCAGCAGAAAAGGTTTTAATTAACATATTAGAATTAGTATTCACTGCCGCACATATGTCCAAATCTAGCATAATATTTTTTGGAAAAAGAAAAAATAATCTTGCACTTTTCTCTGTTAAGGGGCAAAAAAAAAAAAAAAAAAGAACATAAAATGAGTCAAAATTATAATACACCCGCTCATTAACAATAGGGTTGTACCCCAATTTCTTGAGGCAGTTCAACTAAATCTTATAAAGAAGCGTGTAGCATTTACTCGCAAGCTTTAAAAAGTTTAATTGGACATTTTATTCTTTTTTTTTTTGGTAAAATTCTGGAAAATGGGGGATTAATGTTAGCATATCTTCTAGATGTTATAAAAAAGATTGATCGGAAGTTGGAAGTTATTCGTATCTTACCAGGAACATTGTCGCAAACATGTAAATCGAATATTAAATTGACAGAAAGTATTTATATTTTAATATTTTTAAAAGAGTAATCCAATATTCAAACTTAAACCCACATCATAAGGATGGCATTGTTCTCAATAGGATTGGGGCTCAGGTGGATTAGGGGAAGGGGTGGGGGAAAATCTTCAAGATGGCCAAGGTGGAATAAGGACGAAGTCTTGTCTCTGAGTTTAGAGTGGGATGGGTTTACGTGAAGTATTTCTCGTTTTATCTCTGTCCTGATATGCATATCTTATATATTTTTCTTTATAAATTAGATAATACTATTCTTTTAAACATATTAGTTATTATTAGAAACGTGACTTTCTTGTTAAGATTATTTGGTTAATTTTGGACTCAAATTTATGATTAACTTTTTACGTTTTATTTTAAGATGCTTTAATTTTCTTATGAATAGTCATATTAAATGGATAATAATGGGATGGGTATGGAGAAAGTTGCTCGTTCAATAAGAAATCCCTAATCTGATCATTTCTCTTCTTGTTAGACATGGATGGAAATGAAAAGGCATTCTCTAATTCCATCTATTTTCGTTACTATCCCTACAAACATAATCACAATAATCCTTTATTGTTTGGCCATTTGGTGTTTCTAACATCTTTGTTGATTTATTTTATATCATGGCTTTTCATTATCACTGATATATATTAAATGCACTTTGGATCTAATTGTCCAAAGTCATGTGTAGGAGATTGTGTACAGACTACAGAGGCAATTGCTTTGAAGGTTCCACCATACGTACGTTGTAGCCATATAAAAAAGTGTATATTATTCCTACCAAAAAGAGAAAATGTATACAAACAAATCTATCTTCATTCTTGCTGTCCCCGTCTTCCCATGGAAATTTTGCAGATGATTGATATATGTATATATATATATATATATATATATATAATTGTGAGTGTGGGTGCGCGCGTGTGATGATAAAAATTTGTCTCAATTAAAAAAGAAAAACAATTAACATCTTATATGGATTATACATTTTATGTATACGCATACACTTTTCTGTCAAAAAAAATATATATTATTGAATAACTCCAAATAATTTTTTAGGGATACCGAAAATTCAAAAACGTCACCGCAGCAACAAAGTTGGATAATTGCATGTGAAATCCCATAAACACACAAATGCGCGTGTGCATCCGATAATAAGTACTATTTATATGGTATTCTATCATATTATATACTTTGTTATCATCGAGTAACGTCGTTTCTGTTCATTATTATTGGAATGTGACTTATTTTTCTAGATATTGTTGTTTTTGTTTTTAAATTATTTTTTTAATGGTCTGATTCAATAATTATAAATAGTTTTGCATGTTTGTACTATAAATTTTAATATAAACACTTATAAATCAGATAATTAAAAAGTTAATTTAAGAACTAAAACAAGTTTTTATCATGAGTTTTTCTATATTATTATCTTGTAAAGAGCACTACCTATGGGGATATGTTACTAAATGTTAACATAATAATAGAATTATCACAACAAAAAATAAAATTACTAGATCTTAGATTATCCCTAAAAAATTAATCATTTATAAATCAGAATACTAAAAAATTAATCAAACAATTAAAAATAAGTTTTTTACTGATCATATAAAATGTGAGGTCCTATTCTAAAAGCTATATTTATAGATATCAACTTTGAAATCTCTCATACGTAGATATTGCACATCCATGATATTATATACAATAGCGTTTACCTTTTTACCAATAAAAACATATTCTCTTCTTGAGCAAAAATTAAAAGAAAATGACCGATTCAAATGTCAATATAATCTAGTGAATTTATAAAATAAAGAATAGAAGAAAATATAATTTTAGGAGCTATTCTTTTACCTTACTGATAGAGCAAGCTTTTTTAACAACTGAATTGAATTGAATCTTTTATGATTAGATACACGTACACGTTCACAAAAAAACACTCGCATATGAATTTATGCACCAGCGAGGAAACTTTTGTGGTAGGACACAGTGTTTTGCATTTTTTTTTCCCATTATTGATTGAAAAGAAGAACGTTTCAAATCGAATATCACTAAATTGAGTGGGCCAAAATGCAAAATGAACCAAATTGTTCATTTGGGTTTCTGTCCTGCTTTGTCCATCAACCTGAGCAAATATTATTTCCAATCTGAGACCTTCTCTTCTCCATTGACCACCTATTTTCATACAGAACTGTTATTATCTATGATGTTGATTGCCCGATCTGCTCCAATCAGAAAACACTGCTCCTTGCCAAGCACCGGCGAGAACGGCAAATCCGCCTACCTGCCCCGTCGAGAAGAAATCGTTGAAAGCTGTTGGTCGGCTGAGACCTCCGCTGGCCGACCACACCCTTGTTCTCGAAGCGGAGAACCATCCGAGTAGGTCGGATACTCCCGGCTAGTGTCCCGAGCACTGTGGCAGGCTGACCATATCATGGACTCTCTCTGTACCTCCGAGACCATATTTTAGAGGATGTCCAGTCTGACACAAGTCACATCAGCACACCTCAGCTGCAGACGCCACCCACCTACTACTGACACAAGTCACATCACCACCTGCCGCCACCCACCTTGACAAGTACAACCCCTTTTATGGTGACGAGATAGCTACCTTACTGCTCTGTGCCAAGTCAGGGACACGTGGTGCCGGCTTATTGGACCCCCAGCACCTGCAATCCTAAGACCTGACCGGTCACTAGGGGTCCTAGGTAGCCGACCCGGCTGGATCGCCCGAGTGCCCAGACCCATGCGAGACGCCTATAAATAGAAGGGGAATTCATAATTTTAGGTATGATCATTTTTATCTTGTCAAAGCTCTGCCTCTCCTCTTGCTCATCAGTACCCTTGCTGACTTAAGCATCAGAGTACCCGCGGCAGACACCACACTGGTGTTCCCATCATTCTAAGGTACTTCCATTTTGTAGGTGATCCATGGTGGAGCAACTGGCCGGTTGCAACCCGACTACTCGGCCACTTTGGGTATTGTTACCGGATCCACTTTTGACATCAACATATGACATGAATAAATTTGAAACAACAAAAGAAATAAAATTAAATTAAAAGAAAAGAAAATAAAGGAAGAGAAAAGAAATGGCAAGGACAAAATAAACTAGTAACAAACACTTTCACTTTCTATGAGAATTTTTTTGTTACAAACTCGGAATCATAAATGTCAACTTAGTAGAATTTAGAACTACGTGATCTATAAGCATCTATGTTAAAATAACATCATACAAAACGAAAGTTCTCTCACTTATAAACTTAATTCTTAAAATTTAGTTCTATATTTATCAAATCTTGTTCTATATATCTATATAGTAAAAGTATAGTTTCCACGATAATTTCTGAAAAGAAAAAAAAATGAAGCAGGACTCTCTAATATTAAAAAGAAAAGAAAAAAAAACATATATGTCAATAGTGGCAGACGTTAGATTAAACATTGATGTACTGATACTTCAATGACAAGTTATAAAGTGGCAGTAAATTAACCAAAGTCTAAAAGAGGATTATTCTACAGTTTTGTTGTTGCAATGGTCCAAATTAAGCATATAAATATATATATATATATATGTATATACATCTATGTATATATCGCATCCAATCATCTGAAAGACTTTAAGTAGTCGAAAAGAGGATCGCATAAATAAGCTGTCATCAGTTAAAGACATGTCGAATAGCATTAGTTTTTTTTTTTTTTTTTTAAACAGGTATTTCTATCTAACAAAAAATAAAATAAAATTATAGAACAGGGGATAAAAAAAGTTCACTAGTAATAATATTGGTGACCGCTGATATTAAGCTCGAACTATTTTATTTTGTAAATAAAATTGCATGCTCAAGCTGATTTTTTTTTTAATGGAAATACTCAAGCTGATTTTACATAGTATCGTATATTACATGACTGTAACAATAGGGAGAACTCTTTGGAGATTAAGAAAAAATTTAATAAAATATATTAAAAAACTTACTAGATATATATATATATCCTAATTTAAAAGGGTCCAACAATACTGTTGGATAACTGAAATAAACTAGTATAAGATTCTGATTACTCATTCGATGCACCTGGGATTGCGCTCAAGCTGAAGGGGATGGGGGTGAGATGGGGACGACATGATCCACCTTCTATTGAGCAAAAAAAAAAAAAAGAAGGGGGGTAGGGGGAGGGAGGGAAGGAGAACACCTCAATAACATAAATTTAAAGATTATTGTATCAATGTGATATAAAAAAAATTAACATAAGACTGATATGACACAAAATTAAACTAAGTTATAATTTATGTCATATTGGTTCATAATAACGAATTTGTGTCATATTGGTTCGTAATAACGAATTTGTGTCGTATTGACTAATAAATGAAGAAAAAAAATTATTTAGGTAATTTTCAAAAAAAAAAAAAAAGAAAAGAAAAAGAAACGGATCCAATAGCACTCAGAGCAAATATATGATAAGAATCTTGGGAGTTTTAATAAGGTAAGAATCTTTATATTTCACTATTAGTAGAAATTATTTTTAAGTTAGTTTTTTAACAGTTTAATTTATGCATATTGAGGTTACAAATTTTCAATACACAATACAAACTACTCTTAATTGTAAATCAATTTATTAAAATTTTAATTTAATAATTAAAATAATAGTTATTACTATACAAACTACTCTTAATTGTAAAATTTAATAATTAAAATAACAGTTGGTACCTGTAATTAAAAATAGAGATAGCTATTCCAATTGTGCAATCACTCACCCTTTTGGTTCTTATTCACAAAAATAAATAAATAAATAAAGCAAAAAAAAAATTTGTAAATTTTTTTTTTTGTGAATTTCTTCTCTTCAATTTTGCACCATATGACATGTGGATTGGAAACAAGAAAGATTATTGGCTACGAGTGTGCGATTTGCCTTCATGGCGCTTCTGTTGTGTTAATCAAGATATATAATTAAAAATATATATTTTGTTAATATTTAAATTTATCACAAATTAAATTATATTTTTTAATCTTAATTTTTATTTTTTAAAAAAATTGAAAAAATTTATAATTAATTATTAAAAATTAACTAATCTCAATTTAAAAATTTATATCTAATTAACTTATTAAACAAAGAAATAATATATATTATGTAAAGTCGTCAAGGTTTTAAGATTATTGGACAACTCCGGTCTATCTTCCAATAACCTTTTTATTCGTTTAGGTGGGTTAATTAAAAAAAAAAAAAAAAAAAAAGGGTGATTGGGGGAGTGGAAGCACGCGCTGGAGGGTGAGAAGATGAAGAGAAAATGGAGCCTACCTATGGTCACCATCATCTCTGTTCACTGCCAAACTTGTCCTATTATGGCAAAACACTTCAGTTGTCATCTTTACTTGTTCACTTCAACTCCAAGTCCTTTGTGTGAACATCACTGCACATCCCACAGACTGAAACCCCTCCCTCTTGACTCCCCTCTCTTAATTGACTCTCTCTCTCTCTCCTCTCCATTTCTTTTCTCTACCTTCTTAAAGAAGTGCTGGTTTTTAACTCTCCGTTTGCTTTGCCCTTTTCCTGAAAAGAGAGAACATGATGATCTGAAAAAGCCCTATTAACTCCCCAAAAAAATATATATATATATATATAAAAGAGAGAAAATATTTTTCATCCATCTACACCCAATAACTGCAGTTTTCAAGATCTCTTTCACCAGAACTGTTTTTTGCTCCAAACAAAAGCATACCCTCTTTTCCCAACCAAAACCCAAACCCAAAGATAAGTCAAGTTAACAAGATTCTTTTATTCTCCGCCAATTTCCAATTTCACCACCGTATCTCTCACTTTCTTTCACTCTCTTCTTTTCATTTCCAAATCCCGACTCCTCTTAAATTCCCCAACTCTCTTTCTAGATTTCTCTCTCCTTCTGACAATTTTAGATATATATGGAAACCATGCAAATGCAAAATCTTGCAACCATCTAGTCTTTCAATCAAATTCCCACTTTTAGCACCCACCCAATGACAGATTCACCACCACCATAAATCCAACAAGCCCTAAAAATCATCAACTCCAACACTAATCTAGCTAGTAGATCCAACCCAAAATAGAAAAAAAAAAAAAAAAAAAATCCTGCCCACAAAACCCAAAAAAAAAAAACCCCCCAAAATCATTTTTTTTAATATTTAAAAAAAAAGAGACCCAAAAAATCACAAAAATTTTCATGGACATAGTCTCAGAACAACCCACAAATACTCATCCACTCTCGGCAGCAGCTCGTCCCTCCATGATACCCACAATGAACAACCACAACAACATGATTCCCAGCAGCGCCTCCTCCAGTGTCGGCGGCTCCACGGTGGCGGCTGCGGGGGCGGTGGCGACGACGCCAAGCCGGTACGAGAACCAGAAGAGGAGGGACTGGAACACGTTCTGCCAGTACCTTCGGAACCACCGGCCGCCGCTGTCGCTTCCGATGTGCAGCGGAGCGCACGTGCTGGAGTTCCTGCGGTACCTCGACCAGTTCGGGAAAACCAAGGTTCACAACCAGACCTGCCCGTTCTTCGGGCTGCCCAACCCGCCCGCGCCCTGCCCCTGCCCGCTCCGGCAGGCGTGGGGCAGCCTCGACGCCCTCATCGGCCGCCTCCGGGCAGCCTACGAGGAGCACGGTGGCCGCCCCGAGGCCAACCCCTTCGGCGCCCGCGCCGTCCGGCTTTACCTCCGAGAAGTCCGCGACTTCCAGGCCAAGGCCAGAGGCGTCAGCTACGAGAAGAAACGCAAGAGGCCCAAACCCAAGATTAATACTAATAATAATAATAATTTGGTCATCTCCACCTCCTCTTCTACTGCGCCACCCAGTACCAGTACCAGTTAGTCACTATATCTATATATTATATATATACATCATGATCGATCTCTGATGATATGGGTAATCTTCTCATCTTTCACTTGTACATTACATCAATATATATATATGTGTGTGTGTGTGTGTGTGTGTGTGTTTGTGTGTATGTGTTTGGAGATTATAACGATGAGGATTTCTTTTCTTTTTTTTTTTTTTTGGTTTTGTGTGGTGATGTTTCAGAAATATTGCACATGGTATTATATATACGTCTGAAATTGGGGACAGTGGCAGTGAAGAGGAGCTGGTGGTGGTGCGGTGGTGGTGGTGCGGTGGTGGGGTGGACTGTTCGACGAAATGATGGTTGTACTTGAAAACTGCATACCAAAAACAGTAGAGCTGCTCTCTGTGTAAAATATATTTGTTTAGTTTTTCACTTTGGTTTTTTTTCTTTTTTTTCCTTCTTCTTTTTTAAATTCACTCTTTTTAATTAATGATGATGAAATCTTGATTATTATTACTAATTAATTCTATAGCTGTGTGCATGATAAGTTATGGAAATTGTTGATCTTCATATGATTTTTGGAATCCAATATTAATATTAACCATAAAAGTGATTATGTTGTTAACGATGTAGACAGTTTGCATTATTACATTGCTTGAATAATGAAGGTTCAAGACAACAGTTCTTCTTTTGTATTGTCTTTTCTTTTTTCTTTTTCTTTTTTTTGTAATTTTTGTGTGGAATATTTTATGTCTTCTTTGGTCTTTAATTCGTTTATCATGCAGGAAGCATTTCTAATGAAACGAAATGGATTAGGGAAGTGGGAAACTCACGAGCCAATTTGTTGTCTAATCTGGTTAGGTATATTATTTAAACACAATCTTGTGAGAGATCTAAAATAGGCAAAAAGACAAAGCCTAGATTATTTTCTTATTTCTTTTTTTTTTTTAATGTTGTAGATATGCCAGCTACAAGCACATTTCACATGCATATGTAATTATAGAATTAAGTTATAATTAATTTTTGAAATAGATATCATTCTAGTTAATCCATCTAGGCCTTAATTAAACATGATTTATGGTTTTCTAAATGGAGTCGTGTAACTGGCTTATCCTTATATCATAAGTACTAAATCAAACCATTTTTCTTAATCTTTAAGAGAGGAAATATATAATTCTCTAAATAAGCTCGAGTCTCTGTGTGTGTTTAGAAGCTATTAATATGATCATAGAAGCCAGCATGTATATAGATTTCCTCATTCTAGCTTCCAGGTTGTTCTAATGAAGAACTGAGGGAAAAAATCATAAATACCCATCTGCAAGTTATAAAAACATGCACATTATGTATGTACACAATACATATATACCACGTTCTTCCTCGAGTTGTGCCAGTCTTTTACACGAGATCATGCTCTTTCTCGAGTTGTGCCAATTGTCTACATAAGTTGTACCGTCAGAGAACCGTTCTGTCTGACAGGGGAGTATTCCTCTATATATATATATATATATATATATTGAAGATCAAAATTCTCTATTTATATCTTAGTCCAACTTTTTGTTTTGTTTTGTTTTGTTTTTGCCGGAAATTACATGGAACCGTACTACTGGTTTACTCCTGTGTTGATAAATATAACTAGTTAACCTGTCATTGCATTGTAGCATACAGTGGTAAAAATTGGTACCTTTTATGTTTAGATTAGAATCGTACACATAAATTTGCACTGTTTTTAGATGTGCATATATATATACACACACGCACATATATACATGTACTGTTTTTTTTTTTTTTGGTCCCCTTCCGATTTATGATGGAAGGTTAGCTCTTGAAATTTATCAGAAACTTGCAGCCCCAAAATGTCTCAGATTATGATCTTATCTAGACCATATGTATAATTATATGTATAGCATATTATTACTAAACCCTGTATGTGTGTTTACGTACTTCTTCTGCATGTACGTACGTGGTCCTACCGTGTATGATACATAAGTACTACTTATCGCGTTGAGTGTATTACCTTGAAGAAGAACTAGCTAGCTAGGTGAACACCACTACATTTTATGAAATATATTCAGTTAACTCTGCGTCAATTTAAGTTTTTAGCTTAATTTACTAATTAATAATTCTTATATATATATATATATATGTACACGTATATGCATATGTATGTAGAGGACGATTTGTAAACTTGTCTATGAATTTCAGAAACTAGTTTTGGCTGTCTTCCTGGATGACCAAATTCCAGTATAATGTGGGCTGATATGTCTCTTATATCCTTGAGCTAGCTTCAAACCAAAAGGTGCAAATAAGATAAACGGCCAGAAACGACGCAGACTGATAAAAAAAAAAAAAAAAAACCTTAGAGCAGACATAATGTGGATCACGAAATAAGATTTACATGCTCTTGACAAGTAGAAAAGAATCACCCGTTGGATCGAATGCGGTTTGATTAGATAATTTTAATGAAGTCGTGTCTGTGTCTCGATCTCGACTTTTTAAACACAATCCTTGCTCCTGAAATGGTATCCATATTGGTGCGGCTGCTTTTAGTATAGGATATAGGAAGCAGATCAGTAGCTGCAACCATGTAAATTGATATCCTCATTTAGGAAGGAGAGAATATAGCAATTAAGGAGAAAATCATTAAATTTAAGTGAACATTATCAAGACCTTTCTTTATTTGTATTTAGTCTGAAAGAAACAAAAAGATAACAAAAAACATATCACGACTCGAAAAATGTTTTTTAAATTTGTCATTGAAAACATAAAGTATTTCCTTAAAAAAAATAAATATATTTTGTGGGTTTTTTTGTCCGTTAAAAGGTTTGAATCCAGTCTATTTTCTAGTCTCCTAGAACCCATTCAAATTTGGAGGGATCCAAATTAGGTTATGTATGGATGATTTTGAATCCTAATCTATTTTCTTCTCTAATCTTTCCTACTAAAAATCTAATAGTAAGTCCCAATATCTAAACATTGATCCTTTTAATATCCTCTCTTGGAGGCACATGATATTTCCATTTATCAAGTGAAAAGCTAATTTTACATGTTCCTAATTATCATATTCATGACTTTATAGAACCGATTATCTCTATAATCATAATACGAACAGGTTATAATTTGATTAGTGTAGTATACGTACGTCCTTAAAAACGATAATTTTTATCATCATTCTGGCTGAATATAATGATTAGTTTGGTGAATGATCACCTAGATTTCTAACACACACAAAAGATTTAAGATTACCAGAGCTGATCATTATATTATATAGTTTCCTTTACTGCCTTGTCCAATAATACGATGAAAACATGTATGTGCTATGTATGTGTGTGTGTACGTACTGAAATCAGATTTACCTTAGATTGAAAATTATTAAATTACACATCTAATTCGGTAATAAATATAAGGATCTAACGATAGTAATTAATTCTTCAAAAAGCATTTATGTTGTGGATTTCTTATCAGGTTTTTTCTATCGAGGTAAATGAGAAAATACTGGATAATAATTGCAAGAATGAAGATATATAATGCAATAATTAATTTTGCCCTGATGAAGGAAGCTAAGAGTATCAAAGTAATATGCGTTTTGCTCGCACGTGGAATACAGAAAAGTCATTGACTTTTCACATGATTTTTTGGAAGGTTTTACTTTTCTGTTTTTTCCCCATTGCTAAGGTTTTGCCGTTTTGGCCTCAATCATGAAAAGCGTGGCCGTCTTTGAGGAAAATATACAGGAGACATTGAATTTGTCACATAATAATGTCTGCTTTACAACAAAATGTATTTGTGTGGTTTCCTTCTGGTTTTTCCCATTAGTGACGCTAGAAACGTAAGTAAATATTATTTGTGCCAACGTGCTTTCCATGAGTTGGTTGAGTGATCGTTTTTTACTCTACTATTAACAATTCAGCCAAACAAATACTCCCGTAGGACTTTTTTTTTTCTTTTTTTTTTCCTTTTAAGAAATAGGGATTTCATTTTCATGTTTGTCCGATTGACCTCGGAATGTCAACTAACCCAAGGTTATATGGGAGATTGCCTTCAAAATGTCGATTGACTTGTGATTATCTAGGGCCTCCAACCTCTCCCCTTATAACTTTTTTTTTTCCCTTTTTCAAAAAGAGTAATTATTTACTTCTTGTAATTTAAAAATGAGCAAACACTAATCTAATTAAGAGAGTGTTAAAACATTGAGATGTGATTAATCATTCAAAATTATTGCTTTAATTTATTTTGCTTTGTCTGAAAATGTACCTTAATTAGTAGGGTTCCTCAGTTTATTGGTTGGTTCAGTCAAATGTTAATCAACAGCTCCCGGATATATGTGTTTATTTTGGTTTAGAATGGGAAAGAGAATGTTAAAATATGAAGAATGAAAATTACTTGATAGTTTGTTCCACTTCTCCCTTAAAAGTAATTAAATTAAAATAATATGAAAGTATAAAAGCCTCAGTCAAAGATTGATCATTTGCTCCTTACGTCCGTACCATAGAACTATATTGCATCTCATCAATGACGGGAAAAAAAAAAAAAAAAAAAGTTTGAGCCGTTAAAAAAAATAACACAAATGAGTTGTTATTTTTGATAAAAACTGAAATATTTCGATAGATAAAAATCATTAAACATCATTTAATAATTGAGATTTAAACTGTACACGATTAAAAAAAAAATTGAATGTATAGTAATTTTATTCGTTTCTTTTTATTAAGTCGAGACACGCGTGTTTATCAAAAAGAAAATTGATTCTCTGCATGATTCTTTCAAATTTGTCATTGACCATTGACAAAACCCCATAAATACAACGGATGTATGAACTTTTCAAAGTCCCTACTAACAATTTTGTTTCAGCAGCTTTAGTTGTCTAAGAAGCGTAGTACTCTTATATATATCGAACGAAATAAACATGTTTTTCGTTACCCGTTGAATTTTGTTACACATATATATATGGGCCAAGGTTCAACGCGATTCAAGCTGCTTTTTCACCCAAAGTACTGACATAAAAAATTAAAAATGTGTCTGGCAATATGAATTACTAGATCTTGAACAGAAATCAATAATGTTTCAGTCACCAATAATGTATAATATATATATATATATAGTATGTTTATTTAAAAAAAAAAAAATTTCACCACTTTCTCCGATGGTTGAAGTTTTGAAAGAGACAGCCATTTGGAACCTTATATTTGAAGTGTATCGGATAAGAGTAACAGCTTCGCAACTAAAATGTCTCCTTGACAAGACGTACCACTTAAACCTTTACCCGAAAAGAGGAATAAGAGGGAGGGGGGGGGGGGTGTGGAAAGTCCTCATATTAATTTTGAACAATTATTTAAAAAAATTAAAACATTATCCGTTGATAAGTTTTTCTTCCATTTGGGCCAATTAAATTTAAGATACAGCCTACACAACGTAATACACTGATCTTGTCTGATAAAACAAGACAGGATTTCGTCTCACCTCCTGGCTTTAGCTTAATTTAGCCCTAAAATTGATTAAAAAGCACTTTGCTTTGGCCAGCCCATTTCTTTCACATAAATCAAACACGAGGGGCCTTGAAAGCGTAAGTATATATATTTTTTAATCATTTTTTTTAATGAATTAAATACTCCATTTGGAGAATTTTAAGACACAGGATGTGGAAAATGCACTATTGATTTAGTACGGTTCTAAATTATCATATTTTACTGAAAAAATAAATCCCTAACTTAAAAGTTTAAATAAAATTTTATTGTACTAGCTAGTAGAATATATATATATATATATATATTTTTTCTCCAAATCCTAAAAATAAAAAATAAAAACAAACAAAAAACCATATAGTACGAGCCATTTTGAATTAAGCTTGATAGCATTATAAGTTACAATTTCAATGAAAACAAAAACAAATATATTATTTGCCGACAAGAAAATAGAGTTCAAAAAAACTTGAAAAGATGGTGTATCATTTTTCCATTATTCCATTTTCTTTACGTCTCTCCTCTTTGCGTTGGTCTATTTTAGAACCAGTCGAATGGAGAATAAAACATCGATCACATAAGATTTTGTCAATTTATCATGGTAAGGATATTAAATATAATAATTTTTTACTGCTCCTTTTGCTCTTTGAATGTCCTTGTCACTTTCTTTTCCCTCCTCTACCCTCCTGAAAAGATAATGTTCTTAATTCAATTAGACACCTGTCCACATCCACCTCCAATGCTCCAAAAAGTTTGCCTTCTTTTCCCATCTCGCCATATAGATGCTCTTTTCTCTCTTAACTAGTGGGTGTTTTATAATTTAGGAAGGAGAGGAAAAAAAAAAAAAAAAAAAACTTCGGGAATTTATACGGTATGATCTTTCATTTAAGATAATTAATAGGAACTGTTATTTTAATTTTAAATTAATTTTTTAACAAGTTGATTGATGTTTCAGAACAATTTCGTGTTCCACATTGAAAATTTTTTAATTTAAACGTAATAATCAAATTGTTGAAATTGTGATCCGATAACTAGATAGTTGTTTTCTACCAATAATACATAATCATGAGAAGTCCTACTAAGAAAGACCTAAGAACTTATTATATGTTTAATATACCTTTAGATACTTTTATTTTAGTTATTAATTAATTAATTTTTAACTGTCTAATATATAATTGAAAATAATTTTGTATTTCACTTTATAATTTATAATGTGAATACTCACAATTCAAAATATTAAAATATTAATTTAATAATTAAAATAATAATATTTATTGACAAAATAAAAATACAATTCGTAACTTAGTTTTTACTTATATTTATTCACACAACCAAAAAAAAAAAAAACGACGACGACGACGACAATAGTTATCAAGCAAAACCATACAATAATTAAAATAATTAAACAAAAATAAACAATTGGCCAATCAAATTAAAAAAAAAAAAGAAAAGAAAAGAAATTCAACCAACTACCAAAATCTTTTTGTCTCTTGTCAAGAGCGCAAAAGCTACCACCTTTGGCACGAAAACCGAGGGTGGAGCAGTAGCCGTACAATAATCCCGCAATCTACGGGGCCAGCTCGATGGGCCCCCTTCAGGTTGTTGACACGTGCGCCTCCAAGTGGGACCCATGCATCTCGTGCACCACGTGGCCGCCGGTACTCATGTCGGCAACAGTAGGGCCGACCCCTCCCTCGATCCGCGAGCCATAGCCTTACCTTGAAAGGATACGTGGAAGCGTCACTATCGTTTGATGTGTATTTTCCCTCGTGGGCAGCTTTGGGCCGTTGAATTGGTTGCTAAAGTTTCGTCCGTACGAGGAGGAGGAGGAGGTTTTGGGGTAGCGTGAAATTTCCATGTTTGGCCGTTACTCGTCTTTGCCATATATAGAGGGGAGGGAAGGGAAGAGAACAAGGTTCAGATCTCTACGGTGGATTGGTGCCGGTGGCGGGACCACTTTCTTTCCTATTTGTCCATATTTTTCTAGGAGATCATGTATAGAATATATATCTATTTATATATAAAATTATGAGAGTATTTGGTGGAATAATTTGAGTTGGGATTTTTAAGTTTTAATAGTAATTTTTTTTGAATTTTCAGAAAAGATAAAAAAAAATTTGAGAAAAAGAAAAAAAATTTTTAGGAAAAAAACAAAAAAAAGTTTGAGTTTGATGGTTTGAGTGGGTGAACCAAACATCTCTTATGATTGGTCTATTATCCATATCGAATGATATCTGATATATATGATATGATAATATTAACTTGAGTTATTGTAGATGTGAGTTGTAAAAAGAAATCTAAAAATAAGAAAACATTCACTATTAGTTACACTTTTTTTGTATGAATTCTCATTCTTGATAACTGAAATTTATATTCGCAATAACTGAAATTCACGTATCGAATACCATAGAAAACTTTATGTGTGTATATATATATATATATATATATATTTAAAGTGTACTTTTATTATGTTGGTAAGCACTTACAAGCACAATTTGTATGATGAAAACACACTATCAATAAAGTGTCCTTTTGGTTCTTTTGTTTGCCATTGAAATGAAATTTTTTCTTATTTTAAAATAAGAAGTCACTTAAAAAAAATAGCATTTAGCTGCGCAATATATATATATATTAATTTAAAAAAAGTTGAAATTTAAAATGGTGTTCGATAGATAGATAGATATTGGAAAAAATCATTTAAAAATTAAAATTTTTTTGACAAATCTAACAAATTTTATCATATTTTAATAGGGCATAGGTGTAAATTTGTTCATCTATGAATTAAAAACATATTAAAAAAATAATCGTTTTAATAGGAGATAAAATAAAAAAGGATTTTTGGAATTTTAAAACTTAAAATAGAGGAGAAATTTTTGTATTATACGAAATAGGTGTGAATTGACAATGAATTGCATGGTTAATTCTGGAAAAGGAGATTATTTTCCATCTTATTTACAAAGTGAGATGAGTTTTTTGATCTAAACAAATATCATTGTCATTTCATTCCTAAAACAAAATGAGTTAAACACGCGAGACAAACATGTCTGAAATATATACGAAGTCATCTCTTTATATTTGGCTAATTTCAAATTATCTCAAGGTGTTAACTACAACTTAATTTATTACATCGTATACATAATGGAAATATTAAAGTTCCTAATGTTACTTTTCATGAATTAATAATGTAATAGGATGATAATGATAATATATCCATTTAGAGTGTGTTTGTTAAATCATAAGAAAAAAATGTAACGAGAAAAATAGCAAGATTAGAAAGAAAAAAGAGGATAATCCTTGATTTCCTTTTTAGTATTTTTTTTGTGACTATTAAATGGTGTAATGGAAAATGATCTAATACTCTTTTTAATATTTATTAAAATTAACAATAATAATTTTACTAAAATATATTTTTAGACAATCAATCAATCATTGGTCGTGTGAGTTCATTAAAACATATTAGTAAATTTGACAATAATCTCTTCGACAAAAAATGAATATCTGTATTATGTATGACATGTTAAACTCTCATTATTCATTTTGTAAATGTATGCATGATTTTGAGTAAACAAGCACATACATGATTAGAGTTGGAATAATTACTCATTTTCTCCTTACCTTTAAACGTACTCTTAAGCATTCGTGTGGTCGGTAGATATGAATTGAAATATTTGTGTTGAAATTATTCGACTTTTCTAAAAATTAGTTTAAAAAATTGTTGAATTTTAAGAAAAAGATTTTTAAAAAAAATAATGAGTTGGAATTTTTGGGTTTGGATCGGTGAACCAAGCGGGGGTTCAGTTTAATGAGAAAATTAGGTAAAGAGTCATATCGGGTATAAATATAAAAAGGTGATAATACAACCCTAGTTTCATATGGAAGATAGGCTATACCAAAGGGCCCATGATAAATGAGAAACAACATTGGACCAGACCTAAGTGGATTACATTCTCATCCTTGTCTAAGCCAGCCCAACTAATTGAATCATCTCATAGAGTCGAGTCGGAGAGAGAGCTAAACAGCAATATATATATATATATATATATATATATATTTTCCCTTAGTACTATAGTAAATAACATATTTACACCTCGTTAATTATTTTTGATAAATAAGTTATTTATCAGTATACCATTTGTCTCAAATATTTTAAAACGTATTATTTCCTTGAAATATTTTTTAAAAATGACCTGCATGTTAGAATTTCCGGAGTGTCACAATAATGGGACGCGACACTATGCTTAATGGTTTGCGACAGCAAATTTATAAATGCCAAGATTTCTGTACTTGTAAAAAAAAAAAAAAAAACTGTTGTTTTCTATAACTTTTTGGTAAGGAATTATTTAGTTCAAAATTTTGTGGCTCGAAGATCATCTTCTACAATGTTATGAACAAGGCTCCTGAACAAAAGCTCAAATGGAGGGGGTTAAAAAAAAATCCGAAGACAAATGGTGGCTATGGTATGACTTATAAGTCCTGCTTTATGACCTTGGACAGTCACCACTAAAAAGAATGATTGGGTTGTCCCTGAGATGTAACTGAATTTTGGCGAAGAAAAAAAAAAAAAAAACATGTATTTACAGGTCAGGAACGGCCATAGCAAGCAGGGTCGAGATTCGGGAATCACGATGAGTCATCTCGGACGATTGTTAATCTCTTTGTTAAGAAGTCGAGCCACCAAGTCTTGACCGGCTGTCAACTGACTGTCGTTTAAAATCCTGTACAGTGAGTTTAGTTCTTCTAGGTTAGCCTTCTTGAAAAGGCCCCCGAGTACTGTGTCTACTCCAGTAGGCAAGAGATGATTGTCAAGGGCCCCTTGAGCAGTTCCTTGCTCCAACGTCCTTCCACCAGCGTCTTTGGATCGAGAAGTTTGGGGAATTTGTACTTGAGGCCGAGAGTATGGTCGAGAATCCCAGTACTCGGAACAGACCCGATTTCGATCCATTGCCTCTATCACCTGTATTCTCACAATGTAACGCAGAAGTTGGGTTAAGCATTCATAATAAAGGGCACGTATCTAGAGTGAAATCCAAGTAGTATGTGCACAGTATTATATTCACCTGCACTATGGCTGGCGAAGTAAACCCAAACATCTCGAAGCCATCAAGACTGTAGGGAGGTTGTAAAGGCGGAAGGTTCAATCTTCCCGATTTATGCTGCTTCGTGATCTCTTGATTCACTCTTTCTCTCACCATATCCCAACACCTAGCAGCTGAACCGTGGACGAACATTTCACTTGGACAACTCTCCAAGGAAACCTAAGAGGAAAAAGAAAATATATTTTCAGTGACAGGTAATCATCTTTTATACGTATATGCTCAAGACGAGCCCAATGTATGCTCAGATATTCATCTACGCCATGAATACACAACGCATTCATCGTTATTTTTTAGCCATGAAGAAAAGAAAACATTCTCTCCAAAGTGTCATTCTTGGCTTGGAAAAAAGTTGGCCAAGACCTAAAAAACATACCCACGTAAGAACATCATAGAGAAAGCTTAACAAAATAACCGAGAATACACACGGCATAATTGCACTTTAAAAAGTTTGGACAATAAGATTATAAATATAGCTAAGAAACATCCAGTACCATGAAAAGGGGCCCCTCCCGTCCTGCATCGAGTACTTCTGAGATATAATAACACATGTTTGATGGATCTAAAACACTCATGTATCTAACACGGCTCTTAAATCCTGCACCAAGAATACCATGTGTTAGTGGCATAGTTGCGAGCTCTTGTTTATTTTTGACAAAAAGTGGACTATCCCTATGATGAGTACGTAGTATACAAGTGACAAACCTTTTGGAAAAATGGCCTGGCTGTTACACCATGACTTCCCTGAAAGCACAACTCCGTATTCCAAAGGCTCAACCATGCAGTTGATCCTCCGCACTACTTTTGCTATGCGAGGTCCCTTCTGACGATAACATCTATCCAAATTGTTTGGGCTGGATGATGCGTTTCCAGTCAAAGCTCTTGTATGGTCGGCTAAATTTGTAGCCCCACTATCAGGTTTTCCACTGCCACAAGGCTGTGCGTGCTGAGAATCATTCCGCATATTAGCAATACTTTGATCATTGTTTTCACTAATAGCTGAAGAACCTTGAATATTTCTACCACATTCTGGACCTGGAGAAGAACCCACACTTGGAGAAATTTTTGGTTGATTGGATCCCACCTGTCCATGGTTTTCTTGAGGTTCATTCTTCACATGGATAGAGCACGATGAAAAACTATTCCTTTCTCCGTCGGGTAATGAACAGCCAACTTTTTCACCTGTTCCTGCAGTACCAATTACAGAGTTGGAATGAATAGGGTCTTCACTGTCGTTACAAGAGGTTACTTCATCATCAGGACCCGTCAGCCTCTTAGAAAGATCTAACTGCTTAGCAGCAGAAGTCTCTTTCTCTTTATCTGAAACTTGCTTTTTCAGGTCATCGCCTTCATCATCACTAAGAAGTATAACATCATCAGGTTCCAAAACTGGAGCCTTCTTCACGGTAGATCTCGCTCCAATCGGATTTGTGGCATACGATGTGTCTTCCTGTGACAACTGACAAACTGAGGTTTTTGAATCAGAATCCAAATGTATTGTTTCTTCTTTCTTGAACCGAGAATTATTACTTATCCCTGCAGTTTCATGTGGAGTACGAGAGGCAGATGATGGCACCGTAACTTTTGAAGGCAATGCAGCTCCCAGTGCCAGTACTATCATATTCTGATCACTTGATTTTACACACTTCTCTTTAGAGATAGGTGTGGCCAGTTGATTTTTACGGCCACTGACAGACGGCTGTGAATTTAAAACTTCAAGAACAGCTGCTCTCTCAGACTCGGAGTCACTAACATGCATACTGTCTATGTTGACGTAAGAACTCAAGGCCAGTCCAAGGTCCAGTCTGGCCCATCTGTATATTGAACTTAATTTTCCCTCCAACGCCTCAACTAGGATATATAATTCACTGATGTCGTAACGAAAAAGAAAGAATTTGTCACCCCAAGCGCATGGGCATAATTGCTTTGCGTGATTCAAGCATGCATATTTATCTGGTGAACAATGACAACCAGCAGCAGAGAGATGCAAATCAAAAAGACATACACTGCATTCCCTCTCACTAGCAGCATCAAAATTGCTCTCCATTTTCACTGCCTGCGAAGAACTGCAAAGAAATTCCCTCCTCATACGCTCCATTTCAACACGTGACTACAAGGGAAAAAAAAGTGTCAAAGAAGCAACCAAGTTACATAAGCATAAATTCGAGTATAAATTATTACTGACATAAAATGGACAATAAAGTGTAAAATAAATGCATAATCATGTAATCATGATTGACACAAACCCATTTATGTAATCATGACTGAGATTCAGGGAAACGACACACCAAAAACCAACAAAAAATTGAGCTACAGGTTACATCTAAAACGAGGCCAAAATCTTCGTTTTACTATAACCGTAGAATTTGCCTTTTGCAGTTGCCACACACACAAACCCCCCCCCCCCCCCCCCCCCCAACACAAAAAAAAATCTTAGAATTCTATCTATGTTCAACTTCCAGGACCAAACAAATTAGCATAGCAAGTAAGATCTGAAACTAAATCAAGCCATACTGGAAATTGTCAGAATCAACACAAAGATAGGAAGTTTAGCATTTACCTTCAGTGTTTTTACTAAGATCCCGTCCTTTCCACAGACATCTTTCCATCTTAAGTTATCTGAGGTATTCTTCTTCAGTAAGTTCAGCTCCCAATGCGCTCTTACTGCTTCCCTTGCTGCACCAAGTAGTAATTTATCATGGGAAATAGAAGTCTTCCTTCCCTGCTCACAGTACAGCTCTATCGCAATCTGCCCATGGGGCAACCAGTCAACAGGAGCCACATTAACCGCCTCTGCACAATTGAAGCCGCAGTTGAACCCTGAATGGTACGCTCGAGGGAATGTTAGAACAAACTCCCCAGCATTCTGAACGCATCTGTAGACTGGGACACCTTCAGATTTGAGTATAGAGGGGGAGAGCTGCGTCACCTGAATACGAAGGGCGGAAAAATCACCAGTTTAGGGCATTGGTATTTTGCAACATTAGAGATAAAATTCGAGTTTGAACATATCCACCTAAGCTATTTAGCATACATTAATCAAACCATTAAGTATCCAAAAGGTGAATTAATAAGAAACACGAGTGTCAGGATTAGTGCCAAAGCAAACAACAAAATTATCAGTTTCTTTTAAATAATCTTAGTTACAAAACTGGGAGATATATCATTATACATATGCATATATTTATATATAGCTTATTGGTGAACTTATATGTCCAGGGAAGCATATCACCCACAGCCACAATTTTCCAGACATTACAAACAATTACCACAGAGCAGGAACTTTTACTCACCAGCTTATGAAGCAAGTCAGGTTGTTCTTCGAAAAGGTCGGGCAAATGCTTTCTCATAGCCTCTTCCAGTTTGCGGGCATCCTTTCCAGGGACACCATACCACAACTTTGGAGCACCCCAATGCATATAATTCAACGAGTATAAATGGTGATCCTCAACATGCTGCTCTCAAAATTTTATAAACAAAAGAAAAGGCAGAGGAATTAAGCACTCTTCAAAGTTCAAACATTTAGAAAAAGAGCCACGTATGAAGGTTTTTTTTTTTTTTTTTAGATGGACTTCTTGACTTATTTGAAAAGTGTGTTTCCTTCTATAACTTGACCGAAAGGAAAAAACAATACATATATTTACAAGAAATATCAATTGTGAGAGAACAGATTCATAAAAAAGGACAACACGTCCCCGATAAATAAAAGAAAACAAAGATAGAATGAAAATCCAAGTGAAAGCAAGCTTGCACATTCAAGTACACTAGGCCATAGGATTGACAATGATGACTTGTAAGTTATAAGTCCGAACGCCGTTTGAAACTATGAATAGGAATATGTAGTCTTACCCAACAGAATGAAGAAAAGCACATGCCTATATACAGCCAAGGCACCAGAACTCCAGAAATGTCACTGCTTTCATAAGAGAGGACGGATCCGGGAAGCCTAGGAAAGTTGTTCAAGTTCCACCCAGATTTTATGTACCGTTCAATTGGAGCAGAAGAACCTTGATTGGACGTCTTTGGAAAGCCACTGCCAAAAGCCCCAGTTTCCAAATCGGCCCCATATAGCACCTAAAAGGGCAAAGACCAACCGTAATTAGGACGTTTGAATGAAGAGAGATGGACATGATGAAAGTAATAACAGATGAATAAACTCAATAAAAATGCATATCTCATAAATTTATATTAGCCTTTAAGCAGTACCTCAATTTCTTCTGTAGGCTTCTCTACCATCCGCCAATACTCCCCCTCGATATTTTCCACAGATGGTTCGCTGCACTCTTTAGGAATAGTTAAGTTAGCTCCCATATCAGCAACGTTTGCATCTTTGCTGAAGTATTGGGTCTTGAAGTCATCTGCATAATTTTGAAATGTTTCCAGGGTAAACTCTGGACCAGGTTCGAACCCAAATGTTTCTGCCTCCGGATACCCAGTATCACCAGGTCCTCTACTACCGGTCACACAATCAGCCCCCATTCTTGAGCATCTCCTCCTTTTCCTCTTCATTTGGTTTTGAATTATCGACATTTTTTGCAGCGATTCTCGATTTTGAAGCTTGTCAATTCTCTGGACACGAGTAGAAAATCTAGAATTCTCCCAAATCTTTTTCTCCTTAAGGGGACAATGAGGTTTCCAAGAAGGGGGAGGAACAATGCGACAGATTCCGTACTGTTCGGCTTTTGCGCGTATACTTGCTATGTATCTCAGAGTATCTTCAAACTCCTGAAAAAGGTCACAAACTGATTCACATTACTGAATTCTTCAAAAAATTTTAACGGGTAATGAAAGAAAAACAGTGAAGTTTAACATCACAAACTGAGGGAAACATTATGAAACTTCAATAGCACAGATAATAAAGCAACAACAGAGACCTCTTCGGTCGGATAGAAGACAGGAGCGTCTAGAATGTCAGGTTTTCTAGCACCCTCTGGACGCCATCTTGCAGCAACCTGCTCCAAAAGGTTAATTGCAATGATAGTAAGGTTTAATGTTTCAACAAGGTTTTCAAAGAAGTGATTGTACTGGAAAGGTCATATCAATATCGAAAATGAGTCGAGCACATAAATTTACGAAATAAACCTTTTGGCAATTAATGCAGTTAGAACATCCACGGAATACCCCCTTGGGAAGTCCCACAGGGAAATTCTGCAAAACACAAACGGGTAAGTTAGGCACCGTATAAGTGTAGCATTTTTGTGTGGCAGAGGAAAGGAGCTATCAATCATGAAGCATCAAAAACAAAAATACCAACAAGAAAGAAAAACACCCACTTGATTAAGTTGCTCAGAATCACAGTCATCCTCTGGACCGCAATCATATCTCCCATAGTTTATCCCAGGCTTGCGCCGGAGGGGCCTGGCATGCTTTCCAGCATCACTAGCATCAACATTAGTTTCCATCTTGATCGAGATTGGCTCAGAAGCATTAGTAGAGGCCGAAAAGCCAAGCACGTTTTTACTATCTTGGTTTGCAGTATCATTTACCCTCTTTAAATTGAAAGATGTGTACGACTCGAAACCTGGTGGAACTGAGGGGAAGTCTTCATTGTCTTCTTTGATGCAAACTCTCATGAGTTCTGTCCCCATTGAACTTGTAAAATTAAATATTTAATGGCAGTCCTCTATGTGTATGATTAATCAAAGGAGTATCTCCGGGAGGACAATCGCTTCTGTTTCGGCACTGTGTGAACTGTGAGTGGACGTTGTTAAGTAGTCATAAGCACGGGATTAATACTAATCGACCCTTGACGGAACTGTATCGATAAGCACCTGGTCTGAGAAGTTACCCTAGACTCCCGGTATGTTAATACAAAATTGTAGATTCAAGGTTATTTATCTGTTCTGCAAGACGAAAGCATAAAACTCAAGCCACGGCATATAGTTGGGTAAACTAATAGTACCACAAAAAAGAAAAATGCGGGGAAACAAGATCAGCACAAGCTACAGATGTAGAACAACAACAAGAGATAACGCAAAGTCCAATAATACAATTGCAAGAAAAGTAATAATGGCCAATTGACAAAAACCAAAAATCTTCAAATAAATACTAGCCATAAAATCAACTTTCATTGAAGTGAGCAATCACCTTCATCAAATTCACAATTTGGAGGAAAATAACTTCCAATTTAACAATATCTGAAGACCACAGTTCTCCATGAAGCAAACGAATCCTCCACTTGAAATCCTTTTTCTTAATTAAAATAAAAAAACTAACATATGCTTTTATCCACAATTCCCTTGCTTATCCCCCAAGATGCCATCCGAGTAAAAATAAATGAAATAAAATATAAAAATTAAAAAAAAAAACGAAGTTTCATTCGCAGGAAAAACAATGGCAATTTAGTAAAGAAGAGTAAATAATTCATTCACGAACGTCATATTATGAATTAAACATAAGATTTACTACCCACATTATGGTTTTGATCACAGAAACAGTATTTAGTTGCTAAATTCAGACACTAAAATAGTTGATCCAAAATCGACAAGTTCTTCATACACAGAAACACCCTCACAGAATCATACACAGAAACACAAATCCATTACTATTTTTACCATCACAAAATTCTCCAGAATTCAAACCCATCACAAAATATCATTCCAGTGACAAAGAACACGTAGCAATAAAACAAAGATACAGAAAAGGACCAGACAACTCAAAAATTAGAATAAATCCCAATAAAATTTTCAAGAATTAGAATTAAACAGTTTTTATTCTTCTTATTTACAGAATCTGGCCTCACAAGTCGTTGATCCGAGGTCTGAAACGCTTCTTTGAGATAAACCCAACTCAGAAACTCAATTTACCATACCCAGATTTTTTAGGAAAAAAGTACGAATTCAATAGAGTTGACCCAAAAATACCCCCGGTTTTCAACTATGAATTCTTTTTAAAACTCTTAAATTTGAAGATAAATTAAACAAGTAAATTAAAAAATTTGGGGGAAACTGATTGGGGCAGATCCAACCCTAACCCTAACCAGACAACCAGAACAGAAGGCAGAGAAACAGTAATCTGTATCAACCTTTTCAAATTATAGAGGATGAGATAATCATCGAGGTTTCAAAATTAGCAAAAATTAATTAAAATAAATAAAAAAATACAGAAAATTATAGAGATTTTTTCAGGACTACTAATAAAAGGAAAAAAGATTGCAGGGATTACTTTGATATAAGCAGAAATCAGAGAAGAGTAAATCCGGAAGAAATCATAGACGAAGAATTTGTAAAATTTTGGAGAGTAAAATTGGGAATAAATTCCAAAGTTCTAGAAACCCTAGACTAATCACAATACATTTTTTCTTTTTTAGGAATATCAATATGAAAATACAAAAAAAAAAAATAAATAAATGCATGTAACAAATTTCGGTACCAGTTTTCTCTTTTTTTTCTTTAAGGTACAAAAAATAAATACCTTTCATTAAAAGCCTTTGCTAAACAATAATAATGATGTTCTTGAATTGTTTTCACTTTTTGAGCCAATTTTATGTTCCAAAAGAAGCAAAACTTAGCACAAAGTTATAGATATGTATATATATATATATATATTTGGTTGATCTAAAAATATAGAATTCTCCGATTCTAAAAGAAAATGAAAATAGAATAGGATATGATTTCTTTTGGTATCGTGAAATTTAATTTAATGGGTGGGTGGGTAAATTTTGGTTCCTACGTTGGAGATATTAATTTGTGTCGATTTAGAAATAAAAATAAAAATGAAAATAGCGTGAGAAACTGACGAGATTTTGAGGGGTGTACCTATGACACGGGTTCGGCACTTGAGTGGTGTTTGGTTGCTTTTCGAATTGCGTGTGCAAGGTGAGGACTGAGGGAGGATCGGAACTTCATGGCACATTCAGCCAATTGTCCTAATCTCTCTCTCTTTTCACTCTCATTTTTTTTTCTTTCCTCTGTTTCTTCCCTCCTTCTATTATATACAGAAAAATAAGAGTAATTAGCATAAATAAATCTTTACATTCTTTAAAAAGTTACAATTTATTTCATATTTTATTTTTTTGATCGAGACGATCCTAAACTCTTTAAAGATTGGCCATTCTAGTCATTTTCATCCAATTCTGTTAAATTTCTAACCTATTGAGTCATGTGTATTATTTGTGATCTAATTTGAGAAAGTATTTTATTATTTTAATAATAATTAATTCAAAAAAATAAAAAATCATAATGGCCAAATCCATTGCTAAAGATGGAGGAGAAAGGAGGGGCTAGCGTCATCGGAGATGGAAACCATTGCTAAAGATGGAGGCTGTCACCAAATCTGCAAAGGTCGAAGGGGGGGGGGGGGGAGAAAGGGACATTTGGAAGAGTTTAGGAGAAAGATAAAATTAACGGGCATTTTGGTCTTTTCACTAAAAAAAATATCACTTGAGCAAGATTTTTTTAGAATTTAATAGAATTAGATAGATACGACTATAATTGCTAACATTTAAAGAGTTTAGGGTTGTCTTGACTAAAAATAAATAAACATGGACCAAACCATCACATTTAAAGAATTCATGGACTATTTAAGTTAATTATTTATAGAATAAATATCCTTGTCAGTAATCCTTATTTTGTTTCAAAACACTAGATCTAATCAAAATCATATGAAAACAAAAACTATATAATTTGATTTATTCATGTTGTTAAAATCAAAACTATCAATGAAGCTAGCAGCGAAGCCTCCTTATTATTTCAGTGGATGACATGCACTAAAGGATAAGTTTCTGGGGGACTAGTATAGAAAAATCAATAGTTAAAGGAGGCAAAATGAGAAAAATATAGCTTTTAAAGGTAAAATTAAAAATTGGTAAATTACTAGATTGGTTCCTGAATTTTTAACCTTATGCAACTTTGATTTTTGAACTTTTTTTCATAGCCAAAATACTCCTAAACTATTAAAATGTTACTATAATAGTATTTTATATTAATTTTTAGATGAAATCCTTTAGTTAGCATCACTTTTTAATCAAATTACTAACAGATTCCATTTAAAAATTAACAGAAATGACTATTATAGTAATATTTTAATATTTTAAGGGCATTCGTCGTACTTAGCTATAATGATCATAAACTATTAGAAACGTTATTACAGTAGTCAAATTTTTGAACAAAATCTGAGTTAGCATCACTTTTTGATTAAATTACTAACAAATTCTGTCAAAAAATTGACGAAAATGACTATTGTAGTAACATTAAAAATTTAAGGGTATTTCAACTATAAAAAAAAATTTAGAGACCAAAGTTGTATAAGGTTAAAAATTTATGGACTAAATGAGCAATTTATCCTAAAAAAAATAACAATAAAAGTCCATTAGGATGAAAAACCCAACTATAGTTTCACCTTTGGATAGCATATTTTTTTCATACCTTACTGTAAATTCTTCTTTTTAAAGTCTTAATATTTAATTGAACAGCTTGTAAGTGAAAAAAACTCTATTTGTAAATTGATTGGCGAATTAAAGATGTGATGGAAGTAGAGTAAAAAAAAAAAGAAAAAAAGAAACAAAAACTTTAGAAAATAGATTTTATAGAAGGGAACGAGGGTAACAAAAATTAAGATTGGATTTAACTAAAATAATAATATTAAAAGGGAATCAAAAGAACAAATACCACATACCACAAAATCCGTTTTTTTTCCCCTCTATTTTCTCAACAACCAAACAAGAAATCAACTAGAGTAAAGCAAAAAACTTATTGGGTTTCTTAATTTTCGATTAATGAGGCAATTTGGGGAATCTGATATACAGGTCATGAGGCTTACTGACAGCGTATTTCTAGATATCATATAACAGAATTTCGTCTTTTGTTTTTTTAAATGTTTTTTTCACTTTGTTTTAGTTTTCATTCCATGGGCGCCGTGGGAAATAGCAAGTTGTTTCGTAGAAGAAAAGTCAAACCATTTTTGTTACCAAAAAGACCCCTTTTTTTTTTTTTAAATGTAAATACTAAAAATACTTTTAGACCTAGTTTGACGTTCGAGTTTGAATTGTATTTTTTTATTTCAGTTTTTATTTTTTTCTGAGAAATCAATAAAAATTTTAATTCAAACTGTACTTTTTTAATTCAAATTCATTTATCAAACGGATCTTTATTTTCTCATGTATAATACTTTTCAGTCAGTTAAATAATATCAAAATATATATTTTTATGTTATGAAAATCCGTGTTGTTGGATTATAATCCAATTCGTGAGATTCATGAGATTCACGTTCTTCTATCTCACGCGGAGTTGGAGATTTATTTTTATTAGCGGCATGAAAACAATACTAAACTAAGAAAATAATAAACAAAACAAAACCTTTTTGTATCACCTTTTCTAACACCTTTACGTCGCCTTTAACTTCTCTACGTATGTTTGTAATATTTTTAATTATTTTCTTTCCTCGCGTATACTTCAAGCGTGTTCACTTAGTATGAAAAGAGAATATTAACAATCATATTATTTCTCATTTAATCATTTATTTATTTATAAAATAAATAATTATAATTTAACGGGAATCACATAATATAAGAAATAATGAAAAGAAAAGAGAATATTAATCATTATATCTCTTTTTTTTTTCCCAAGTGGAGTATAGCTCAAAATTTGTAGGAAAAAAGTATACGTAAATCATGAGATTAAAAAGCCTCAATGGGACATAAAACGGGAGGTAGTTAAAAATTTGATTAAAAAACAAAACTCTCTATAAATACTAAATATAGTTCCAGCATTATCCAGTAATCTCTTTAAATATATATAGAGGAATCATTAGTGTCATTCTACATCTTATTTTTATAGTTTATAAAAGAAATCCTGAAACGTACTACTCAAACATAATAAGCCTGATCAAATAATATTTGAAGGATGAGTCTATTTCACTCAAATCATCATGAGTATAACTATGCAATTTATTAGATAGACTATATTCATTATATAATGGGGTATTAGAAGGAATTATATTTTATGTTCAATAATCTATCCAACTTGAAAACGGCTCAATTTGAGTTAGGATTTAGCGCCTGAAAAAGCACTGCACATTAAGTGGTATCCCATGCACCCCCAACAGCCCTTGAAAATCCGGAGGACCGAGTGCCTCCACACCCGATCATACTCATATCCTCATCAAGTCTCCAAGATGAACAACCTCTAATTGATGAAAGCATGTAGATAAAGAAAGTTGAGAAAATAAATCCGTAACATCGAGAAAAAAATTGACTCAGAAAACTGGACACAGGATCTCGGTAGTCCTAAACCGGTTGGTTATATGTGGATTGCTTGAACTGGATGTGCTAGAGGGGGGGGACGACTCGCACACACATTTCTAGCAAATCAACTAGAATATATGTATACAAATGTCAGATTCCATTTATTTTAATGATAACTCCCATTTTTAACGTCCTAGATATTATACTTTGGTACCTTGATCATGCAAATTGGTTTAACGTTGCTATTCATTAACAATTCTGGCCTCCTTTAACTTTATACTGTCTTTTAGATTTTTTTTGCCCTTTTGGTGTTTTTTTTTTATATTAATTCAAAATAACTAATTTATTAATATATAAGTTTAGAAAATTCATCTTATTTCGACTTAAAGATAAAAAAATTATGCGCTTATAGAATTATAGAATTTGAGTTTTTAAAAATAAAAAAATGAGATTTAATACATAATAATTGAATTTAATAAAAATAAATAAATCTTTTAAAGAAAAAAAAAAGAAGAAGAAGAAAATAAAAATGTTGCAATATTGTCAGACGGATTTAGACTTTTGCAATTTTGGGGTAAACAGTCACATGACCACATGGGGCCAGTAGCCCACTTTTTGGCTCTGTTACACATATGGCCAGTTGAAGACTTGCAGGCCTATTATCAACAAACGAATAAAGATCTTTTTCCCAACCCAACATCTTACTCCATTATTAGCTTGCGTTTGGTTCTCGTAAACGATGAAATTTTTTAATTAAAATTGATTGATTATTTAAAAATTAATTATAAATTTTATTAATAAAAAAAAAAAAAAACTGACCAAAATTAGTTAGTGTGCATGCTAGCTAGCTATGCTTGATGAGAAGAAACGCAGTACATATCCTAAAAAGAAGAGAGCACAACATATATTTGCCAATGTTTGGGAAACCCCGATCAAGAGTCATTTTATTTTATATGTATTGTAGACGTGCATGGTCTTTTTCAGTAATTTTGTTATAAATTTGCATATGAAAAACTTATATATCAGCTTAGTTTTGTTACGTCACCACAGAAATGCGATATTTTTCTATGAGTTAAAAGTTAGCAGTCTATATATTCATGCATTAGATTCGCAGATCAAACATGACCGGAATTGATGATATATCCGCGTAATATGCATCCATTTGATTAAACCCAATTCATTTTAAATTCAACCCTATTCATTTTTGTTTGTTGAATCAATGCCACAATGAGTTGGGCAATTGTCTTGTGAGAATCACTTTTGGCCGGTCGTGTTAACCTCCATAGAATAATCACAATTCACAAGGGAATAAATTGTAAAAACAAAACAAAATAAACTACAAAGGAATAATCTTGTGATATATTGTGTTTGTGTATGGGATAGAGAGTAATTTACATATCGAAGTTATTATTTGAATAATATTAGAGATACTGACATAAATAATAGTTTTTCAACGTGACATACATGAATTATCATTTTTGAGTTGGTAAATTTTCTTTTTTATTTTTAATTGATACAATGAGTTATTTAAAGACTTATCAATTACAAATGATAGTTGATATGTTACATTAATTGATATTCAAAATTGAGATGAAGTAGAGAAGAAACGTACTAGTAACGGACAAAGGAATCACTCAAGTAACTGAAGCGTCGTTTAAGTAAATGAAGCGTCGTTCACTTTTGTTGCCCACATACGACAACAAATAAACATGTAGTCGAAAAAGATAAACATTAACGACAGAAGCGTTGATGTACTTGTCAATTTTGCCTGGGTTCGTAGTCCGAATCAACTCATTTACACAAGGGAAAAAAATATCCTTCTTATTCGGGAAAAAAAAAAAAAAGAAAGAAAAAACTCATCAATATGTATTTTCAACTAATTAACAATTATTCTTTTGATGGTTACTGACATAGTCTAGCAATAATATTACATATGACTTCACCTAAAAGCACATAGTTTGAATCGTTTTATCTCTAAATTTTAAAAAATAAAAAATTTTAAATAAAAAAATTAGTTATTTACTTAAATAAATAAATACTTAAAAACTGTCTATTTATTTATTTTTTAAATAAATAGCATTCTTACAAAAAAAAAAAAAAAAACTGATTAAAATAGAACGAATATGTCAGCTTTAATAATAACTGTAATTTATCTCAAAAGGCAAAAAAAAAAAAAAAAAAAAAAAGAATGAAATGAAATAGAGCTTCAAATATTATTTCAAAAATATAAAAGACACAAATTTTTAATCGGAAATATGCCAAAAACATTTACTCAAAAATATATAAATTTTTGAATTTTTATAAAAAGTTTGAAGAAAAAAATATGTATAAACTTTTTTAGTTTTTATAGAAATTTTCATTATGGAAAATAATTAATTCTCAGGTAATTCCAACTAATTTTTATTTTATACCATCAACAAAAATTATGGTGTTAATAATTTCAAACCTAACTTCATCTAAAATTATTGTTTTAATCATTTTCTTAGATTTCCAATGAATTTTGTAAATTTTAATGATAAATACTAACAAATCATACAGTTAAAATATGAATTCAAAAAATAATATCTAAAATTTAAAAAAAAATCTACTCAGATTAAAACAAATTTCCAACAATATATATTTTTCAAAAAAAAAAAAATTTATATGAATTTAAAAATATGCCTGCCTTAAAATCCCTAGGTGAAGTTTTTTGAACTTGATTGTGTGGATTCGCATGTCCCAACTCAATGACAAAGGTTAACTTTTGGGCCTTTCCTACCCAAAAAAAAAAAAAAAAAAAAAAAAAAGTCTCCAGAAATTTCTGAAAAAAAAAAAAAAAATCCCTGGTCCCAAATCTCCAATACCCGATTTCTGCTAATCAGAATCGGTCTCCGAAGATATCAAACCCATCGCCAGGCCCACAAATTTCCTCTTCCCCCAAATTCCAAAAACCTCTGTTACTGCGACTGCGAAACCCCTAGATTTCCCAATTCTAGCTTCCATGGCGACCCATTCCTCCTCCGCCGCACCCTCCTCCTCCTCCTCCGCCGCCGCGTCGTCTTCCCAGTACAGCTACGCCAATGGCTCCTCCTTCTTTCCCTTGCCCTTTCACCTCCAGCAACCGCCCGCCGTCTCCCAATACCCCTCCCCCTACGTCGCCGCCCCTCCGATTCCTGTTCCGCCGCCTCCGGTCGTCGCTCCGGTCTATCCAGCTCCCGCTCCCGTCGCCGGCGTCTACTCTCTTCCTCAATACCAGCAGGTAACCATCAAGATTAATTCTTTTATTGCCCTGATCAGGATTGTATATTTTTGTTTTGTTTTTAGGAGGAATTATGTATCTAGGGATTCGAATTGGTGATAAGTGTGTGTATATATATATTCCTAATTTTAGTTTATCAATTTTCGACCACGTATTTTGATAATCCTTGAGGTTTTAGCTGAAAATTTTGTGCTATTTTTTATTTGAAAAAACCAGAGACATTTACTGAAAATATGCTTCATAATTGGCTTGTGGAATAGGCACAGCAATTGTTTCAAAGGGATGCACAGACAATTACGCCCGAAGCTCTGGAGAGCGTGAAAGCTGCGCTTGCAAATAGTGAAATCGAGCACAAAGCAGAGGCTAAAAAGAAAGCCATTCCCCGAAAGGCTGCCGGGCTGTCTTGGGAGGACCCGACGCTTGCTGAATGGCCGGAAAGTATGTTCCTTTTAGCTCGTATACTTTTTACCAAATTCATGTTTAGTTTATATGTTTCATTTTTTTTCTATCAGTAGAGTTGTTTTTATTCGGCACACGTTTATCTTTAGTTGAATGATTCCTAATTCCTGTGGAATGAAAAGCTTTATGCTGCTTCATATTTGTTCAATCCTTATCAAAGGAACCTTGTTAAAAATAAATTAAAAAAAAAAAAAAAGGGAGTGTTTTTTTTATGTTTTTGAACAAGTTATTTAGATTGAGTTTTACCTTAATCTCCTCTTGAAGTATGTGTTTCTCTTATTTCTTTCAATCCTATTGGTCTCTTGCAGATGATTATCGCTTGTTTTGTGGTGATCTTGGTAACGAGGTGAATGATGATGTGCTTTCTAAAGCATTTTCTCGATTTCCTTCCTTTAACATGGCCAGAGTAAGTGAATTTCCATTTTCTTTCTTCCTCCGGTTATTTTATATTGGCAATTGCTTTTTTGGTATGAACTTTGTGCATTTCCTCTTCAGATTTTTAGTTAAAGAGCGCAGAGCAGTATTTTTCTATGTTTTGGGTAGGTATTGTCTGTTATATCAACCCTGTTATATCTTGAATGCAATTTTGAAAATTTTTTATGTGTTTTCTATCTTGCTTTTGTGATGATTATCGATTGGTGTCATTCTTGACAGCTTTTATGGATTATGTCTTTGACCTAATTCCTGGCCTAGCTTGGTTTATTGGTTGGGTTACTTTGACCGAGTTGGAGTCAGGTTAGTAAATAATTTGAGCCTTCAAAAGGGTGGTTTTATTTTCTGGATATTTATGAACCCCGGGCGAAGGATTCTTTAGTATATCTTGACCTCTAGGGACATGATGCTTCACAATCTTTACGTAGGATGGTTTTGTATCTGGGACTGCAAGATCTCGTGAGTCCCCGAGAGCTCTAATATGGTTTAATTAATTGATGAATTTAAGGCCTGGAAGAACTAAAAAGCAGTAAAGTTTGGGCTGTTTTTCATGGAGTTGGCTATTACTTGGTGGCACACACTCGTAAGATGGCGATTCATTCATCTCACAAAAGGAATCTGCTATATATAGTCTTCATGTAGGAGGGTAGAAGTAGGCACATGGGAAATGAGTCGGTGAGTCAGTTGGATTTGGTTGATGATGTAGGTGGGTGGTGGACTGGCTGAAAACACAGGAGGTTCTTTCTAGATTCATGTATAGTAGTTTTTTCGATAGGTGTCACATGACTTTGAGAGGGGCTTCAAGATTGGTAGTTATGAATTAGAGAACTGAAGATGATTTTATGAGCAGCTATGTGACTTCACGACTTGAATAGAGATAACATATGCTTACTTCATGGATGATA
Organism: Ficus hispida; assembly: GCA_025413025.1. Lineage (NCBI taxonomy): Eukaryota > Viridiplantae > Streptophyta > Magnoliopsida > Rosales > Moraceae > Ficus > Ficus hispida. The sequence goes on from CM046363.1 coordinate 19,923,841, forward strand.
TATTTGAAATCAAATTTACCAATAAATCCTTGCATGAATAGACTTTTCAATGGTTAGATTGTGGTGTCTGTTGGGGTTTTTTTTTTTTTTTTTTTTTTTTTCCCCCTTATTTTTCTTGCGAGTGAGATTAAGTAGTGATTGTCTTGGCAGTTCCTAGTTAGCTCATTTTTGGAATGTGTTTTTATTTGTAGCATGCATTCTTTAATGCGTATGCGCTTATGTTTCTGCTGTCTGTATTGTGCTCTCTTTTATTTATCTTCTTCTTTACAATCTCATGCGAAACTGAGAACTTAAAGTTATGTTTACATCTTTAGGTTGTTAGAGATAAGAGGACTGGCAAAACCAAGGGCTATGGATTTGTTAGCTTTGCTAACCCTTCTGATCTCGCTGCTGCGCTTAAAGAAATGAATGGTGAGAAATCTTCTTCTTGAATTTATCTGCTTATATAAAGAAAAAAAATTTTAAAAAGAAAAACCATTGGTGATACCCCGCTCAGATAGAAAGCTTAAAGGATTGAGGAGGAAAATTAACCTCACATATGAATTCTTATCCACTTTTTATCTGTGTGCCACAAGTTTCAAGCATTCCATTCTTGATTTTCTCCAAAATGCATGCGTGTGTGTGTGTGTTTCCCCTTTTATTTAAAAAAGAGGGGGGTTTGTTGCACAAATCACAAGCTTATCCCATTTTGTTGTACATGAAATTGGGTTTACAAACAGACGCACACGTATACGTATTTATGTATGGAATTAGGTCCAAACACACGTGCGATTTATTATAATGATGGTGTTTTTTCCAGGTAAGTATGTGGGTAATAGACCAATCAAACTCCGCAAGAGCAACTGGAGGGAGAGAACAGATTACGAGACTCTAGAAAGACATAAGGTAACATTTTTGTCTTTCGTACTCGTTTGGAAATTTTCCTTTTTCATTTCTTCTTAGTTACTGTAGCTACTAACTATTATATCTTTTTCTTGTGGCAGAACCAATCACAAAAGCGGCCGAAGCTTTCCAAGAAGAGTGTACTACACAAGTAAATTTACCAATTCACCGAAGTCGTAAACTTGACCATGCTGAAATTTGGGTTGTGAATGGGATGAGATATTTATCATATTTTATCTCTTCGTTATTGATTTCTATTTTCATTGTACGGGTAGACTGGATGTGGGAAAATATAGTGAAGCTGATGGTATTAACAAGTTTTCGATGAATGACAAAGATGCTTCTAGCTTTTCTTGCCAAGTATACACACACATTTGTCCCCGCCGTGAACTTTCCTTGTCGTTCAGAAGGCATCCATTCATGCAAGGCTGTGTAGTTTTTATTTTGTACTTCTTTTTTCTTTTCTTTTTATTTTTTATTTTCATGGACAAGTCTTGACACGTGGTTGTGCCACTGTCAATGTCGAAATTAAGGGGGTGTTTGGTGAATGAATTGAGTTTGAGTTGAGTTGGAATTTTTAAGTTTGAATAGTAATTTTTGTTGACTTTTTCATTAAAAGACAAAAACTTTTTCAGAAAAAAATAAAAAAAAAGTACAGTTTAACTTAAGTTGAGTTAGAGAGTCAAACTCCCCCTAATTATTGTTGCAGGTTTTTTCATTTGTACAGTGCGTTTCTGGGCATTTCTCGCCCATCATTTTACGTTTTTTGCCTTTTCATATTTTGTCGTTGTAACGAGATTGTTATCGATCATTTCTTTTCGACATTGCTCAGTTTTTAGGTCCTCCATTCACTTATTGTCGTTTCACACATTTCTGCCGTCGTCGGTTTATTGTTTTATATCGTCATTGACCACTTTGTTGCCGTTTTTTACACTTCTGTTCCTCTCTAACTTGTAACTCGTCGGTTTTCACATCTGATGTTTCATGTTCATATTTTGTTGTCGTTTCTTTCTTCCTGTTTCTTTCATTTGTAATTTGTTGTTAGTGTTGGTGGTTGTCTTGTTTTACGTTTCTGCTTGTCACTTGTTTTGTATGTTCATATCGTTCATCATTTTGTGTCCTTACGTCCCTCACAGTTGTCGGTTTTTCCTCAGGCGTCAGTTTAGTTTTCTTGTCGTTTTTTGTTATGATCTTCATTGGTCTTTTACTTTTGTTTATTGGCTTTGAAATTGTTGTCGCTTCATGTGACTTTATACTCGTTTTTATTATTCTGTTTTTTCCCCCACTTGTTGTCGTTTGTGGATATGTCGTTTGTTTCTTTCAGTTTCCTCTTTTTTATTTTTTTTTTCCCATTTTGTCGTTTAGCCGTTTCATCACTTTACGTCCTCTGATATTTTGTTGTCGTTTATTTACTCAGGCGTCGGGTTTACCTGCGGTCGTTTTTTATTTTGTTTTATTTATTTTTGGCAAATGTTCGTATTCGTCGTTTCATATTTAATGGTATTTGACATTGTTTCCAAATTTTTCGTTTTTTTCCCTAAGTTGTCGCTTTACATATTTTTGTTATTAGTTATTCTTTTCTCGTGGTTTCTTCACACACCCGCGGCGCCCCCCCCCCCCCCCCCCCCGCCCCGAAAATGTTTCTACTTTATTCTTGTTATCTCACTCCTCGTCGTTTCAACAACCCGTCGTTTTTTTCCCTTTACAATAATTTATTATGATAATTCGTCGTTACTTCGATTTATTCCGCTGTTGTGTTTCCTTTTATGTTCTTCTGCGTCGTTTAGTCCATTCGTTCTGTTTCATCATTTTTTTTGTCGTTTTCGACTTTGTCGTCGTTGACCTCCTTTATACTTTATCACTTATTCTTTATTTATTATTATTATTATTTTTTTGGGTTTTGCTGAGACATTTATTATTTCCTTGTATCATCACACCATCTCCCAAAATCAAAATCCCTCCCTCGTATTGAAGTCTCTTGGACTAATCAATGACATTTGTTCAACCGTCGTTGCTAGAGACTTCTACAAGCTGGAACCAGAATTTATAGCAAGCAAAAATAAATAAATAAATAAATAAAAAGAATCACTTGGATTCTCTTTTAAATTGTAATATTCATGAAAAATGATACAAATGACAAACCAATGGCATTGCATGGAATATTCACAATCATGGATTAAATAGCGGAAAAAAAGACCAACAGCCCTTTCGTCTGTTCCAAAATTTCTTTTGTACAGGCATGCGAAACTGAAAATTGAACAAAATTCCTTTCCTGTTTCTCTCCAAGAATTTTATGTATGCATGGAACATTTGGTGATGCATGCATTTTACTTTGTCCGCAAAAATCCTCGAACTTCGATGAGGAAGCTGGTTAGATTTTTCCTAAAGATTTGATAGTTCTTACGCTCTAGAGTCGACGTAAGCTGATTTGCACTTGTTAAACCATGCAATGCATTCGCCAGCCTCGATTTCAGCGTCTCATTTGGCTGTCTCTCTATCAACTCATTGCCCAATCTCTGTCATATTTAACATTTCAATAACAGAGAAAGAAAACTAGTTAAGAAGACCAAAAAATCAAAATGGGAAATGAATATGATTTGTTTGTTTATTTGTTTGTTTATTCATTTATTTATTTTTATTTTAATAAATAAGTACAGCTCTTGGTTTTCTTTTTCCAATGTGTAAGAATGAACATACCTGATAGAGGCCTTGTTCACAAAGTAACAACGGAAGAAGAGCATCCGCCGCACTGCTGACCAGGTCCGGACTGGAGTCAAACAGACTTCAAATTAGGTAAAAGAAGCAACAAAGAAAACCAACACAGTCGAATGGATGCACGCAGTAAGCTTAATTGTCGAGAATAAGGTACACCATTGACTTTGTTTTACCTGTAATCCTCAAAAAGGAGAAATTGCAGTAACGAGCGAAGGAACCGGCTCAAGATGCCTTCCTGCAGATTCCCACCCTGGTCCTCAAGACCAGCAGCGTGTGAGCCCAATCCCATTTTACCCGCTCTGGTTTCGTTGTAGTGGTAAGAAGCAAGAGCTCTCAAAGCTCTCAGACAATTATCTACCACATCTATGTCCTAGCCGATATAAAAGGAACCAGGTATCAGTTTCTTGTACAAGCAAAACTTTAAAAAAAGACCACTTATCAAACATCTTGAGTTGTACTACCTATAGTCACGTTACGATTGATGAACGGGTAATTATGTACCTGATGGTGAAGACCAAAATCAAGAGTTCCTAGCACATGCGCAAAGGCATCAGTGTTTAGTTGTGCAACAGTTTCAGGATAAACCTCCAACAGATGTGATAGCAAAGAGAAGTACTGCAAAACAACATACTTAGCTTTAGCTTCACAAAATCACCGAGTTGTCACTGCAGGACAAAAATTATCGTAACAATAGAAGAACAGCTTACATCATGACACAGCTTGGGATACTTCAGCAGATCCAAAGATATCAAAGGGGTGATTATATGAAGACCAAAGTACACGACCTGCAAGACCAATAATGCATCAGACACCCCCATATCTATGAATTAGTGTTTGTGTATATATATAGGAATGGAACCTGAATTACCTGAGATATATTTGTGCCTGGTGTCTCAACAGAATCCGATGAAAAATCGACCTGAAACTCGGTGTTCCAGATAAAGTTCATGCAGAAGTTTAGTTGTCCAGAAGCCGAAAATGCCAAATTTTTAAAGTACGAAGTGGAGAAAAACTATACCAGATCTTTGGAACAAAGATTAGAAAGGAGTTGAAGAAGAGCACGTAAATCCTTGTACTTCTCAGTCTTCCCTTCACTTAGTAAGCTGCTTGAAAGACTTATTGATATCTGGAAAAGAATGAATGAAACATAAAAAAGGATCGTTAAGAAGAGATGTTTTAATTAATTTAAGTTCAGATATGCTGATTCAACAACTAACGGTTCCTTACGGTGACAAGTTGTTTCAGGTAAATGATGCATTTGAATACAGTACCGAGTTCGAGGACCAAAATGTTCAGGAACGAGATTCCTACTTGGTTTGTTCGATCAAAAGAGATAATATAGTGCTTAAAGACAGTCGAAAGACAGGAAAAGATAACTACCTTGCCAATATTGTGTGATGAGTATAGCTGCAGCAAATTCATGCAAAAATTAACCACAGTCACAGTTTCTTGAGCCTCTAGATAGCTTATTTGTCCATCCACCCAATCAACAACAAACTTGAGTAGCAGATAAACAACTGCAGACTAAATAGTAAAAAAAAAAAAGTTATTACAAATAAGCGGATCCTCAAATTGCGGGAATTCAACCCAAAGATGAGAAAACTTAGGCAAGTGAAAACAGTTTTTCAGCATATAAACAAACCTCATCTTTGTACACCTCAAGCAATACCAGAACAGGGTTCATTATTGAGAATCCCAACTCATAAATTGCTCTCTGAGTTCGAGGTTCTGAGGCACCGGCCGCTCCGCGAAGCCGCTCTAACAAGCAGCTGACCTAAAGGATAATGATATGTCATGTCGTTCTTGCAAAAGAAATAACTGATGAGCTAGAAAGTTTGTGTCCTTACCGACAGGATAACATCTGGTTGCTGAGCAATACTTTTCAAGTCATTCTTTCTTGACAGTTCCACCAGATATGTTGCCATATGACCCATGAGATCCCTAACATATCTGAATAACACAGTAAACAGGAATTTGCATTTATATGATTTAAACTCTACAAGATATAAAGGTAAAAGTTCAAAGGAGCCTAAAAAGTGGAAGACTCACTGATTTGATGATTCTGAATTCCTCAAGCCAGAGGCCGAACGGACAAGTGTTTGAGCAAGTGATCGCTGAAACAGAAAAGAAAAACGGTGCTTAAGCAAAGAAACAAAAAACGAGTTAAGCAACTGCAAGACGAGGGATGCCGTGTTTTACCTGGTGAGCAGCATTAAGCAAAAGCAAAGTCTTATCATTAGCAAAAGCATTTGCTAGGTCACGCCAAGAATCCTGCAATTAATCCTAAGCTTATGAAGAAAGATTGAGAAAACAAATATCTCTTGCTGTAATTTGGAAAAAAAAAATTGACGATAGTAGATATACAAGAAATTACAGATGTACTTCCTAATCACAACTTGTGATTATACAACTTAAAAGATCGGAAGATCCAGAAATGGCTGAAGTGAAAATAAGACCACACACTCACTTGAGATCATCCATAAAAACATGCTTGCCCAAAATGCTTAGAAAAACACCTTAAAGAAAACATGCTTGCCCAAAGAAGTAGTAGCTATCTAAAATTTCTTCTACTTCCTATATAACTCCGAAGTTTTTACATGAGTAGTCCGTCTCCGTTTTTCTTCTTTAAAGGAACCAATTAACTCAGTGCAACAAGGTCATTACAAATATGTTCTCAAATCAATCCAATAGGAACACATTTCACTTAATTTAAAACTCCAGCAATTAAAAAAGACTCACCAGTTGGACAAGGTGAACACAAATATGTTTTCGCAGAACAAGTGCATGAAGTAGCTGGTAGCAAGTGAGCGCCTGTTAAGTAAGCGAAAAAATGACATCAGCAAATCTTTTAATCATGACCAGAGTCAAAGATGTTTGAATTTACAAGTTACATAAATATCAATATACCAAAATCACATGAAGTCATATTGCTGAAGCTAATTCACATTTACATATACATATATGTACTGCATGAAAATATACACATACGCGCACACACGCGCGCGCGCACACACACACACATATATATCTATATGTATGCATGCTTTGTGGGTACTCTTAGTCTTCTTTATAGGCAGAAAGTGAACAAGAGAATTGAAGGCATATTTCTCAAATCGGAACACTCCAAGACTGGAGCAATGAGAAAAGATCTTTCTAATAGATACCTGCAGATCTTTCTCTCCGGGATATGATACAAGGGTTGTCAGGGCTAAGCGAATAATAATGTCAAGCACTGGTTTTCCTTGATTATGTTGACCAAAAAAGCCCACCAGCACTTTTCTAGAGTTCATATCTGTATTCTCTTCAGGGGACATTAAATACGTAGAAGACCATCTTGCAAGAAACCAAATAACAGCCTGCATAAAGCATTAAGGTCACCCATCTAAATTGGTATGGTCAACCACTAGTGAACTCATATCAATTAAAAAATCAACTGTAAGCTGTCACAATAGAATAAAAGAAACGGCATATCATGCAATACACAACCTCTAGGAACATTGCAATTATACCAGCTCAGAAACCCTAAGGACGGACAGGATGATTTTATATATCATATATGAACATTTTAAATATTACCTCCATGAGTCGAGGACTGAACACTGATGCTCTCATTTCGGGATTTAAACTCTGCTCGGCAAATCTTATGATTGAGCTGGATAAGATAATAATGATCAACAAAAATTAATCATTTTTCAGCAAAACAATTTACCAAACATTGGCTACCTACTTTGGCTACAGAAATGACTAGAAAAAGATCCTAAAGCCACGGGAATTGGTCAGAAAAACGTTCTCTTAGATTATATTGAGGGGTAAGGAGATGGCTTCTATGACAATGAGGTCCTTCTTGCATGAGCTGGGGCTTGCTTTGATGATGGGTAGGACAAGCTTCCCAAGTTCTTGTAATCAGTACCACATGGATTTTTCAAAACAGTGATGTGGAGATGGACAAGTTAACAGGTAGTATTGCAAAATCGAACAAGAGGTAAAGAAGATAATCTGAAGGTTGAACACCGTTCACGTGCTTATTAATTTTCCAGTAAAAGAGCCAAGTTTAGAGGATGTGGTTAGGATCTAATATCCTACTTAGGAAAAAAAAATATGGTCTGCAGATAGAGAACAATACTTTACCTACAAAGTATAATAACGGGATGCTTCTCTGCCTCCACAATATCAGAAAACTGAGTTTGTATAACGTATGGAACCTGAAAAATACATAACGAGAAAGAAAAAAAATAAAATAAAACAAGAATATGAAAAAAAATAAAATAAAACAAGAATAACCAGACTCAAATAAGAAAATATTTCTATTTAAGGTAGGGTTGAAAATTTTTGTTATCCTAGAATATTCAAATTAGAGGGGGTTGCCAATATCTTTTGGCAGCATCTGCAAACTACCAACCAATATGAAGAGATGCCAGGAAAGTAGAGTACAATAAGCATAAAGTACGTCAAGAATCAATAAATAATTTACAACTAGAAGATGTCCTAATTTCATTCACAAGTGACCACAAAATATCTTTGCATGAAATTATTATTGAAGAACACATTAACCAGTTACCAATGGTGTCTCTCCCTCCCCTTCATCAGCAGTTACATGCCCAGTGATGAGTAACAATGAGTAAAGTTCTTCCAGAGTTTCGGTGTGATCAACGATGCCCCTGCCCTACGATCAAATAAAATTACTTCAGAAATGTGCAACTTTAGCAGTGAATATATTCCTTGGATTAATTGTTTTTCCATAAAGAAAACAGAATGCACCAAGACATGTCTATAAACAAGGAAGCGTCCATGAAGAGAGATGCTAAGTTAGATTTTTTTTTTTTTTTTTTTTTGGGGTAGGGAAAAACGTGTAAGCATTGATGGCAAAGCAACAGCATAATTAACGTGCAAGCCGCTGGATTAGTTTCCTAAGTTCTACTAAGATAACATGTGTCGTATAAGAAACTTGTGATTGAGATCGAATTCAAAGCTATTCTTTTCAGAATCTCCTAGCATACCACTAACAAATATATCTTTAGACGAAATACAGTGTTAAAAAATGTTCCTCATTCCAAACAATTAGAAATCCATGGTTCTTCTGACAGAAATTTCCTTGAAAAATCAAAAAGCAAAGTAACACCTCAGTAAGCCGAGCATATCGTTCATTAAACAGCCCAGTGAGCAAAGGAATTGTCACATCACTTGCTGCCCTCGCAATTAGAGCATAGGAGCTCAACCTTTCATCCATGGCTGCCATTACCAAACAACAAAAACTTAAGAATCCAATGTAAGTCATGTATCAGATCTAAATCCTAACCGTCACTAAGCTAGTTAAATTTTGGCTAATTAATTGATGCGACACATCTCAGTTGTCATAGCAAACTGGCATACCCGAAATTGAAGCCTGAAGGTAGTTCGAGTCAACATCATCGTTGAACGCGGATGCGGCAGCAGCTTTACCACAAAAGTACCGAATGTTATGCGATCATAATACAAGGAAACGGAGAGGCGTGACTGTTGAACCAGATCAGAATCAAAAATGATGTATCAAAAAAGTTACCTCTAAGCTCATACTCCACAATTAAGGCAAAGAGATTGGCTGCGGCACTTCTTCCTTCAGATGGAAGCACTGCATTACCACCACTGTTCACTGGCTGAAAGCAGAAGTTTTTTTTTTTTATTAAAAAAAAAAAAAACCTTTTAGGAAAGGATGCAAAGTTCATATAGCTAACAGTGACATTGCTACAAACTAGGACAAGGGCTTCAACAATCGAAGAAGAAGATAACATTATTGCACTTCACTTCAAGTATATATAGCGTTGCCTCATTCTTAAATTCATGGAAGGAAGATGTGAAGAGAAAATAAATACCGCGAGAAGGGCAGTCCACGTATCTAGTAGAATATCCCGCGCCTCCCAGCTCCACGTCTCTTCGTCAGAGTTATTAGTCATGAGGTTCTTAACAACTTCAATCATCAAGGTGGATAACAGGGAAAGAGTACCAAAGGGCCTGAACATAGTTATTAAAGAAAAAAGGATCCAATTCAACAACATTCCAGCACATCATTCGCCTTAATCAAAATTCAGAGTTAAGAATAAGCCACTTTGCCACTAACCTTGCTGATTTTAAGAGCTGGTCAAAGACAGTGGGACTTGTGATGGTTGCAATTGATAATAACGCACGACAACCGTCAAGCATCTCACTGAAGATCAATAAGAGTGAGAGCGTCAAAAACATTAAAGGAAAAAAACAGTATAGTGTGAAAGATGGTTGTGAAGAACATAACCTTTCACTCTTTCCAGATTCAATTGCTTTTGAAACAGCATCAGGAGGATCAATCCACTGTATTATCCCAGAGAGCAATTGAAGCAGATGGTGCTCATGCAGTTGTATGTTATCTAGAACATTGAGCGAATTACTGATTGAACTGTAGTTTTTTTTTTTTTTTTTTTTTTTTGGTGTTCGGAAAAAAGGTTCCCAAACCAATTATGAAAGATTTAGAAACTTCAAATACTGAGATCAAATAAGAAGTTAATGTTGATAGCTCATCTTTTTTTTTTCCCATACTACTTTTTGTCATGGCTTAAACATAAAGTTAATATCGGCAGCAATGGATATGGCAGGCTTGTTTAAGAAAGCTGAATTTTCAGCTTCATTGTGGCCATCAACGTACAAAACTTTCAAGGATTTTCCATCCTCAGTGATTGTCTTAAATTGGAAGGATGTCATTGGAAACTAAATTATCTTTGCTACTTTAGTTTAGTTTAGTCTTTTTGGTTTTCCTTCAGTTTGTTCCATGTTTTGTATTTCCCTTCTCCTTTCTTTTGTTCTTGAGGATTACTCATCCTTTTTCCTTCACATTTGATTATTTTACCAATGAAAGGAAGTCTTCTAATAAATAAGGGGGGGAAAAAAAAGATACCCTTTTCAACAGAATCTTTGGTTATGTTGACGTTTGTGATAACAGAATCTTAAAACATTTAAGACCCGTCAGATAGAAAATTTAAATATTTTTCAACAGATTTTATCAGATGCTCGCATCAGTAGTTTGTTATACGAAAGTGTGCAAGCATCTCAACATTAATTAAATATAATTAAATAACATACAATATGTGATAATTATGATACAAAATAAACAAGGAAATAACTTTACCAGAAGGAAATATTGTTCCTGTCAAGGAGAAGAACTGAACAATTAACTTTCGAGCAGAGACAGCAATAGGGCAGTCCAGCCAGTAACCTTCACATGAAAACTTCTGTCTCAATGCTGCATATAAGCTCAAGAGCCATCCAACATGCCCACTAGTAACCAAAATCTCACGCCATGCAGGACCAGGCTACAACAGCATAATATGAGAACAATAAGGAAGCTTTAACTGCTGATCTAGAGGACTTAAAACTCACCATGCCATCTAGCAGATTGCTAATAAATATTGAGAAAAGAAGAACTAGGCAGGTTAGCCGCTGGCTGAAATAGGAGTGACCGCTAATAGATGTTGTTTCAAGTGAAAAAAAAAAATTACTTTTCAGCTAAATACACCAGAAATACATGAAGATCGTGATGAGAAGGAATCAGTTATGTTATAATCTATTAGGAAAGCTCCGGTATTCACTTGCACCCGCATGTGCACAACGAATCAATATGCTTATCATTAGCCTTCATTTAGTACGAAATTTCAACCACAAACAAGAGAATTTTTAGGGAGAATTAGATACCTGCACCAGATTACACTCGGACCTCTTGGGTGAATCGATATCTTGCCTGACTCCAGCAGAGAATATAGTGGACGCTGCACTACCGCTCTTATACGGGAAATCCCAGTTCAGGATTTGAAGCATGAGCCGAAGTGCAGCAGTGCAGACTTTAACCTCAGGTATTGCAGAATCAGACTCAACTATTCTGTTTGTGACACTTAAAGCAGCATCTTGTGCCCAGCAGTAGAATGTCTACAATAAAGAGACATTGAAAATGCCATAGCGAAAAAGAAATCAGGAAAAAATCACAAATACAACCACGTTGATAGTCGCAAAGAAATTCCAGTCATAAAACAGAAAAACAAAATTTCCTCCAAAATCCAGAAGCGGTAGAGAATACCTTCAAATGGTCCCGCTCTAATGATTTTTGACATTGCTCATGAAACTCCCTTGGAAGGCCCATTGCACTTGATGTAGAAGGGGAAAATTCAGATACCTAAGAGAAGAGATATTCTCAAGCTTAGCCCAAAATCTGGTAACGTCTTCAACACTGGTGCTGAACTAATAAAAACTAGAAGCTAGTAACAATGCCATTGAGTCGGTAACAGACATTGTTTAACTTGAAATAATCCAGAGAAAGACATATACCAGAGATTCCAGGAAATTTATTCCAGCAAACTGCACATCTACACCATGAATTCCAGAAATAGCCTGGTTTACCTGCAGCTCTAAAACGATTAGAAATTCCATGAGAAAAAAATGATAAATAAATAACACTCAAGGAAAGGGTGCCTGAAAATCAGACAGAATTTCAAGACCAAAGCAGTCAGTGGTATGGTCGGTAATGCATCTAACAATGGGGGTAGCGGGTGTACTGAAAAGGATTAACAGCAACGCAATCATTAATTTATCATATCAGGCCGTAATTACTAATACAGATAGATAGATAGACAGATAGATATAAAAAAAAAGTTTAGTACCTGATAGAAAAATGATTCCTTCTCAGCAGCAGTAAAATCAAGCCTACATGCAAAATATGGCTAGATAAGAAGAAGGCTTACATTTCTCTTCATAGAACACTTAAAATCTCTAATCAATCATATGTTGATTTTTCATTTGACTTAGAGTTCTAATAAATTGCTATAAAAGCTAGTTCTGAAGTAGGCTTGGAGTTTAATAGTAAGTGCTCTTCCTGGTAATAGCCCATATTCACATGAAAATAAATTAAAACAAGGTGAAATCAATGAAAGGAAATGCATATATAATGTGCCTTACGAGGTGCATCCGACATAAATTATGCACCACTTACCAGCCCCTTTTCAACAGTTGAGCAGCAACAGAAGATACCTTCACTTGAACATAACCATCGGGAGAATTAGCATGCTGCATGGTGAAGCACAAACAAAAACTGCAAGGAAAAAGAAAAAAAAAAAAAAAAAAAAAAAAAGATTTTTGGAATAATGAGAAAGCATGCCGGTCAAGTAGAAATATATCAAAACTATAAACAACTGACATTTTCATCATCATATGAACAATCATGTACATAGCAATGATAAGCATAAGTAACAATCATTTTATTCTTAGTATTCAATAGTCAAAAACATGAACAGCATATAAGCATGGTTATAACCTAATCAACTTTATCTTGTCCTCGGAACCAAGGAAACCCCATTCTCTTATAGCTGCAACTTTGATTGCTGCTGCAGCCTGAAACCTGGCATTCGCCACCTGAGAATTCTCTGATACAAGAAACCATTATCAGCATTATATCAACTAGGAAGTCAACTGTATTTTCGTCAAAATTTTTATTCATGTTTTAATCTGACTCCATATGCAAGATACTGAGGACCAACAAAATGCTTTATGGCCAAGATGAAACGGCCAACTAGACCAGCAAAACAAAAACTCAAGCACATAGCACGCATAAAAAATTTCGACTATTACGAACAATTACCAAGAACGAATTTACAAGCTTGATATGGCTGGTGGGACTGGGAAAACGACAAAAGAGTCGCCTCGGCCTCGGCAGGATTCATGTGCATCTGCTAAAGGGCAACAACCATGTCTAGTGCAGTTAGTTACTGTGATAGAAAGAACAAAATATCGTTATTGATCAGACCTAGAACAAATCAACGCAGCTCACTTTAAGCATACTTTTATATTCAATCTAAATTCTACATTCATCATTTCCAACTTAATAAAATACAGAACAAGAAAAGCTCATTTCCGTGCTTTACAAACAAAAGTTCCAAACATCCAACTCCAGAAAAGCTTAGAAAACTTTTTTCCCACCGATTGGGATCATGGGTCATCAAAATTTTCTCCCCTCCTTCTAACTGTTCTCTTCATTCATTCTCAGCAAATGGGACTGTGGGGTTTCTCAATGATTTTCTCGGAAACCAAACAGAACAAGAAAGAGTTGAAACAATATCAACAACCTGAATTGAAGTGCAGGCAAGCTCGATGGCGTGCATGGTGGACTGAAGTTGGGCCAAATCTGGAGGAGGCCCACCTCCTCTCTCTTGGAAACCTTGCATCTTCAGTTCACCCACCTCTCTGTAACTCGACCAAAGATTCCATTCAGTCACTTCTACAACAATATAGATATATATACACACACACATATTCATTATTTTCCAAGAAAATCAGAGCCATGGAATTCAAGAAATACAGGTAGTTAAGTACCTAAACCTCGATATTCTCAATCCCTGAAGAGCGATTTCTGAGTACTGTGATCTTCTCAGAGTTCAAGAAAGAAATTCAAGAGTGAGAGGAGAAGAAGAGTGGGAAGATTGAAATGCATAATTTTCACAGGGTTTCTATTAGAGGGTGGATTTCAGGCCTGTCTCATGGTCTCTCTGCCTCCCCTGAACTATCAAGTTTTTATATTTGCTAAACTACCCTGACATTGCTTCTGATTTTTGTTCTTCCCCTCATCTTTCTTCTTTTTCATTTTGCCTCCTCATTTTTCTTTAAAAATCCCGAACCACCTTTATTTTTATCTATTTACTAATTTTACCCCTTTTACCGCTGGATTGCCAAAAATACACCTAAAGTAATTATGGTCCATCTCGGAGACATCTGAAGATGTTATTTTAAAGGTTAAGTTGAAAATATATGTTTGAAGAGAAAACTTTTGAAAAAATTATATAATATAAAAAATAATGTAAAAATTTAAAATGTGTTCAGAAAAAATATACAAAATAGATCTTGTTTTTTTAACTTCGTTGATATGAGTATTTTAACATAAAAAACATCTCATTTCGATTTGGAATAAGAAAGTTATGAACTTTTAAAGTTTAAATTTTTTGAAACAGAAAAAAAAATAAAATTTGATATAAAATTGAGATTTTGAAATCAATATGATAAAATACCATATAGAACCGACGCCGCCCAAAACGAGCCCTTAATTCTTTGAAAAATTACAAAATTACTCTTTCCAACCTACAGTAAATACAATTTTAAACCTGAAATAAGTAAAATGAATAAATTAATCTTAAACTAAAAATAATTGAATAATTTGTTTTATCATTTTAAAATTTTCATTAAATGTTTATATTTTTAATATTTTATTCACTTTAGGAGATATTTAAGACTGGTTTTACAAACATATTATGGTTTAAGCATTATTTATATGATGAGAGATGTAAAAATTATATTTAAATATACAAATAATGTTTTTTTAATTAAAAAATGTCAGTAGTTTTTTTTTTATTTTTTTATTTTCTCCCGCATCAAGGCCTCCTTTCATTTGTTTTGTTTTCGTTTTTTTTTTTTTTTTTTCCAATCTTTTTATTAAAAAAAAAAGATTTATATATAAAATATGTCAAAGCTATTTTTTCAAAAAAATAAATATATATATATGTATATATGTCAAAGCTATAAATAAGAAACCTAGTTATGGACGTCCCCTCCCCTGTAAAACTCTATCAGCCGCTGCACAGGGGGACTTCTTCTCCCCCAACGCCTGAAGGGTTCATTTCAGAGCCCAGAAACACACCCATACCTTTTCTCCTTACTCTTCTGAATTCTGGGTAAACATTCAGTTTCCTTTACAGATTACTTTTATTCATTTTTTTTATATTAATATTCATTATCGTTTTAAAATTTTCTCTCTCTAGAAGATTTTTATCCAAATTGTTCATTTCTTTGTATTGAAGTTGATTGTTTCTGAACATTTTGCAGAGCTGGGTTTTCGTTTTGAAGCAGGGAGGATTTGTTACTGAGAAGTTCATCTTAAGGCCATGCCATTTTGGGGGAGAATTTGTTCTGGTTTGAAAAATTACTTGGTAGTAGTATTTCATGTCTTAAAGCTCTTTTTATAGTTCTTTGGTGTTCAGATAAAATGGGGTACGTAGTTTCTCAACAAAACTTTATGGTTGGTGGACCTGGTTTTTGTCGAATTCCGAAACAAGATGGTCCTTGTTGTGGCATTGACCATTCTTCAAGTTCAAAAGTGTCTGCCTTTCAGATAAATTTCCCAACCAAGTTTAAAGGTAGTGCTCAATCTGGTTTACAATTGGGAGTAGATTTCGGTTCCGATAGAAGCGTATGTTTTTCACGGTGTATAGGCTTGCAGAGAAGTAATGTGGTTAGTAGTTTAGTTGAAGTTGAGCAAGATGAGTGGACTTCTGATGGTTATGAGATGGATGTCGAGGGAAAATCGGGAGAGGGAACGGGTATAAGGAGGCTTAGCAAACGTTCGACCTTGAATTTAGAAGGACGGTTTGTTGGGAACAATGAGAAAACCAACAATGATATTCTTCAGCACTTCTGCAGGCGCGGGAAAGTGACGGAAGCAGCTAGGTTGGTTGATGTTATGGGACGTCGGGACCAGATTCCGCACTTCCCTTCTTGCACGAACTTAATCCGGGGCCTTATTAAAATCAATAAGGTAGATAATGCGTCCAAGGTCCTGAGAGTCATGGTCATGTCTGGTGGGATTCCGGACATTATCACGTACAACATGATGGTTAGTGCTCTGTGTAAGAGAGGGCAATTGAAATCCGCCATTGATCTCTTGGAAGAAATGAGCTTGAGTGGTTGTCCTCCGGACGTCATTACTTACAATACGATTTTAAGGTTCATGTTTGATAACGGGAATTTTAGTCAGGCCGTTGGATTTTGGAAGGACCAACTGAGAAAAGGGTGTCCTCCATTTCTCGTTACCTACACGATTCTCATCGAGCTCGTCTGCAGGAACCTAGGAGCTCCGCGAGCCATTGAAGTACTGGAAGAGATGGCGGTTGAGGGCTGTTACCCTGATATAATTACCTACAACTCTCTGGTCAACTTTACTTGTAGGCAGGGAAAATTTGAGGATGCAGCTTTAGTTATTCACAATCTTCTGTCTCACGGGATGGAGCCCAATGCCGTAACTTTCAATACTCTTCTCCATTCTCTTTGTACCCATGGTTGCTGGCATGAAGTGGATGAGATCCTCAACATGATGAATGGAACCTCGCATCCTCCTACGGTTATTACTTACAACATCTTGATCAATGGTTTGTGTAAATTTGGGCTTTTGGATCGCGCCATTGACTTCTTTGCACAAATGGTATCCGAGAAATGCTCACCGGACATTGTGACTTATAACACACTCTTAGGCCATCTTTGTAAAGAGGGAATGGTGGATGAGGCCCTCCAACTACTCGACCTTTTGAGCGGCACCAGTTGTTCGCCTGGTTTGATCACTTACAACATTGTGATCGATGGATTTGCTAAAATGGGTTATGTGGAGAAAGCCATGAGATTGTATGTTCAGATGACAGAACTTGGAATCTCGCCGGACGATATCACCCATCAGTCTTTGATTTACGGGTTCTGCAGAGGAGACCTAGCGGAGGAAGCCGCAGAGATGTTGAAGGAGATGCATAGGAGACGTCAAAAGGTCAGAAATAGTACGTACAGATCAGTGATCCACGGGCTATGCAAAATCGACAAGGTGGATATTGCAATACAAGTTCTACAAATGATGATATCGAGCCGATGCATGCCCGACGGGACGGTTTATTCAACCATCATCAAAGGTATAGCTGCTGCTGGTATGTCGGAAGAAGCTGAAGAGCTGCGGCGAAAGTTGACTAGATTGAAGGTTTTTAGAGAGGAGACCAACTATGTTGGAATAAACTGAGTTTCTTTAGAAAGTTTTGACTTTGTTTTGTTCTAGACATGTAGGAGAGTTATTTCTCGCTTGAAGTTGTAACAGAAATCAATTTTGCAGGTGACGTCTCTTTTTAATCCTTTTGACCTGTTGATAAATCGAGCATATCTTGGTCCCTGTTTGTCATGTTTTTATCCATAGCAATATTTTTGGGCTCTTATTTATTGTCTCATATGTCTCTTACTATTTAATGCAAAAGCTGGGTACCGGTTAGAGATCATTCAGATCCAATCATCATTGATGAAAATTTCTCTCATATCTTCGAAATTTTGATCGAAATTTCTGTATTTTGAAGGTGTTAAAATATCTTTTGGGTGTCGAAATTTCTACCGAAATTAGACATTAAAAAATTGTTAAAAGTTCGGAGAAATTCTCTGTTTAATAGCTTTTTTTTTTTTTTGGATGAATGGAGCTTTTCCCCTTTAATTTATCTCTGAAGTTCCTTTCATTTCATTTTCCTGTTCCCTGCTGACTGACCAACAGAAGAAAAAAAAAAGGTCTGCTTTAGAAACTTGAACAGATAAATAAAACTAAGAAACCATGTGAAACGGCTCATAAAAGGCAACTCATCATACATTAGTTCTTAATTTCCGACAGAGTAAGCTCCTTATACACATCAAGCATTGGGAAAGTCTTGTTCAAACGTTTGAATGAATCTTCTGAGATTGCTTCTATATCAAAAAGCGAGTTGGCGAGCCCCATAGCCTCGACTCGGCATCCCGCAAATCCAATCCCTTCGATCAACAGGATGTAAGTAGTTTCATTTGGCCGACAACCCTTTTCGACCACCATTGCCGCGAGTACTTCAATGGCATCGTCGATCCAACGTGCTTTGCACAATCCAAGAAGAACAATGTTGTAAGTGATAACGGAAGGCTTGAATCCGCCAGCTTCCATGTCTATCAGCAACCCAATAGCCTCATTCACCATCCCATCTCTGCACAAGCAAGATATTAGCGAATTGTACGTAATTTCATCGGGGTTAATCCGTTTGCTAACCATCTCCGATATCATTTCCAAAGCCTTGATTCTCTCCCCACAGTTCCACAATGCGCTGAACATTGTGTTGTAGGAACTCACCGTTGGAGGACACCCCACTTCCCCGAGCTTCTCGAATATCTCCAACGCCTCCTCAGCGTTTCCATTCTTACACAAAGCCGCCAAGATAGTGTTGTAGTTCACAATATCAGGCAAACTACCATCAGAGATCATGTACTCCATGAACTCTATTGCCAAATCCAATCTCCCCTCTTTGCAGAACGCGGCGATCAATGGATCATAGCTATATGCATCCGGGGTTATCCCCTTTTCCTTCATCGCTTTAAGCACATTCACTGCATCCTCAACTTTTCCGTCGCGGCAAAGCGTGCTGATCAAAATGCTGTAAGTCACCACATTTGGCTCGCACCCCCTCGACACCATATCACTCAAAAGCCTCTCCCCATCACTCCATTTCCCTCGGTTCAAAAGCGCCCGCAACAAGATATTGTAAGAGATCACATCCGGATTACAACCCTTAGCCTCCAAGCTCCTCACGAACTCGAAAGCCCGATCCAAAACACCTTCTCTGCACATCCCCCTAACTATTGCATTGTAAGTGAACATGTCAGGGAAGAGCCCTCTTGACAACATCTCCTCCAAAAGCTCCAAGGCCTTATCAATCCCTCCCGCGCTTATCGTCGCCTCGATCAAGATCGTGAACGTGATCACCGACGGTTCGCAATTGTCCCTAAGCAACTCATCCAAAACCTTGAACGCCAATCACCTTCCTCTACTACACAAACTCCGATCATAATGTTGTAGGTGATCGTATCCGGCGAAAACCCCTGCGCCCGCATTCGATCGAGCACCTTGTTCGCTAATTCGACTCGGTTCGCCTTACAAAACCCGCTGATCATCGCATTGTAGGCAAACAAATCGGGCTCACCGTGCTTCTCCAGAATCTCCATCACCCGAATCGCCTTCGGGACGTTCCTCGAGTTGAAGAACCCTCTCATCACCTTCGTGCAGAGAACGACGTCGGGTTTCAGCCCCTTCCCGACCATGAGCTCGAGAAAGTAAAGCGCTTCGTTGTACTTCCCGCATTTGCAGGACCTGCCGATGACCTTCAGCAAATGAGACTCCTTGAAGTCGTTGTTGCTCTGCAATGGCGACGATTTCGTTGTCTCGACGGAAACCCCAACTCTCAGCGGCTGCTTCTTCTTCGTCATGTAGCTATGCGGTCTATTCTGCAGCTGAGAGAAGAGCTGTGACTGTGAGATTGTGCGGAAGCGGGCTGTTTGGGTTCTGGAGGGTAAGGGAGGGTCTGAGGCAGAAACTCAGTGGAGAATATCGCCATTAACGGAGGAAGTGTATTTGTTCTTCGTTGTTTTGTTTCAGTTTGTTGCGAAGTTTCAGTGATTGGAAGCCATGGTTTTTGTTTCGTTTGAAGAAAATTTGCAGGGTGAGGAAGAGGATGAAGAAAAGGACTCAGAACTAAGTTGGAATTTGGCGGTTGGGTTAACCACATAAATCTCGGACACGGATTTCAATTGGATTTCTCGTGGATAAGGTTCGCGTCACGTCACGTGTCTGCAACTTTGGCCTTTTTGGAATTTCTTGATATTATTGTTTTTCTATTTATTTAATAAAAAAATTACAAACATTAATTCTAATCCATATATGTAAATCATCATTCTTTTAGTGGTTTTTTAATTATTACAGGTGTAATCTAAGTACTAATTTCATATCTTATTTTATTATAAGATATAAAATTTAAATTATCCATCTTAATTTAAAAAAAGAAAAAGAAAATGAAGAGAAATTTGTTTACATAATCGTATTTTTTTATTTATTAATCAGTACGATATAAATTTTTTATTATTGATCAACATAACACAAATTTTAATTAATTTTAATTTAATTTTATATAATATTAATTTAGTATTTATTTTTATATAATATCGATATTAAATTTATGTCATTCATGTACTTTTTTTTAAAATAAATTATCATTCTTCATATTTAAATAATTATCACATGAGTTTAACCTATATTATAAGATGACAATTGATTTGCTATTTCAAAGTTGAAATCAGTCTGTGTGTCGCTAACCAACAGCATATTTAATAAGGGTTGAGTTGGGGGCTTTTTTTTCCTTTTATTTCTAACTCAAAAATTTAATAAATTTTTTAATATTATTCCATTAAAAATTAAAAATTCTCATAGAGTACCTATTGTAATTAATTTCACCACAAAAATATTCTGATTTTTTTTTTTTTTTTGGCTTTGTATCCATTAATAATTAAGTTTATGGCTTTGTCACCACAATTTTGTTGCTCGACCGAAAGGAAAAACAACCAAAATCGCTATCTGAGGACTCATGCAAAAGAGCTGGGGTCAGGGAGGAGCCACGCAGAGGAAATGGGGTCGCGCCGGCAAAAGCTGTGCAGGGAAGCTGAGGGGTTGCAGCGGCAGCTGGGCGGAGGACCGGTGTCAACACTCTTTCTTTATCTTTACAAGACTTACTATGCAAAGTTAAGGATGAAACCTTAGCTGAGGGCATGAGCCTAGCCCAATCCCAAGCAAGACTTGGGTGGGGGAAAGAAAAGAAAAGAGCTCACCAAAAAGACCTATTTTGCCAAATCAATATTTTTTTACACCAATATTCCGAACCGCTATTTTCAAAATGTGAGCCAAATGAGTCCTACGCTTTCATAAAATCTGAATTAGAAAATGCATTAGCAATTGACCTTTTCTTTTCTTGAAAGAAACGGAGTAACATAATGACATTCCAAATATAAAGGTCTAGTTCCCCCTTTCACATTTATCTGACGACGACTCTTTGCAACCAATCGAAAAGTCCCAAAGAAAAGACTTTTCCGGGCTTGCCTCTTTCAACATAGACTGCAAGTTCTCTGCCCTTAGCTTCTTATCGAAATCAAACCCACAAGACTCGGGAATTTGCTGTGCAAATAAGAGCAAAGAGACCACCATCCAACTCAAGTCAAGAAGAACACATATAAAGTCATGACAAGTTTGAAAGACAAGTTACTTTTACCTTAAGTAACCACAACATATAAGTAGCAGAAAATAAAGCTTGCGCTTTGTGATCCTCAAAGTGACTATCTGGAACAATCGAGCAGGTTCTAAGGAGGTGCAACTCGGTATCTATGAATCCACTAAAGTCATTGTTCATGCCCATATCAGTGTGCTCAACTAAGAGACGTTTTATCAGAACTAGAGCAAGGAAGCGACGATGAAGCCATAGACCCTGCTTAGAGTGAATGCCATAGTGAAAAATCTTGGATTTGAAAAAGAATTGGAAGAAACTAGCGAGATAGACGCCTCTTCTTGTTTAAAAAAGCCATAAATAAAAGCCACATACCTCCCTTCCGACATAGAGCTTTATCAACCTTTCATTCCAATCAAGCTCCTCCTGTCACAAACCCAAACTGTCAAGAGGTTAAAGAAATAGGAATCCAAAAATTTTAGTGACAGTTTTAGCTAGTATACCATTGTGTGATCAACATATTCAAGCCATAACACCACCTTGTTCAATAAAAAGTCCGAACATTGTGAGGGATGAGATTTTAAGAACAAACAAAGGTCTAAGTCAAACATGACACATTTAAGGAACCCATGCTTACAAACTACAATACAATTATATTGTTACTGAATAGTTAAGAAAGAAAAGATGTACCTTCCACAACTGAAGAATTTCAACCGTACACCCAGAAGACACAATTTTTGGTTCACCACCTGAGTCTTCTAGAATTCTAAGCATTAGCCGCTGGGCATAAAAAACAAAAAGTTCAAGGAGTGAAAGCCTAAAAGATTACAATAGTGCCTACTAGGCATGTAGACTGAAGAGACAATTTAAGAACCCAGATAATGACAATCAAATCATCAATGACTCTCCAAGCAGGTATGCAAAGCCGAGCAAAATTTGGTACCATGCCAATCTAATGCTACAAATGTCATGAAAAATTCAAATTCGAGGTGTGTACATAGTAAGTCTTTATTGTACCCGGCAAAAAAAAAAAAAAAGGGGGAAATTCTTTCTTCTCGTGTCATCAAGAGACTCACTCTTCTGTAATGAAAGCAGCTATTATCAGCAACATGCAAGCTTGCCCAGTTTCTGGATTTATTCAACTCATGTAGCACCTGGGAGCACACATTTAGATTTGTAAACCTCAAAAACACACCGAAAACTCGAGATACACGTTAAGTACTATCAAAAAGTCCGTAATCTTAGTGTTCAACACAGGAACCAGAGGTCTGACCATTACTTGGAGATTAAGGTTTAGGAACTAAGGCAGCCGTCCCTTAATAATCTTCAAAAGTCTTGAGCGCTTAACATAATTTCAAAATCCTACAGTCTGACCAGGTTTCTTTCTTACCAGTTAGAGAGAGAGAGAGAGAGGGCGATCTAACCTGTTCTGTTGACATGTAGGAAACCAACCAGCATCGATGATTCCATGCACGGTAATTCATCTTTGATCTCTATAAAGAAAAAGGTAATCTCTATGTAAAACTTAACATGAAAGACATGTAAGAAAAGCAACTAGGGAAACTAAAGGCATCGTTTCAATAATAGTAATCGCAGATTCTTAAATCTTATCGAAAAACATGCACAAAGCAGCAGCACATGCCACATACGTTATAGGTAATCATGATTAGAGAGGACAGCATTTGGAACTGAAGAACAAACAGTTCATGAATCAAAATTACACCTCAGCTATTTTCTCAACGAGCTCAGATTCTTTTCCTAAAATTTCTTGCAGATTTGGACAGCTTCCAGCAATAGATTTGATGACCCAACGCCTGGAAATTATAATCCGTTTATAAGTCTTGTATCCAAAGCCATTGCCAGAAAAAAATGAAGAAATCCTAAAGGGGCCTCGCAGGTTGTCCTGTTTTAATCAATCCATACATCATCCAAGCAAAAGAGAAAGACTAAAGAACATCAAGTAGCACATGCCAAATATATGTATATATAGTTTTGAAAGTAAACACATCCCAATAAAGAATTTACATATTTCCATAATTTCTTTTCTTCTAGCAGACATCATTTTGTGATAGTTGTAAGGCCATAACACCAATTGTACGTAAAGTTTCTGCTTTCTATGCATTACCTATGACTCCAAGCGTTTTCACATTTAGGTGCATACGAAAGAATCAGTGCTGACAAGTTAAGTTCATCCATAAACATAGATTGTGGATGCTTCTTCGAGACGACTAACTTCCTGCATTGAGAAAGGAGTAGTTGTCATGAATCACGATATACATTACCACCTAAAAAGTAACATACAGCAAGTTTGATTAGGCCCAATAAAGCCAGCCCCGCCACTTCATTAAACTCCTAAAAAACTGTTCTTTTGCAAGCTATGTTTTGCCAAGTTCTTTTGCTGCCATTAAAATGAAAAGAAAAGAAAATACAACACCAAGCAGGAAAACGGATAAAACCTGGAATGCCACGCGGTTCCAAAATCGCAGCTTAGCAACAAGAGAGCCCTGCTATGCTTCATAACTTCACTTTCAATACCACTATGGGAAGATGAGAAGCTACACGTAGAATCCTCAAGCCAAGTCTTGTCAGGCGAGTTGCTAAGCGCCTTGTATTGTTTTATTGCGGCCATGAACGCACGTTTAGCTGCCTGGTATAGCGGAAAAAGAACGTCCGTCGAAATTCCCAATTTGCGATCTTTGTTCCAGAAACAAGCATTGTAATTTGATAACACTCCAGAACTCGAAGTTTCATCGTCTCCAGATGAACACGACTCTTCATTCAGCGTTACGAATTGGGTTGGATGAATGAACCCCACTTCATCCCTGGATGAGACAATGCCATTGGCGTAACAACATCTTAAGAAGCAACGCAGGCATTTTATCAAACATTTTGCGTGCATGTTAAATTGGAAAAGATTCGTTCACTCTCTTACCCAAAAAATTAAATGCATATAGAGACAGATATATATATATATATATATATATATTTGAATAACTACGAAGTGTATATGCAACTATAAATAAGAAATTATGGGTTTGTACAGTGCTTACAGGAGAGGATAGGATTCTAAAATACGCTCCAATTCATTTAAAAGATGGAAAGCCTTTACTTCTTCAGAAAGTGAGTGTTGTTCGTTCATGTTAATTGATCCCAATGGGAGCTGATGACGACGCCTAGCTTTGCTGTCCTGTTTGGATGCCCAGAAAATGCAAGAAAATTCGACGAGAAGTTGCCAACTAGTTGGATCAATCACCGTTTCGAATCCCTCTTAAAAAAACTACTTACTTGAAAATGAAATAAACAGAACAAAAAGGACATCAAAATTGAAGAAAAATAAAAGAAATCGAAAGTCCGTTCATTCACAGAGAAAGAACGAAGACGACTTTCGACGAGGCGAAGAAGAAGAAGAAGAAGAAAAATGAAGAAAGGAGAAGAAGAGCTCTGGGATCTAAGAGGGACGCGGATGTAGGAGGAGGATAAAAGGACACTGGAGAAGAAGGACGAGAGAAAACGACAAACAGTTCTTTCTTCTAAATGACATGTCTTCTACCTGAAAAAACGACATAGAAATGCAATAAGACAGCATAACTTATTAACTTCGCTTCAGTACAAACAAAACGACAGCACATTCCCAGTAAAAGAATTGCCTGTTCAATGTTCATTTTCCCAAATTCTGGTTTACAAAATGACTCGTTCGATTTAGCCGTTTTTTCTGTTTAAAAACGATGCGACGTACACTATCAAGGATTATTTTAAGGTTCCGTTCTCGTCCATTTTCCAAAATGAAATTTTTCTTATTTTAAATAAGAAAGTCTTTTCATATAAAGAAAGTCTTTTTATATTAAGATAAGATGATATTTATATATGTAAAAAAATTTCTTTTTGAAGACAAGAAGTTATTTAGAATGAAAAAAAATATATTAAGAATAGTACATTCTTAGAATATTTCAAAAATATTCATTTTCTTTTTTCAAAATAATATTATATAAAGTAAGTTTGAAATGAGATATTTATATATGTATATATATATATATATTTTTTAAATGAGAGATTGATGAAAAAAACTTGAGGTAAATACTTTTTTGTAAAAAATTTTCAATTTCAGAAATTTGATATGGCATCCAAACATAGGATTACTTGTTCCTTAGTAACTTAAAATAGCACAATTTCTGTTCAAAAATTAAAAAATAAAACACACAATTTCTATCGAGTTGTTTTTTTTTAAGTACAATTTCTCTTAAGTTATTTAGATACATTTTATTATTTTAATGATTTTTAAAGAAAATTATTTTAATGATTTTACTCATATGTATTTGTGGGATACCCACATGGTGATTAAATCTTTTTTTATCATTATCATTTCTCTGTAACTTAAAATTACAAACTTCTTTTTAGTTACAACTTACATACTTTGGTTATGTTTAAGGAGTTAATTGTTTAATTGCTTATTAAATTATTGTGTCTCTGAAATTTTGATCCTCATTTCTTGTTTTGTAAATGAAATTATCATACTCTTAAAAAAAAAAAAAAAGGTTCAAAAGGTTATTTTTTTAATGGTTGGCTTAGTTATTCGATTGGTCCTTAAATATTACGTTTGTGATGTTCTGGTCCTCATTCTTTTATTTATTTATTTTTTGCGGTTGAAATATTATTTTTTAATTAAATTTACTACACTAATCTTTAAAAAAAAATCAAAATTTTAAAAATCTCTCTTCTCATCCCCTCAATCTTTACGTGCATTTCCTGCTTTCAAATCTTGACGTGACGAGGACAGACTTGGGTTACTGGCCCTTGCGGTGATCTTGAAGGGTTGAAAAGGGGGTTATTGATGATGGAATCTATGGCAATTGTTAGAGGTAGAGAGGTGAGATTTCAGAGACATAAAAAGCGAGAAGATAGAGAAATAGAGATGGAGATCGACATATAGAGAGACATAGAGATCGAGAGGGGAGAGAGAGACATGGAGACGAGAAAGATAGAAAGATTCTTATATTTATGATTTTTTCTTGTTCGGAATGTTTTTCTATTTTGTTTAATTTTCTTAAGGTTGGTTAAGTAATTCAATAAAAAATAGGCTTTAGCCACATATATATATATATATATAAAGGTGAGACAAAAGCGTTATTAATATAATAATTTAGAAACCAACCTAGAAATTGAAGTCTTTAACTTTTTACTATCCATTAACATAATTCCTTTTTATGCTATTTTTAAGAAATCATAATCATTTTATCAAAAAAAATAGAGTGAGACCAAAACATCACAAACTTGTTTACTCTAGAGATCAATCCAGTAATTAAAACATTTAGATATCATAAAATCATATAATTTTGAATAATGCTAAGGAACATCAGTGATATTTGATATCATTTATTAATAAAAATGGGTTATATAATATGAGGTCCATTTGTTTTTTATTAATATGATATTAAATATCACTGATGGTTTATAGTATTTTTCTATAATTTTAGGACACTATTGAAAAATTATAAAGGCCTGATTTTAAGAGTAATATATTTACTAATAATGAGAAATTTTGAACTTAATTATTTTTATTGGAGATCGTGAAATTATCATACATTAAATAAACAATTAGAAATTATTAAACAAAAAAGACCAATAATTTATCTTCCTCTTAGCGTGTGTTTGGACGCACAATCCGAACTATACAATTATAATTTAGTTTTACTATTTACATAGTTTTATAATTTAGGGGGTGTTTGATGAATAAGTTGAGTTTGAGATTTTTAAGTTTGAATAATAATTTTTATTGACTTTTCCAGAAAAGATAAAAAAAATTTTCAAAAAAAATAAAAAAACATGATTAAAAAAATACAGTTTAATTTAAGTTGAGTACTAATGTCAAACGGACCCTTAAATTTTAAAAATCTATTAACTTTATATAAACAAATTTAAATAAAATAATTTTTTTTATTTATCTAAAATTTTAAAACGAATAAAATAAATTTTATATTAATATTTTATTTAAATATATTTTAAATTTTTATAATTTTTAACTCTAATAATTTAAATATCTAAATAAATACATAATCAACTTTTAAAGTTAAATTCAACTATCTAAATGTTAGCAGGAAGGGCGTGCTCTTGTCAAAAATGAAGTTGGCTAATTGTAATTTGAAATTCATAAGCTAGACACGTGTACCACTTCGGACCAAAATTTTTTTCGCAATTTCATGTGTCAATTTACAGATCTCTCTCTATTTCCGTAGTTCATTCGCTCAGAAATTGCGTCGATCCCAGAAGAAATTTTCCTGCTCATTTTCCCTCACTTTCCCTCCGTCCAATCTCTCCAATTACATATCCACCTTCCTCAATCCACAAGCAAACGAGCCGACTTTTCAACCCCTCAAAGATCTAGGGTTTCTTCCACTTCCCCTGCTTCAAAACTCACATTTCGATTTCCTATTTTGATTAACAAGTTTGGGCATTGGAGTGGACGCTCTGAGCTTCGGATTTCGAATCTAGGGTTCGGTGATCTGTATATGTGTTTCGATGAGCATGGAAATCGTCGGCGATGTGGCGTCGTTTGACGCCGAGTTGTTGCAGCTCTCGGAGGTCTCCCCTTTAACCCTCAAATCCAATCCCGGTCTCGCCGAGACTCTATTCGACCAATGGCTTTCCCTACCCGACACCAATCGGCTGGTACTTGTTCCTCCCATGTTCTTGCAAATCATATTATATATATATATATTCTACAATTTTCTCGGCCATGAATGTTTAATTCAATCAATGTTTGGGGTGCATTTTTCTGGTTTCTGAATTACGATATGTTTTTCCCTTTCCTTTTCGCTTTGATTTCAGAGTTATGATTGCTGTTCTTTGTGTTGAAATTGGATATGAATTTGTGTTGCTATGATGAAATTCTTTTCAATGGCGTAATGA
The DNA here is from genome assembly GCA_025413025.1 of Ficus hispida. Lineage (NCBI taxonomy): Eukaryota > Viridiplantae > Streptophyta > Magnoliopsida > Rosales > Moraceae > Ficus > Ficus hispida. Next base: position 19,952,169 of record CM046363.1, read on the forward strand.
TCAGGGGAAAATGGCTTTCTAAATAAATATTTTAAATTTAATTTAAATTATTTATCCCGGACATGATGTAATTAGTTCAGAAGCAATTCGGGTGCTTAGAAGAATTTAGAAATGTTTGTTAAAATTTTTGTATAGAAAGGACATTTTATGAATATTAAAGTTTGAAAATCAACAAGGAGGTGAAATTTGCCAGAGACCTCTGCTGAAGACACCCCTTTGTTTGCATCCGATTCTTTCTGTATACAAGTCTCTTATATATGAAACATTACGTAATCGTACTCGCCCTGTGCGAATAAAAGGAAAACGGAATTTATTTGCCCATATGTAATTTGGTTCATACTTCGGCAAGTCTGACGAGATGGAAATATGGAAATGCTAATTAATTGCCTCCACTCTTTCTACATACAAGTCTCTTACACATGAAACATTATGTAATTGTACTCGCCCTGTGCGAATAAAAGGAAAATGGAATTTATTTGCCCATATGTAATTTGTTCATACTTCTCCAAATCTGACAAGATGGAAATATGGAAATGCTAATTAATTGCCTCCACTCTTTCTACATACAAGCCTCTTACAGATGAAACATTACGTAATTGTACTCGCCCTGTGCGAATAAAAGGAAAACAAAATTTTTTTGCCCATATGTAATTTATTTCACAATTTTCCTAGTCGGACAAGTGGAAATATGGAATGCTAATTAATTGCCTCCGAGTGCAAGTTTATTTTATACATTCCTTTTATGAAGCCAATATCTGTTGCATATGTTAAATTCTTCTCATTTCCGAAATTTGCGATTGCAGGTGACATCACTCCTTAATGATGCTAAAGCAGGCGGCCCCTTGAATGTCCCGGGAAATTCTTCTAGTCCGCATGCCACCGCGGGAAATTCTTTGCCTTCCATGTTTCCCGCGGGCAGTGCACCTCCCTTGTCACCAAGGAGTACATCTGGCTCCCCTCGCATAATGAAACAGAGGGCTGGCCCTTCTAATTTAGGTTCTCCGCTGAAACTAGTTAGTGAGCCAGTTAAAGAATTGATACCTCAGGTTTGAGAAGAACTTTTCTGTTTTTCAAATAATCAGGTGGCATTATTTGCTACTTGTTCTTTTTGGTTCTTTTCCCTCCTTTTCTTTTCTTTTGATGCACAATCTCTAAATCAGTTATTGAACAAGTTTTGTGATTATTTGTAATGTGTGTCCTTGTTTTGCTTGCAGTTTTACTTTCAAAACGGGCGTCCTGCTACAAATGAACTAAAAGATCAATGTCTGTTGAGAATTAATCAGTTTTTCTATGGCCACTTGGACGGATTGCAGATACATGGTTAGATATAATTGATACATGCGTATAAGTAATAGTCCAATTACCGAATTATTAATTTTCTCTCTGGTATTTCAGAATTTAAACCTGTCACAAAAGATGTTTGCAAGCTGCCATCGTTCTTCTCCACAACTCTTTTCAGAAAGATTGATGCTAGCAATGCTGGTTTTGTGACAAGGTATTTGAAGTTTTTGTTAATGTTTAGTGAAGGCAATTTTAAAGTGTTCCATCGTAGGAGTCTTTGTAGTGGACATATTAGCGTTGTTTTCTTTAAGTTTGTATGTGTATTTTGCTATGACTATCTTCTTATGTTTTAATGAACTTGTTTGTAGAGATGCGTTCATTGATTATTGGATCAACGGAAATATGTTGACCATGGATATAGCTACCCAGATATATTCTATTCTAAAGCGACCTGATCTCAAGTACCTCACTCAGGTTTCTTCTTTTTCCATTTTGCATTTCTGCTTCTCTCTTTATCCCCATTGTGCTATCTCCGTAAATTTTATTGTCGTTAAGAGTTAAAAATTCTGATGAGAACTGAATAATTTGCTTTATTAGCAACTGTTATTTGCAACTGTTCCATAAACTATTACCATAATTCACGTTGCTCTGCCTTGATCTGATAACAGGAGGACTTTAAGCCTGTGCTTCGAGAACTTTTGGCAACTCATCCGGGGTTAGAGTTCTTACAGAGTACACCTGAATTTCAGGAAAGATATGGTTTGTACTCTACTTACCAACGTAGTTTTTACTGTTTGTCATTGCCTATTACTGACATCCTATAGGTGTACATGTGCATTCACACTAGGTTTCCTCTTCCATAACGTGGGAAACTTGAACATGGAGAAATTGGCTTCATTCTCTTAATTTAAGTTTCATACTTTTCCAAACATGCTTTTAGCATTCCCTTTACTATTTTCAGTTCTCGTTACATGGATACGACTCTACAATCAATTTACTTTTAATGGATTCTTGGTTTTATATGTGCAAATTGAGACTTAAACTAATCAATTGTTATTAACTTGGAACATGTAGCTTGAGACTGGCTAGTTTATAAATAGGGTTGTATGACATTAAATTTTGTGTGTGTGTTTTTTGGTGGGGCGTGGGGAGTGGTCTTAGATTCTTAGTGTCTTTCTTTTTTTTCTGGATAACTCGTTTTAAAACTCATTCATCATATTTCTAGTTCAATTCTTTCATGTGATGGCAACGTTTAACTCTTGAGATTCTGTGTCAGTCACGAGTTGATAACGCTTGTTACATTCTCTCTGTTCTCATAGATGCGATTAAGTTTTCCCCCTTTTTTTTTTTTTTGGTGATCCAATTTTTAACTTACGGGATGTTTATTGCAATGGGCCAGCTGAAACTGTAATATACAGGATATTTTACTACATAAATAGAGCCGGGAATGGTCGTCTTACCCTCAGGGAGCTGAAATGTGGAAACTTGATTGATGCAATGCAACATGCGGATGAAGAGGAGGATATCAACAAAGTTTTGCGGTAGGCATCCTTCATATAAAGTTCTAGTTGTGGTTCCTTGGTCATGCAAGATAGGAATTCATTTTTTTTTTGGTTAGGAATAGATTTTCCTGCATGCTTGTTCAAAACTATCAGGTACCTAAAACTTGTATTTTTAACTCCTTTTGTTTTCTTTTTGTTATTTTGTCACAGGTACTTCTCGTATGAACATTTTTATGTTATATATTGCAAGTTTTGGGAGCTGGATGCAGACCATGATTTCTTGATCGACAAGGAGAATCTTATCAGATATGGTAACCACGCACTTACATATCGGATTGTTGATAGAATATTCACTCAGGTTTGTGACGCACCAATATTTCTATTGTTCTTTAGACCAAATTACTTGCTGTCTACGAAAGCAGAAATTATTTTCGTTTTACACATGTGTTCGCGGTCCTCTCTCATTGTGTTGATTTACTTATTAGACTGGTTTCTCTCTCTCTCTCTCTCTGATTTGTCAGATTCCAAGAAGGTTTACTAGTAAAGTTGAAGGGAAAATGGGATATGAAGATTTTGTTTACTTTATACTCTCAGAGGAGGATAAATCATCTGAGCCCAGTCTTGAGTATTGGTATGTACATGTATCTCTCATCTGTTTTCGTTAATGTTAAATTCCTTCCTTCACTAGATTCAGCGATCAGCTTATCTTAGCAGTTGACATGAATGAAATGTATGTTTATCAATAATGTTTCACGTTCTTCTAGCTCTATAGGTAGTTGACTGTAATCAGTCAGTTGTGCATGGTTGTCTGACATGGCTGTCTTGTAGGTTCAAGTGCATAGATTTGGATGGAAATGGAATTTTAACACGAAATGAACTGCAATTCTTTTATGAGGAACAGTTGCATCGTATGGAATGCATGGCTCAGGAGCCCGTCCTCTTTGAGGATATATTATGCCAGATAATTGACATGATTGGACCAGAGGTTTTACCTTCTATACCTTTGTGATTTTCTTGAATTTTCAATTTTTTTATATATTTTTTGGCATTGGTGGAACCTTTTTTTTTTTATTGTTGTTGTTGTTGTTGTTGCTTAAGTGGTGAATTTATACAGCTCATGCATGGCTTTTGTAAATTATTTTCTTTCACTTTTCTTTGGTCAAGGACAATGTATGATGGTGAATTTAGGGTGAATTTTATCCCTTTGTGTAGGAAGATTTGTGTCCGAGTAAGGCATTTAAAGTGGCTATTGACTAGGCATAGCATATTATTTCAATTTTCAAAATGTTGAAAGAAAGTTCCAAGTTCTAACAGTCAATTGTTTACATTGTTGAGTTGTTTTTTTTTTTCAATTCTAAGAAAGAGAAATCCCCAAAACAAAAATCTGTCAATAAATGATGAACCCCATTATACAGATGATTGGACAGGGCTAAGACGGTAATCTCGATGGAGATTGGGATGAGCTTTGATGAATAAAAGAAGAATTGGTATAAATTCTTATAGATCAAGCAGATCCACCCTTTTCTAAGACAGAAGAAAACAAAACAAAACTATAGTGGCTAGGAAAGCCCCTGATATTCTATTGGCAAATTGGAAACGTTGTAGGATTTTAGTTGGTTATCACTAGCTAATTTCTGATGATTCTTTGTGCGAGTACATTGTTAGTTGATAGAGTTCCATTGTGGTTGACGTCTGGCTATTTTCGTGCAGAGTGAGATCTATATTACCCTCCGTGACTTAAAAGGCTGTAAACTTTCAGGAAGTGTTTTCAACATTCTCTTCAACCTCAATAAGTTTATGGCCTTTGAAACCCGTGATCCGTTCCTCATCCGTCAGGTACATGAGATGCATAATTAAACTAGATATGCCTTATAAGACATTTTTCCTTAGAAGGGATACCGCATTCTCATTGTTGGTGTTGGGCTTGATGGTGATGTGATATGAACAGGAACGTGAAAATCCAACCTTGACAGAGTGGGATCGCTTTGCACATAGAGAATATATTAGGCTTTCAATGGAAGAAGATGTTGAAGACGCCTCCAATGGAAGTGCAGAAGTTTGGGACGAATCACTGGAGGCTCCCTTCTGAGTTCATTCAAGTAAGCTATTTACAGTTGTTTCCAACATTGTTTTGTTTCTTTTAACTGTATCAAGTAATGGCATGGTCTCTGACCGGGCATAAATGTTCGAGAGTCCTGCTAACTGCTATAATTCCTGTCAAGCAATCTGAATGGTTTTTAATAGATACTTGGTGCAAATTATGTGATGAGAGAACTGAGAACAAGATAGTTGTCACAAACGGATATGCTAAGAAACCTGTAAACTCAAGTTTCAGATGTGGATTACAATGTTTAATGCAATGAGCAAGTTCTTTTCCTGCATATGCTTTCTTTGCTGGAACTCGCTGTAATTAATCCTGGCCGTGTTGCAGGTTCTGACTTGAAAATTTCTTAATTCATCTTTGAACTGGCCATCCGAGAAAGGAACTGTCAACTCATAGGATCAGTTACTGAAAGGGCTTTTCAGACGGGAACTCTGAGGTTGGCAGTATGAAAGGTATCATGTGCCAACCGCAGTAATAATATCCGAATCTTCATGTGCATTCATTCACACATTATTATCGGTTACAATGGAAGCCGTCGTTGCATCATACGAGTTTCAGGAGGACTAGCTGTCTGCTGAGAGGTGATTAAACAGAAGCCAGATTAAAGTATTTAAGAACATTCAATTCCTGCCCCCTTTCCCTTCTGTAGTTTCTCCCCCCTATATTTAACCTTCAGTTGCGTTATCAGCTATACTAGTTTTTTTTTTCCCCTCTTCTTTTTTCTCCTGCATAAAAAATTCTTTTAGCTAGTGCTTGGTTCTTTAGATACTTTCTTTTATGAGAGTTCTTGGGTGGTTTCAGATGTTTCTTCTCTTTAGGAATTTTGGTTGTCTTTGGTCATTATCAATTGATTTTCCATGTTTAAAAAGCGTCCGGTTCTTGTGTATGTGTTTTCTTAAGTGTTTTCGTGAATTTTCTGTTTGAACCTAAGATCTGAACACTAGTCTTTGTCCATGAATGATATGCTTGACCCAAAAGAAATTCCTATTTTTCATGCGACAACTGATATTTAACTCTACAATTGCTCAACTACACTCTCAAACTGATGTGGTATTGATTTCCAATTCCATCCTTCGGAAGACGAACTGGGAAGAATAATCCTCCCGAACTCGAGATCAATGACTTCAAAAGAGCATTAAACGTTAATCGTTTTGCTTAAATCTCCTTCTTTGTCATCTGTGAATTGCTCATTTGTTCTCCGAATTATAAAGTTGGCGAAGACTCGATTTCGAGTTTAAAAAAAAAAATAAAAAAGTTTTGGTAATGTTTGTTGAAAAAACGTTGATTATTTTTTGTCTTCGGTGAAAAAAGCGGCAACCTTTACAGATTGCGAGCAGATTGAAAAGCAATTAACGGAATCTTGAGCAGCACCATCAGCAAAATGTTGAAGTCTTGGGGTCACGTCAAATACGAACTAAGCCGGAAATTCCAATTTTCCTTTGGAACCTAGCGTCCGCTTTGTTTGATCCAATGAATTGCCTGTGTCTTTTTCTTGTTTTCCTCGTACGCCCAAATTCAAGGAAGTAAATAACTCAATTTTAATTTAACTTTAACTAAACTGTATTTTTTTCATTTTAGTTTTTATATTTTTTTAAAAAATCAATAAAAATTATAATTAATTTTTGAAAAGTTAATTTATTTCAATTTAAAAATTTAATATCCAACAAGTGAACTAACTTTAACTAAGTAGTGATTTATGTTATAATTAATTAGTGATTGACTTCAATCACTGATTGATTATTTAAGAAAATTAATTAATTATTAAAAAAATATATTTTAACTAATTTTCAAATCATTCGATGATTTAGGCTCCTTTTGATGAATGAGTTTGAGTTAAAAAAATTTGACTTTTCAGAAAAGATAATTTAAAAAAAAAAAAAAATTTTTAAAAATAAAAACTGAAATAAAAAAAATACACTTTAAATTTATTTACCAAATAAGATCTTATTAAAAAAGTTATTTAGCTATAAATCATCAGCCTCCAAAAAGGGGTAAATTTTCCATTGTTGATATATTTTCCCTATTTTCGTATTCGTCTTTATTATAATTTTTCTTTTTTAAGATGCAGTGCGCTTTGAGAAGAAAATAGTTTTTTTTTTTTTTTTTTTTTTTTTTTTTAAGATTATATATTTTAGAAGCAAATATAGAACACAAGAAATTAAAGGTTGAAAAAGTATTTATTCCCGTGGACACACATGCGGAGTCTACTTCTTGCATACTCATCACCATCAGAGAGAAAGAGAGCGCTAAAACCCTAACCTTTACCACGTATTTTTGGCGCAGAACAGAGCAGAGGAGAGCAGGGTTGTTTGGTGGTTGAGATTTCTTCGAGTCGAAACGCAGCGATGAAGGTGGTGGCCTTGGTAAGCGGCGGCAAAGACAGCTGCTACGCTATGATCAAGTGTATTCAATACGGTCACGAGGTCATCTCTCTCTCTCTCTCTCCTTTTCCCGTTTGGTTCCAGCGAAAATTCACTAGAAAAAACCTTCCAATTTTTTTATTTTTATTTTTCATTTTTATCTTTTGTTTTTCACCATCGTATTCTTAAACTGAACTACTACAACGCTATGCTATTGTAGATAGATATTTTGGATTTTGGTATTGATTGTGTGTGTGTGTGTGTGTTTTTTTTTTTCCATATCTTAATTGGCGAGTTTAAGAAATTTGAGCACAAATATTGTATCGAATGAAAATTGTTGAGGTTTTTCCTTAGACAGATTCATGTTTTCCATTGAATAGATTGTTGCATTGGCAAATTTGATGCCGGCTGATGATTCAGTGGACGAGCTCGATAGCTACATGTACCAAACTGTGGGTTTCTGTGTCTCCGTCTCTGTCTTAAGCTTGAATTCATTATTATTATTATTTTTTTTTGGTTTCCCATATTGTTGTCTAAAATGTTGTTGAGGATAAAATGCGGATAGTGTTCTCATATGTGATCGAAATGTTTTTAATTGTTTTAGACTGTTGATTGCTTTCTTCAGGTTGGGCACCAGATAATTGTCAGCTATGCAGAATGCATGGGACTGCCGCTGTTCAGAAGGCGAATACAAGGATCCACCAGGTAAGCAATTTTTGCAGTGACTTTTGCCAAAATCATATCTTGGTTTTGGGGAGTTACAATGGCCGTTTCTACTGTCATACTAGAAAACTGCCTTGTGATGGCACGACAAATTCATTTGAGTCTAAACTGCTGGCCAGTGCAAAGTTTCTTTTTTTATGTTATTCTTGTGAATTTGCTTATAGTGTCTGTCAGCGTTACGTTTGGGTGCGTTGGATGGGTGAAATTGGGTTTACATTTGACCAGAAGGGATATTATTTTCTATTTAAGAAAGTGGAAAAAAGAAAGCTATAATCAATGGGTTGTGTTCTTGAGAAAGTTGTCTATATTCTGTTAAATAATTGGTTGAATGCCAAAAAAAGGAAAACTATCTAATGGTTTTTGCCTATAATTTAGGCACCAGAAGCTTAGCTATAGAACAACTCCTGGGGATGAAGTGGAAGATATGTTCATTTTGTTAAGCGAGGTGAGAAGACAGATACCCTCTGTTGCTGCAGTATCTTCCGGTGCTATTGCATCTGATTATCAGCGGCTTCGAGTGGAAAGTATTTGTTCAAGGTTAGGGCTTGTTTCTCTAGCATATTTGTGGAAACAAGATCAGTCATTGCTCGTTCAAGAAATGGTAATTTGTATTTTAGAGATAGCAATGTAGTCAGTTAGTATTGAAATTGTTACATCTCATATGATTCTTCTCTTTTCTACTCTTATCAGATAGAAAATGGGATTTTGGCTATCACCGTAAAGGTATAATATGTGATTTAACTTTTAGTTTTCTCCATTTTCTTGAATGGTATTCGTTTCACTCTTTTTTACTCTCTTTTTTGTTCTCCCCAATGTAATAGGTTGCTGCATTGGGGTTGGACCCGGCGAAACACCTGGGCAAAGAAATAGCTTCCCTGCACTCCTATCTGCATAAGTTGAAAGAGTATGTCAATTTTTTCCTTTTCTTTCTTCTTGTAGTGCTTCAAGCATAATAGTGTAATTGGTTTGTTATTATCCGTCCTTGGCAGGCTGTATGGAATAAACGTATGTGGTGAAGGAGGGGAATACGAAACGTTAACACTTGATTGCCCTCTTTTTACTGTAAGCATATACTTTATACCTTCCTTTTCTTTTTACCAAGAAAATTTATCGACTGTTCTCTAGTCTGCCATGGAAAGAAAGGATATCCAGTTTGTTATGGTACAATTTTATAAATAATTATGTGCTGGAAGTTGTGATTCTTTTGGGTAATGATCTTCTCCGTGACTAGAAGAAATGTTTTTACTTATTCCATATTTTACAGTAGATGATATTTAAGTCAAAGTTTATTTTGCTCATTGCGTTTACAAATTTTATGGTACTTATGGTGTTTATTTATGGCCCCAGAATGCTCGAATTGTGCTCGATGAGTTTCAAATTGTTCTGCACTCTTCAGATTCTATAGCTCCAGCTGGGGTCCTTCATCCCTTGGCTTTTCATGTGGAAAGGAAGAACGCACATTCTTTGCAAGGCAATGACAAGGCCGAAGATATATGTCTAGGGAATATTGGTTCTGTGTTTGAAGTGCAAGGAGATTGCTCCCAAACATGTGATGCGAAATCCCAATCTGCCGTTGAAGTCACTGATTTATGTGAAATTGCTGAAAACAAGCTTCACATTTCAAAAACACCAAAGGGTGATACGTTTTCCATTTCTTGCTGGTTGCAAGATTCAAACAAACAGTCATCAGGTAATCAATAGAAGAATGTTTAGTTTGTAGTCCTCATTCCTGCAAGCATTTTTACTTTTCGAAAATTTATTTCTAATCCATTGTGCTTTAAATTTGACGTATCATGTTTCTTTTGTCTTCTATGTTATTTGGTAGGTTTGCAAGAAGAGCTGACGGCCATCCTAAGGAAAATTGAAACACGTCTTGGGGCATATGGTTTCGGCTGGGAGAATGTGCTTTATATTCATCTGTATATTGCTGACATGAAGGAGTTTGCTACAGCAAATGAAATATACGTGAGGTTTATAAAACAGGAGAAGTGCCCTTTTGGTGTTCCATCCCGCAGTACGGTTGAACTTCCTTTATTGCAAGCGGGTTTGGGCAGTGCATTTGTTGAAGTTTTAGTAGCAAATGACCATACCAAAAGAGTTCTACATGTACAAAGTATTTCATCCTGGGCACCTAGTTGCATTGGACCATATAGCCAGGTGTAAATGCATTTTCATCATTACTTATTAGTTAATCAGGATAGACAATGTTCGTTATTACTGTTTATTTATCATTTGATTGTATGCATTTGTTTTCTGCTCTCTGATTCTCTATACTTGTTTGCTTGTAGGCAACTTTACACAAGAACATACTTCACATGGCTGGACAGTTGGGGCTTGACCCTCCGACAATGACCTTGTGCGAGGGAGGTGTTGCTGCCGAGTTGGAAAAAGCACTAGAAAACAGTGAAGCAGTGGCTAGATGTTTTAACTGTTCAATATCTACTTCTGCTATTATATTTGTCATTTACTGTTCAACACGTACTCCTCCATCTGAGAGACTCCAGATTCAAGATACACTAGATGCATTCCGTAAGCAAATAAAGCTTTCTCATTTCAACAAAGAAACCACGTCTGAGGCCCTCAATCCCATTTTTCTTTATGTCCTTGTCCCTGGTCTGCCGAAAGGGTAAATTTCCTTAAATCTCTTTTTTTCCCTTTTCTCATCATGATTTTGCAACTGTAGGAAATCACTATGTTCCTTGCTCCTTCGTTACACTCCCCGTCACTCCTGAGGGTTCATTGCTTGATAAATGCTTGCACACCTGTACTGAGAAATTTTACAAAAAGCAAAAAAAAGAAAACAAATATTTGAACTCATTTAATCTGATCTATTAATTCTTGGTGTGTTTTGACGATTTACTTTGAAATGAAAGAATACCAGGCTAGGCTCCAAGTCCAATGAATTCATGACCTTTTGGTGTACTAGGTGACTTTAGGGTTCTCAGTTGATTGAAATAAACACTGATTTGGAAAACGTTTGGTTGAAGTTGCAATCGTGTGCCCTTGTATTTTCGTTATTGCAGAGCACTTGTGGAAATTAAGCCCATTCTCTTTGCTCCAGAGGACATTGAAGCAACAAATGAAACTACGCAAGACCTGTCTTGTGCATGGACCCCTAGGAGTTGGGGTTTTCAGCAGGCAAACTGGCATGCTCATTGCATTAAAAAATGCATTGTTGGTGGAGAGTTATGTGCAGTTATTTTGTCTATTACAAGTGAACTCGCAATGAAGATCTGTTCCGACTCTTTAGGTGCTGAACAGAGCAAAGGGGACTACCGAAATTTTTTCACAGAGGGACAAATGAGAGAAGTGTCAAGATTCTGTATTTATCTTCTTGACAAAGTTATCATGGAAAACGGTTTCTCTTGGGACGATACAATGGTAGGTTTGCTTTATATGCATATTAAAGTTTATTCCCCTGAACCCATGGAAATTCATTCTACTCGCTTGGGCTGCTTTAATGGTAGTCTTTAGGTTTTCCCTTTCACTTGTAGTATGGGGATGAAGTGGACTCTAGAAGTACTACTAATTGAGTTTTGGAATAATAACACATAATCTTGTGCTTCTTCTAATAACATCTTTGCACACAGTTTTTTTTTTCATCTATGTTGTTCTAACTTAATGTTTCTTTTCTTTTCTACAGTATTTAAGATTGTATTTTCCAACAAACCTTCCCGTGCCCCTGGAGTCTCAGTCTCTCATGTTCACCAATGCATTCGCTGAACTCGCTTCAATGGACCAGACATTTAAAACGGGACATGAACCCGTCTTCAACCTTGTTCCTGTCGTCGGCGCTGGGAGCTGTGCAACCGTTGATGATATAATTACTTGTGAACTATTGGCCCGGAAACTCCGAGTATAATTTGCTTTATCTTGAAGTATCCATTTTCCAAAACTGAATCATGAGCTTTAGAAATGAAGGGTAATTTAAAGATTCGAAAATCTTGTAAAGAATATCATCTCTTTCTTGATCCCCACCCTTGATGATTTGGCGCAATGGATTCAGGAATGATTTGCGAAGGCTTTGTAAAGCATCCCTAACCTCGTTTCACAAAGGGGAAAGAGCAAATCTAGCTTTTATAGACTCTGCAAAAGAACTTCATTTTATCCTGTCATTTGCTTCTAATTCAATCCACACTTCCCCTTTTGCTTCTGAGGAATGACAAGTCAACTAGACATGGCCCTTATTTAGGAGCTCATTTTTCGCTTTACCCTTTTTTCCCTTCTCATTGTGTAATCTCTTTCTGGGTATGGTTGTACCCCCCCTTCATTTCTAATTGGGGGTCCTGGGAATCAGGAACTTTAAGTACTCGAGACAAAAACGGGTTAAACACTTTTTTTTTTTTTTTTTTTTTTGTGTTATTATGGTAAATTTTATGTCTTTGTGGAGCATCATGATTTATCTTTTTGACTAACTGAGAAGGATGAACACAAAATTGCTGACATGCCTTGCCGAGCGGCCAACTCCGAATTAATTAATTCTTTGTAGGTAAACTAACAAGCGAAATAAGTCGTAAAATATTTCATCATTTGCACAACTAGACAATTAGCTTTGCACTTGTGATGTTCCTCTTTAGGTTTTAATTTTTCAAACTCAGCACGAACAAAGTAACAGTGGTTTGTTGCATTGCCACCTTAGGACTACACTAAAGTGATGGCTAAATGTCTTATCACTCCTGATTAGTGCAGCTCCAGGCAGTACGTGTATATGTTTTTCTTTTTAGGATTTGTATGCAAGTCAACATCATATTTGTCCCTTTCCTTTCTTTGTACTTCGTTTGGTCCTAAATTTCTTTATTCCATTTAATGACATGTCCCACTTGCTATGACTGTTTACCAACTGTTCTGCCCAAAAAAAAAAAAAAAAGAAAATAGAAAATAGAAAAAAAGATCATGTACATATTTAGTCACTAATGATCGAACTGATAGAACTAACTAACATAGTTGTATTTCTTTTAGCAAAAAAAAAAAAATGTTGTTGTAATTCAGAGGTCTAAGGTTTTGCAATTTTTAAGGTAAAATTATCTAAAATAATGAGAACTCTCTCTGTTTAAAACTATTAGATTAGATTCATATCACAATCTGTCATTTTGATTAGATTCATGTTAAATCAATCTTTCAGCCATTGGAAATACCATTGTACGAGTGGGGTTTCTGCCAAAAACATGTGCCTCAAATAACTCAGTTAAAAAAAAAAAAAAAAAAGGCCTTGATTTTCTCCTTTAATCGTGACCCTTATAGAGAGAGAACTCTAATACGAGGACTTTTATGAACGAAGAGGACTTTTATGAACGAAGCAGGCAATTATGCCTTTGTTGGCTAAACCAAGCGTAGCGCGTACATGGGGTTGCTGTCATCCTTTCATTTCATATCATCCCATCACTTCTTGATGGGCAACAAATTTTTGATAGCGACCTCGTACTAGAATTAGCCCCATCAAAAAAATCTTCTTTCAAAACCAATCACCACCTCAAAAAGAATGAAATAGGCTCCTAAAAGTGCCAAAGTTTTCCACTTCAAAGCGTTAGGGGCTTTGGGTTTGGGGAAAGGCAAAAAAAAAAAAAAAAAAAAAAAGAGGATGTGAAGTTTTGAGGCACTATTTTTGTGCAAAATTTTGTTGAGGTACTGAAACACCCACATGGGAGAGGGGACCATCGCCATGGCTGGTTTAAGAAGGCAATGCATGTGTATTGTGTCGAGCAAAAGGAAAAGAGGCAAATCCCCACATCGGTGTAGTAGTTGAGAAGCATAAAGGAGATTAGCGTGAGCATAGGTCACTAGCAATGAAATCATGCGGACCTCACTTTGGCCCTACAAACCCCTCTCATAAAATTCCAAATCTTGAGAGAGAGAGAGAGAGAGAGGAGTTTGCTTTTTCTAAAGAGAGAGAGAAATATTGATAGGAGGCGTTTAATTCAATTCAAAATATCGCATAAGTGGCAAAAAGAGGAAAATTGTTTTGTTCTTATTTTGTATAGACACAATTGGTTTTTCACCTGTGTGGCAGTTGACGCAATAATTGTATCAAATTTAACTACTAAGTCACCAAAAAAAACCAAAAAAAAAAAAAACTACTCTTTTTTGTAATGCCTCGAGTAGTTGGTTCCTTCAACTTATAGTACATTGTCTAAAACTGGTCGCTTGAGTAGTGTTTGAGAAATTTAATGCATTAAGTAGTCTTCAAACATGCATGTTTATGTACAATGATGAAATTTTAAATAATAGTACGGATTACTTTAGTAATAAGTTATACATTCTTTACTCTAGAGCAATAATTATTATGTTTGTTAAGTATCGTTGTTGTCCCCGTAAACTTATCAACCTTTGGCAATTACCCAAACAAACTACTAATTTTGGAAATTTACACCCCCTGAACTTTATGACTTGTTCCATCATGTCTAATTTTACTATTTTTTCGTTAAATTGAGAATTTGAATTTGGAAGATTTATATTAATGATTCGTTTGGTTCATCGTTTGGAGATGGAGATTTTAAGTTAGAGTTAATTGACTTTTCAAAAACAAGTTATAATTTTTTGTCGATTTTAAAAAAATAAAAATAAAAATTGAGACGAAAAAATATAGTTTAATTAAAGTTGAGTTGAAATGTCAAACGGAGGCTAAGATTTGAATTGAATTTGAAAAATTTGATCAGATATGGAATTTTCTGCCTTCAAATAAGAAGCATGTGATTTTATGTGAACTTAAATAAAAATTGAACACATTGTAACTATTTACAAAGCTCACGAGATAAAGTGATGAATTAAAAGAAAAAAAATGTAAAAAGAAGGTAATTAATCAGTTAATGAACTTTAAAAAAAAAAAGAAAGTATGGAAGTTTCAGATGAAAATAACAAGTATAAGTTACATAATTTTTGGCATCGAACAGCAATCATTCCGTTTACTAAACTTTTGTGAGAGGAAAACACAAAATTTTAATTAGAATATAATTAATCAATTAATTGACTATAAAAAAAAAAGAAAAAAATTGGAGGTTACAGAGGAGTAGCCATTAACCAAATGAATTAGAAGCTCTGGGGTGTATAATGCATGTGATTTTCCAAATGGGAGTGAAATATACTTCGAGTACGTAAAATTTATTCAGATTTCACGTGAAGCTTAGGTGGCTCCTGAAACTTAAAAAAAAAAAAAAAAAAGACGCACGCACAAACACAGAGCAGCATTCTCTCATCCAAGTCTGGTAGAAATTTTATCAAACTGTCGGTGGGTGTTAGGAAGCCCTTTTAAAAGTCCAAAATCTCCACCACTTTTTATTCCTCTTTTTTTTTTTTTAATATATAAATATATATATATATATATATATTTAGCCAACCATAGTTTTGGGAAAATGATTATTTGGTGGAGCCTATAATTTCAACAATTTTTTTTTTTCAAAAAGAGAGAAAAAAGTAATAAAATAAAATAAAAAATCAGCAAAGGTTATTATTTCTTTCTTCCAAAGACAACATGCTTGATCTTTCAATCATACATTATGTAGAAGAAAATCTAAAGAGTAACAGATTGGAAACATTTTTCTTAGGTCCGATTGGGGTAGAGAGAGAGAGAGGGGAAGAGAGAGAAGAGAGAGAAAGGGGAAGAGAGAGAGAAAGGGGGGTCACCGGCGGTCAGAGTTGGGGTCGGCGGTGGGTCACCGGGGCTGGGGTGGTCAGGGCCGTCGGGCTGGGGGGCGGAGGTGGGGAAGAGAGAGAGAGGGGAAGGGAGAGAGAGTGGGGAAGAGAGAAGAGAAGAGAGAGAAAGGGGCACCGGCGGTCGAAAAAAGTACCGGAGGTTGGTTGCCGGTGTCGGGGTGGGTCGCCGGTTGTGGACAGATCGCCGGTGAGGATAAGATTTGGGGTGGGAAAGTTTAGATGAGGTAAGGTCTCTTATAACAATGATATATCAACCATTCGATTAAAATTTAACAGTTAAAAAAAGAACTCTACCAATAGATTTCTGGGAAATACTCTACCACAGCCTATATGTATATATATATATATATATATATATATTTAGCCAACCATAGTTTTGGGAAAATGGAAATTTGGTGGAGCCTATAATTTCAACAAATTTTTTTTTTTCAAAAAGAGAGGAAAAAAATAATAAAATAAAATAAAAAATCAGCAGAGGTTATTATTTCTTTCTTCCAAAGGCAACATGCTTGACCTTTCAATCATACATTATGTAGTAGAAAATCTAAAGAGTAACAGATTGGACACATTTTTCTTAGGTCCGATTGGGTGCTAGTTTTAGATGATTAAACATCATTTGAATTTTTAAAATTTTAACTCTTAATTAAATTTTTTTTTCTCTTATATTTTTAAAAAACTCAAAATTTAAAAGTTTAAAAATTTTTTATTTTAAATCAAAATGAGATAATTTTTATGTCAAAATAATTATAATGACAAGGCGAACAAAATAATATCAATTTTGCGTATTTTTTTACGAACACATTTTAAATTTTTTGTATTATTTTATATATTACATAACTTTTTAAAAAAATTTTCCCTCCAAATATATATTTTCAACCCAACTTTCAAACTACCATCTCTAGATATCTCCAAAACAGATCCTTAGTTCATGTGGACTACCCTTTTATTTTTTGGTAAATTGGTAGGTAAGAAATATGGAATATTCGTCTCCATATGACTTGTATAATTATGGGATTAACAAAATAAAAAAAAAAGTTCACCAAGAGTATGAAAAAAATATACTACCAATAAAACTTTATTTTTAATTTTTTTTACATATTTATTTTATTTTAATATGAATTCGATCCTATCGAATGGTTAGAAAATAAGAACACCTTATCAAAAAAGCTACATTTATTTTTGGTGAAAGAATTAGAAAAAAGTATTCTTATTCTTATTCTTATTCTTATTCTTATTATTATTTTTTTTAACTTTACTTGCCTATGACAATTACTGAAATGTTGCAAAATTTAACTAGAATCTTAAAAAAATTTGGCAGGAAAAGAATTTCGAAAAGAAAATATTCGTTTCTTGTTTGTCATATTTTTGTTTATTTATTTTTTTTATAAAAAAAAATTGTTTTTTTTTTTGAAAGTAACAATTCTTTAATTATTATTAATGTTGTAAAGTTGTAGTAGTGGAGGTGGAGGATAATAAATAATAATTATGGGTAATTTAGGTAAGAGTAACAAACAAACATACAAACAAACAACAGTGTGTACGGAGAGGGAGGCGATTAACCGAAAAAATAACTGTAAGAAAATGGCAAAGAAAGTAATATCCGGAGAAAACGGAGGGCAGTTGGAGAAATCTCAAGAGTCCAAAATGGCAACAGAGAGGAAAAGCAAAAGAAAAAGAAAGGACTGTACCTGCTATTGAAATTTGCAGAGATAAACTTATTTTCATATTATTCTGAGACCAGAGAGAGAGAGAGAGAGAGAGAGAAAGAAAAGAGATCTGAGTCGACTCGGGCAAACGCTGAGTCGGGGTAGAACGAGTGAGATCAGGGCTCTTCTCTCAACATTAACATCCACTCAGCGAGACGACGAAGAAGATTCTGACCCTTGGATCCCCATCTCAGATATTTATCCACCGTTGGATTTTTTTCCTCTATCTTCTCCTCTCTCCATCACTGTGAAAACCTAATTTCGAAGCCTAAATATTGTAAAGAATCGAAGAAGTACAGCTTTTTAAAGCCCAATTTGTTTGCCTTTTTGATTCTCAGGTAATTTTTTTTTTCTGGGCTTGTTTTTGTTTGGAAAGAGAGAAAAAGTGACAAAGAAGATTGAAAGTTTTTAAGTTTTTTTATGTTCTTTCTTTTTTGGGGTTATTGGTATTAGGGCAATGCCTGAAATTGCGTTAGATATGGGAATTTGTTGCTTTTTTTTTTTTTTTTGCTTTGAGATCCATAAATTTTCTTTTTTGGGTTCTGGGATATAGAATTTGAATTCAAAATCTTTCTGGGGAGACAAACAGAAAATAAATGTCGCTGCTGATTTTGGTTGTTTGATTCGTACTTTTTTCTTTTTTTTTTGTCCTCTGGTGTTTGAACTTGGTTTCTTTTGTTTGTTTTGCAGATTTGAAGTTCTGTAGTAACTCAACTACTAGTTAACGGATGTCACTGGTTGAGCAGCAGAAATGGGTGAAGCTTTGGCAGTTGTGAAGGATTCTTGGTGTAATTTCGATTTGAACTGAATTCTTTCCAAGGCATTTTTAGGGCTGAAAAAAGTTGCAAGTTTTATAATTTTTGGTACATTCTGTTGGGTGTTAAACCCTAGAAGTTATTTGTGGTTCTTGAAACTGTGAAGCCGAAGGTAGGAGTGTAAAGTCTTTTTCAATTTGAGTTCAAAAGCTCGACTTTAGCTGAAAATGGAAGGAGCTTTGGCTTAGAGAAGAAAATCGAAGTAGAACCGAACAGATTATCAGATGGAGGAGTTTTCAAAGTATGCTCACAGTCCCGCTCATGTTGCGGTTGCCCGGCGAGACTATGCCGCCCTCAGGCGCATTATCTCGACTATTCCTCGGCTTGCCAAGGCCGGTGAGGTTACCACTGAAGCTGAATCTGTTGAGGCAGAGCTTAAAGCTGATGCTGTCTCGTCTCTCATTGACCGCCGTGATGTCCCAGGTCGCGAAACCCCTCTGCATCTTGCTGTACGTCTCAGGGACCCAATTTCAGCTGAGATTTTGATGGCTGCTGGTGCGGATTGGAGTCTTCAAAATGAGAACGGCTGGAGTGCTCTCCAAGAGGCGGTCTGCACAAGAGAGGAAACAATTGCCATGATCATTGCTCGACACTATCAACCTCTTGCTTGGGCCAAATGGTGTCGGAGACTTCCCAGGATTGTTGCCTCTGCAGCACGTATCCGTGATTTTTACATGGAGATAACATTCCATTTCGAGAGCTCAGTCATTCCGTTTATTGGACGGATTGCACCCTCAGATACGTACCGCATTTGGAAGCGTGGTTCTAATCTCCGTGCTGATATGACTCTTGCTGGTTTTGATGGTTTTCGCATTCAAAGATCTGATCAAACATTTCTGTTCCTGGGAGAAGGCTACTCTTCGGAAGATAGTAATCTGACTTTGGCACCTGGTACTTTGATTGTTCTTGCCCACAAGGAAAAGGAAATTACTAATGCTTTGGAAGGGGCTGGGGCACCACCGACAGAACAAGAAGTTGCCCATGAAGTGGCCTTAATGTCGCAGACAAATATGTATAGACCGGGGATTGATGTTACCCAGGCTGAACTTGTTCCCCACTTAAACTGGAGGAGGCAGGAGAGGACTGAGATGGTCGGAAGTTGGAAGGCCAAAGTTTATGATATGCTGCATGTTATGGTTAGCGTAAAATCAAGGCGGGTTCCTGGTGCCATGACCGATGAGGAGCTCTTTGCCGTGGATGATGAGGACAGGATGCCAAATGGCGTTGAGAATGATGAGTACGATGATGTATTAACTGCGGAGGAAAGAATGCAGCTGGATTCTGCACTTCGAATGGGGAACTCGGATGGTGTTTGTGAGGATGAGGAACACGGGGGCTTTGACAGCCACGAAAATGGTTCAGTAGGTGCCCATGAAAATGGTGATGCCAATGGTTATGCTAAAGAAAAGAAGAGTTGGTTTGGTTGGAATAAAAAAAATTCTAAGGCTAACGGTGATGAGTATGAAGATCAAAAGAATTGGAAGAAGGCCTCAAAGTTGGGTCCGGAAGGTAGTAACCAGAAATCACTTGATCACCAAAAACCATCATCTGAATCATATAGGGAGGATTCGATGGATTCCAGGAAGGGAAAAGAAAAGGGCAGTAAGAAGAAAAAGAAGAAGGGGGCCACTGGTGAGACTAAGCATGAGAGTGAGTACAAAAAGGGATTAAGACCTGTATTGTGGTTGACGCCCGATTTCCCTTTGAAGACGGATGAGCTTCTGCCTTTACTAGACATTTTAGCTAACAAGGTCAAGGCTGTTCGGAGACTCAGGGAGCTTTTGACTACAAAACTGCCACATGGAACTTTTCCTGTTAAGGTAACTCTAACATATTTTCTATATTTTCATCGATTTGATCGACTTTGCTTTGATTTACGCTCACACTGCATTTTTTGTTTTCAATGTTTTTGAAATATCTTGTGAAAATGTGTCTCACAGACAATTCTTGCTTTATATAGTTCTGACTTCTCATTGCTGTTATCATGTTATCATTTTTTGATGGTAAAGTCTGTCAATTGGATCAGTGATAGGAAACAACTTTCTTTCAGGGACACAATCTAGTTGCTCCTTACTGTTGCTTTACTCCAGGGTTGCAATAGCTCCTACATGTCAATCTTCGAACGCCAAATAGATGACCTTTGTCTTTAGAATGAACATTGCATTTAAACGACATCATATGGGATATTGGAAATTCTAACGAGGGGAAATCAATTGTTGTAGAAATTCAGTTGCTGTTGTTTAGCTCTTGGGCAAATAAACATCCATTTTTTTAGTTAGCAATTTAGCTCAGGGAATGTAGTGTGTGTGTGTGTATTTATTTGAGCATTGACTTCTGAATTTGCCGGAGTTACCATTTATGTGAATTTGGTAAATCGAAATATTCAATCCATCTTTTTAGTTTTTTCAGTAGTTTCCATTATGCTTTCTGAATGTTTTCTAAATTCTTGTGACAAAGCTTAGCAATCCAAATTAAACTCTGGTGTAAGAAATTAAATGAAATTCTAGGGGTCTGTTTTGAGATTTACTGCTTATTGGTCGAGGAGATTTGATATGTTAATTTTCTGAAAAATATGAAAAGTACAGGTATTAGGAAAGACATGATTGTGAGAGTGAACTGTCTTCCGGTTCGCTCTTTTAATTGTCAGTAACTATAGTATTTGCATTTCCTTGCCGTAGGTCGCCATCCCGATTGTCCCAACTATAAGAGTCCTTGTTACTTTTACCAAATTTGAGGAGCTACAACCAATGGAGGAGTTCTCAACCCCTCTTTCGAGTCCAGCACATTTCCAGGATGCCAAGTCAAAAGAATCAGAAGGCTCTTCCTCATGGATTTCATGGATGAAAGGGAGTCGTGGCGGGCAGTCCAGCGACAGTGATAGTCATCGATTCAAGGACGAAGTCGATCCTTTCCACATACCAGCAGACTATACTTGGATCGATGCTAACGAGAAGAAGCGCCGAATGAAGGCTAAGAAAGCAAAGAGCAAGAAACATAAAAAGCACACTGCAGCAAGAGGTGGTGATGGTGGGCATCAGGCGACTGAGGATGTCGAGGAAGAATTACGTTAAGGAACTTGAAAGTGGTACCATACCACTTTGAAGAGCTGACAAACGGAAAGTGGAGGTAACAAAAAGCTCATCAATTCTTTTTGTTCACATCTGACCATTTATTCGTCTTCCCTCTGAAATCATGTGGTGGATTTACAGAAAATTCTTAAAGGTGATCAGAGTGGGTGGTCATTTGGAAGAGAAAAAAGGTTATCCTTCTTCAATTATCTTATTGTTATCAATGTGATGTGAATTTTGAGAGGAACAGGATCCTCTTTTCTTTTATAGCTTATTTTTCGTCCTGATTTTCCTTCGACCGTGAAATCATTGTATCTAAGTTTTTATCATTTTTGTGATTGGTATTTTTTGTTTTTGCTTGCCATATCAACCAAATTGCTCACTTTCACTTTCACGATTCCTTTCTTTTCTTTTCGTTATTTCTATCTTTTTTTTTTTTTTTTTTTTTTTTTTTTTTTTTTCAAAATTTAAAAATGTCTAACTTTTGCCATATCCGGGTTTCATTGTGCCTTCATATCAAATGTTGCATCGCAGACTGCCAATGGGCAATGACGTATGGATAAACAGGTTCGTTATTTGTTGGAAAAGATTGCTTTTTCACCATGAGAACAAGAATTAGTAGGATTAGATAAAGGACACAAAACAGTCAACCACCTTGCAACACAAAAAAAAATTTAAAAAAATAAAAAGAAGCTGCCTCGGCAATTTCACCAAGAAATTCTAAAAGCTTTAACTTGCAGTGCATGGCCTCGTCCTCCTTAAATTGTTCTATTCTACTTTGTAGTATATTATTGTTCCAGAGCGTTCGAAGTTAAAAACAACTTTGAAGAGACGAATCTTCTTTTGGTAGGATCCTTACTGATACTTCGCAAATGTCAATGTTAAATGTGATCAAAATCAAATTTAAAACGGGAAAAGAAGGGACAAAACACGATACCCTATATCTCAGATAAATTTAAAACAAAATCCTACCAGTAAAAGTATTTTTACGTACTGTGGAATCCTCAAACACAAGTGTATTGAATCTAAAATATCTGAAACGAAGTTGAACTTGGAATTGAATTTCATGTGTACGCTTTCCGACTTTTTTATGCGTAGCCAACCAGAGATTTTCACTTTTGTCATTTCACGGGAAAACGAGATATTATACGATTACGAAATTAGATGCGACATTTTGCATATTTGACCATCATTTTCATTATGTACAGGGTATGTACACAACATATGGGAAAATAAAATAGCCTGTGGTGATATGGACAGCCAAACTGGCCATCAAGCCCAACAATACCACTGATACACTATACGTGTGTTCGTGTGTATATATATATATATATTTTACCCAATCGTGTAATAGTGCAAGGACCTAAAATTAGTGGGACCAAATAATAGTTCTACTTACTAGTGGTGATGAACAGAACTGGTATTTGATATTTACATGCATGGTCTGCTCTAATACAAGTCTCTACCAGAATCTATCCTTGTTGACGCTCAAGTAACCGGCCATGACTTTGCCCCCTGTGTTCCTCATCCCGTCTATTAGGAAGCACCACGTCGAACCCAATGCCCCGATGAAGAAATCTGCTTCGACCGCCATCAAGAAATTGACGATTGGGTAATTTGTGCTGGTCTCCCTACCGAGACTCGCTTCATAAGTGGCCATTGTTATGTTCCCAACTTGTCTCCTCACATCCGTGTAGTAGAACTTCCAGTGAGTGTACCCTTTGGATTTGTCAATCACTTCCTGTGTTTAAATGAGATCGGTGTTAGTTACCACTAGTACTAAGCTAAGAAGAGTTTCGAGGAAAGAAATCTGCTGATTACGAGTCATGACTATTGACCTGCATTTCAGTAGAGAGCCAAACGCTGTTGAGGTGCGGGAAGCGCCTTCTGATGCGGTTGGCGAGAGCCATGTACTCTTCAAACTCAACTACTCTCATTTCACAGGCTTTGTCTCCCATTCTTACGTGCATGCTCAATAGTGGCCGGGGGATCCAAGCCTTGTGATTGGACCATACAAAATCTTCAATATCAGACCTTTGATTGTTTGTAACACCCTGCAAAAATAAGAGTTCTCAAACCCACATCTTGTTACCAATGGAAAATGAAGCTGTATTAGGCTGGAATTAAGAACGCTATTTGCAGTCTATTCAAAGATATGAATCGAGACCCATGTCTATATCCACAATTAAGTGAAAAATAAGCAAAGATAATTTTTCATTCCTAAGTTTTGTTATTCTCCTATGTCCTAGGAGAAAAGCAGGGGACAGGAGAGGAATTGCAAACCTTAGACCATTCTCCAGCAAAACTTTTGACAACCATTGCCGCAGCATCCTTTCCGAATGCCGCATGACGAGCAACATTCAGCAGGCCGCATGTGTACTTGCTTTGAAATCTCATGAGATAGCGAACTGCCTGATTTGATCGAACGACCAAATTGTTAACTGATTATAACATACTTGTCCACTAGAAATGTAATTGAAAAACCAAAATGTTGTTGGCAAAATATACCTGCGCTCTCCACCATCTTCGGTCCATTTTGCGATGATAAGAAAGTAATCTGCCATTGATGTCTGTTGTTGGCTGCAGAAAACTCCAAGGGTCACCCCATATCCTGCAATTATAAATATATATATTTATATATTTTTACCCCCATGTGATTAGACATGATATGCTGCAAATCACCGACTGAAAACTTGAACAAAATGATCAATTATGTATGATTTTGCTTACGTAGGGGTAGGTCCAATCCAAATTTCCTTTGTACTATAATTTTGTTTTTCTTTTATGATTCCTTTCTTCCGTGCTTCTTCACTCCCCAGAAGCTCAAATGCACGGTCTCGGCATTCTTGAGATGTTTCAGGGAGAAAATAGCAAGACCAGCTTGATCGTGATGAACCTAAAAATTCAAGAAATAATCCAGACAGCAATCGGAATTAGATTTTGATCACACATATAACTTCGATCAGATATGCTACCTAAAGGTCCAAGTTTTATTTGGAAAAACGAAAAAAAATAAATCTTCTAAAAGCATTGCCATGATATGCAAAATCCGTATACCTTTGCAGCCATCATGGTCGGCTCGGTTATAGTAGTTGGTAACGAGGACCCTTTTCTCGTTGATCGCAATCGCGAAAAGCCCAGCCATCCCAGCAAATTGGGCTCCAATACCAAATCCAGGCTCTCTTTCCCAGTCAGCTACAAGAAACCTTACACTTGGGTCCTTACAGTTCAAAGGATGCTGATGAAGCCATATGTCTCTTTGCACCTTTCTAGTTAAAGGGTAATTTTCTTCGTCGGATCCGGTAATCTGAAAAAGCTTTCTAGTTTCAAAATATTGAAAAATAAAAGTCTCCCGTATAAAGTAGAGAAACCAAAGATACAGCCATGCAGGGCATATATACATATAAATAGATTCTATATATGCGTATGAGTATAGTGTTGTTGGTTTTAGACCTTTGGAACGTACCCATGGAGGAATATCACCAAGAGAAGCAGCCTCATGCTTATAATAACTAAACCGCTTGTTGGTCACAGCTGCCGGATACAACTCCAACTTCCCCTTCCAGCTTGTCCATGGAGGGAAATTCTCGTTTCCACTGCGCTTATCGAGCCTCTTGTTTAGCCGTGCTTTCGACTCACAGCTTTCAAAATGAGGAGCATTTGGCACATTAGACTTGTTTAATCCAAGTTTCCTCAGACTCTCGTTTTCTTCGTTGAGTGATCCAGTTAGTAAAGAACCCCAAACTGAATACAGTAATGACGCCCTCTCATCATCGATTTTTTCTCCGCTTCTCGTTGAAACGTTTATGTTCTCCATTGCTCTTGGAACAAATTTGCACTCTTGACCTGAATTCATACATTCAAAATGACAACATAAAGATACACTGACTACACGAGCATTTTAAATTCAGATTGCAATTAGCTAGTAATAGCGGGGTTGCATTTTTAGAAGGATTTGTATAAAAGGGGCATAAATGCAAATTTTTGATCCTTTCTTCAAAAAGTACAAAACAATGTGGCTGGATTTAATAAAGAAGATTTGATATAGATGAATACTAAACGTATTCATCAAGAACTTAGACTAGCTTTGAACGCGCCTTTTAATCATTATTATCATTGCATTTTCGTCCGCGAATTTAAGATCCCATTTCCACTAAACCTTAGAAGCCCCTTGCCGTGAACGATCATGCCACGTAACGCATTTTCAGAGGTGTTGGATGATGGTCAAAACAGATCTAAACCGTCTATTATTTTTTTGTTGTTGGGTCCCAATAACAAGAATCGGCTCAAATTTAAACGGCTTTGATTTTTTTTTTTCCACCCATCATCCAACAATTAAAAAAAAAAAAAAAAGATTGGTCCTACCGTAATTCTAGTTCTGGACAAAACGCTTAAAACTCTAGCAAATTATATCCCCAAAATGCTCTGGTGTCTTTGCAAGCTTTAATTGCATAATTATTACATCCTAAAATTTCCTTTGAATTTAAGGAAAGGCGACTTCAGAAAAAAGAAAGAAAGAAAGAAAGAAAGAGAGAAAGAAGGACTACACTCTAAGCAAAAATATTCACCCCCACAACAAGTGTAAAGAAAGGAAAAACAAAAAATAAAATAAAAATCAAGAACCCCATCAAGTGAAACTCAGATAAGATCAAAAAAATTGAAAAAAAAAAAAAAAAGGAAAAAACTTACTGAGAATGTCAGAGCTTGAATTAGCAAGAGAAGTACTGATAGAAATGGGAAATGAAATGCCACCAAGCTCAAACTTCCCAAGTGTAGTAAAAGCAGCAAGAAATAGAGAGGTGAGACAGACTCCACACAGAAAACCAGCCACACAAATTTGGCATGGAAACCAACTCCCCATCTGCAAAGCCTTCTGTGAAACTACTCTCTCTAAAGATTTCTGATTTATTGCTTCCATATTTCTCTCTCTCTCTCTCTCTCTCAAGAAATTGTCAACTCAAAACTCAAATAACCCAAATATCCCCAGAAGCTTCTTTTTCCCGCTATCCCAACAAAACGCATTTGCTAGAATCACATGAAGGAACTCAAAGCTTTTTTCTTTCTTTCTTTTTTTGGGTCACATGAATGAAGCAAACCAAGCAACTTTTTCTCTTTCTATATTTTTTTTCCCTTCTTCTTTGAGTTTCTTTTGTTTACTAAAACCTATACGAAAAAAAAAAATTTAAAAAGAGAGATAATTGGCTAGACCTACAACAAGTCCAGCAAACAACAACGTTAACCAATTGTCGTTCTCTAAATCACCCTTTTAAATTCAGTGGTCCAATCTCTATTGTCCTTTGCCACTGCAAAACAAAACACTTCCTTTTCAGAAAACCAAAAAAAAAAAAATAATAATAATAATAATAAAGTAAATTGTGAAACATGTAACTATCATGGAGAAATGAAATATTCAACATGAAAAATAAATTGCAAACTCATAGAGAATTCTTTGATGTTCTAAATTTAGAGTATTTTTTAGAAAAGCTTAAAGGGAAAGATAGTAAAGAAAGAAAGAATTACAGAAGTTATTTTATTTCAGCTAAAAAAAAAAGGCAAAAAAATCTTGAACATGAAATTATATTTGACAAATCAAGAAAAAATTATGAAACGTACACTTGGAAGAAGGAAAAAAGCAAAAAAGCGACAAGTGGGGTTTCAAGCAACCATGCAGAGAGACACATAGATATATTACATGCCACAGAGGACAAGAAAATACTAGTATTTGGAGAAGATAAGAATCAACAAAAGCCAAAAAACAAGGCAAAAAACAAAAACAAAAAAAATGAGTTTTTTTCTTTTTTTTACAGGATTTCAAGAAAATGAAAAATAAACGAGTGTACAGTCTGAAAATTCAAGTGGGTATTTCAGTAAAAGCATAAAAAGCTTTATGTCAGTATAATGGGGGAAGAGAAGAAGGCATATTGATTGTTGATAGAGAGAGAGAGAGAGAGAGAGAGAGAGAGAGAGAGAGAGCCAGTGGCATTGGGAAGCTGACCATTTTCAGAAGAAACAGACATGTCGTTCCCTCTGTAAAACTCCAAAAAAATGCACTCAATTCTTTTTAAAGGGTAAAGATTGTGATAAACACCATTTTCATATATTCTATTGATAATCTTGCCCGATACAAATAAAATAAAAAAAAATTAAACTTAAAAAAAGAAGTGTCTGTGGCGTAGCTGGTGCAGTCTCAATCTGTCACTAGATGGAGAGTGTGGTAATTTGCACACCCAATGGAAGGAGATTTCATTTGGTGCAGGTAAGAATATATTCCAAAAAGGTGGGCCCCACCTCACTCCTTTCCCGGTTCATTTACCAACTACCTCCAAAATCTAATAATGTATTTTTTTTCTTGAATTAAAAAAAAAAGATTAATTTAGGGCAATTATTATCTTAATTTGTTTCTTTCTATTTGAATGATACATCTAAATCCGTGTTTAGATTTTTCATATTTAAAAATGATTTAGATATTTATTTTGACATTTAAATATTTTAAATTTAAATATATTATTCTAAATATTAATATTTAATAATAATTTAAATATTTATATTTAAATGTTTATTTTTAAATATTTTCATCCGGGATGATTTTCTTAAATAGAGTTAACTTCACGTTCCTTAACTATGACAATGAGAATCTATTAATATCAAATTTAATATAAAGGTACATTTTCGCTATCACTATAAATAAAAAGAGACAATAGTTGAATATAAACTAAAAAACAAAGATTTAAGTAGATTTTTCTTAACCATTATATTATCATTACCGGTGGTTATAAATATAAATATTTGATTGGCCACGTTATCATTTGGGCAAGAAAGATAAAAAGGGGAGAAAAAAAAGTTTGAGTGCAGAACAAAAATTTTTGAGTGATGTAGAAGTGGCATTACTTGCTTCATTCTGAAATGTCACTGGCATTACTTGCTTCATTCTCAAATGTCACTCTCTTTCTTCAATGAGTAAGGTGTTTACCGTATTAATGGGTCCAAGTGTAACGCATTATTGGTATTATTCTACGGATATACACTTTGCAAAAAGAGATTGGAAAAAAACTTTCTATAAAAAAAAATGTACTTTTATACCACTAATAGGGTTATTTTGAGCAGAACAAAAAAATAAAAAAAAATAAATAAAACAACAACAAACAGAAAGAGGGAATTCCCTGTGAAAAAAAAAATTATAGTAGTTAATATTTCTTTTTGAATATTTAGCTAACAGCCTGTCACAAAAACTTAAAAATCTCTGTACAAAAAATGGTGATGCAAAATTATAAATCTCTATAAAATAGTTCGTTATGATACAATTTTAATGTGAAACATCATACAAAACCAGTAGGATATTTTTCTTTATAACTTTTGTGAAAATATTATGTAATTAATTAAAATTATATAAGTGGCTTCTTATGATGGGACGAATATTTTTTATTTGAAGTACCTTTGACAAGTTGTAAAGAGTAGAGCTATTGCTTTTAAATAAGTGTATGTTTGAGATAAGAAGCAACATTGATTATTGAATGCTTTATCATAAAAAAAAAAAAAAAAAAAAAGCTACATTGATTATAATTAATAATTATTGGGAATAATCTGATCTATAAACTAGACCGTGTTAAATGCGGGATTAAGAAGCAAAGATAAATACAAAGAAAGTAGGGACTTCTTATTTTTATTTTATTTTATTTTTATTTTATTTTATTTTTTGGGGTCTCAGCGGCAGCTTCAAGGTGTGGCTAAGAACAGCTAAGCTACATGGAAGACTTTAGATCACGACTCGTCTACACTTGTTAGACTGCGTAGACTCTGTAGACTTTTCAGTTCAATTAATAAAACACTTTTTTTTTTGGCCCCCCAAATACCAGTAGGGAGTTGCCAGATTGGACTGAAGATAAATTACTCAATACAGCCAATAATCACCCCCACGAACCAAGAGAGAAAATTCATATAAAAATATATTCCGTCAAGAGTTATTTCTATTTTTTAATCTCGGATACGTGGGTCAATATATTTTTTTTAAGATTCCCTAAAAAAAAAAAAAAGCTCTTTTCTTTAAGAAATATTTTTTAAAAAAGAGTCGAAGTTTTGTTAGATTAATAAAATGATGTAAAAAGTCTTATATTAGCAATCTGAAGGTTACATCTGGTGATTCACATGCAGAGCTGTTCAACAAATTTTCATGCTCAATAATTAATGTTTAGATTAATGAACTTTTAACGTAATCTCTAATACTATTTTTATTAATATTTTTACTTAATAAAGTGAGTCTTATTAAAAAAAAATTAATAATATCAATGTACTCCCAAGTTGACAATTGGGACCACCAAAAGTAAGCCCATGAATACAAAAAAGTTGGCCAACTTAGAAATAAAAAAATTGAGTCACCTCAGGTTCGGTACGTGCTCCGTAATCATTACCAATTCAATAAGTTAGGAAAATGTATCTATATGGAAAACAAAAAAAAAAAAGAAATTTCGGAAAATGTGAGTGCTGTTGTTGTTGTTCTTGTACTGTTTCCCAGCTTGGATTTTAGTGCGGAGTTGCATTATCCATTTCTTTATGTGATTTTGGTACATTTTACCAAAAAAAAAAAAAAAGATTTTGGTACAATAGAAAAAGAGGAAGGAAACGGATGGAAGGAAAATTAGACGAAAAATAGTTATGCAGTAAATTTCGTAGGAAGGAAGATGGGGAAAGGAAATTTGAGTGAAATCCACGAAATCCTTATAAAGTTACTGTATGATTTTCTTATAAGTTTTCTTACCATCCCATATTTTTTCCTTCTTACCAAACGGAATGTTCGTGTCATTTGATCTGGCAAAGCAGTGCCATCATTGCTGGCTCATTGGCTCTTGAATTTTACTATTTCAGCTCTTCTGTTCTTTGCCTGATCTCAGTTACTCCTTCAGTCGAATTCCATTACAAAGTTTCTTTTTTAGGTGAATCGTAATGTATATGTGCACAGCAATTAAATTAGTTGTTAATCTAACAATGTACTTTAGATAGGTTGGTTGAATGCTCGGTTTTCTCATAAGAAGTCTTAGATTCGAGTCACCCCATCACAATAGTAAGATCATCTACAAGATGTTGAAGGGCCACGTAAAGTAACCCAGGTTATATGAAGACTGCAATCTCTCTCCTTTAAACCTTTTAATCTTTATCACTGAGATTGAAAGTGCAAGTTTGCAGCAAGGTACTAAACCATGTATCTGATTCTTTAGTAAATACCACAAGAACAGATAGAAAAAGACCACTCTCTTGTTTCCTTTCAATTGTTTATTGAAGAATCATACACAAATTGAAACTAAAGTACCCTATGTGATGCCTCAAATGAAGGCATAATTTCACAATAAAAACTTGTATAAATATTTGAAGATTTTGATTAAAAAAAAAAAAAAAATGCTAGTTGCTATCAGAAACGGGCCAGTCGCTCGTTGAGTGCCAGCTAAAGTAACATAGTGGTAGCCGAGGAAGGTTGAAAACCTTTGCGAATCATCTCCTCAAACCATCTGCTAGCCTCTCTTTTCCTCCCATTTCTTAAACATCCATGCACTAAGATGTCATATGTCCACTGATTAGGCTCGTGCCCCGCTCGGCACATCCTATGGAACAAATCAAGGGCACTGTCCATATTCACAAAGCTGAGTCTTCTCAACAACATATTGTAAGTGTAGACATTAATTGGGAAGCACTTTCCAATCCCTTCTTCCAAGTTGTCAATGTGTTTGCTCCACCTAACACGTCCACAGAACACACCGATTAGTAGTTCAAGCATCTGACTTTCAGGTTTATCGTTCTCATCCTCTTTCTGACGAATCCAGGCATCGTAGACCTCTTGAGTTTGCAAAGAATGAAACAGAAGAATGTTGCCGATGAAGGGTGTAAGGACACGACCCGTTTTCTCAAATTCCTTGACTAGAGTAATCGCCTTATCATAACTTCCTCTCGAGCACAGTAACTTTATAAGAAACTCGTAACATTCTATGGTTGGAACGACTCCATTGTTCTTCATTTCCTCGAAGAACTCGAGCGCAACGTCCAATTTGTTGGCTTTGCATAGGCTCGTAACCATGACGTTGTAGTGTCTCCTTCCAAAGTCTCGTGTATTGCGCAAACTGTTAAAGAAATTCACACCATCAGATATTCTCCCATTCTTCAAATAACTCTGTAACATAAGAATTTCGGAGCTCCTATTTGGTTTTATCCCACTTCTCATCATTACCTCATATACTTCTCTTGCCAGCTCTGGTTTCTTGGCATGGCCGGCACCATAAATGACGAAGTTGTATACTGCAACACTGGCTTCACCAAGAGACAACTGTAGCTCCAACAGCTTGAAGAATTGCTTTTCTGGATTTTCCGTCCGGCATAGACATTCAACAACAGTTCGGAACAAAGAGCGACTGGGCTTATGACCCCTTTCTTGCATTTCAATAAGAAGTCTTGCAGCAATATCCCCCCTATTTGACCTGCTAAAACCATCTATTAAGCTAACGAAAGTACTCCTCGCAACTTTATTAATTTTATTGATTTCGCCATATATCAAATAACCATCTTCGAGCCTATTACCCTTGCACAAAGCTGATATAAACTTGTCATAACTTGAACTACTTGGCACAAGATTTCGGTCCAAGGCAAAGAGAAGCAACTCCTTCATCATATCAAGTTTCCCCTCCGCACACAAAGCATCTGAGAGTATAGAAAACGCCTTGCTACCCAGAAAATAACCTTGGTCAATTGAATCTTGCAACACGCAATACGCTTGCTCAATGCTCCCATCCCCGCACAGCGTATTGATCAAATAGTTGTAGGCCATGCTATTTGGGGAGAGCCCAAACTCGGACCTCGAATTGTACAAGTCGAGTGCAGAGCTAACCATACCAGCTTTACAAAAGAAGCACAATGCAGCATTCATGGTGACCTCATCGGGGCAAATCTCAGTCTCCTTCATCTCAATCAACAAGTCACACGCCTCCTCAAGCCGGTTCTCCCACAAAAGCCTCCATACCAACATGTTATATTGGAACAAATCGGGAACATACCTGCCGGAAGATTTCTGTTTCTTCACGAAGTTCAATGCTGCATTCATTCTACCGGCATGAACAAGATCACTTACCCACACATCATAAGCCTGCTTCATCGGAATCACCCCCAACTCCTGAAACTCCTCAATCAACTTCCCCGCGCGCTCAAACTCTCTACTCCTGCAAAGAGCATCAACCAGAGCACTCAACGTATAGCCACTACAATCTCGTCCTTTGCCGACGGCTTCGTGCAAATACGCTTCCGCTTCATCCAAACGCTTCTGCTTACAAAAACTCTTCATCATCACGGCAGACGTGATGTCATTCTCAAGCCCCACCATCTGAATCTGCTTACAAATCATCTTAACAGCATCATACCAACCTTTCTCCACCAAAGCATTCAAAAGCACGTTATAACCGAAGCTATCCAAGTCGAGTCCTCGAAAACGCATTTTACCGAACAGTTGGAGTGCAAAGTCCGGTTTGCCCGCAACAGCATAACCCATCACCAAAGTGCCATGGAACCGAACTTTACAAGCAACATTTTGCCTCGAGTAGCTGTCAAGGAAGTCGAGCATGACAGACATGAGCTTAGACCTAGAAAGAATCTTGAAAATGGCGTGGAACGTGGCGCGCGTGTGGTGAAACCCGGATTGTCGACCGGCCCAGTCGAAGAACTTGAGGCACGAGAGAACGTCCCTGCGGTTTCCATACCTGAGCACTTCCAAAACAAACTTCTCGTTGAGTTTCAGCCCCAGATTGGAGAGAGCCGAATCGACGACGCGGCGAGACGACATGTCGTTGACGTCGTCGCCATTGTCGTTAGGGGCGGTTCGGAGGATCTTAAAGATCTCACCGAAAAGGCCGTCGTTGCGGCTCTGGAACCATTCTTTGAAGAAAAAAGCTACACTCTTTTCCTTCGGCGACCGTCTCAACTGGGTCATATCGCCATGGGAGGTCGTCGCTGTTCTTGAAGGTAACCAGGAAGTTGAAGGCGAAGAAGAGGGGTCTGTTTCGTTGCAGAGAATTACAGCGAGTTGGGATTTGGAGAGACGATTTGCCCTAATTTTCAACAAATGCCTCGCTTGAAGTGAAAGCATTATCGTTCAGCGAATTGGGTTTTCTGCAAATCAAGAGAAGAAAGCGATCCCAATTCAAGCAAAGATAGAAGCTTTGTAGACTTCCATTGATGAAGAGGAATGCAGATCAAGTGTTCGATAAAATGTCTGTCTGGCTAGAGAGAGAGAATTGGGAAGGGCAAGAGGATGCAATTGATACATCCAAGTCGAAGCTCGATGAATATACCACCGGCGGCGAGGTTCTAGTACAGGTCTTGAATCTCTATGGTGGGATTCCATAGAAAAGTACCATCTGCTAAAACCCTTCACACATCAGCAAATTTTGGCTAATTCATGGAAAGCTCACGTTTTGACGTTCTAGAGAGAGAGAGAGAGAGAGAGAGAGAGAGAGAGAAGCCAAAAGGTAGTCTTTTCTTGTTGTCGTTTAATTTGATAGAAGATGGTAATTGTTGAAGTGCTTGTCGTTTTTACAAATTATTTGCCGTTTTGTATTTTTTTTTTCAATCATTGTCGTTCATTGAAATACTGCTGGTACAAAAACATCTTTGTCGTCTTCACCCAAAAAAATAAAAAATAAAAAAATTAAAGATGTTGCGATTTTAAACGCTAGCGTGTGAACATTTTGTACGTCAATTTATGGACAAATCTTAAGGTACCATTCATCTCAAGGTTTAAATTTAAAGTTTTCATTTTAATTTTTTTTAAAATAAAAAATCAATAAAAATTATAATTAATTTTTAAAAATTCAACCAATTTTAATCTAAAAATTTCATTTCAAACCCGTAAACACAGCTTAAGATTAGAATTCGATTATCCTTTTTCTTATTTTGTTGTCATTTTAAGCTGTGTTGTCGTTTAACGTGCAAAATTGTAAAATAACCTGTCGTTTATGATTTATGTGAAACCAGGATGTCTCATCAAGTTATTGTCGTTTGTTCTTTTCAGTTCACTATCTCTTTTAAGTGTTGTCGTATGAGTCATACGGTATGACAGCAGTTGTTTTTTGAGTAACCGTTGTTGGTATCATTCGTATTTCAAACGTGTTGTCGTTTGTTGTTTTCAGTTTAATGTCGTTTTTAAGATGTTGTCGTTAGTAATTGTTGTTTGTATCATTCTTATTTCAAATTTGTTAGCGTTTTAAACTCGTTGTCCTTTGTCGGAAAATTTGCCACTTTTCAAAATTACTGTGCATTGAGATATTATAATTTCTTCGTATTTACTTTTTTTTCGCTTTGTACATTTGTGTCGTTTATTGGAAATGGCCGTTTTATTTTCGTTTTCGAGAAATTTGTTGTTTAACATGATTTATCGTTTTATTAAGCTTAATCTCGTTTTTAGTTGTCTATCTCGTCTCGTGTATAACAGATAAGCTAGCTTCGCCGCTGACATGATAATCAGATATGCTATGTAGTTGTCGTTTCTTAGACATCCTGTCGTTTTCAAAGTCACTTTCAGTCCTATATGAAGATCTTCGGATGCATCCTGAGAGGAAAGTCAAATTGAATGAATCCCAACGGTCATATTTCAGAGCTTTCAGACAATAGAAATGGGCACAAGCCGCAATCTAAAAACTTAAAAAAAAAAAAAAAAAAAGAAAAAGCCAAACATTATTAATTGCTAAAAAGAATCTCAACGGTCACATTTCAAGCCTTTTCCCGTCCAACCAATGAGGACTTTGTAAAAAAACCAATCTCCATTTTTGAGACCAAAAAGGCGAGTACTCCTATCGAACTCAAAACTATACCCTTTTGCGGCTGCTAATCATGGGGTGCTTTCCAGCTTGCTTCTCTTCTAACCGCCGAAAACGCCAGAACTCGTACCAAGTAAGCTCACTTTCAAAAGTAAAATGGATTTTGTGTTATATGTACATACACTTATTTATTAGTTAATTAAAACTTTATATTATACATGAATATATAGGGACTTAAAACTACTGAAGCTCTTCAACCAACTGAGCCTGAAAAGAGAGAAAAACTTGGGGAGCTTATCAGACTCATTAGAGAATCAAGGTAAAACTTTACATCTGTTACAAATTTTCCCACTTTCTTAAGTGGGGTTTTCTTGGTTTTGTGCTATTCATATGAAATCAGCAAGTTATTCAAGAATGGGTTCTTTTTGTTGTCGTTATATATGTATATATATATATATATATATATATAGGGAGGAGGTTGGGGAGCAAGAAAGTCGCAGTGCCAAAAAGAGGGTTACCTTTGATTTGAACTTAAAGAGCAATGGAGAATCATCTGCCAAAGAAGTTCACTGTGACTCGGTGGAAGATAAAGAGGACAAAAAGAGTGGAAATGAAGAAGAGGTTCTAAAAGAAACTGAACCACCCCTTTTGGATGTTACTGCATTAAGCAAAGTTGCATTCTTTACCCAAAACAATAGGTACCGAGATTGCAGAAAAAGTACAGATGAATGCGAGGATATAGGACCGGACGATATCGATTTGGAAGACGGAGAAGAAGATGGTGATGATGATTATGGTTCTGGTTTTGATGATAAAGGGGTAGTGGTGCAAGAGGAGTCTTCAGAATCACTGTTTTCTTTATCTATAGATTCTAGGAAACAAGTGTGTGATGCCGAGAAAGGTGAAAAGGAGGTAAATAGTCCAATGCCAATCCAGGGTTTCTCCGTGGAGGAAGTTAAGGTTAAGGCAACTGGATCATGCCGAAGTGCTGGGAAAAAGTGTCAGTTTGGTCATTCGGTGTTGAACCCAATTGAGAATTTTGCCAAATGGAAGGAGGTCAAAGAGAGGCCAACCTCACCATTTGTGAGGCATCAAGACAAGGAGAATATCAGTTTGGAGCAAGATGTGTCTATACTCCCAAGTCCGGAGCCTAGTTTGAAGCTCGCAAAGTGCAGTTCGAAACCGAATTCAAGTGAAATGAGGCAGGAAATCGGGGTCGACACGAGCCTATCTAGCTGGTTGGTTGGAACTGAAACAACACTCAGATCCCGTGGTAGTGACAACCATTCTGTTGAAAACTCAGAATCCGAGAAAGAAAGAGAACTTAAACCGGTTTCTGCTTCTTTATCTCCAACAAGGTCAAGAAGCCATAGTCCGCGTGCAACTCCTATAATAGGCACTGTTGGGAGCTACTGGATTCATACCGGGCAGAACATGGATTCAGATTCTAGCTCTTCAGACAAGAGAATTTCAGTTACAGAAAGAGAGAACAGAAAGGTATTAACCAAGAAGATTAAGTTCATATTAAGTCTTTCAAGGAAAAAAGGGGGGGGAAAAAAAAGTTCATATAAAGTCTTCTACTTAATGCTGACATTATTCATTAATTAACTGGTTTCTGGGTTGTGCAGGATCAAACAGTGAGTTGCAATTCTACGCCATTTGAGGCCAGATTAGGCAGAGCTTTGGATACCGGTGTTTGCTAAAGTTTATCATCATGTTTATGTGACTTTTTTTCAATATAGATTTCTTGCTAATGAATTTGGAAAACTACTGGTGATGTACATATTACTGTTATTAGCATTTATTTTGAATTCTTGAACTTTAGATTTATCGTCAGAGTAAGTTAAATAAATGGAAAATTTGTCAATTTTGTCCCCTTTTTTTGACATCTTTTTTCCCCCCCGTCTCTCGCAAGGAAATGGTATGAGATTGAGTTATGCTTAATTTTTTTGCTGTCAAAAGCACAAATTTCACAGAAACGCATAGCTTGTAGGAAATAATAACACTTCGAATTGCATTCGCCTTTCATGTTTAGAGGAAAAAATTTGCTTGGCAAAAACTTCATAAATAGTTTGTATATCTTGATTCCGTTGACCCGCGATTGCTGGTGTTGGTACACATCTATTTCTTCGAGGAATAAATTTATTTTCTTTTGTAAGGAAAAATAAATAACTAAAACCTAGGAAAAGAAAACCTAGAATACATTGTATGGATCCAAGGCAAAGAAAAAAAAAATGGCACGGTGGGGAATAACGATAGTACAACATTTATTTGCATCTCTTGTTATGGCTTGTTAAGCATCGAGTCCGACTAGCTACTTCCTCACAACAGCAGACCAGACGTTCTACATATCATGAAAGAGCCTCCTTATGTGGTCGACATTTGCTGGCAGTAACGTGACCGGGCAGCGCTTGTACTGTTTCAATGTTTATCCCAAAAACAACGGTCACAATCACATGAGATACACTTGGTAAAGTGACAGACAACTACTAGGCAATACACAACCAAAAGATAAATGCTGTGGTAAAAACACCCCTCCGTTTTGTATACGACAGTTTAAAAGCTTCTTCGAGGCCTCACCTGAGAAACGTACTTGAATATGCAAGCATAGCAGAAGACAAACCCTGAAACTGTAACTACGGATGGATTTGCCCGCTTCTGTGAACACAAGGGACAAAGTGTTCTGTCGGGCGGCAGAGGAATACCCTCTTTTGCTACCTGTTTTTGTCATGATAACTTGACTATTTACATTGAAATGCAAAACAAACACACACACAAAGCCACTAACGCACAGAGTATTCACCTGAGGGGGTGGGGGAGGCGGGGGTGGAGGGTATACAGTCGGAGCTGACATTCTCTCCTCAGCGGATTGGTACCACCATTCCATCATCTACAAGATGATTCAAACCAATAGAAGTTCAGATGACTTATGTTCTTTGAAAAAGGAATGAAGAAAGTTGAAGAGAGAAAACTGTCTCAAGAAATCATGATGAACGAAATGTCTACCCAAATTTCTAACCCAATTCCATAACAAGAAAGTTGATTGCCGCATGTCATTAGTCAATTTAGGGTGTAAAATTGCAGATGGCAACTACAGACTCACTTTGAAAAAGAATACTGCCGCAATTAACCCAGTTTGTGCGTAATCAAGCACTGTGTAAGTGCAGCTGAGTAGTAGTCCTTGCACAGCCTGAATCATGAAATATGTTAGACAACTGGAATCAATATCAAAACATAGGAAGTGTAGTATTCATCGAAGACATGATTAACTCAAAACAAACAACACCATACAAATGATAAAGCATACAAAGAAATACGAGTGAAAAAAATTATGCCTATTTATCCAACTCTTAACACTTCAATGCTTCAATCTAAATACAGAATATGACCATGAGGTAATTGTATAGCTCAATCTTTCCTCTCCCTAAGGAAACATCAAGGCAATCCTCATTGGTCACTAATAAATATGTGTGTTTTTTTATACATATATGGTACAAACCTACCAACCAAATGACCTAAATGAAGGCATACCTTCAGCCAAGGTGGGCCACGAAGCCTCTCACGTTCATGGCTTCTGATCTTTGAAATTCTAGATGAAGTATCCATCTACCTTGACATAAAATAGTTAAATCCAATATTACTCGACATATGAAGAATTAAAATGAAATTAAAAAATGCCCAAAGAATAGAGATGTGGAATATCATACAAGCTCTTGCCCAGTAGCTCGACAGACATGAATGCCAAGTGCATGTAATCCTAAGGAATAGAATCCAGTAGCATCCAACAAATATAACAGCTGATAAGAAAATGACAACCCTGCCACGATAACAGAAGGCCATAATAGTTTATTTCACCTGAGGTACTACACAAATCTCTAAAGAATAACATCAGACCTACACACGTCGAAGCAAATATCTACCATACCAAGCACATAAAGAGAGCTGAAGGATACACATACCTTCACTACTAGCATGCACCCAGGGGTAGCAAGCCCCGATAATTTTCTGAATCTTCTTTGTTAGACGGGCCCTAACCGATGGTGCTGCATCAGAGGATCCTCTCGGAATAAGAGAATCCTCTTCTCTACCAATTATGTCAACATCATTAAATCTTTCATCATCATGTCCCCATAAACTTGCTTGAAGCCTGGCTTCCCTTTCTCTATTGTATACCGAATGCAACTTCGACTTGAAATACGGTAGTATAACCTAACACATATTCACTTCAAAATTACTTACCCCACCTAGCACCTAGCAACAGCTGTTACAATTAACAAAAATTTGGGTAAAAACAATGTCTGAAACAGAGAATTTGTACCAGAAATACCACAGAAAGAACTTTTTGGCGCTTCTCTAAACCCGAATGGTTAACCTCGCCCCCTGAGTTCAGATGGGTTTTAATATTATCCTTTTTCACTTTTATTTTTACAGCTCTCCTTCTTAAGCCATATAAAGATTCAGAAAAAGAAGCATCTGAAAAGATTACGAAGCAAATATAGGAAATTAATAAAATTCATACTATAAAGAGCAAAAATTTCAATTCCCGAACTAAATTGGACAATATCCTCAGACTAAAGAACTTGCCAAAAAAAAAAAATAATAATAATAAAGAAAGAAAAAAACCTGTAGTCCGTAAGCTATGAGTCTCAAGAACAAGCATCAACAAAGCAAAGAATTCATCTTCATAGTCCAACACCTTGTGGAGAAACGGTCTTCTTAAAGCCAAAACCTGCCCAATAACATAAAATTTCAGAAATAAGTAACACAGAGCCAAAACCCGCAAGTATTGAAATTGAAACAAGAAATTCAATGTAAAGTAAATTGAATTTATTTCAGGAAAATCAGAAATCAAAATTCTGTAGAAAACTTCCACTGCTCCTGATCAGTGAGCAATATATATATGAGGCTTGAATATTGTGTAAATAATAAAAAAAAAAAAGAACCAGAAGTTGGTTTTTAGAAAGCAAAAGGCCAAGCTTGAGAATAGAAAGAAGAGAGTTTGGGGAAAGGAAGAAGAAAACAGAAATGGTGGGAAAGAGAAGAGGAGAGGCTTACGCCGACGGAATAGGTGAGGGCGGCGCGAAGACTGGCCGGGAGCTGCTGGGCGGCAGCCATCTCGAAGAAGGTGGGACGAGTCCCTTGTCCTCCCACCTGGAACAGCATCTCTCTCTCCTCCCTCTCTCTCTCTCTTCACTTCTCTCTCTCTGTGATAATCTCTCCTCCATTCAGTGTCTGATAATCTTTCTCCACTTTCTGTGCTTTATTTGCTTCCTTTAATTACATGTCAAAATTTGATGTCGTTTATAATGGCTACATGTCGTTTGTTTCTTAACGACGGTTTTCCTTAAAAAAAAAAAAAAAAGACTATGTATTATTTTGTTAAAGGTTAATTTGATTTATAGTCATGGGCAATTTCTGATCTTCAAAACGTCATGAAATATATAATCTACCAACGTTTTCAAAACCACAAAGTTATATATATATATATAATATATATATATATACTAGTTGCATAGCACGCGCGACGAGTTTTTGATAACGTCGTTCCGTTTTATTAATGTTCCATCGACTTTCCAAACATTAATGAATGAGGTCTTGAAGGAATTTCTTAGAAAGTTTATTTTGGTTTTTTTTAATGACATCTTAGTCTTTCACACAATCAAAATCAGAGTATCTCAATTATTTCATTTTTACGGAAGGGGTTGTAGCGGATGACTCCAAAATTCAAGTACTGTTGGATTAGTCTTGACCAAAATTGTTAAAGGAGTTAAGGAGCTTCTTAGTCTTATGAGGTACTATAGACATTTTATAGCACGTTATAATAAGATTGCTAGGTCACTTACAAATCTTTTTCGGAAAGATTGCTTTTGTTGGTATGAGAAGGCTGAATCATCTTTTGTACGACTTTAAGGAAGCAATGATAATAGTCCCAGTTCTAATTTTACTAGATTTCCAACAATCATTTGTGATCGAAACGGATGCATCGGGGTTTGAAGTTGAAGCGGTTCTAATGAAAAGACAGTGGCCAATAACGTATTTCAGCTAAGTTTTATCAACACGAATCCGTCTTAAATCGGTGAAAGGGAATTAATGGTTATCATTTTGACTATTCAAAAATGAAGATGTTATGTGTTATGTCGCCATTTTATTGTGTGCACGAACTAAAAGAGTCTCAGATTGTATAAGTTAATGGGGTATGATTTTGAGATTCAATTTCGTCATCAAAAGTTAGTTATACTTAGGTTAGATGTGTTCGCATGACACTAGAAAACATATTGTAGTTTTTTAATATAATGTGAAGGTCCGAATTCATATTTACACACACATTTCTAGGTATCAAGTTTATGTAAAATAGATGTGGGATATTTGGTTATTCAACCTAATTCAATGTAACCTGATCTTAAGCTTAACCTAACCCACCTAATATGAGTTTTCATTGGGTGAGTTTGGGTTCAAATTTAATAACCTGACGTAAACTCAACCAACCTAATCAAGCTGTTTTATTATTGTAAAGTATGCTTTACTTTATATACTAATTACTTTTTACCATGGTTTATGTCATATTTATTTAAACTTACATGGTTGATCTTCTGTTTTTGTATTTTTTTAATTACAATTTTTTTTAAAATTGAATTAAATTT
Source organism: Ficus hispida (assembly GCA_025413025.1). Lineage (NCBI taxonomy): Eukaryota > Viridiplantae > Streptophyta > Magnoliopsida > Rosales > Moraceae > Ficus > Ficus hispida. Next base: position 19,993,797 of record CM046363.1, read on the forward strand.
CATCTTGATAAAAAAAAAGCTACGAATTTGTTATTTTTTCCGTAAATTTCCTATTTAAAATTGGATTATTATTTTTCTTTTTTCATAAATTATATGCTCAACCCGATCAACCCACCCAGTAGATTGATTCATTTTAGATCAATTAAGTGGGTCAAAACTTTTTCCAATGAAAAATCCTAAAAACCCACCAAACCTACTCCATGTTCACCCCCAGTTGGAATTCTAATATTGGGTTAGATGTTTTTTTTTTTTTTTTTTTTTTGGGTCTTATCTGTGGGGGTAAGGTCCGCAATTATATAATCAGCCTTCGTAGGTTGGCCACTGTTGTTGTGCATTAAATACTCGGCCTTTTTTTTTTTTTTTCGAAATATGCATTTGGTTAAAATGAACGATTTAGAGTGAAAAAATATAAAAATTTATGTTATTTGAAAAAAAATTCATATCATTTCAATTTAAAATGATAAAATTATGAATTTTTTGAAAATGTTTAGAAAAATAAATAGTAAAATTGAAGGAATGAACAAAAAAAAAAGTTTGGAAATATTGTTCCCAAATGTGATCCCAAACATCCCTGAGAAAGTAAGAGTACCAGATCATAAAGAATCAATTGAGCAAGATAAAAATACAATATATATATATATATATATCAAATAATATAAAATCATAATGTTTTGGTAACATTCCATAGTCAGAGAATCCCCCACAACATTACAAATTAAGACTTTATTTGGCATTTAAATTTAACTCAAACTACACTATATTTTTTCATATCAGTTTTTGTCTTTTTTTTTTCTGAAAAGTCAATAAAATTTATAACTGATTTTTGAAAAATCAACAAATTCCAACATAAAAATTTGTCTTCAACAAGTGAACCAAATGCAAGCTAAATATCTATTTTTTTTTAAGGCCTTATATTGACATTTAGACATGTATTTATCGTTACGTGTAGATAATTGTAAAGTATTTCTAGAGGCAGCTGGTCATTCATCTTCAACGGGCACCAGGGAATGAAGAAATTGTTGTTCCTTTGTTTGAGGTTGGCGGTTGATCATTTGTGTTATCCTTCTAGTTCGCCTGCTGCATCGTGTAGCTAGTTGTTATGCTCAAGTCCAAATTCTACTAGTTTTATTGCAAAAGAATGGGTAAGACTCTAATAGAACTTATTTTATATATTCTATCGGTAGAGTCCCTTTTTAAACCGTTAAGATGTATTCAAATAATTGACATGTTGCTTGTGTATTATAGTTATAATACACCTTATTTCATACCAGTATAAACTAAAAAATTTAAAAATAATATAAAAAAATAAATAAAACGAAAACACTCATTTTCTCCCCGACCACCAGCGACGCTTCCCGACAGATGACCCCCACCCCTCCCCCCCCCCCCCCCCCAAGCCTTGAGCCCATCAACCCCCTCCCCCCAAGCCTTGAGCCCATCAACCCCCTCCCCCCTCACCAAGTGCACAATCCCCCATCACCCCCCGCCCCCCCCCCCCCCCCCCCCCCCCGCGCCCCGATGCCTACCCAGCCCCTTCCACCCACTCTCCCAATGTTGACAAACCCAATCCCCCCCCAAGATCTGGTCAGCATTTGAGGGGGGGTGGGGCGTCAGCGTTGGGGGAGGATGGGGCCTCCTCAGCGTCGTCGCTAGCTTTAGGGGGCCGCTGGTGGATGGTCGCAAGACCATTTTTTTTTTTTTGAATTACTATTTTATAATTTTTAGTATATAATATTATGGTTTAATATATATTATAGTTCTCATACACAAGTAACATCTCAATTGTTCGATTATATCGGAACGGTTTAAAAATGAACTCTACCGATAGAATATATAAATGAAATTTTACCACATATTTATCCAAAAAAATGATCACCAAGCTTTGATTCCTCAATTGCTTTTAGAAGCACAGGTGAGAATTCGTCTTCCCGCTCTCAAGCCTATGATTATGTAGGTTCAATCTATGAGATAAAGATAAAGTTGTTTTGAGTGTCTACACCTTTAAAACTAAGGTTTGCCTAGATTATAGATTTGAAAAGTAAATTTGAACAATAAATTTATATTTTTTGCGAGAGAACATTGTAAAAGATGTTCAAAAGCAGCCTCTAAATAATGATCCAAACGAGAGCGAAAAAGCACATCATACTTTTTTTAGTAGATGGAAAAGTAGATTATGATGACAAAGAATACCTTCTTCCTTGGTCTCGGAGACGAAAGGAACCAAACAGCCATTCTTCATATTTTGTTGTGCGAATTCATGTTGTTTCTTGCAAAGCCATGAAGATGAGTAAAATGATTATTCTCATTTGTGACCCTTAAGTTTAGAATTATTTTCAATTTGTCTCCAAAACTTGAAGAACTATCTAAGTTTTATTATCTCACACCTCACATCTTAAATTTTGAGTTTGTGCCAGTTAACTCTATTTGTCAGAGTTTTTATTAAAAAATTGTTTAAAAAAAAAGGGAATTAAGTGTGTCATGTAGTCTTTTTTTAGTTGTTTTTACAGAAATTCCAGTAAATAGGATTAATTGGAACTAATTGCTTTCTTTATCCCTTGGTTTTAAAGAAAATTATAATGGATAGGGTTAATTGGAGAATATCGCGAATCGTATACGTCTTTGTTAGTCATCAACACAACTTGGTCCAATAATAGTTCAATAGCATAAATATATTTATAGAGAATTCCATTATAGATGTCTGATTAGACATTGATGATCAGGAAACTGAGCTGTTCACCTATCAGAACAAGAGCCTTCATCTAATTTTTAAAATGAAGCTTACTTGAGAATCAGAAGCTTTAAACTCCAAAGTTGTTCACGTCTGTTGGTCTCAATCAGCATAAATTATTCCACCCTGGCTTGCCTAGTCTGTATCCAGGCTCAGCATGTCATGTACAGAAACTAGTAGCAAATTGCCATGGTATTCAATGTAGGATAAAAAAATTAAAGCAGGGTTTCTGTCAGTTTATCCGCTCCTCGCACGTTTTGTAGGAGAGACAGCAGACTCGACATTGCCTGAATCAAGTGCGTCGGACTTGGTTTCTTGTTCCTTTCGCTTCCCACTCGCATCTTCGGAATTTTCTTTCAGTGATCTGTCGGTGTTACTTGGGCTGGTTCCTGTTCTGGGATGATCCCGTTCGAAAGTTTCGGGTTTGTTGTTTTCAGCGGAATGATTCGCTATATTTGACAATGGAGAGTACGGCTCATTTGAAGTGGACGGCGAAGCCTTGAACTTGTTTTCCATCTTCGTATGTTGTTCAAACATCATTCGGAGGTATTTCCCTTGTTCTTCAATTTGTAACTGCAATTTTCTTTGGTTCTGCATAAATGAAGTGTGATATTAATTGGAGATGCGAAACCGTCTGTGCATTAGCAGCGAGTAAAATAATTACAGACTGCATACCTCAAGTTGCTCATGAAGGCGCTTCTGGAGTTCCACCTGCAACCGCAATGCTTCTGTGATCCCCATACTCCTGCACTTATTAAAACTTTTCAGCCTGGTCAACTTTGCCTACAGAAAAGTACTCACCGTCTTTTTAACGGTGTCAGACCTATGGCTCCTACTTAATCAAATAGAAACGAGGACACTCTCAGGTTACAAATTTGGAAGCTCCTACCCAGCCTCCCACCCGCTGAGATAACCCCAACGGGGGTGTCAGAGAAGTATTTACTTTTTCAACCGTAATAATTTATAAAGGCAAGCAAGCTATTACGTCGGGATTCCGTTTCATGTTCCACATCTCTTTTCTTTTCCCCAAAATGGGATAGTCTTGTAAATCATCCGCGGGTAAATGAACACTCAGGAAATAGCTAACAATAACATAGGTACATGTAATATCTATCTCGATCTGGATAAAAGAAAAATACTTACGTTTTCACCTCTTCAGATTTTACATCTTCAGAAGGAGTTGATTTTTTCTCAGAGATTCCTGCCAAAAAAACAAAATAAAGCCAGCTTTTCAATCTCGGCATCCAGTTATCAATTTCCCAATAAATTGAGAACTCCAGAACGAAGAACAAAAAAAGAAAGAAAATGATTCATTGCATCGTAAAACATATGCATAAATGCTCGAAGTATAATTCTCCGGGCAAAAAATTAGAGAGGAAGAACAAAGGAAGAGATCATCAATACCTTCTGATGGCTCTGGTTTGTATCTGGCTGTTCTATATTTCTGAAAATTAATTATAAAAAGAGAGAGAGAGAGAGAGAGAGAGAGAGAGAGAGAGAGAATCAATTAAACCAACAAAATAAGCAAAGAGCTTCGTAAAGGAAAAGGAAACGACGTTACATACCTGCAAGTGGCTTTTCACGTGATAAATTGTCAAGTTAGGAACTTTCATCAGATTTAAGATACCTTTTGGAGTAGCTCCTGTACGTTAATACTGTGTGAGAGTCTATGTAGAAATGAAACTTCTACTTTCTGAGTCCCAAATAAAACATACAGACAGAGCGGGTCACTCACTTTCACTACCACCAAGATTGTTGACAGCTTCCACAAAGGCCTCATGAAGCTCTTGCGTCCAACGCATTCTGGGTTTCGTTGGGGCTGCAGCGGACAATGGATCTGAAACAGTGGAGTGTTCCCCAGTTTGTATTGGCTGATGGTGATAATTTTGAGGCTGCTGCACGAAGGTGTCAACAGATTGTTTAGGCACCTCGTAAATGACATAAATGTCAAACACAGGGGGAAAAAACAACTAAAAGGAAATCACAATCAGTTGAAATCTCCAAGAAAATAGCTAACATGATAGACATAGCATTGCCCATTTCTAGTCCAGAACAACATTTAACAGGAATCAGAAGTCGTCTCGGTTTCAGATTGACATCAGAAGCACATGTCGAAAGCTAAAATATGTAGCTTCTAAAAATAATGTAGAAGTACACTGGTGTTTGTGCATAGAACTTTTTTAGCATTTTTACCAAACACACTACTTGTTTTGTTTCATGTCGTAGTAGTCCCATGGCTCTAAAGATAAACATGAAGCACCAGATATTTACTCTCCACAGGACAGGAAATACATGATATTGTTTTCGGCTTCAACAGAGATGATATGGATGGAAAAATGCAACAATCACTAAAAATGCAAAAAGATCATTTCACAAGTGGGTCTGAATGCACTCAAAATATTTTAGCAAATTTAGCACGATTAAATTGAGTTTGAAGCACACACCTCTGGTTTGGAATCTCCTGCATCACCATTGACAGGCAGATCAGGAAAATATTGATCCAGATCAACACCAATGGAAATCAACGGATCCCAAGCTGACCAATCAGTCTTTTCAGCATGGTCCTCGGATGTTATGACCATAGTACTGCTTTCCACCTGGTCATTCTGGACGGATTCAAGTCCGGGGAAATCAAATAAATCCTGTATTGGGTCTGGACACCAAGAAACGTCCTTATCAATGTGATCATTAAATTCTGTAGGTTGTCCTTCTGAAAGGGAAGAATGGAATTGGGCCAAGGAACTTCCACCACTTGACTCGGAAATAATCGTAGAATTGTGGGGATATCTTTCATGAGGGGAAACTGAAGATATAGGCACATCATTTGGGAACCGGGACGATGATGAAAACAAATGCCCAGAAGGCCCAACATCGGAACCTAATGGCGAAGCCTGTCTTGTAGAGAGATTAAACATCATTTTCCTTTGTGATGAAACCGAAAAAGTATCTGTCAGCTTCAAGTAGTTGTCCTCAAGAGGGTGGAGCCAATTGGAAATGATAAAGACACATATTGAGAAAGCCCCCAGGTGGCTCACCTTCTATGCATCTGATCCCTGAAAAAACAAATCCGGGCAACCATTAACTGGTGTATCAAATTCAAGAGTGGCAACCGGGTTCCATCAATATAATAAAAACTACATATTCATTAAATGGTGTATCTATCTTGAATCCACATACTTTGCCAGTTCTTACGAATCACTCAAAAAGCATGAGGTTCTGGTCCACGAGAAGAATATTACAAAGAGGACCCTGTCAGTATTGGAGCACCACATGATTAAACTGAGTTCGGAGTGCTCAAAATGGAGGCAGAAGGCCAAAAATCATACAATAGTGAGAAAGGACGAGGAAACAAAAAAGATTGAACTTCGAACTTTCGACACAGTCATGCAGCCAACTAAAACATTTAAAGATAAAAGATTCAGATGAGCAAACTTGAGAATATTTTGTATAGAGCACAGTTTGAAAAAAGACATGGCGCTATATTTTCTAGATACTATACTTATACCAAGGTTTTTTTTTTTTTCTGTTTATTTGGTTAACAAAAGACCTTTTTTTTTTTTTCTTTTTCTTTTAATCAAGGTGAAAGCCACCAATCATCTGAAAGTCTGCAAATGAATAAACCCAAGTTTCACTTGCACAGGAAATCTAAAAAGCAACTTAAAAACATAACCAAAATAAATAAATAAATAAATAAGATATGCCCGTATCATCTGTGCCTTCACCATATGGAAGCATAGTAAACCATCAACTCAACCACCGGTAACACAAGATTAAATATCAATAATACACCATCTAAAAGCATAATCAGTGCCAAAAGTTTCAAAATTTGTTGGCAAAATCCAAAGAAAAAAGAGCAAAGACACAAAAGTCTGCAAAAATTAAAACACGGTTGACCCAAACTTCCAACTACAGGATCATAATGAATGAGCTCAACTATGTACTGAAAAGACAGACAGAGAAAACATGAAAACATCAGCTGGAATTAAAGTTGTGTAGAATAACAATCATGTTCCAACAATCCAGATCAAAGTACCACGGATATGGTCCCTACCGACTACCCAAAAAATTAAATAATAAAAAAAAATTTGAATTCTCAATTAACTATTTACAAACATACCCAGGTGCATAAAACACCCAAACAACAAAAACCCGAGTCCAAAAAAACTACATACAATCAAAATCTTCATCAACAACAACCCAATTCGGAATACAAAAACTAGATTCCAGAACAAATGAAAAGGAACAACATATAGAGAATTTGAAGAAACTCAAACTGGATATTCAATAATCTTACCGAGGAGTTCGAAAAACTGGATTTTGAGGCCAAAGAAGCTCGATTTGATTAGAGAAAGAAGCGAAAACTTTGTGGGAACTTGAGGAAAAGGAAGAAAGCGAAAAAGGAAATGGATATGGTGGGATTTGTGTCGGTGACTTGGAACTCACAGAAACTCGTGCGGTGCAAGAGAAAAAGAGGGTTCAACAGACATGGCCTAATTTGTTGTCATCTCTCCTCTGATTCTAAATTCCATGAAACTGTAATTGGGGGCTGTGTCAGGCTGAACTAGAAAATGAGAGTTTTTTTTCTTTTTCTTTTTATTTTTTTTACCAGAATGATTGAGTCTTGGACGTTTGATTTAGTTCAAGAGGCAACCAACGGTGTTTGGTTGACTTACCAAAATTGTTTTCTCCTAAAATATTGGGACTGTCGTTCCATTAGTTGATTGCAGAATGGCGGCCATACAAGCTTTCGTGGTCCCTTTTCGAAAGTGGTCCTTTTTTTTTTTTTTTCTTTTTAATTTGGTAAATAACCAAGGTAAATTCTCTCCTCATTTTTTTTAAATTTAAAATAAAATAATTGACATAAAATTATCGTTATATTATATATATAATTATGTCTCCTTAATTTTTTTTAATTTTAAAAAATATATTTGGATGAAAAAAACTTTGTGATCATTCAAATTTTATGTCCTTCGAACGAGTTTATATGAATTATATCCAATAGTGATTTTGTTGAATTTTAACTATTGTAATTACTTTAGGATTTTTTTTGTAATAATTTATTAAGTTCAATTAAATTGTATTTTTTTATATTAATTTTTGTCTTTTTTCTAAAAAGTCAATAAAAATTATAACAAGTTTTTTAAAAGTCAACAAACTTCAACTCAAAAATTTCATTTTCAACCGATAAACAAAACACAAGCTAAATATTTAAAGGTAATTTTTGATTTATCGAACAATAAAAATTAGGGATAAAAAGTGTCAAATACCTTCAGTTGTGAAGTAATTTCTCGTTTTAGGATGTATTAGTTTTAATTTGGATTTGGTCAATTGCTTCTTCCGTAATGCAACAGAAATTGAAAGGAAACCTAAGATTTTTTTTTTCTTTTTTAAAATGAAGAGCTATATATTTATTCTGATGTTACAATCATGGTATTATTCTCTATGTATATTCTAGCATCTATAACTACTGCGCATAACTGGGAATTTTCCATGCATAATATGATAATCATTTTTGAAAATTTTCGTGCTTTTACTCCAAGAGACTAGAGTAGACTCTCTTTGGCTCTTGCGTGATGTCCAAGCATGATATTCAACTTAAATCATCCTTCAAAATTAAGACCTTGTTTAATTTCTACCAAAGTGCTATCCCCTTGACTCAATCAAGATTAATGAAAATTAAATAGCAATCTTTACGTGTAAAAGCAATGGTTGATTATGCCAAATTTCTTGACTTTCGCTCAATTTGATAAATATATTTGTGGGTTAATTTTTAATTTTGAAACTCATAAATTATTATATAACACAAGATTTTCATAGTATTACAGCATTGTAATTTTCTGGTATACGTGATCATATAAACACTAAACAATATTAAAAGAAGCGAGGTACTTTCAATGATCACATTTATCACATTTATAAAAGTTGTTGTTTACTTGACCACCTATCGATGTCAAAATCACAGACCAGATTTTGCATGCAATGATTCTAGTCTCTTGTCTCTCTACCTTGTAATTAAATGGTGTTCTATGATCGCCGTACTCTCCGTACTTATCAAACCATGCAAATCAATCTGGTTACGTTGTCTGACGTGGACAATCCCAGAACATGCCAACTGTCATAACAAATATAGCAGTCAACGTTGAATATCTTTTGAGAAGCAACCAAGCCTGCCTTGCAGGTTATCTTTGAGAATGCTTTGCGATGTCATATTTTAGGATTGATCACGTAATTATATTTCTTAATTTTAATTATTTTTCAATTTATTTCTCTGTATTTTTAAAGGTATTTCTTAGTTTTTAAAACTATAAAGGTGTATATTAACTTGTAAGTACCGTTAAGGCTAATTTAGTGGTTGGGAAGGGAGGGAATCAAATAGGAGGTGTTAGATTTGAAATCTGAAAATGTTTTTATTTTTTTTGTAATTAATGAAAGTCATAAGTTAGTATCATAAAATTAAAAAATAAAAATAAAAATCGTAGTCGTACCTCTCCAACATTTTGGTTTTCCCAATTGTTTGCCATTTTGCAGATTTTCCTTTTCATTACTTCATTTTAAACTTCACAGAACAGAATAGAACTGAATTATTTTTATTATTATTATTATTGTCCCCTATTATATATTATTATCAGCTTTTGTTTCTCATATTTGGTATCACACACCAACATGCAAATAGCACCGAGTTTATCAAAGCTTCTGACCTTAAATTTTCCACCCTGCTAAGAATGCAAAACAAAGAATGATGAGATTAATTATTACAATTACATATATATATATATATATATATGTATACATGTATATCTAATTTGTATATTGATTTCGTGGCGTGGATGGTAACGCAGCCGTCTTAAAAATGCTTTTCCACCCTGCTAATGTGCTTATAACTTTGTAGAGGTGAAAGAGTCCCTGAGACGTATGGGCTGGACATTATTTACTTAATAATACGCCAATGCATACACTGCTTTGCTTAGTATACACGGCATGACATGCAAATATGTATATGTATTTGTATATATATGTGTATATATACGTGTATATATATATATGGTTTGGAAATTCTAATCCTGCTGCTGACAAAAGCATAGATTGCGTCCTAGTTATTTTATTAGTTCAATCCTCGTATCTTATTATGCTAGATTTAATACGTGGCAAGATGTGTGATTATACACTGCAATTATATGACAATAATGATGGTAATATATAAACAGGAATTTCTCCGGTAAAACATGTTATGAATTATCGATGAGAATTGTTGTTTTGACGGTTAAATATGATTTATGATATAACTTTAGAACATTTTTTGTGTACTTTGTTACAAATTTTTAAGACAAACGCTTATAGATCAAAAGGTTAGAGACACTAATTTTAATTTTAACTTTTGAGTATTAACTTATGTGATTTTTTTATGGGAGAGGCTATGATAGAGCCTCTCTCAGAAACCCTATCGCTAGAGTTCTTTTTTTAACCGTTAGATTTTAATCGAACGGTTGATATATCATTATTATCATAGACCTTCCTCATATAAACTTTCCCACCCCAAGTCTTCTCCGTCGCCGGCGACCTGTCCACCATCAGCGACCGACGCCGGCGACCTACCTCCGGCACTTTTTCCTGCCGCCGGTGCCCCTTTCTCTCTCTTCTCTTATCTCTTCCCTTCTCTCTCTCTCTTCCCCTCTCTCTCTTTTCCCCACCCCGGCCCCCCTAGCCCTGACGGCCCCGACCACCCCAGGCCCGGCGACCCACCTCTGGCCGCCGGCGACCCCCCTTTCTCTCTCTCTTCCCCTTTCTCTCTCCTCTCTCTCTTCCCCAACCCGGAGGTGGGGGGCTCACCGGGCTGGGGGCTGGCGGGGGATTGGGGCTCCCCCCAATCGCGATTTTGAGATTGGGCCAGGGGCGGGGGCGCAAGGCGAGGGGCTGGGGGTGGGGGGAGGCAGGGGGAGGGGGGTGCCGAAGGTGGGGGCCTCACCGGGTTGGAGGCCGGCGGGGGAAGGGGGGGACTAGGGGCAGCCGGGGTGGGGAAGAGAGAGAGAGGGGAAGAGAAGAGAGAGAAATTGGGTCGCCGACGGTCAGAAAAAGTGCCGGAGATTGGTCGCCGACGTCGGGGTGGGTCGCCAACGTCGGTCACCGACGACGGAGAAGACTTAAGGTGGGAAAGTTTATATGAGGTAAGGTCTATGATAATAATGATATATCAACCGTTCGATTAAAATCAAACGGTTAAGAAAAAACTCTACCGATAGAGTTTCTAGGAGAGACTTACTATAGCGTCTCCATTTTTTTATTGGTAGGAATTTAAAATATTATTATATCAATTTATTATATTAATTAATTAATTAATGATAATTAGTATTTAAAAATTGATATATAATGCTTCAGAAAGTACATTGAACGTACATGTAAAAAGAAAGTCAACTACCAAAACCGTTAAGTCGTTGAGACCAGGAGAGGGTTGAAGAACCGGATATAATCAAACAATATTGGCCTCTTTTTTGGCCACCAAAAAAAAAAAAAAAAAAAAAACCAAGTATAAGATATTTCTTTCAACTATTTTGTTCTCCCCAAAAAATAGTTGACCTCCTACAACAAAAATACTTTGGCATCACCCTTCCAGTCATTTCAATTCCTATAATCTCCTGCACAGCAAACATTCATGGTTATTAGCTATTAGTGATTAAAGCATACTTGAATAAAAAACCCCAAGTGTTTAGCAAGGAAAAACAAATCATAATTGGGGAGACCAAGTTGAGTAATTGTGTAATAGCTTAAATATATTTACAGAAACAAAAATAAACAAAGAGAATAGTTAATAGTAAATAACATAATTACCAGTAAATAAATTATCTGCCTAATTATTAAACTTATTTACTAATAATTTATTTACTCCTAATAAAAAAACGTATTTACTAACAAATATATTATTTATTTTAATGATTTTGTAAATATGCTATTTATTTTGTTTAACTTTCACAAATATGTTATTTCCCTCTTTCTCCTTAAAACTTTATATTTCCCCCTCCTTAAGGTCCGATTTGAAGTAAGATTCAACGAAATTCCATAATTCTTCTAGGTTAGGACTAACCCTTTTTGTTTCTTATCTCTGCATCTTTCACTTCCACAAGAACAGCTAAATGCTTCGATAGGGTGGTCAATGTCATCAAAATCAATTCGGTAGTCCTGTAAAGGGGCCTACACTGATCATCGCATTGACAAACAAACACACACACACACGAAATGTCTCGTATGTGACACCACATACTATACAATATTTGTAATTTTTTATTTAAAAACTTATATCAAATAATTGATTTACATGATATTATATAGATATTGATGTAAATGATAAGTATTATTAAAAAATATTAAATTTAAATCATCTTATTGATATAATATAATACAAGTCACGTTATAAGTGACGAGAGACGGGCTATATAGGAGCTACTTCTTACACACACACAAATATATATATATACCAAGATTGCTATCGGCACCTTCCTTTCCTTATATGACACTTGTAATTTTTTTTGTAATACACTATATCAGTCAGATGATTCTAGTATAATATTTTTTAATTAGTATCATCTCAAAATATTATAAATAGGAAGCACTGTGTTATAAGGTTTTAAATAAAAAATTAAATATAAATATTATATATTTTTAAATAAAAAATTACAAATATAGAATAATATATGGCATCAAATTAAACACTTTTTTTTTTCTAAATATATGTTATATATATTTCTACAGATATGACAAATGCACGAAATCCCATTAAAAGAAAATGAAAGAAACAAATTGTGAAGGGTCAAATCCACCTACCCAAGTTAGCTCCTCCAAAGCAGCCACTTCTCTAGTGGTAAAAAAGGCAAGCTGCATAGACGGGACAAGCCAGCTGGATTAGAAAGTGCCTTGAAAATGATAAACAATAAAACCATAAGTTGGATTTATTTAATCCACCTTAACAAGGACCGCTGATCTTATGTGGAGCCATAATGGATTCACTTAGAGATAACGATTTGCAAAGTTAAATCATCATTCAATAACAAAAGGAACAAAAAGTTTTTAATTTCACACAGTAACTTATTGAAGTCAAACGAGCAGAAATAGTGGAGAACAAACCAACTCAAGTTCATACATGGTAATAATGGTGATCGGGTGTCTCCACTTCCACCGGAACATCAACCAAGTTTGCATCGAAGCATCTGCAGTAATAAGTGAAAGCATACCCATATGTGAGTTTCTCTCAAACTTTGTTGAGCATCCACCCAAAAAAAAAAAAAACTGTACTATTGTTACTAGGATTCCTCAAAAGTAAAATATTTTAGGTCTTGTTCCTTTATGTCAACAGTGAAGAGGACAAGCTTTTTCTAATGACAAATGCTAGGAATATTAATCTCAATTTGAATATAAATTCACTAAGTTGTCATTTTTTCATTAATAAATACTATTAATTAATATAACCATCTTCTAAACACCTATTAATTAAATAATTAAAACTTACACATTATATAAATTAGTATTTAAAAGTTATGAATAAAATTGTTATGATCTCCAATTGAATTTCAGATTTGAGTTAGACTCCCAAAGTGGCTCGTCCTTGAGCCTCCAACCCAATGCCAAAGCGCAACTCTATTTTGGAGTTTTTTTTTTTTTAATAATTGTTGTGAATTAAAAAAAGAATATTCCTTTTAGAATAACATTTGAAATAAATGGGTTGAATATGAACTTTAAATTTGGAATTAAAGTTCTACCATTTTGGTGAAAAACAACTCTAAAATAGAGTTATGAGTTGGAGATGGTATTAGTATTATTATTTTCGAATTCACATGCACGCACTATAGCAATCATAAATTCGAAGCAACTAGCCATGGAACTGGCAAGAACTAAGGGCAGTTTTTACAATATTTTCAGATAAAATTTTACTCAACTACAAAACTCCCAAATCTATATTTTATTTTCTCTCTTTCATTTTCAAACAACTTAAATTTCAAAAGTCCATAGCCTTTTTATTTTAAGTCAAAATGATATTATTATTTTTTAAATCACACAGAATGATAAGAGAAACGAAATAAAATCCATATTGCATATTTTTTCCAAACACATTTCGAAATTTGACACTATTTTCTATATCATGGTTCATTTTCAATTCACACTTCAACTAAACACATATTTCAATTCTAATATACAAAACTCTAACTCCAACTATTGTTCCAAACGGGTCTAAGAGATGCAGATAAAGCAAAATGCTATTCAAAAGCCGGGACAGAACACGTTACCTATGGTTTATAAATCTGGCAACATTTCCATTAAATGTGGCATCCAAACAAAGTGCCTCCTCATCCCTAAGAATTCCTTCAGTGGCCCAATCCGCATCCAGTGTTACTGGATACGTATGCCTCTCTTTGCTAATTCCCATATTCCGATCGAACAACTCCGTATTGGTCAACACTTCTCCTATGTATTCGCATACAAATGTTCCTTTAGGCAATGCCTCAAGTGGTCTAAGACCCCAGCCTTTTCCTTCACGAGTCAAGAACACCTGAAGTACGAACAATATCTACTCAATATCAAGACATAATAAGAAAGAACAAAGCTGACCGGACTTACCCTGCAATTGTAAGAAGATTCGGCTGAAACTGACCTGCAATTTGCATGAAATGCCTCGTTGGACAACTCGGTTTCCACATTGCATGTCACATCCACATTTTCTCCAGCATTCTTTGATAAACTTCCTGATCAGGTGTCCCTTGCATCGCTCGGAAGAGTAGTCATTCTTAGCCTTCTCAAGTGGGCAGTCTTTACAGTAAACAAAATGGCGCTCTCGTGGCTCATTTTGCATAGTCATACACTCTCTTAAAAACTCTTCTTTTAAAAGGCCTTGTGGTGTGTAGGCAAACTCTCCGCCAGTTTCACGGGCACAAGCACAAGGAATTGATGGCGCAAGACAATCTCCGGAACAACTTGAGCAGCAATCCTCATCCGCAATCCGGGCCAACGAAATGTTTATATTGGCATTTTGGAAGATTATATTCTGAGGAATGTAGTTAAACTTGGGAAGTGCCTCATTACCACTATCATCTACCAATGATATTTTCACCTTTTCTGTCCCTTTTGTAATGTCTTTAAATTTGAATGCCTTTTTCTTATCATGAAGAAGAGGTTGTGTATCTCTACATTCAAAACTATTTGTCCTGTTACCTGCAAAACCGAGGCTAAGAGGTCGCTTCTTCTCTTCTGCAGCATGAAGGGCATGGGCATTACCAGTTTCTCTAATCACTTCAGGAGGATGATCAGAAGAATCAAAGCCCACCTTGAAATAAATTTCACATAAATCTTCCAACAACTTCTGCACTGAAAACCGTTCACCTACTATCTTGTTTGATCTGGCGTATTTTTCCTCTATGAATTGCAGAATAGGCTTCTGGAAGCTTGGCTGTCCAAGAGCAGAATCACAATTCAACAAAATTTTCACTTCTCCCATGGAAGAACAAGCAATTTTTATGTTAGTCTTGATGATTCCATGATGATTGCTTGCAGAAGAACCATCTGTGCTCTGCTTAGACGCCAGACTTTTCGACAAACCTAGATTAACAAAAGAAAGACAAAGCTAGAAAGTGAGTTATAAATCAGTTAAAAATACTTGAAACAAAAACAGAAAAGGGAACTTCTATGTAGGGCATGAAGGGCATGGGCATCACCAGTTTCTTTCATCATTTCAGGAGGATGATTGGAAGAATCAAGTCCCAGCTTCAAATAACTTTTGCATAAATCTTTCAATAACTTCTGCACTGAAAACCGGTCACCTTCCAACTTGTTTGATCTGGCATACTTCTCATCTACGAATTTCAGAACATCACCAAATCTCGGCTTCTGGAAGTTTGGTTGTCCAAGAGCAGAATCACAATTCAACAAAATTTTCACTTCTCCCATGGGCGAAGAAGCAATTTTAATGATTCCACTATGATTGCTTGCAGAAGAACCATCTGTGCTCTGCTTAGACGCCAGACTTTGTGACAAACCTAGATTAACTAAAGAGAGACAAAGCTAGAGAGTGAGTTATAAATCAGTTAAAAAATACTTCAAACAAATACAGAAAAGGGAAATTCAATGTCATGGACGTGTATGCATTCCCAAGGACTGAAATTGCCATGTATAATAAATTAATCTAAAAATGATACACTTCATGAAAAAGTAGTTCGGTGACACATCAAGAAAGTAAAATACAAGTTGTCAAGGTTAAAAAAGTTGGAACAGAAAAATAATTTCAGTTTTACAGAACTTGCGGAATTTTGACATATGTACATTCATCATGTTCATGATAAAATATTTCATGACACGTATCATTGCTCTTAAAATAACTGATTAAAACAAGTATACATACGAAAGAATCACTAGACAACATGAGCTTCCAGTTAATTATGTACTCATAAAGTGTTTGAGATTACCTGGATGGGTCATTGAATTGGGCTTTTTAGAAAGTGCCAAGTCGTTAACCCGCTTCTGATCAGGGTTTAGCTTTGCCAAACCTTTCTGGTGAAGTTCACTTGGTACATTTTCTCTACGGACAAGGGAGCAGCTAGGCTGATTCATTTGCTCTTGAACAAGTCTTCCAGGCAATTCTCTCGACTTTGGTTTTTGATCTCGATGGAGCACTAGAGGTTTAGATTCTACACTGCTACCACTTAAACGTGGTTGAGAGGATTTCATAGTTCCTTGTCTGGAAGGAATAAGAGAGGGTTCCCTAACTTCTGAATCCGTCTCTTCCCTTAAGCGAGTCAATGCAGGAGAAGCACGTTCTTCTTTTCCATTCAAATTTTGTCTTTTAGCCGGTCTTCTACTCCCATCATGCCCTTCAAAACGTCTGATATTATTATCTTCCTTCCCCTGAACGGGAAAGGCACACAAAAACATTTAAGCAAAATTAGAGAGAGAGAGAAGAAAAGAACAAATATTCATGTAATATTTATTGACATTGAGAAACAGTTTTCTACTGCTGAAACTTGGTAAAAAGATGACAAAATGTGATAACTATTGAAAACACAGATTAATCGACATTAGTACAAATTTGACTATTGAGTTGTGTTTTTCTCCCAATTGGGTTTAGATAGAAATGCTAAGAACGTAGAAGAATTTATCAAAAACGTTTGTACAATAATAACTTAAGTATTGCCACTAGTTGAGCGAGCAATGCTTTCAATTGAATTTAGTACCAGTCCACTATGAAAGATGATATAAATTATAATAACGCATAAGACCATCTCCAATAAAATATCAATGCACACGCTATATTTGATTTTAAAATATAAATATGACATTTTTTTTAACATGAAATTTTATTTTGTACTCAAAGAGAAGCTGTAATTGAGTGCTAAATTCATATGTCAATGATAAATTTTGGCATTTAAGTAAAAATACTCTTCAATAAAGTATTATTTTTATGCTAAATTTGCCGTATGCTAAACTTGGTGATAAATTTCCCACCAAGTATAGCCAATATTAAATTTGGTTGATTTCTAATCGATTGGTTTCTCAACTTTTTAATCTATTCATTATGATTTTGTCGTTTTTAAAAACTCTGTTTTTGCGAATTTCAAAAGTTAATGATAATAACAAAAGGTAGATATAAAATAATAACATATACATTGAAGCAAAAAGATCAAATATGCCACTTTTCACAGTCTTTGTAACAAATATAGAAGTGACATTAGTATACATCGAGATGGGCTAACGTATAATTCTATTTTAAATGCTTCATCTACTAAAAATGGCATATTGTAAAGATTAAATTAAAAAATAACTCCATCAATCAATAACAATCAAATACTAAAGTTTAACATTTATTATACTTGATTTATCAAAAAAAAAAACATTTATTATACTTGATATCAAATTTGTCACTTAGGATTCCTTGGTAAAGTTTTTATTTTTTCTTTTATTTTTAATAAATAGAAGAAGAAAAACAAAAACAGTATCTTTTCAGCTAGTGCTTCAAACCACATTAAGCTTAGGGGTCATTTAGACCTCTATCTCCAACCTCCGTTTTCAATGTTAGTTTTCAAAAGTTCCTACCCCAGTTAGCTACAGTTAAAAAAAAAAAAAAAAATCCACATTTCTCTTTCTTCTATTTCTATAAAATTCAAAGTTCAAAACTCTATAACTTTCTTATTTCAAGTCAAAAAAGAAGTTTTTTTTTTTTGAAACACTCACAAAGATGAGAAGAACGAAACAAGATCTATACTACCCATCGACATCCAATCACATTTTATATTTTTTTCACCATTCAAAAATCACATTTCATTTTCAATTTACATTTCAACTAAACATAGATTTCCAAACAATACTCCAAAAGTAACTCCAACTTATTGTCCAAAAAGGCCCTTAATAGGCCAAAATGATGGTTAAAATGTCTAATAATAAGTGAAAATGTTATGCTGAAGTTTCTAGTATTTTACTAAAACTCTAATATAAAACTCTAATATAAGTTTCAAAGTCTATTTAGAACAGCTCGTAGAAGCCTCATTTCGTGGCTTTGATTAAAAGTTCTTCTGAAGATAAGAAGCACCGCTAACACATCATCTAAATACTTTCAAAAGCAACTTTTGAAGATAACAAACCAAAAACAACTTTAGGAAACTCTGTCAAAAAAAAAAAAAAAAAAAAAAAGCCCTCATTGAAAAACTCAAATGCCAAAATTTGACGTAACACATCAATTTAGCACTATATTGAAGATAGCTCTAAATTTCCAATATGTTTAGGAAAAAGTACCGCACATAAGGTTTTTTTTTTTTAGCCTAGTTTAAAAAAAAATAAAAAAATAAAAAGAAAGTTAAGAGGCAAGTAAATGAAGAACCTTGTTTTCCATATGCTCAAAATATGCATCAAAAAGAGTTCTATAGTTGTCTTCGGCAATGTGTGTCCAATCGTTATCATACACTCTTAACAGTTGCTTCAGAATTGGTTTCACCCCTTCATCAGGTATTCCTATAGCCCTCGTTGCATTCAAGGCCTTTGTTTTAGGTTCATCAACCATTCTTGAAGGACAAACAATGAATTTGGTACAAGCTTTAAGGCACTTATCTTGCTTTCTGTCAAATTATGGAAGTTAAATTACCTGCAAAATTTTGGGTTGTCAGTAAAATGAAGGGAAAAATCCCCAATTTTTCAGTCCATATTACAAAAGAAAAGACTAGTCTTTCAGGTCTTAGGAAACTACACAACATGAAACATTTGTCTTCAATTTATAAGTTTATTTTTACCTTCCTCTATTTTCCCAGGGAAAAAAAAAACTCATACATTCAAGAAGTTGGAACAAACCCTACACCTAAATTAAACCCACTAAAAAGAAAACACATGCAATTCAAGTTAAACTATCATCAGAAAGCAACAGATAATCCCAAGAAAAAAATTTTTTTAAAAAAAAGTATCTTCTTAATCTATGAAAGTATAGTAATGCTCAAAATGATAAAGCTAAGCCGTAAAGAGCTCTGAAAAAAAAAAAAAAAAAAAAGAAAAAGAAAGATTCAGATGACTATATAGCAGAGAAAATCATGTAAAATTAACTCCGGTTTAATCCCTATTTACTTCCCCTGTTCAGATACGGAATGAAGCCAAAGCCACCTAGAAAATGAAAGACTCTGTTTGGAAGCTGAGAAAAAAGAAAAATCACGTCGCAGATAAAGAAAAGAGAGAACATTACGCACAAAAGAGAACGACGATACACCTGTTCCCTTACTTGTACCGCAAGCATAAACCCCTAAAAACCCCCAAAAAAAAAAATCGGAATACTAACAAGTACTCTGTTTGGTTCCCGAGAAAATGAAAAAAAAAAAAAAAAAAAAAAAAGAAAGCACGATTTCTTTCTCTCATTATCATCGCGAAACGAGCCGAAAAAACACGAAACGAAAGTCGAAAAAAACCGACAATATTATCACGATTCATGATATATACTCGTGTGAAGCCATTTCTGGTTTCTAGAAAAATCGTGGAATCATTTTCTTTCTGTTGCGTTTCATTCCTTTTCATGCAAAATAGAAAACGAACAGAAAAGTGAAAGAGAAAGAGAAAGACAAAGAGAGAGAAAAGAACTCCGATAAAAGACATACAATTTACGATGCGCTCCAAACGGCGCAGTTCGAGAAAATGCAAAGAAAGGGAAAAAGGAGGCGCTCACGTGACAAGCAGATGACCATCGATTTCCTCTCTTTTCTCTCAAATCCTTTTCTCGCCGGAGTTGCAGAGTCGGAGCAAGAGACTGTGTTAGCGTGAGAAGAACTAGTTTGACCGCATATACAACTATATATTCAAATATATATACAAGAAATAATTTTAAAAATAAAAATAAATTACACGTGTACTGAAAGAGTGTACTGGAATGGGCGAGGGAGGGGGGGGGGGAGTTGGAGAGACGCTGGGGTAGGAGTTGGATACAGCATATTATTCTACGCTTTATCGAATAAGGTACGGTGTACGATAAGTAGATAAGTAGACGGGGATGCGGGTTAATCGGTTTTTTATCTGCAATCGTACGGTGCTTTTTGGGTTTTCTGGTTTTGGAATCGTGATTTAGTGGTGGTAAAGCATGGAAGGTTTTGGACGGGAGTACAGAGGAATATTAGTTCATCAGCCAATGGAGCGCGGGGACTGGGGATCCGCGCGTGGCAGTTGCATTGCGGCCGTGAATATTTTTGTGGAATAAATCTAAGGGGTGCCCCTCACATACATTGCCAAATGGAATTACTATTTGGACTTGCTTGGGGTCGCGAGGGGGTTTGTCCTTTAAAATAAAAATAAAAAAATAAAATAAAAAATAAAAAGTTAAAACTTCCTCTACACGAAATCCCTAGTTTTTTTTTTTTTTTTTTTCCATTGGAAAGCTAAAAAATCTATTGGTCTTCACCCCACTTGCCTTTCTTGTGCCCGATCAAAATCTGCGGCCTTTTCCCTTTTCTTTGCAATCCGAAAAGGCAATCAATCAATATATTAATGGGACCTAGAAATATTCAAATAATTTTATTTGGTCATATATGTGAGATGGTGAGGGACACATTGGCTTTATTTTACCTTGTGGGGGCAGAAAGTGGACCCCACACCTAAAAACAAGAAATTTTCTTTTTTTGAGAAGATAAAAACCGAAAACTATTTAGATTATGTCCCCGTAAATATAATTTAATAGTAATATTATATTTAATTTTATTAGTGTAAAGTTTAAATTTTTTTATTTTATTTAAGAAAAAAAAAAGAGATCATTGTTTATTTTTTAATTTATTTTTTAACACTTTGGACAAGAGATTCTAAGTTTTCAACCATATCATATATAAAGTTATGGTGAAATTTTATACATAATCACATAACTTATAATAAGGAAAATTAGTAAGGCTTTTTAAAAAAAAATTTGGAAGGTTTTTGTATTGTATTTTTGTTAACTTTGAGGGTTAGAGTATTTAAACTTTACATCTTTAAGTGAAGTTAGATGTGATATTACTGTTAAATTATGTTTGTAATTATAGGTGTTTCAATTGCATTATGTCAAGGAAATAATTTTAAAAAAGGGCATATTGTATGCTTATGAGTTTGCCATAGTAATTTGTGGATTTAGAAAATATTTTGTTTTATTTCCTAACAGAGGAAGTAGTTCACATAATGATCTCGTGAGTTTTATTGAAAGATCTATATTTTAATCAAAAATATTATTGTTCCGTTTCTCGGAGTTAAAGCAGTTTCTGTCACAAAGAAGTGGGTCCTACACATGCAGATTAGTTCACAGTGAGATGTTGAACCTACCTTCGGTAGCCCAAAATCATTATTAATGTTTAATCAAATGGTTATAAAAATTAAAAAAAATCAATTATTGTTGTGTTCAACACAAGTTGAAATTTTGTTTATAATTCATACTTTACCTTAAAATAACAAAATCAATGAAATTTATGAGTTTTATGAGTTTCTTTTTTTACTCATTAAGATCCAATTTTCCTACAAACAAAAAAATTAAGATCCAATTGCATAATTTTTTTTTTTTTTTTTACTAATTAAGATCCAATTGTGTGATTCCATTATAAGATATAAAGTTCAAATCCCCCCTTCCTTAATAAACACTGAAAAACTTATCATTTAATTATGTTTGAGGTGGAGAGAGGTTGGGCATAGGTTTTAATAGAAATTCCTAAATTGGAAACTTATATGCGTTTAATTATCTTTATAAATAAAAGACATGAACCCTATTTCATTAAAAAAGAGATATCCTATTACGCAACTGTTGAGGTCAGATTTCGTAGCACATCTTTCACCATCCATGTGGCAGTATAAATCAAAGAGATCAACTCAAGAATCTAATCATCAACTCATCAAGACGACTTAAGAGCCAGGTAGACATGAGATCCAGTTAGGTCGAGCCGAAGACCAGTGACCTAAGAAATCTACTTGACAAGTCGACTAGAACACTTACGCAAGTCATTGCATGGAAATATCAGGAAATCTTCCTTATTCATTCCTACACAAGAATCGCACGAAGATCAGTCATGATTAAGTCAAGAATCATCCAAGAAGGTTACTTTCCCATTCCAATAAAGCTCTTCAAATAAGAAAAATCAACCTAGATCAAGAAGAGGCAACTTCCCATCGGCAAATACGGATAGTTCAACACCAAAATAGCTAATAATCATCATCTATAAACAGAGGGTATCATCATACACCCAAGGCATCTCAGATGATCCGAAATCATCACACATCACCCAGAAATTCCTGCAATTCCCCCATTTTCCCCCGATTTTATCTATTTCCTGCAATCTCTCTCTATTTCCTGTAATCCCCATCAATTTTCTTCTCATTCTTACTACTACGACATTCATTATACTTTTTCATCGACTATTGTGAAACCCCCAGAGTCACCATAAAGGATTTACTCTCACATTAAGAGTGAACCTAATATCTTGTGTTTTTTGTCTTATTTATTTTACTTTACTGTTATTTTATAGCTAACTCAATCAGTCAATTCAACACGAGTTTAGTCAGATCAACGATACAGTCATAGATCCTAACCCGACTCGATCTGATTTGATTATAGATTTTACCGTTTACAGCTTTGTTCACCTTGGTAAAACTTTTTCCCAAAATAAAAATGAAAAGAAAAAGAAAATTACGAGATTTTAAAGTATTAGTTATATTTTTGCACAAGTTTGTATGTAGACATTTTGTTAATAAGCCGGCTCTATTTATTTGACACGGACATCTTTCGCCTAAAAAAAAAATTCCGCCTCAACTTTGACAAAAATTGAGATGATTTTTCCTTGGATGACATATCCAATTTTTTACTTTTTATTCCCGTAGGACAAAGAGAAAATCTTTAGGATTATTTATATAAATGTTCAAATTAAAGATTATGATTTAAAAAATATCAAAATTTTCTTTTATTTATATGAATGTCTAAATTTATACTTATAAAAATCACATTACCATTTCATCAAGAATTAAAAATAAATAATTGACAAAAAAATGAAAGAAAAATCTCTAAAACATTTGAGTTTAAATGAATATTTTATAAAAGGAAAAAAAATCATTTTACTGGATTTATTATAAAGAAAAATGAATCGTAATAGATATTAGTTGTCTGACAAATGAAAAAATTCATTATGATAAACAATTGGCCATTAAGATAAATTTACAATAAATATATTAAAAAAGGATATTGTAAAGAAATATTAAATACTTTAAAACCTTAAAAAGACATCATAATTATATTTTAATTATCATGAAAAAGAATATTATAATGATATAGTAATATCGTAAAGAAAAAAGCATAGCACATTTAAAAGATATCATAATGATCTAATAATTATCATAAAGAAATAATTAATTTCATATCACATTTAAACTTTAGAAACTATATTTTTATAAAAAAAAAAACTTTAGAAACTATATATTAAAACAATATCAATAATAATATAAAAATAAATTATCATAATAATGTAACAATTATCACATAAAACCAAAATCATACTAGAAAAAAAAAATCATACTTAAGAAATATGAATATATAAAAAACATAAGTCTAACCAGTAATCACTGTAATAAAAAGCTAGTCATTAAGATAAAAATACAAAAATGATGAACAAATAAGGGAAAAAAAATGAATTCTAATGAGGGAAAATAATGTTCAATATGGTTAAAAGGTAAAATAGATAATACAAGTGGTTATTTATTTGAAAAATGAACATTTATAGAATATTATCAAAAAATAGACATATTTTAAAATGATACTATAAAAAAGACTTTTTGTATAATTATTTCAAATGTTTATTGGTTTAAAGTCTTATCCGTCAAACCACTAGAATACACTCGTAAATAGACACCAATTTAGAAAGATCTACCAAAAAAAAAAAAAAAAAGCTTTTCAAATTAAGACAATCCCAAATTTGTCCAAGATATGCATGTTTTTCATTAAAACACTTCTGTTATGCTTAAAAGGTTATTGGACATTTTTTTAAAATAATTTTTTGGATTATTCTTATGTATATTCTTGAATTTTAATGTCATTTTCATTTTTTTTCTCTAAATTTTAAAATCTCTTACTATGTCATTTCAATATTGAATTACCCGCACTTAACTTAATCCCTTCCATTATAATTTCATTTAAAAAACAAGCAGAAAAATAGTAAGTTAAATGTAGTCATGTGTTCTTTTTATATTTATTTCTAATATAAACCCTAATAGACTGAGTTTAGTGCTAATTCTCCTTATTTACGACTTTTTTAAATGAAAATTATAGTAAAATGAGTTGAATGGGAAAAATTCAAAATACAAGAGAATTTTTAAAGTTCATGAATCATGAGGTAAAAATAAGAACAAATTTAAAAATTTAAGAGGCATAAATAATAATAATTCTTTTTTTTTAGCCATTATTTAATAGAAGTTGATTTGACTTCTTTTAAACTTAAAAGTTGTTTCAAGAGCAATTGGATAACTTATAAAAGATTTTTGGTCTTTCATAAGAATTTGAAGTTGAAGCTCTAAAAACTCTCATGAAAATTTAAAATTTTGTATCATAATTTTCCCACTAAATACTTCTAAAAAAATTGTTATTTCAAAATCTAATTAAAAAAAAAAGGTCCTAAAAATTTGATTTTATTCTTTCTACTTATGTCTAAAGTTTAAAAACATAAGCAAAAGTTACATGAAATCATCCTAGTCAGAGCTTAGCTGTGGGCTTATGCGTTGCTTTTGTAATAGATTAGGCCCAGTGGGTGTCTAGGGTGACAGGACGGGCTTGGGCTTAAATGAATGGCCCATTGGTCTATTAGCCTCTCCTTTAGAAAGTATGGACGTGTATTAGTTTGGCTTATTTCTACTTTACACTAAATTAGAATGCCTATACTCGTGAAATCGGAAAAAATAGTAAGAATTCATTTAGTAGAGTCATTTGAATTATAATATTTTAAAGGAAAAGAATTAAATTTTTTTTTTTAAATTTTTACTTAAAATGATGTTTGGATATTTTTAATCTGAACAGAAACATTCGAACAGTATACTTAAATATTTATTTGGATAGATATTAAATACAAATCAAACTAAATTTACAAAACCCATATGTCCATGAATATTTTTGATAGGATATACGGATAGAGTTCTGTTACTCTTTTAGCTCTCAACACATAGAAAAAAACAATTGTCTCAATCGAATTTGAAAAAAAAAATTATGGATTTTGAATCTTAAACAGAAAGAGCCAGTTTCTTTAATAAATAAATAAAAAGATGTCAAATGTTACTGCTGTACATATGCCCAAATGGAGTTAAATTCGGGAGGAGAGGGGACATTTCATTTTCTTCTTAAATGATCTATTTGATCATTTGACATAATTTGAATGCCATTCGAAATGTTATGTTCTCAAATGTTTATTTAAATGATTAATATAAATAAGATGATACTAATTTTGTCAAATAATTAACATGCTAAGAATAACATAATTGTGTAATAACTACTAGAACAATTTTCAAGTTTTATGTTGAATGATTACAAAATAATAATTATTGACATGATGTAACTTTTTGTTATTTACAAAATATTTTAAAATATTTACTTTGCAAGTTGGTAGCCTTTTAACTATTTTATATGCCAAAGCATGTGACTTGTTTTTTTTTTTTTTTTTGGTATGTTTCATGCAAACAACATTATCCACCAATTTCTTCACGGGAAAACTTTTCCCCTTAACTTTTGGCTTGGTAATTTACAAACGTCCAAAACAAAGCACTTAAGTCACATAAATATTAGTCAACAGAGAATGTGGGCATAAACAGGTGTCAGCAGAAGAACATTAAGGCACCGACCCCACTAGCACCCCACCACAACCAATTGGTTGGTACTCGATAGATTCCCTTACGTCTAAAGAATGCACAAAATTATTCTACTAAATTTGATTATATTATAACATCACAATGATTTAGAAATGTCGAAAGTGGAATTAAGGACCCCACCCACTAAAATAAAGAAGAGAAAAATTTTTACAAATTTTTTTAATAAATCTCCAAAATTTTAACACCCAACCGCAACTTTCTAGTGTTAGTATATTATAATAAGACGGCTCGGAGTTTTGGATTTTTTTTTTTAAATAATTAGAAGTGAGTTAATCATTAAAAACATGTGTTCGGTAAAAATATAAATTGATAATAAATTATAATATTTAAATAATATAAAATTTGAAAATATATTTGAAAAAATAACAATATAAATTTTTTTTATAATTCTTGTTACTGTGAATATTTAAATATAATAATCATCTTATTTCAATGGGATAAAATAGAAAAAAATTTATTTAAGATAAAACACCAAACGCCCTAAGCTCATAATTGGTACATTCTAATATTTTTACGCTCTACATGCTTCTGTTTTTTCAGCCGACGAAGTTCAAAAACAATGTCCTGCGTTGGTATTGTCGCCGATTAAAAAAAAAATCAACTAGACCATTTTTTTTTTTTTTCTAATCATCCAATGATTGAAAAGACAGGACTATAATATTTGGATAGTTTGTGGGACAAACCTATAGAATTGGCATTGAGTAATCTTCTCTAAACTCTAGAACATAACCCAACTAGGAGAAGTAGCTTCACACATCATAGAGGGAGTAAAAGCTTCACAAGAATGGCAGCCAATATTCCTTTCTGATCTCTTCTATCATGGCTATAAAGTATAGTTGGTTGCCCATCAACACAAATCTGAAGTGAGGGAGTCTCTGAAATGGGTGAAAAAAAAAAAGGCCAATATGCAAAATGCGAAATTTTTGAAAAGCTCCAAACTCATTTTTCTTCTGCGAAATATCACTTTATTTTGATTTTAGACCAACCAAGTGAGACTAATGGAGAACTTGAATCAAATACTAGTTGCCCATTTCATGTCTTGTACTTTACTTTCCTCCTCACCTAAACTGTCCATATGCATTGCCGACCCCATATTGTTCAACACAAAAGCAATCCAAATTCCACATTGGAAGTGGGCGGTTTCACCCCATTATCATAATGTCAGGCGTGAGCCGACCCACAAAAGTTTGTTTCCACTAGAAATCTCCTAGTATTGCTTACTTTTTTTTTTTAAAGAATTTATTTGACAGAACTCACCAGTATAAATTTGACTTGCAACATAAAGGGACTTAAAGAGCTGTTAAACCCACTATTTATTCAGAGAGAGAGAGAGGGGGGAAAAAAAAAAAATAGCAACTCTCCCCAGATCACTCCATCCGTAATGATGCCCACAGAACCTTAACCCATATTATTATGCATGATCTTATACTCGACATGGTGATTTGTAACAATTCATTGTCAATCCCATACTCAAGATGGTGGCTTGTAACAATCCACCGTGTTTTGACACAAGGTAACGGCAGTCCACATTATCGATATTGACCCAATGGTAGCCCTTTCCTCCTTGGCGATTTTACTCGGCTATCAATATTTGACATTTTTGACAAATTCATCAACACTTTTTAATCCAGTCAATAAGACAACTGTTTCAACTTGAACTCACGACATGTTGGATTTGCTTTGATACCAATTACTAAGAAGCAATTATGTAGAACTCATCATTGCAAAATCGGCTTATAAGGAGAGGGGGTCAAAGGGTTTCCAAATCTACTACTTATCTTATCATCTTTCTATATAAGGCATTTAGAGAATTATGTATCCAAATAATCTAATAAGAAAGTAATGCATCCTAACGTATTATAAAGAACCGAATAGTAATAATTAAAACTGAGTCTTCCGTATATCCTCTGCCTCGCCAAGTTGTATCTCTCTTGCAACTTGTTTTAGTGCTTAATGTGGTCACATGTACAACTTAGCAAAGTCTAACACTTCTCTCTATTTCCAAAAACGTGGGTACCTTGCTCTATATATACCCTATGTTGCCTAGCTGATGAAAGTGATACAATCTGTCACAAGTCCAACTTAGTTCTTTCCATATCCAAAGCGTGAGTGCCTTGAGGCCCTCCAACTAGCTAGTCTAGGCTAAAGAGAGACTTTGTTCTATAAGTAGCCCAAACGTTTTTCACATTTCACTTCACTTGTCCCATATTCCAAGTTAGCTCCATACAAAAAATGTTATCCTCTTTGGTTCTCGTTAGAGCTCTCTTTCTCTTTTCCAATTTCTTCTTTCTTGCAACACAAGGCAGAATACATGGTTACATTGAACTTAGCCATTTGCATGCAGTATCTAGGATTTCGCTGCCGCCTTCTTCCGCACCCGAGGCTGTTAGCCCAAGTACTGTTAGCCCGAGCCCGAGCCCGAGCCCGAGCCCGAGCCCGAGCCCGAGTTCTAGCAATGCGGATTCGCATAATAAGAGCACTATTTTCAATGTGAGATCTTTTGGTGCTGTTGGGGATGGTGTTAGTGATGAAACTCAAGCGTTCAAGATGGCTTGGGACACTGCCTGCGAATCAGAAGAACCGTCAATTATTCTTGTTCCTCGCAGCCATACTTTTATGATACAATCTACTATCTTCACTGGGCCTTGTAGATCTTCAGGCCTCACCTTGCAGGTAGTGATTCTTACATGTTAAGGAAAAGAGTAAACAGAGCAAAGCACTTTCTTTTCTTCTTCTTCTTCTTCTTCTTTTTTTATGTCCCACTTTGGTATTTGAAGTTGTGACTTTTCTTTCTATCTTTTTTTCATGGGAAGATTGAGGGGACACTGATGCCGCCGGATGGGCCTGATTCGTGGCCAAAGAATAATAGTAAGAGGCAATGGCTTGTTTTCTATAGAATCAATGGAATGTCAATGCAAGGAGGTGGCGTCATTGATGGGAAAGGAGAGAAATGGTGGGATCTTCCTTGCAAGCCTCATAAAGTAAGCCCTTTTTATACTTCGACTTCTTATAGATATCGACCATAAGCCATTTTCTGATTGTCTCATCTTCAATGGAACAGGGGGTCAATGGTACAACTCTTCCTGGTCCCTGTGATAGCCCAGTTGTAAGTCTCAAATCGAGTTTTTTTTGTTTAATAGATTTGAAATTTACTCCACTATTTGGTTCCATACTAAAGAAATTAACTGTGTATTGACTTTGTTTTGCAGGCAATAAGGTTCTTCATGAGCTCAAATTTAATAGTAAAAGGACTAAGAGTCAAGAACAGCCCCCAGTTCCATTTCCGGTTCGACGGTTGCCAAAACGTCCACATAGAATCGCTCACAATAAAAGCATCTAGTCAGAGCCCCAACACTGATGGAATTCACATAGAGAACACCAACAATGTCGGAATATACGATTCACTCATCTCTAATGGTGATTTTCGATTCTCTCATTTGATATGTTTCTTCTCTGCGTGTAGCTCTCGAAAATCTCGTTTTGCCTGTTTGCTCAATAACCTTTCTTGCAGGAGATGATTGTGTGTCAATTGGAGCTGGTTGTTATAACGTAGACATAAGGAACATTACTTGCGGTCCAAGTCACGGAATAAGGTACTATTTATTGCTTGAAAACATAGCCATCTGGTTCTTATTGCTCTCTATAAAAAATAAAACACCATATACATATATATATATATATATATATTTACGTTTTATGCAGCATTGGAAGTCTTGGCATGCGCAATACCCAAGCCTGTGTTTCGAATATAACAGTGATGGACTCAGTCATAAGAAACTCGGACAACGGAGTTCGAATCAAAACATGGCAGGGGGGATCAGGAGCTGTCTCTGGCGTAACCTTCCAAAACATTCACATGGACACAGTCCGGAACCCAATCATAATAGACCAGTACTATTGTACCTCCAAGAACTGCCCCAACCAAACTTCGGCGGTGTATGTGTCGGATATTTTGTATTCAAACATCAAAGGAACATATGACATAAGGAGCCCTGCTATTCATTTTGCTTGCAGTGACTCTCTCCCTTGCACAAACCTGACTCTTTCCGGAGTCGAGCTGCTTCCTTCGCGAGGGCAATATATGTCGAGCACGCTATGTTGGAATGCATATGGAAATATGCTGACACTAACTGTACCGCCAGCTTTTTGTCTGCTGGAGGGAATTCCAGACATGGTGCACGAGAGCTATGTCGATCGATGTTAATTGATTTGGATTAGATTGTCATCCTAGTAGATAATGATAAAAAACTAAGAAGAAAACTAGCTAGTTTCACAAATGTACTAGTGAATTAGAAGCATGAATGAATATTTCATATAGTTATTATGGTTACAAGTTGGTTGTGTCTACTCTTTCAAAGTGAAATACACAAAATCAGGTTTCATGTCGTAATTTGGTGATATTTTTCCCGCCAAGAAAATTGAAATGGAACTAGAGTCGGTCTGATCGGTGTGCATTGTTCAGTTGTTGTGGGAAATGACAAAGAAAACTAAATCAACAAAAATGCAAGCTCATAACTTGGGAGAAAGTAGTAAGAGTACTTTTACTTGCAAAACAGAATAGGAGAATAGAAGTGGAAAAGCATCATCACAATGTTAATTTGACAAGCTATTTTGTTCGGCAAAGAATTAAATATCTGTTGGGTCTTGGGATTCTTCCTCAAACAGGGAACCGACCGTCATCCTATTTTTCTCAGATTTTTCTCTGGATTCATCCTGTGCATATACATAACTACATTTGGAATCTGGCTCTGATATCATTTGTTGGGTCATGGAGTTCCATCTTAAAAGGTTAACATATTAGGTGCAGCCGACGACCCTTTTTAAACACATTCCCAATTCCCTATCCAGTCAATGAGGGATTTTTGTTCGCCCACTCCCAATAAAATCTGCATTTGATGCTTCAGAATTCTCTCTCTCCCCTTTTTTTTTTTTTTTTGCCCCGGTGAAAAGGTAGGAGTCGACTCTAGGGATATCTCCAAAAATGATATGGGAATCTTAGAAGAACTTGGACAACTTGAAAGTGACATCAATAATGGGATATGAAACTGCAGGCTTATGCTTTGTGGGCAAGAAAGAAATCCTAAGTTGGGCAGCTTATAGAGCTAGGGTACAAATTTGTATGCGAAATGACATCAATGCTTATGCCAGGAGCAGTTTTTTTATTTTTATTTTTATTTTTATTTTTAATATTCGTAACGAGTCTTCTAGAAAAGGTAGGCTTTGAATCCAAGATGGTGAAAAGCCTCGAATATCTTATTAATTAATAGAGAACAATCTTATGAAGCCTTGTTCTGGTATACAATCAGTTTCTGTAAGCGTGAAAAATATTGACAGAAGTTGACCTACCTTACAACAATCTTCACCCACTAATATTGGTCTTTGATATGCATAGTCACTTTTCCCTTCAAGGAAACAAACAATCTCAAACACAGACAGCAGACCTACCTAAGACCGCGAACCAAAATAACATTTTCTATGTTTTAGTAATCTACACCAAGTCATCATCATCTTTCTTTGTCCAAGATTTAATGAACAACAGAAATATGAATCCGAGAAACAAAGCCGCTGCCACTCCGAGAACAATAGCCAATGTTTTCCCATCGTTGTTGTTACTACCGCCTTTGCTTTTTCGTTCCCCTGAACGTAATAATCAAATATATACAATTAGGAGCAAAAATTTGGGAGAGTACAATCTTCAAAAAATATAATAAAAACTAGTATGCTTGTATGAGATGCGTGTGAAGAATCATTTAGTTACCAGGATTCAATTTGCCCGGTACACCTTCTGGATAGTAAGAATAGGTCATGAAGCACTTGTCCAAGTAAAATTCACCTGAAACAGCATTACCACATTCCTCTCGAGCAATCTGAACAGCGCCGTTTACACACTCGCCGCATTCACAAGCGTCCAATTCCCCTTCACACTGAGCAATTACTTGCACTAATTCGTAGCTCATTTTACAGAACCCACCACTGTTTGCTATGTCATCTTCCAAAGCTGAAAATGCCGCGTCCCTCATCTCCTCAAACCTGCCGGTACCCGGGTATGGTTCCCCACAAGTTTTGTGGAGCAGTTTGTTTTCGGAGTACTTGTCCAAAACCCCATCAGGTTCATAGCGGATATAGCAGCCCTGAAGCTGAACACGAGCTGATTCTGCTTCTTTACAGAGGCTGGTTGACATGTCTGGTAGAGCTTTCACACAGTTTCGACAGTCATCATTGCTGATATCTTCTCTGCATTGAAAGAGACCGAAAATGGCCGTCTGATCATCGTCACTACCTTGAGTTGTCTTGAAGAATTTGGATTTGGAGGATTGAAGAACTAGTTCTTCAAAAAGAGATGAAAGGGTATTCGAGTGAGATTTGGTTGAACTAAGACGTGTTTGATCTGCACAATTTTGGTATACTAAGCTGCTGTTGTTAGAACTCGGTTTTACAGATGGTAGGGAATGCGCAAAACATAACAGCATAGTCAGTGCATGAAAGAGAAGACAGGGCAATTTTGAAGTTAAATCCATGCAGAGGTTTTTTTTTTTTTTTCTTTCCTTCTTCTAATTATGATTAAGCTCTTTCTATATCGCTTTGAACATCATGAATTCAGGGTTTAAAAGAATACTGCAACGAATTTATTGTTTCCGTTGCTAAAATAATATTAATTCTTTTTATTTTTATTTATTTTTTGTTTTCCATAACTGCTTAGAAATTTGAGGTTTGTAGTTCATATTTCCAGCCTACTTGTATCTACCTTTAAAAGTAAATTCTACAACTGCAACTAGCTTTGTAGACCAGTTTTTATAGCTTGAACAATACAAGAAATATACACAAAATTAGCTACCAAATACTTGGTAGTTAGAGCAATATTAGGAGGATTGTTACTTGTCTTACACTCTTTCTTCTCTCCTCTTAAGGAACAATTTAGAATATTATCCTAATAAACTAATCTACTTATCATGTCCTGCGTTAGTCAAAAGAAACTACGTACGGTCGTAAACGTTTCATGTGCAACAAATTTTCCACAAAATATAAGGCTCTGCTAGTTCCATATCTGATTTGGGCCATTTTCTCTCATCGGAGCAGATTAGCGCCCGGCTCCCACCCCCCCCCCCCCCCCCCCTTCCCGAAAAAAAAAAAATCACGTCCAAACGAAAACCACACAAGTTTCTTGCATTTTCGCCACTCTTTTGACCAAGTGTGGTTCTTATGGGCATTTCGTCGAACATCTTCTCTGCACGGATCCACCATTTCCTGTTTTCGCCGTCCTAGTTGCTGATTTTCGCCGAGGGACGGCGGAGTTAACATGCCTGGGGGTCATGCCTTTGCACCATTGCTGCTGGAGCTAAATCTTCTCTCGGCGGTGACCTAGCCGCTGTCTCCAAGTCCATGAAAGCCTTCGCCGTCGCGTGGATCAATCCGAGCCGGAAATTGAAGACCCGGCCCTACCAAACCAGGCAGACCAACCCGAAGTGGAACGAGAAGTTCGCGTTCCGCGTCGACGGCGAGTCGTCCACCATCAGGATCGAGATCCACGCGTCGTCATGGTCGGCTCCGTCGGCGTCCCCGTCTCGAGCCTGTTCCCTCCGTGGACGTTGCCGTCTCAGAAGAGAGGTTCTCCAAAACGCGATTCCTGACGCTCCAGATCCGCCGCCCCTCCGGCCTTCCCCAGGGCGTCCTCGACATCGGCGTCTCCCTCCTCGACGGCACCAGGCGGAGCATGCCGCTCTCCAGTGACCTCAGCGCCTCGGGATTCGGAAACTCCGACCTGATCGGGTGGATAAGCGACAAAGAGAGAAAGCATCCAACTCGGAATCTCTTCCACAAAATCAAATTGCGACACTCCAAGAGCGAGCGATCCATAAGTGAATCCTACCTCCTAAAGCCGACGAACGACTCGCTTATCAGCAGTTCCGCCGTCGGAAACGGAAAAGAATCGCTCATCTCTGACGTCGGACCGTCGCCGTCGGTGGTCGCGGCGGCGATCGCCTTGGGAATATACCAAACACCGAAAAATCTTCCGCTGGAGTCGTCGCCGTCGTAGAGGAGGTGGCGGAGAGCTCGATTCTGGACGATTGGATGGAGGAGGACGACAGCGTGGAAGGGCTAAAAACAAAGATCGAGAGATGGAGGTCAGAGATCCATCCGTTATACGAAAACCGCAACAAGGACAACAATATGAGTTTCCGTAGGGAGAATATTGCCAACCGGTCGACGCCGCATCGCCGGAATGATTCGAAGAAGGAGTTGCGAAGAGACGGATCGGGGCTGTTCTCGTGCTTCGGGACCGCGTACGGGTGCGAATTCTCGACCACCTGTGGAGGAGGTAGTAGCCGTAGGAAAAGCAGCAGGTTGGATAGCGGCGACGCTAAGCCTGTCGGATGTTCAATACAATGATCATCAGTATGTACAGCCAGCCATTAATACATAATTAAATATATATACGTACACACACACACACACACACATATATATGTATGCACGTTGATGAAGAAAACAGGTCAAAGAGTTTGCAGACAGTCGAGCTTTCAGAGAATCGTGACATGCAGCATGGTTAATGCAATTGCTCTCATGCGTGTGTGTGTGTATGGTATATATAATATTACTGCAAATATACGCAACTCGATCATAGGAAGTTGCTACAATTAGATCCCAAATTCATCTAAAAATCTAATAGAAATCTCCACCAAAATTTTTTTATGTGTGGTAAAAATTGCGTTGAGTTTTACCCTAACGATAGTTTAACCATATTTCTCTGGTATTCTACAGAAACGATTCTAACGCAAAAAGATATTTTGGTACCGCTTAAAAACGGAAATTTTGGTGGAAACTTCAAAAAATACCATGGATTTTTACAAGCATGATTAGGATATAAATAACAAGAAACTTTAATATTAAAACAATATAATATAAGTTGTCTATATCTATAAACGTGTAAAAGATTGTCACATTAATTAATTAGATCTACTAATATAAAGATGAAAACTTTATCAACACATGAGTTGATATTTTGAAATTAGGACTGAAATTGGTATATCTAATATTACACAAACAACAATCAAAGAATACCAGCACATTTGATGTTAAGCACAATTCAATAATAGAAAGTGAATTTCATTCGACAGACATAGAATTCATCTTTTGTCAATGGTGAGATTTAATAGCTAAACATTTTTCAATTATTAGAGTCATGCAATGATGATCAACGAGAATGAAATGGGGAATAATAATTATATATGTTCATTAATTTGTATTAAATAAAACTCTTATTTGTTTGTGTTTAGTAGTGCACTTTTGAACGTTACATCTTGTTATATTCGCATTCAAATAAATAAAAAATATATATAAAATTAATAAAACGTATATTAATATGAGTACGGCTTAAAAAAATGCTTAGAATATTGTTTCATACTGTCCATAGGACTCTCTTTTTTAAGGAAGCTCTTCGTAATTATCATATTTAGAAATTAAAAATCGGTTTTTGGGAAAGTTCCAAAATTTTTATATAGACGTTACTGCTTTAGTTATACTGTATATATTTATGACCAGATATTTATTTAGTATTAGCTGTAAACCTCCTTCACAAAAGTAGTATTAGCTGTAAAACCATGCATGAAGGGCACGTTCATAACGAGCATCAGTCTCTTGAAATTTTATACAAATGCAGAGCATTAACGTCAGCACAGAAGAAACGTAATATTAAGCCCTTGTTTGGATCATCATCTTACTTCAGATTTTTTATACATTTATTAGTGGTTAAACGTTTTGAGTAATTTTATTTCTCAGAATAATTTATAACTTAAATTTAAATATCAATTTTCATGTTTTTTTTTTTTAAATCCTTGCCTCATTCATGTTTTTACTTTTATACTATTTAAATATTATTTTTATCAAAAATATTCAAATGCACATTCAATTTGAATAAATAATTCAAATTTTACAATATTTGGTTTTATATAGTTAATTTAATAGAAATATTCTATAAAATTAAAATACATCCTATGATCCAAACGGACGTTAAATCAATAATGACTAATTATTAAGCATAGAGTAGTTTTGAAAACCATTTTGGCATTATTTTTTAACATTATTAAAATTTTTTTTTTGGGGGGTTGGCTTTTACATTAGTCAATTATTCAGAAACTGATTGTACATTGGTGATTTATCTATAGTCTATAGACCTGTACATCATTGATTAACCAATCCACCAAATCTTTCAGCAAAAAAAAACCAAAAAAAAAAAAAAACCAAAAAAAAAAAAATCTACCAAATCTATCAGACCATCAAGTAGTACATCGATAATTTAAAAAAAATAACCCTTTTTTTTAAATGATCATTTTACTAAATCAAGAAAACATTTGACATTTATTACAACTTAATTTTAAAAAGCCATTTTCCTAATACCCAATTTAAGTAACCAATCTTTCTTGATAGAGAATGATATTTGATCAAGAAAGTCGCATTTCTCAATATAGAAAAACTGTTGTTATTATTACACTCTGATTTGTTCCCAATATCTCATGATAAGGAAAACCCCGAATCAAATCTTGAATTGGCAGCTCCGTAGGAGCTTATACACGTGGTTATGCATTTGTCAAATGAGAAAAAAGCCGCATAACTTAATATAAAACCCTAGTATATATCCGTATAAATGATAAACTGTTATTGTTACATTCTGATTGTTCCCGATATCTTGCAAAGAAGAATCAGATCCTGAATTATCAGGTCTGTATGAGCTTATACACGAGGTTATACATTTATGAAATGAGAATCTATTTTTGCAAAAGATGATGGTTTATCATCCAAAGAAAATTCAAATTGTGAAAACTCAAAGAACAATATTAAATGATACTAATGGCATTAAGTACTATCTATTAATAAAAGACGGATCCTAATCATGAATTATAGATAAGATCCATCTTTTATTAATATATAATAATGTTTAACATCAATGGTGACCTCAAGCATATCACAAAGCCAATGCTATTATATGGTTTTTGGCTCACTAAAATAATAAAGAATAATACTAAAGAGCATTAGTAATGTTACACATCACTCATTAATAGGAGTTGAGATTTGTTATTCTGGATTTCCTGTTTCATGAATGCCTATCAATAGTGTCATTTCTTATCATCTGAATTTAAAAATTTTCCCACATAAAAAATGCTAAATATTAAAAATTCTTAAACAAATTGATGAATCGTCGAAACACTATTGAGAGGATAACATTTGAGACAGAAAAATAGGACAACAAATCTAGACTCTACTAATAAAGGGTGAGTCTCTTAATATGAAGTCCATCAATGAGACCTACCTCTTTATTAGTGCGATGTTCGCGGATGGTTTAAAGCATTTTTCTATATAGTAAAATGCTTAAACTATCTTCACACTTGTGACTTGTCCTATGTGTTGTCAGCCAGCAAGCATTACGACAAACATGCACATAACCGCCCCTGCACCTTAAGCATGATAAACATCAAACCCAAACACTCCCACTTCACTATAAATCGAGCTCTTCAGCAATCAATTTTTCATATCTCTCTCTCTCTCACATTTTCCTTCTTAATTATCTCATGGCTTCGCCGCAGGAATTCGAAGCAAGCCCGAGCACAATCATCGTCAACTACAAGGAATGCGGGCGAAACTACGCGATCGCTGTCGGCGGCCACGCCGTCGACGGCTGCCGTGAATTTGCACCCTCCGGCGAGCAAGGGACCCGGCAGGCTCTCCTCTGCCAAGCCTGCAGCTGCCACCGGAGCTTTCACCGGAAGGAGGTGATCGGGGACGGCGTGGTCCACACAACTCATCTGGCAGCGCCGCCGTCGACTGTCGCCTTAGGGCAACCTGTGGCCCTCATGGGAGCTGTGTTCCCCATGATACCGTACGTGGACTACAACTACTGGACCATCCCCAAGCAGCCTTCTGATGAAATATCGCATCATGATCATGATGATGAGCATCACGCGGAGCAGAATAAGCATGGATTTGCGATGAACGGCGGTGATCAAATCCAGGAAGCGAATCCGAACGGGTTCAAGATACCTAAGGTGGAACCTTTCTAGAGTACCAGCTACATATCGCCCTAATGTTGAGTTCAATTGCTCATGTCATGTTGTGAGAATAATAACGTTGTGAAACGGTAGTTCTATGGATGCTTGTTTGTGAGTAATTAGTAAGCTGTTTGGTTTACCTTATGTATGTTTGTTAATTTGCGTTTGCTTTTCTGTTTGTCTCTTTTTTGTGTAATAATTTAAGTTCTCTGTTAATAAAGACTAAGTTGGTGTTATGAGAAACTGTTTCAGATCGAGATCAACCAAAGTAATATTTTGAAGATGATTATATATATATATATATATATATATGTAGATGTATATGAAAATATCGTACTTGCCCCAATAACTGCATATATATACATATATAGGATATAATTTGCAAAAGAGCGAAACAGACACAAATCTATTATCGACCCAAAAAAAAAAAGGCAAAAGAAACAAATCTATATTTCTTTTTCTAAATCAAATCTAATGCGTTAGTTGAATTTCCTATAAATAAAATCGTATTTGTCACAATAAGTTTTAAGGAGAGGGAAACTCATCAAATGTCGTGAATAACGATTGTTATTTGTATTTGCAGTAAAGTTTCGCTTATAATTACGCGGTAAAGGAATTTAATAAGAAAGAGATAATGAAAAATAAGGATTATTAATTTTTTTTAAGTAAGGATTATTCATTTTCTTTTTAAAGATTACTTATTTATTAAAGGACGTAATGTGAAACAATTCAGTTCAAATACCATTTATTATCCAAATGGACCATAAACTATAAAGAGCTAATTATAAAGTATAGTATTCTTGTATTAAACCAAATCTTACTGTTTGAATTGAAACTATGTATCTTTTAACACTATTAAAAAGTTTTCTATGTTGTTTATTCTTTTTCACAAAAACTATCTTAATTTATTTTTTAAAATCTGTGACTCAAACATGTACTATAATTTCTTTTATCTAACAATCCACCAATAAAATGACAATTTTTGTTTCAATTTTGGATTATTCTCCCCCTCTTAATCAAACCTTTCTTTCCACAATGATATATTAATTGTAGTAGTTCAAGTCACGATCTTAAAAATACAAAGCACTTCTACTTTTGAGCGGGTTATAACTCCATTATGAGGTATCAAAATTTTAGAGGTTGAATTTACTTCTTTTTCAAATTTTTGTAAGAAAAATTGAGGCCCGCAGACAAATGTCAACTAAAAAAAATAGGTTTTGAGGAGTACTGGAGTGTATATATATATATATATATATATATATACCATTTTTCAGTATTAATGCTACAACACATAAGTTAAAAAGAAAAATTGGGTAAAGTGACCGACCAGCTTTGATTACTCGTAAATGAATAGCAGAACATTTTTATTTTAAGTTAAAAGGTCTTTTTTTTTTTTTTTTTGGGTTTTACTCTAGTCAATCATTGAGGTACTAATTGTCTGTCATTAATAAAATTAATTTATTAATAGTTTATAGACCGGTAGAACGTTGATTAATCAACCACTAAATCTGTCATGTTACTGACGGCCATCAAATAGTTCATCGCAAATGGACGGAAAAAGAGTCATTTTCTTTTTGTTGAAAGGATCATTTTATGGGGAATGAAAAAAAAAAAAAACATCGGACATGTTAAAACTCAAATTAAAAAAACCTTTTTCCTATAAACCCCAATGAAAAATAACGTAATTTCTTAATGCAGACTCAATCAAGAAAGTCACATTTCTTTATATAGAATAATCAAAAATTGGCGTAAGTGAATATAAAGCATTTTTTTCTATAAATGTATAACGATAAATTGGCGTAAGTGAATATAAAACATTTTTCTTCTAAAACTGTATAACGATAAACTGTTATTATTATAATCTGATTTGTTCCCAATACCTCGTGAGGGAAATCTCGAATTAGATCCTGAATCATCATGTCAGTATAAGCTTATCCACGTGGTTATACATTCTTCAAATGAAAATCCATTTCTACGAGAGATGATGCCTTATCATCCTAAGCAAATTCAAATCATGAAATACCCAATGAACAATGTTAAAGGATATCGATGGTGTTAAGCACATCCACCAATAGAAGTGAAGGACAAAGAATTAGAGAGGATTTTTTTTTTTTTTTTTTTTTTTTTTTTTTTTTGGTGAAAATAACATCTTAAATAGACATGCTCATGTTTTTTTTTTTTTTTTCCTTCCCTTTTTACTCTTAGATTTTTTACCATCCATACTAAAATTTTTATAACTAGGACAATAATTCATAGATATGTCTTTTGATGGGTAATTCCACAAATCACTCTAAAAAGTCGGTCTCATAGTAAGACTTATAAATAATATTCATTTTTTTAATTAATAATTATGTTTAGCAAATATAAGTGATAACGTATAAAGAATTTTTTGAAGCCAATTATGGTCTTTGGCTCACATATAAAGTTGCTTAAGCTATCTTCACACTTGTCCTCTGTGTCAGCCATGCAGCCGTCTACCCACGCATCACGACGAGCATGCACATACAACTCTCTCTCTCTCATCCATTTATCACTCTTATTTTCTTTCTTAATTATCATGGCTTTATCGCAAGAAAATCAGAAACAAAGCCGACCAAAATCATCGCCGGCGAAACTATGTGATTGCTGTCAGCGGCCACACCATCGACGGTGCCGTGAATTTGCCATTAGTCGGAATAATATCTAATAAGATTGGAAAATAATAATAATAATAATAATAATAAATATTATTGATTCTCATTAATTTGATGTTTACTTATTTATTAGATGAGGCAAGAAACATCTAATTCCCTTTTTTTTTTTTTTAGTTTTTAAATTCACTTCTGTCTTCAACAACCTTGTTAAAAAAAAAATGTCAATTCCTTTTTTAGTATTTGCTAAACTTTTAAATGATAATTTAGTTATGTAATTACTAAAATATCCTCTTATATACCAAGGGGTAAATAAGTAGATTTAATATTTGAATATTCTAAAAGTATATTTCAGTGATTTTATTTATGATTAACTTATTCTTAATTAATAAACAATATATCGGGATTTTTTTTTTGAAACGACCATATCGGGAATTGAATTGTTTCTAAACACTTAAAAAAAGAAAAAATCTTTGATGTTTATTTTTAATTATTTACTTTTCAATCCCCTATATATATGTTTTGTGGTGAATCCATCTTTTTGTTTTTTTTTTAATGAATAATCCTCTTATATTTCTTTGTAGTTTGGTAAATGCAGATAAGAGAAATCGAATCAACAACTTGTAATTCAGATCAATGGCCTTTTGTGTTAAAAAAAAAAAAAAAAAAATCCTTGTCGTATGTTTTCGAATAAACTGCAAAATACGTGTTTTCTTTCAATGAGCAGACGAGACTTTTTTTTTTTTTTTTTTTTTTTTTTTTTGTGGCTAAAAGAGCCGACGAGACTTTAAAAAACATAATAAACTAACAAATAAAAGGGACAGGACGAGTTTTTATTTGAAGGAAAAAAAAAATAAAGGTAACGCTAATTTTTTTTTTCTTCATGCAACATGTCGTCTTTTATCATGAAAAATGAGAAATTGAGAACCTTCTCAAACGGAGAAACAACATGTTTAAACCGATTGTCGTTTTTCGGGCATGTCATTTTCTAAATAAACGATTAAACGACATGTAATTGGCACGTTGTGACATGTGTGACTTTTCATAAAAACGACATGCAATTTACTCACGGAGATAAAAGTTACAATGTAAGGATTTCTCTGAAAACGGCATACGTACCTTTTGCTTTTTAACATGACAATCGCCCGTCCTCTTTTTATTTTTCTACAGTTAGGTTTTTTTGTTTTTTTTGTTTTTAATTCGAATTTTACTTATAATGGAATTTGAAATGAAATTATCACCAGATTATACTTATATCCACCAATAATTAGTCATTCACTTTACTATCCTTTTCTTTTTAATGCAAATTAAGAACACAAAAAAACACTTTACATAAGGAAAAAAAAAACCAACAATAATAAAACGACATACTATTTGGTGAACTAAATTACAATTCGTTTCAATTATCCATTTGATACACCGGTTTGAAATGAAATTTTTAAGTTAAAATTGATTAATTTAAAAAAAAATAGTTATAAATTTTGTTGACTTTTCAGGAAAAAAAAAAAAGATGAAAAACTTAGGTTCGGACCTGAGAACCAAACGTAAGCTCCAAGTTTCAAAAAGACAAATTGATTTTCTCAGTAAAAACAACATTTCGTTTAATTGCCTCTGGTAATTCGTTCAAAGTCGAAGCTCCGAAATATGATCGGTTTTAATCAAACGAGGTATTGTTTTATTCATGTAAAGTGACATAACGTGTAGCAGTTTGTAAGGGGTTCGACGTGTCGTTTTTCTGAATGAAGACGGCATGTCGTTTTCCATTAAGTTAGGTTAAACGACTTGTCGCTTTGTGCATGCCTTATTATTTGTGAATTGTGATTACAGCACGTCGTCTATTCAAAGAACTAGAAAAAGACGTATGGTTCTAATCAACTAAGGAGAGATCAACTTTCTCCAACAATATGAGGGAAAATATATGCGCATATATATATATATTTATTTATTTATTTATTTAAACGTTTTTCTTTAACTGAAAACAACATTTCATAATTTCCACTAAAAAATATTTATTTTCTAAAAAAACATATTGAAAAAAAAATCAACGTATTTTTTATTTTGGTTAATATGAACAAAAAAAATACCATGAAAAAAAATGTAAAGAGAGCCAATTCCAAAACTAAACTTCTAATTTAAACAAATTTCTGAAAGTCAGTAAAGAAATCCAAAAGGACAAGGCTTTCGGTGTCTGTCAATGCCATAACTTACCAAATACTCAAATAATTTAAACTATACTATTCTAAAAACTCTACATTTTTATCACTAATCTTATAGTACTTGTATATATGAAGCTTTCACTAGGGGTTATCGAAAGTTTTGTTTTCTTAAATAAAGTTTCCTCTTTGTAATTGGCATAACGCATATTCCTTTCGAACATGCCACGCAAGACAACCAAATTCGGCCGCTTTAATTTTTTTAATTTTTTAATTTTTTAATTTTTTATCCTAAATAAATGTGGTAGATTGCCTGGTCCAATGGGGCGGCTTTTTAGTTTATAGTTGAGCCCATGCCAACCCCACAAACGACAACACTTTGAAAACGACATCTGAATTGTTTGACATTCTCCAACTTGTTTTATTCATTTATTTATTTATTTGAATTACAGTTTGTGCTTATTATGTCACATAAGCTTGGCTCCATTATATCGATCAAGGCTTGGGACTGGACACAAATTGATGGAGAACTCCAGTATTCAATTTAGAAGGTATTTGGTAGAGTAGTTTGAGTTGAGATTTTTAAGTTTAAATAGTAAATTTTTTTGAATTTTCAGAAAAGACAAA
This sequence comes from Ficus hispida, assembly GCA_025413025.1. Taxonomy (NCBI): domain Eukaryota; kingdom Viridiplantae; phylum Streptophyta; class Magnoliopsida; order Rosales; family Moraceae; genus Ficus; species Ficus hispida. Next base: position 20,037,313 of record CM046363.1, read on the forward strand.
AAATTTTTTGAGAAAGAGACAAAAATTTTTTAGAAAAAAGATAAAAAAAAATTTGAGTTGTGAAGTTTGGATGATTATGCCAAACTCTCCCTTAGACTCATTTATGTATGACAACATGTTCTTATTAATAGTGTATTTTTTGAATTTTTTATATAATTAGATCATATCAAAATAAAAAAAGAAAATAAATAAACACGTAAAACTCATGATTGGATTACATATGTCATGATGTAGATAACCAAAAAATAAAATAAAAAGAGTCCTAGTCATTTGGTCAACAATCTACTAGGTCTAAGAGTAAAAGGAGGTGGGCTATTTTATTTTTGTTAGTGGTTATCAAATTTTGAACTCCAATTATCGAGGCATCACGTCAAACATGAGTTTAAGGTGCTCAAATTGACAAAAGATTTTATACGACAAGTTGACATCCCGTGCACGGAATTTGTCTTCCAAGAATTATTGGAAGCAATTAATTGAAAATTGAACGTTACATTGATTAATAATCCTCTACCAATAGTAAGAAAATTTGAAGGAAAACTTTAAATTTCCGCTTTTATCTCCTCGCTATTCTTTTGGGACATCATCGCGACCAAAACAAGTAAAGAAACATGAAAATGACTTATAATATATTTTTGCTGGTCTTTGAAGTTTTTCATTTTTGTAATGACATATTTGTATATTTTAAGACCATCTCGAAGAAATATTAGCTGGTATGTTATTTTTATTTCATACTCTTATAATGCTATTTGGAAATGAGGTATATGTTTTCTTCTTTTTTTTTTTTTTTTCGGTTATAATTGCAAAGATTTCAAAACTTATAAAAATAAATTTGGCAAACTTTTATTATTAAAATGATTTGAAAATCACAATATCGTAATGTGTTAATGGAAAAATTAACCTATCAATCAATAGCAATTATGTAAAAAAGTATTATATTTATTAGATAATGTTAAATTTATCATCAAATATAACATTCGTGATATACACACACAAAAAGACAGAGACTGATTTTTCTACTCAAATGCTAAAATTCGATATTGATACATCAACTATAAGTATTCCATTAGAAATGCTCCGAGGATTATGGTTATACTTATACTAAAGGATGTGGTCGTAAAAACACTGCACTAATCATTGCTTGATAGCTTGGAAAATTTTACTTTGATGAGAATTTAGTAATTTATTTAAATGGAATTGAGGAATCAAACTCCAGACTTTAAAAATGAGGATGATTGGCATTTATTATTAAACGAGATATGTAATTATACTAGATTAATAATTCTAAAATAGATATATATTTTTAAATATCATAACTTCTCAAAAAGATACGTATCAACAAAATATCTTCAAACTAAAATATTTTAGGGCAAACATGAAACATGTTGGAGTAGGAGATGTATATCCAAATGACGCGTGGATCAATGCATATGGTGAGGACTAAAGTAACCATAATCTTTCGAGCAAAAAAAAAAAAAAAAAAAGAATAATCATTTTTAATGCAATTATTAAATCCATATGAATTATGGAGGTGCCCACATGCGATATTGGATAAGAAGATGAATGTCCAAAGCAAAGTTTTTTTAAAATATATATATATATATATATATATATATGAGGGGAGATTTTAATGTGGGGATACTCTCATCGTTAGACTTAGTGATCATCCGTAGATTATAAATCGAGAGGTCCATATTGTATAGGTTACATGATAATATTCTAAATTGGCATCTTCAATATTAATGTTTTTTTGAGGTATCTTCAATATTAATGTTAATATTGTTAATATCAATGCGAATGTTATGTTTGTATAAAAAAATATATATTTATATGTTTACTTCGTACTTCAATACAAAATGTTATTATCATTACTATTTCTATATTTTGTAATCATTATAAAGATGTAAAACATATTTTTAGGATTTAAATTAGGTTAAATAAAAAAAAAATTAAGATATCAATCAGTACTAAAATTTGGCATGTGCTTTATAGTGATGGATTTGTTGTCAGATATAAACAATTATCAAATTAGCATTATAAAAAACAATTAAAGAAAAGTAAAGTTATTTGGTGGTTCCCTATTTCACCTATTTCTGTGCAATTAAAATCATGAAATTATGAGTGAGATCATCTGCCTAACTTTTCTTATAATTCAGAGATATTTATTAGAAAAGTTTAACCATAAGGTATAAAAAGTTTTTTTTTTTTTTTTTTTCCCTAAAAAGAATCTTTTTAGGCTAAAAAAGATAGCCGCTGAGTCATTTCGCCTATATATATATATATTCCTTTTTTTCTTTGTGATGTATAACTAACTATATAAGACATACTGATATCTGAAAACTAATACTTGTTATTTATGAACCCCTAAATGTATTATTGCTAAAGAAATTGCTGACGTGAAGGAACAAATTAAATTTGTTTTTATCTTGCTTTAATTGTTTATATCTGCAATAAGTAAATGGAATGTGAACGGTGAACCTTATCTCATTTGTTTTCTTTAATGTAATCCAAGTTTAGCCGTCTAATTTGAGGGTAAATCCAACTAAACTAACTATTGCTTTCCCTTTGAGGATGTTTTTATTAGTTTATGTATTTGTTAACCATCACCATTTACTTTTTATCGAGGGCGATAATAATATACGAGGATTTTTTTTTTTTTTTTGTAATTTATATTCTCAAATAATATCATAGTAAGATCTCAAAAAAAAAAAAAAAAAAAAAGATTTTGACGAAATATAACTATAAGATGTCAAAATTTGTCAAATTTCATATTTTTGATATGTAGATGATTTTTTTAAATGTAATTTAACGATTTAAACTGGGGTCGGATTAGGATATCAAATATCTTTAGGTCATAATTAATTGTACTTTTTTTAAGATAAAAAGAAGAAAGAAAGAAAGAAAGGAAAAAAAAAAAAAAAAACCTTTCAAACATGACTTCAAGAAGGGGGAAAAAAAAAGGAACTTTATCAAATATGAAAGGGGAAGAAAAACAAAGAGCATCCTTCCAAAATATAAAAGACTTTTTACTCAAATCAAACAAAACGAAACAAGCTACCAACAACAAACACCTTCCTGTTATTTTTATTTTTGAATTTTTAGTTTTATTTTTTGGTGAATAAATGTTTTTATTTAATGCCCTTTATTTTATCAGGAAAGATTTGTTTATTTTTCAGCCAGCTACCTTCCTTCTTCTCTCTCTCACTCAACCTCAAATCCAACTCTCTCTCTCTCTCTCTCTCTCTCTCTCTCTCTATACAAAATAGTCTTGTTTTACACGCGTTCGTCTCTGTTTTCTCTCTCTGATTTGTGTTGAGCATTTGATCAAGAAAAACTCCTCTCTCTGTCTCACTATCTTCTTTGTTCTGTCTCTTTGAATCTTAGAGAGAGAGAGAGCTCACTCTCTCTCTTCTCTCTGTTTCTCTTTACACAGAGAAGAAGGTCTGAGAATCAAAATCCAGAAGAACTATCTGTTGGGCTTATTGATTTTTCTTTTTGCTTTTTTAATTTTTGTTGGGAATTTTTAGAGAAATGTTTGGGTGTGAGTGTTGGTGTTGGGAAAGTGAGCCAGAGTGCTTTTACTACTCTGAGCCTCAGCCCTTCTCTTTGCCTTCACAACTTCCGTCATGGCCTAAAGGTACGTTCTTCCGAAGATTGGACTTTTTTTTTTTCCAAAAAAAAAAAAAGAGAGAGAGAGAGAAGAGAAAAGAAAGACAACCCATGCTTAAATTTTGTATTTTCCGCATTAAAGTTTGGTCTTTTCTGTCTCGAAATTGCTTCGGTTTGCAGAAATTGATGTACTGTGGGTTAATTTTCCAGTTTCTTGAACTTTTTTCTCTTTTTTTTTTTGTTTTGGTGAATTTGTTCATGATTTTTGGATAAATGGGTGTTGGTTATATCTCTTCTCTGACCATTTCTCTTAACATTAGTCTTTGGTGGCCCTGAATTTCATGATCTCTTGTTTTTGAATAATTTGTGGGCCATCTGTCATACCAACAATCTGCCTTTGGATTAATAGTTGGAAAAAACTTAGAAAACAAGGTCTAAAAATAACTTCTTTTTTTTTTTTTTTTAATAACATATTTTTTGGGCTCTAAATCGAAAATTCATTACTTTCTTTGAATTTCGTATTTCATGAGTTGATTTTTGGGGGAAAAAAAAATTTATTAAAAAAAAAAAGGCCATTCTTGTTTTCAATGGGATTATTTCATGATATGATGTTGAACTTCTATGTTTGTGCTAGTCAAAAGTAGGACAGTTTCTATGAACTTTGGTTAAATTCTAGATGCACTATGGCTACCTTAAGGGCTTGGTCAAGGCTTTGGTAACATAGAAATCAATCCTTGGAAAATGAATTATGAATTAAAAATTTTTTTTTTAATTCTTTTGGAATTTGTTCATCAACCAAGAGCTGAATGTTGCTGTTTCTGTGGATTTGGATCTTGTGGGTCTTTCTTGCAACCAAAAAATTAGAAGGAAAAAAAAATATAGAAGTTTAATTTTTGTCTATACAATCACTTACCTTGCTGAAATTTGTGTACATGAATCTACTTAGGCCAAGGTTTTGCTACTAGAACAATACCTCTTGGAGAGATTGAAGTTGTGAAAATCACCGACTTTGAGAGGGTTTGGAGTTGCAGACCTCTACGTGGAAAATCAACGGGGGTTTCATTTTACACGCCTGCGAACATTCCAGAGGGCTTCTTCTGCCTTGGTTACTACTGCCAGCAGAATGACCGGCCACTGAGAGGCTATGTTCTTGTGGCTCGTGAAGCCACTTCCCCAAAGCCAGAAGTTGGATGTGTTCAAGACTCGGCATTGGAGCACCCGGCGCTAGAAAAGCCCATTAACTATACTTTACTCTGGAGTTCAAACTCGGACAGTGATGGCTATGGCTACTTTTGGATGCCAAATCCGCCGAGTGGTTATAGAGCCATGGGCTTTGTGGTCACCAACAACCCTCAGGAGCCTAACGTTGATGAAGTTCGATGTGTGCGAGAAGATCTTACCGAGACCTGTGAAACAAGTGATGCAATTTTCACCATGGATTCAAAGCATCCAATGGACTCATTTCAGGTATGGTGCACGGTACCTTGTGAGAGGGGGATGTGGTGCAAAGGTGTTTCTGTTGGTACATTCTTCTGCAGTAGGTACCTGGATGCCGAGGAAGATCTAGATATCAAATGCTTGAAGAATATGGATCCCAGCCTTTACGGAATGCCAACTCTGGATCAAGTTCATGCACTTATTCAGCATTATGGACCTACTTTGTTCTTCCATCCTGATGAAACTTATTTTGCCTCCTCGGTACAATGGTTTTTCAAGAACGGGGCACTTCTGTACAGAGATGGTGCTGAGAAGGGCGTGCCTATTGATTTCGGAGGTGCAAATTTGCCTGCTGGGGGAATGAATGATGGTGAGTTTTGGATAGATTTGCCAAGCGATGACAATGCCAAAAATCAAGTCAAGTGTGGAAATATGGAGAGTTCAGAGCTGTATGTTCATGTAAAACCAGCACTAGGAGGGACTTTTACTGATATAGCTATGTGGGTGTTTTGCCCCTTTAACGGACCAGCCACCATTAGAGTTGGTAGTCTGCTGACCATTGAATTGAACAAGATAGGGGAACACATTGGTGATTGGGAGCACTACACCCTGCGAGTGAGCAACTTCACCGGAGAACTCTGGCAAATTTACTTCTCGGAACACAGTGGTGGTAGATGGGTGGATGCTTCTGAATTGGAGTTCATTCAAGGGAATAAGGCTGTTGTTTATGCTTCAAGACATGGCCATGCTAGCTTCCCGCATCCTGGGACGTACATTCAGGGTTCAACGAAGTTTGGCATTGGGGCGAGAAACGATGTTGCCCGAAGCAACAACTTCATCGATTCGAGTACAAAGTATCAGATTATTGCAGCCGAGTATCTTGGTGATGGAGTTGTTACGGAACCATGTTGGCTGCAGTATATGAGAGAGTGGGGTCCAACAATAGTGTACGACTCCCGATCCGAACTAGACAAGTTGCTCGATCTTCTTCCATTCTACTTTCGATTCTCGGTAGAGAACATATTCGATTTGTTCCCAACCGAGCTCTACGGTGAGGAGGGGCCAACTGGACCAAAGGAGAAGGATAATTGGGAGGGTGATGAAAGATGATACCTTTATAATACCAAAATACCACTTGACCATTTATTCCCTTCTTTCAATGAGTAGCCATGTTGTAATTGTGATTAGCTTAGTTATCATAGCTGCCAGGTTATCACGGAGTCTCTAAGGCAAAACCGCATCGAACAAGCTGCCATGAATATTCAGCAAAGTTGTATATAAATCTTTGAGGTGGTGCGCATCCATGCTGCAGCAGAAGGCTTTTTGGAAGCGGAACGGCGTGAAATGTATGGAGTTGCTGTTTGTAGTTGGTCCAAGGAGTTGCCGTCTCTTGAAGCATGGAACTACACCATTGCCAGCAAAATTGTCTGGCCATTAAAAAGATACTTCTTCGATCGTTTCTCTCGCTCACGAATTGATGTTGTACCTTGATTCAGTCTATGGGGTGATTGGCTTGTTGTTTGTAAAACGAACTATTTGTTCATCATTCTAGAAAATAGAGTACAATCTTAAACCATACAAGTTTATTTTGTGGATTCTGTTAGGATCTCTGAAACATCTCTGTTGCAAATTGATCAACTTCATGTCTATTTCTTGATCTTTGGGAAAATGGTTACCTTTTTCATTTTGCCAATTCAAGTCACCGTTTACATTCATTTTGAAACCTTGTTTTTGTTTTTGTTTTCTTCTAATCTTTTCTTTTCCCTATTACCATTAGAAACCTGATAAATTCTTTCCCCCAAAAAAAAAAAAAAAAATCCCGGTATGTGAAATGAGACAAATGTGTAAATAAAGTGAGACTTTAATGCTCTGATTACCAATTTCATTAACACGTAAAATTACAAAGCCTTTTTCCGTCCCACAAGACCACTCTAACATTTTTTTTCCCTGTAATTTTGTCAAAAGAAAACCTATTATCTTCCCCCTCAACACCAATAAAAAAAGAGGAAAAAGATGTGTCAATTTAATGTTCAAAAGGGCATTGAACTCGTCACTGTGGCCATATACAATAAAAACCAATTAAATCACGTTAGGACTAAGCCATGAAAGAATTTGATACCCCTTTTTTCTTCATTTCGACGGTCTGCCATCTCGATTCAGGGTCTCCCAACTTATCTCCTGGGCACACTCTCCGCACACAGTACTGCAACCAGATTTCGTGCCCTGACTTCTTAGGGTCAGCATGTGAGCCAGGTTGGTGCATTTCCTCAGCACCACGCGGTTCCTAATGTTTGATCGTGTATGGCTGCTCATATCAGGTTCCGGTGGCACCTCTTTTGACGCAGCAGCTTGATTTTGCACGGTCGCAGTCTCACTGAGAGGAACTCGCTGTACTACCTCCCATTCAAGTGTTTTCTGGTACACCTCCCAAGCCATGTCTTGCTCCTCCTTCGATAGTTTCTCCTCTTCGTTCTCTTGCAGAAGGGTTTCGTGTTCATGGAAATTGGCTATCCAGCTGAAAACCAGGAAATGTATGAGAAAGATAATCACAAAATAAAGTGGTAACACTAATTTCTGGAAATGCAAATCCGTCCTGCTATTTGCTAACAATAACTACTGTACTGATTAAGGATAACTAAAAACTGGAGGATATGTATAAGCAGCACTTTATATCAAATACGTACCTTGGTGAATGCTTGCCAAGTAAAGTTTCCATCAGCTTGTCAGACGAGCAACTTCCATGCGACGCAGCCACTTTCTGCTTCGGAACAGTGCTAGCTTCTGCACTCATAGTCGGTTTATCTACATGTCCATTCTCTTGATCAAGATTAGCCAAATTATCCGGGGGGTTCTCATCATCTCCGAACTCAAAGAGATGTAACATCTCTTCCTTGGAGATTGTCCTATGCACCTGCTGCCTATCTACCACCCTTGCAGCCAGGCCCTCCTTTGTTACCTATTTAAAACGTCTCTGTTAAAATTTCACTGAGATACAGGCATCACATAAGTACAATTTCTAAAGCCACTACCTGACGCTTATAAATCTTTTCCTCCATAGTTCCATGTGCCATCAATCTGTAAGCAAACACGGGCTTTTTTTGACCATACCTACAATGATGAAAAGTAAAATTTATTTACAAATACTTTCTGCTGAGAAATGTTAACCAACCTGAAATTCCTTGTCCATTTTAGGACTTCGACATGAAAAAATAATGTATAAGTCAAACGTAAGAATGATTCTCTAGTCTTTATGCACAGCTTGGAACACAGTTCTCTTCTGGTAGCTCTCAACTTTTAGAAATTCTCCAATGAACTTTTTTTTTTTTAAAAAGGATCCAATGGATGTTTTGATCTTCCACATTCACCTACTGTATACATGCACAACTCAACTGGGTCTCTTCATAAAAATATTCACTGCCCCCGACAGCTCACCTTTTTCATTGGATATCTGAAAACCTAACCCAAACCAAGACGTGCTCGGAAACTTGGACACGTTCAAAAGTTAAAACCAATTGAAAGCATTTAATTTTGGCACTTAAAAAATTAAAAGTTTCCATTGGTATTCACCCCATGGGAAAAAGCCTGTAAATTAACAATATTATGCAACCATGGATATCCATTGTTAAAAGGCAAATTTGTTTTGTTTTTGTTTTTTTTAAGTTCCAACTTCCAAGTACTGTAAAAGCACGTAAGCCAAACTCACCTCCAAGCCCGATATATGGCCTGAAGGTCATATGTCGGATTCCAAGAACCATCAACTATGACTACACGATTTGCAGCATGAAGATTAATCCCTAAAGATCCCGCTCTGGTTGAAATCAGACAGCATTTCACCCGCTTATTTAGAGGGTCATTGAAGCTCTCAACCAGCTTTTGTCTTTCTGAGCTCTCTGTTCTACCATCTAGCCTGTAGAGTAGACAAAGAATTGGTAAAAAAAAAAAAAAACAAGTCTCTATTAAGCTGCAGTAGACAATTCACTTCTATTAATTGAAAATATTACATTTAGCGGCAGTGCAATTAGATTTCAATCAAGATAGATGGAGAGTTGATGAATGATTGCAAAAAGACGAAAAAAAATAGTGAAAGAGAAAAGGAAGAAGACAAAAAAAAAAAAAAAAAAAGGGCAAAACAAATGTTCGGAAGTTGCTGGGAATAAGCAGCATCTTGCGCATTTGCTCAAAATTTAAAAAATAATTCCGGCCTAGAGAATCTTCTTCTCCAGAAGTTTTAGCTGTATCTAAGAATCTGTACTCTAAATGCTCTGGATGGCATGACAATTACCAATTGCTGCCCCAACTTTTGAAATGAACAGATTAGCACAATTTCACGGACAGCATAAGAGCTTCATAGGACAATCAACAAATCAATGAAGAAACTAAAAAAGATGTTGGAAGAGAAACATGCACATCAAGCAATTGAAATTGTTTCTGCTAATACACTTACCTATACCAGTCTTTTCCTTTCTTCCAAAGTTTACCTTTCCTCCCTGGTCGAGATAGTTTTGACAGATAAAGTTCTATTAGGTCAAGAGTTGGTATACTCTGGCTAAAAACCAATGCCTTATCGCCAACATCAGAACTCATGGTTAGAATGTCAAGCAGCAAAACCATCTTTCCACTGTAATCAAGCTCTTTATAACTATTTTCACGAAGAAGATTATTCCACCAGCCCTGAAAGAAAGACATAGAAAAGATTAAGTCTAAAGCAAGATATACGAAAACAAGAATGAATGTTGCAAATTTGCGAGACATTAGTTGATATATGCACCCCATATTGAACAAAATGAATGCACCATGACATGGTACCATGACTACTCATCCATAATGGTTGTGAAATCATCAAACTAAACGGAAGTTCTAACACCGTCTCTTTTAAATAGCAATGGAATCCAAACGGATGACAAATGTTTTGAAAAAAATAATCCGTTCAAACTAACCTTTTGGAGAAAGCCATCATAACTTTTTCCAGGAAGAGCCGCATTTGAACCCTTCTGCTTCTCTGTAAAGAATTAAAAATATGGTAAGTGATAGAATACCAGAAATTGTTTATAAGAAGGCTGGAAACACCTACTAAGGACACCCTTCTAAGTTAAAAAACAATAGGAAGCCTCCAGACTAGTGTTACATGACAATATATACATACATAGCATTTCATAACAATAACTGCTAAAAGTTTGTCGTCACAGAAAACTAGTCACAAGAAGTACAACTAATACTGCAACATAGATGTCGTAAAAAAGCAGGTGATTGGAAAACATACCTTCGAAAACCATATTGTAGTCTATGTTTTCATCACTAGAGCTCTCATCTGCAAGAAAGTTTTCAACAGTCTCTTCACGCCTTACAGCGTCTCTGTCTTCTTTCTTCAATTGCAATATGCCGGGGTGGTTCCATATCTACTACAGAAAACATAGCATTTCATGAGAACCGTGTACAAGAAAAAGAAGCGAAATAACACACACACGCCTGCGCGTGTGCATGAACTATATTATTGTTATGTTAATTCATCAACTTTACACTGAGAGTGCAGAATTCCAAGGCAAGTGTCACACAACATAACACTATGTTACTGCTACAAATGACAACGCAATCTTAACACTTCAAAGTTGTTTATGATTTCTCCCCAAAAGGTTAAAAATTCAGTATACCAAAAACTATCAAATATCATCTAAACTTCTAGCTCCTCACCAATTTAATGAAGTCTATGTCATATTGCACCAAAAAGAAAAAGGAACAACTATATCCTGAATTAAATGGTCCAAACAAAAAGAATGCTAAATAGAAGCCCTTTCGGAGCACTAGCAGGTATTGACTATCAAAGTAACTTGGCAATAGAATAAAATATTCTCCTTTGGTAGTTTTGCACATTATTAGGTGACATGCTGCATACCAATGAATTTTTTAATAAAAAACCGTCGGCGCTTGAATCCAGAACACAAGATTTCCAAATGATCATGGTCAAATCTCTGTAGTATTATGAGAATGCGAAAACTTAAACCACATCACCATGATCATCTCTTTTTCGTCATGACGGCCTATCTATGCAGGGCAAAATCTTCCATAGACTAATATGTAAGAGTGTATGATCCCACATGCTCATATGCATGCACAATTGTTATACGTTTTCATATCTTAATGCAATTCTGTAATGCAGCCAGGGAATATGAAAACATGCCAAGTATGAACCTGTGCTAAGGCCTGGTACCCCGCAAAAAAACTTCTCTTCCCTATCTTTTCACTGGAAACCTTGTCACTAGTAAATCCATGAACATCAAGGAACCTCTTATATAATTTCCTCTGCAAGGGAGAAAGCTTCACAGCTATTACAAATACAGTTTTAGGTGGCAAGTCCTTCTTCACCACGGTCATATCCATTCGCTGCACAAACCCCTTCAATTGTTCATAGAGAATATGAGACCTCTGATTCATAATTTTCACATCGACCAGAGTTGAATTAGTATGTTGACCATTCTCTATGGGATTTTGGAAGCTGCACAATATAGGGGTTGAATTAGACAAGTGGAAACAAAATCAAATAAAAAAATAGCAGCAGAATTGTTCAAGTAAAAGGAGTCTTGCCGGTTCCTAAACTCATGACTGCTTCCGAGAAAACCTTCCCTTACGAAATCAACCATCTGTTTCAGATAAAAATTGAAACTAATTAAAACCAATATAAGTTGAAACATCTACCAGAATAAATACTCTTTAAAAAAACTCACGCAATAATATTCCATCAGATTGTTCTGTAAAGGTGATCCAGTTAATGCTATCCTCCTTTGGCATTTCACTTGCTTCAAGGCTTGGGTTACATCAGCCCTAGTATTTTTAATCACATGGGCCTCATCACAAACAAGTATATCAGGTCCATCCTGATAATTGAAACACATGTTACATTGAGCAAATGAAATTTGTAAGAAATCTAGGTGGGAAAACATGTTTTGTGAGAAGACAAACGGAATTGATAATAATAATTATTAAATGAAAAAACAATCAATGGGCCACCATATGGGGTGGGGTATATAAACTACAACTAAAATATGCATAAACATATAGGTGTTATATTTTTATGGTCATATGCTGCAACATCAGAGACAATGACAAGTAACAATGTTAAATGCACATTTAGCAAGAAAACTGGTTCAACTCAAAAACATAAGTAAAGCGTTAAAAATACGTTTATATATACATATATTAAAACCGTTACATTAATGTAGCATAAATGACCTTTCTAATGTAGCCGAACAGATAATACGATCCAAAAAGAAAAGTAGATTTTTCAACACCAAGAATTCAGCAACTAACAAAGTGACACCCTGAAAAAGTAACGCTGTTACTTTTTCAGTAACTATTAAAAGGTTCAACAGCAGCATCACAAGCTAGAACCGCAAAAACAAAAAAAACAAAAAAAAAAATTAAGAATAAAATAAGATATTTCAAAAATATGAAGGAATGCTTTTGAAGACGACAAAAATATCAAATCAAAAACCTGCAAGGCATAACAAATTTCCCTAGCCATGTTGCGGTCTTTCACATGCTTTCCAAGGGACAAGTTTCGAAAAGCACTGTAGCCAATCAAGAAAACACCGCCCTTTTTTCTCCATTTTGCAAGTAATTCTCCTCTTCTCTCCCTGGAAAAAAGAAATCATGACCCTGACACATCAGAAAAGACAGAGCAGAAGTAGAAGCAATGAACTTGTAATATGAAATAATGGAGCCATAGTTTTTCATACAACTGCTACCTACGGGAAATGTATCCATATGAACCCTATAAAAGACAATAGATTGGTAAATAAAGGAAAAAAACTATCCATAGGCGTTCAACAAAAAAGCATAATTTCATCAATAGGACCTAATATTTAGCAAAACCTCCTCCATTTGTTCTATAACATGTATAAGTTATGCTAGTTGTGATTTAGGAATCATAGCTTATGGTAACAAGATAAACCACGCAATATTCAAGGAAAGAGAGAGGACGGGATTGTTAAACAGTGCAAATACTTGTTAATGTCGTTAAATTAAGCAGCCACAAGTTCTGTTACTATAAACAGCTGAAAAGGTCACCTCCAGACCGAAACTCTTCTTCCCCCAAACAACAAAACACATACAATGTTACTATTAAGTCCAACAGAGGAAAAAAAAAAACCTAGCAAGTAACGACAAATTGATATTATCCACAGCTGAGCATACCCCGAAACGTAATACAGACAACAAAGATAAATTCCATAAGCAAGACTTGCCGTAAAGACGCATACACACACATGTATATATTCCACAATAGAAAAATAAATAAATCGTATGACTGTATGTACATGTATTAAAAAAAATGACGTATAATTGATCAAACCTTGATACGTCTTCTAGCATGAAGACACGCAGTGGCTTTACTTCGGAAGGTCTCCACTTTAAAAACTCTTGCCTCCAATTGTGCAGCACATTCACAGGCACGACAATAAGTGCAGTTCTTAATCCCAAATCAACACATCTCATTGCAGTGTACAAAAAAGCTATGACCTGCAAGAACAGAAAAAACATGCATTACATATTTGTTAAGACACCACCAATAAATTAAATATACATTCTGCCACTGCATTATTGATATTTTAATTATTGTCCCAATAATTGTTTATTTTCTACAAGTCTACAACTAGTTCACATACTAGGAAGACATTGAGACTGAAAAATACCAAAAAACTGTGCAAGGAGCTGGAGTAAGTGGAGCACTTTCTAGATTTTAATAAAAATTAATATGGACACACATGCATTAGATACATTTTATGCAAAAATTTACAATGCAAAAGGAAGGACGAAAGTTTATTTCTCATTTCACAAAAATGTAATACCTGAAATGTTTTACCAAGCCCCATTGTATGAGCAAGAATGCAACCAAGACCTTTATCACCGGATTTCACCTTTCTGACTGACTGTATAATATTTTCCCACATAAATCTTATCCCCGCTATCTGAAAAAACATCCAGAGAAATAATTTTTTTAGAAAATAAGAAAAAATGACGTATATCAAGGTTAAATAGTATAAAAGTAAACATATAGTGGAATAAAATACTGATACCAGTAATCCTATTGGACATAGCAACGACTAGGTTCAAGTTATTTTCAAAGGCATAAAAACCATAACATGAATTTTAAAAATGGACGCTCTTTCCAACAACTTCCTTCCGATCGATATCTCAGACTTGTAAGTTCCCAAGCCATTACTTAGATAACTTCACTGTAAAGTACAAATGTGCTCTATGCCATAAGGCTGGGACCCAGAAAAAATGCAGCAGTCATATCAAGACAACATGAAATGCAACAATTTAAATAAAATAAGAAAAAACGTAAGGACTTGAAGGTCCACGTGCACAGGTCCAATTTGTGAAAGTGATGACTGAAACAAATACATTTACACATAGGACCATATCCAATTTGCTATTCCCAGGGCCAAGGCTGAGGGCCTGCCTTGGTTTTTTATTTCTCAGAGGGGACCTTCAAGCTGAATGAGCAATAAAGTAATATATAAATAAAATTAAGATGGTTCTACCCAAAACAAAGAAATTAAGATGCTGATATTACAAGAAGGATATTAAACACCAACCAGATAATTCAATGAAAGGAGAACTCCAACTAAACAACTTGGCACAAGCAACAATCCCAAAAAGACTCATAAAAACTGAAGAGCAGAGAAGAAAACCTGATGGACTTTCAGTTTAGCTGAAATGCTCGGAGGAATTCGGACAGCTTCTTCGCCATTCTCCCTCACAACATTCACAATATAACCCTTTGATACATCACCAAGAACTTCAGTGCTGGCATCTTCTGATAAATTACCATTGAAGCCCACAGAGCTCATAACCTTAGATTTGGAAGAAAACTGTACTTGTAAAGACTTCAAGCGCTCTTGACGTTCCTGTAAAAGTGGGAAAACAGCATTTGTTATGCTATGAAAGTCTAGATTCGAATCTACATACATATATATAAAGCAAGAAAAAATAAAGTGATAACTAAATACCTTTTCAATTGCAATTTTTCGTCTGGTCTCTTCTCCCAATTCAGCATCATCAATGATTCTCCGAATTTTCTTTTTTCGTTTTCTCTTAGAGCTGACAGAAGATAGCTCAAGCATTAGAATGACTCATGTAAGTAAAGCCTCATAGCACTAACCACAATTGCATATATACAAGAGAACTTCAAAGCTTACGAACATAAAGTGAAAAAGACTATGGTTAATCATTAGACTAAATCAACATGCTTACTTATGCAAAGTACCAGAAAAGCATAACGTTCTATTTCCTAATGAAAAGAGAGGGCGGACAAAGGAAAGCAGAGACTATCCATCAACTTGCAGAACGCAATCTTATACTAGGATAGCATTATACCTGAGAGCAACATCCTCATCTGCATCAGAATTGTCTGAATCACTTTCGGAGCTAGAATCAGTCAATCTTCCAACATCGATTGCCTTCTCAAGTTCTAAAGTTAACTTTTGCAGAAGACCTGGGCGACAACAACAACATTGCCAGCTGGAAGTCCGGACCTCAGACAAGCATTCTGTACCAATGTTCCCCTTTATACAAATCGTACAGAATAATGTCTTGCATGATTTACAATTTACTAAGTCAGTGCTTCTTCCACACCATCCACAATAACACTCAGCACAATCAAGATCCTGCCATGACTCCTCACGTCAATAAAATCTCCAACGTGAAACAAATCACATGCAGATAAATGGGTTGAAAATGTAATAGTCGCAACTTATAAAGAGACAGATTGTAGTCATGGGCTGCTACATATGATGCATTTATGTTGGACACGCAAATTATCAAGTGGCTATTATAATGAAAGGTTATCCACCATCAAATTTTCTAACGAGGATTAGAGTTAAATATCCTTACCTTCCCATTCATCTTTTCTTCCATTATAGCTTTGCAATCGGCACAAATGATCACTTTCAGAAGTGGATGCTGGTGCACCTCAACAGCAATCTTATTACAAGCAGTGCAGTGAAACTTTTCATTCAGATTCTTTGAAGGAATAGAATCGGCTTCAACAGCATTTTCCTTCAAATCAGATTGATCCTCTACTTTAACAGTACTGAAAATTGCATCCTTTGCCTGAGAGTCATCATCACTGTCAATTACAACAGTTCGACTTCTCTTATTCTCAGTATCTGGTTCCTCGGTCTCAAGAAGACGCTTGGACCCTCTGGGTTCAATGGAATCAAGTAAAGTAGATTCAGAAGGTACTGAAGTGCCATTACTAATTGAACTTCCCTTGTCAACATCATTGGATATTCCAAAACCATCAGGAAAATCAGTTTTTGAACTCTGACATGCAATTCCGCTCTCATTGCTACGCTGAGTTTCTCCATCGACATGGGTTTTCTCATCATTAATGCCATTATCTATCATCTGATCAACTAAGCCGAAATCTTTCTGATTAGATCCCTGATTTAAAAAAAAAAAAAGGAATATCAAAACTTGTTTTATCCTGAACATCATTTTCTATGCTAACCAAGTTTTCATCTATCATAAGTATATGTTTGATTCATTGAAATCTGACGATGTAGTTCAACAAGATAAAAGTGAAGGGATAAAAAAATAAAAATAAAAATAAAAAGGAACTCGCCCTATAGTATCTATGAATATCTGCATAATAAATTTTTTTAGTTTTCAACATTTAAAAAGTAAGAATCATATCTTCCGGGAAATGCAAACCACCAAAGATTCTGGCAAGTTGTGTCTACACAACCAACTGAATGCAACACAGAGAACAATAATTTTGGTGGTTGGAAACTCCCACTATATGCTAGTCTCTATACTCTAAATTACAACTCTGAAAGGCTTGAAATTTGAATGCCTCCAAATACACATATAAAAGAATATTATGGGGTGTGTGTGTGTGGGTGTGTTGTGGTGGGGGGTGGGAATGCACGAACGGACCTGCTTCTGTCTCTTCCGGTGTCTCCTCTGTTTCAAATGTTTTTGAAGCTTCCGGTCAACATTTGCATCATCTTCTTCTTTGACCTGTCCACAAATATTATGTAAACTGTATTATTTAATTAATCACTCGAGCCAACATAATCAAGTGCATGGTGATTGATTAAAAAAAATCCAAATCACAAAATACAATGGCCATATATCTCTGATTTCCTGTTGATATGAAAACAGATGAAAACCATGCAATGCGTTCATGAGACCAAGAATGTTACTAACTTGTTAAACAGTGGACCAATCACAATCCCAAATACGAGATACAGACGCATAAATTCATTCCATCAATAATCGTTGTCTATATTATACCAGAAAAAAGGTAACAACTAACCCCATCGCATGGTTGAAAATAGCTATAAACTATAGCTACAGATCACAAGGACATTACGTTACCATTACATGTAAATACTACAATATAAAATGTCAAATCCCCCTCTTGTAAAAAAGATTAAACAATTTTAAAAGAAATATCATAGGTAAATAGACAACCCAAAATCCAAGTACCCAAATATTCAAGAATATGAAGATGGTTACCAGATCCAGACTGCTTCCAACTAGTAATAAAAAGAACTGTCTAACCTTCTTATAATTTTTCTTCTGTTCTTCAGAAAGAGCCAGTTCTTTTTCATTTGCAACAGCAGCTGCAACAAATGGATCAGTAGAATCGCCATCAATATCATCAATCTCCTCCACCTGGCAAAAGTGGTCAATTTGCAGATGATAATATGCAGGATTAAGTTAGGACTTAGATTGGTCTTTTGGGCCAACTCGTGATGAAGCATTAGCAAGAGGAAATATCATAAAATTATTAGTTAAATGTGAACGGATATGGGCACCTCATTAACACCAGGAAATTTGAGACCCATTTCTGCAGCTTGTTGTGGCGTACTGGCCAAGTAAACAGAAGCCCAACTCTTACTGCCAAATGAAGCACAATCCTTAGAGGCCCCTTCAGAAAACAATTTATTAAGTGAACACCAATCAACTACCGAATTCTCAGTTCCATTGTTCTGGCTTTCATCAACATATAGTTTCTTCTGCAGAAAACCACTAGCACCCTCCTCCAATAGCTTACCATGTCGCCTGAGCCCACATATAGATATATGTATATTAATCAGTGTTGTAGTCGTAGCTTCCTGATCCACAATACAGGAGCAGGAGGACAGAAACATACCTTCTCACTGGTCTATGGGTTTGCAAAAACTCCTCAGCATGAGCTTTTGACTCAGTGAAATCACAAGTTACTTGAGACCCTATCCAGTGTATTCGTTTTTGCCAAGCCTCGGTACTGCAATTTGTAGGAGCCTGACTTTCAATCCACTTATAAAGGCTCGGTAGCTCAATGCCAGCCCCATCAAGTTGTTCCTTTGTCCCAAAAAAAAAAAAAGAAGGAAAAGAGAAATTTTAAGAACTGTAATGCAAACTGATAACAGAACACGTTGAGAAAGCAAATATTATAGGATTCTTATCTCCCACAGTCTTCTTCCGCCTACTAAACAGAAGATAACCTACTAAAGTGCAAACATGCATTATTTCAAACAAATTCTGAGATTGGATGGTAAAATATTCAGACATCTTTCCTGCACTATATGCCGGATATAGATCAACAGAATAAGGTAATAATAAAATGAAGTTTTGCAGGCTAATTATATACATGAGGAATAAATTAGGCAGAAGGACATCATCAATTAGCCCAAAAAAAAAACAGAATAAGCTTATTGGCATGGTATAGAATCCTGACATAAAACTGAGTGATCATTTTTTTCCTATAATGGAGACTGAAAAGAAAAGGGTAATTACGCACAAGCATCAGAAACTAAAATAATTAAGAACCAATAGTTTTACTCAACACTATTGAGGAAATTAGCAGACCTGTAAATGAGAACTCTCAGTCTCGAGCTCATCAAGCACAGCTTCCCACTCTTCTGTAAAAGTTGCCATTTCATCTGCAACGGCTGTTTCCAACTATAGACAGGTGAAAATTGCATAAGTGATGCATATTAAGGCCCTAAAAGATAAAAGACGAGAATTAGAAAGCAGAAACTAACATCATCACCGCTTAGAGTTTGTGACAGTTCCTCTCTAACTTCACTCTCTACTTTGGAAAGAGACTCCTTCTCAAGTGTTTCTTGAGCCTCTGCAGCCTAAAATTAAGCATTAAAACCCAAACATACGGCTTTTACCATATCCGTAGATCAATATAATTGCGCACATCTATAAAAATGGAAAGCTAAATTCAATAAACCAATACTATACCTTACTCTCAACCTCCAAGAGCTCAGCAATTAGCTCCTCTATTTCTTCCTCGGCTAATGGTTCCTGCGTAACAGAAGTAGGCAACACATAATAAAAACTAGCTATAATCCAAATTCTAGCAGCAAAACAAATAAATTATTATCAAACTATAATCTATGTGAAGAAAAATATCTTAGCCCTAAGTATCAGAATTTCCATACACAGTTCTGATTAAACAGTCACGAAAAGGAAAAAAATTATTTCGATGATCTCCGAATTGAGATATACTTATTGAGAATCGTGATGAGTACAGGTTTCAAAAAAAAAAAAAAAAAAATTTCCTGTTTGATTTCCTAATCGATGTACTTTAGTTAAAATACAAAAGGAAAAATAATAACAATAAATTAATGTGTGCAAAGACTTGCCTCCACCTGCAATCCATCGTCATCTCGTCCGGACGTAGAAGGTGCATCATCTTCCGAGTCGTCATCGATAAAAGAATCACTAGAAGAATTCCCAACACCTTCTACATGCTCGTGATTTTCCTCCATCTTTTTACTCCAACAGCATTCCAAGCTAACTTCACTTCTTTTCCGAATCCATAAACACCAGTTTCAAGCCTCGAACAAGACGCCAAAACTACAAACCAGTACACCAATGCAAAACAAGCGATCACAATCAGGAAAAATAAAAAATAAAAATCACTTCTGTGATTAAATAGAAATGCTAAAATTTCTAAAACAAAAACTGATTAAGAAAAACACAATCTTTCGGAAATCGGAAATTGGAAATGTGAAAAACCACTCATTCATGATTGAGAAATCGGTGCTACATTCAAGGCTCGAATTTCACAAACAGTAGAAACTCCGACGATTCAAAACATTTCCAATCATGAATGGAGGTCAGACTTCATAGAAATCTGAAGGAAGTTTACATTTGGCAATACGTTTAACAAACGGATTACCGAGAAAATTCCTAGTCGAGAGAAACCAAACGAAGCTACAGTAGAAATGAACCAAAAAGTATTGCGCTTTACACAAAGTTACGGGAGTCAAAGGGGCGAGATTCTAGGGTTTGCAGGAAGAAACAGACATGGCGAAACGCAGTGGTGAAGAAGAAGAAGAAGAAGAAGAAGAAGAAGAGGAATTGAGGAAAACTTACAGCATTTCAGTTGAAAAGAAGACACATCAGGATGCGTGGCGCAAAAACCTCAGTGGGGTTTTTTTTGTCCTGTCTCTTCTATCCCTCCCTCCCTCCCTCCCTCCCTTTTTTTTTTTTTTTTTTTTGGTCACTCTGTTCGCAGGAAACGCATAGTCTGGTTTTATTTTGAATGGGCTCGGGCCTCAAGGACTCCGGAACCCACAATTACTGTCGTTGGTTGGATCCGCCGAGTGTGTGTGAGTTTGCTTCTCTCTTCTTCTTCTTCTTCTTCTTCTTTTTATTTTGTAATAATATTATAATAAATTGTTGACAAAAAATTTAAGGCATGCTTGGATGCCGTCTCCCAATATCATTTTAAATTTTAAATTTTATATTTTATAATTTTTTTTTTATTTTAAAAAAAAAACTCAAATTTTAAAAATTCATAATTTCTAATTTCAAATTAAAATAAGATGATTTTTATATCAAAATACTGTAATGACAGAAGAAAAGATAAGATTCATTTTTAACACATTTTAAATTTTTATATTATTTTCATATCATGATACTTTTTCAAAAGTTTTTCCCTTAAACACATATTTTTAACTCAACCTTTAAAACACCGTTACCCCAATCAGGGCCTTACTGGAAAAACTTTTTGAAAAAAAAATGTTTTTACAAAAATGATATAGAAGATGTGTATCTATAATCTATAACTATATTACAACAGTGAAGTTGCATAAAATAGATATTTAATAATTTTAATATGTATGTGCTTCCCACATGCAAAGCACGTGATTTTAACAAAAGTAATATAGGGACACCAACTTCAATCCTAATTTTTTAAGTACCAATTTATATGTCATATTTTCATTAGTAAATATAATGAATTAATATAGTAATACTTTAAACACTAACTAATAAAAAATAATAACTCATATGATATATAGGTTGATATTCAAAAGTTGGATTAGAGTTGGTGTTCTTAGTATTTTTTTTAACTAACAAGTATAGAAATAGTAGCTTTTATTTGCATTTAAAAAATAATTGTAATTATTCACAAATAGTAGTGAGGGCCCATTTGGGGACATTTGGATACAAATATGTAAAATTTATATTTTTTTTATTTATCTCGTCGATTTGAAATAAAAAAAATTATGAACTTTTAAATTGAGTTTACTATTAATATTTGAAATGTGAATAATGAAAAGTAATTTTGAATCAAAGAAAAAAAAATTGGAGATTAAGGTTGGAGATAACCTCCAAACGGATTCGATTTTTTTTAGTTAAAAGTTAGAGAATTCGAATCCTTTATATTTTAATGCAGTCAAATATAAAATTATCGTTAAATTATAAAACTAGTAGTCGATTTTCTATCGAGAAAAAACACTAATAAGCAATTTATTTTAATAGGGAAGTTCCTCCGGTAGGTTTTTAATTGAAAAAAAAAAAATGCTCGTTGTCCTGGGATAAAAAAGACTCGTGGAATTTTCCTTAGAAAGAGAGAGACTCATGGAATTATTTTCAGACAGAAAGAGAGAGAGAGAGAGAGGCTCATCGAATTACTTTGAATTTTGAGGTGCAGTTTCGGTATAAAGAAAACAAAAGAACGTGTTTGTCATAAACGACATGTCGGCTCTCGTCTTAGATACTAATGTCGTCTTGCCTGTGATATTCCAGTCACATAAGCTGTTGTTCTAAATTATATTGTTGTTTATGTTTCAAAAACGACATGCCGTCTCTCCACCCAAAGTTCGCTGTCGTTCACGTGGTATAAGACATATCGATCTCACGTCGTTTTCCAGAAAACGACGTATTGTTTCTCCGGAAAGCACATTGTCGCTCGTCATCAAATAATATGTTGTCATCAAAGAATATGTTGTTGAATTACAAAATTGCATAAATAATAAAACTGAAAGAAAAATATAAAAATTAAATTATAATTTTAAAGTTTGGATTTCACATCCAAACATTCCCTTAATAATTTTGATAACCCCAGCGGAAAAAATAAAACTTATGGGGTGTTTAGTGTGTAAATTTAAATTAAGATTTTTAAATTTAAATAGTAAATTATGTTGACTTTTTAGAAAGAGAAAAAAAATTTTGGGAAAAAAACAAAAATTTTTGAAGAAAAAAACAAAAAAAAGTTTAAAAATGTTAGTTTGGACTTATCAACCAAACAAACCCTGAATAAAAGTCAAGGTTATTTACTTCATACTGTTTTTGTCACAAAGTTGTACCCTCTTCTAAAACGACATGTCGTCTCTTAAAAATGTTTGGTGTGTTTTGTGTTGTACTGCAAGTCTGGAGAAACGACGTATTGTGTAATCCAGAAGTTTGCAATCATTGAGGTCAATTAATTGGCTCATCTGAAAACACCATTAATCGTATATTGTAATTAAATATAGTACAATAAAATACAATGTATATTTGAAATTAAGTTATTGATAAGAGAGAGTATTAATGTAATTGATAAAGGTAAATAAAAAGAGAGAGGGTATGTTATGTAATTGATAAAAGCATATAGAAAAAGAAAACAATAAATGATAAATAATAATTATATAAGATTTTATGTTTAAACTTTAAATATATTTATATTTGAATAGAATATACCAGACATTCAAATTGATATCATATTGCATTCCTATATAATATAGGAAAATATGTATTTTCAAACACAACATTAATATTTACATAAGTTAAAGATTTGAATCATATATACCATGTAAAAGACTAGGACTACGATCCTTACCACTTTATCTAACATGTGGTTTCAATAAATTTCTAGACAAAGTAAAAAAAAAAAAAAAAAAAAAAAGGAAGTATTTACATGGAGATGTGTAACAAACATCTTTTTTTTCCCCACTTGGACAGGTACAAATGAAGGATTTTTATGGTCTGTTTGAGACTATTTTGATAGTGATGTTATTTGGTTATACAATAGAAATGAAAATGACATTTGAAGTTTTTTTTTCTTGTGTTTGATTAGATTTATAGATAAATTGATTTTTTTTAACTTAAAATGAAATGGATTCAAATTTATATTTTATAATAGAATCAAGTGTAGTTAAAAAAAAAAAACATTTATGTTTTCTATCTTTGAGAAAAATAAGCGTCATTTTAAAATTAACTTTAAAACACTTTTATTGAAAATGGTGAGATTACTTTTCATAACTCACCACACCAAATGTTAAAGGGGATCCTTACTATTTAAACAAATAAAATACCCATTATTTGTTTGGACTATTTATATATATAGCCAAATTACTATCATTTGTTCACAAAAAAAATCTAAAACAAACTTATTTACAAAATTAAACAAAAAATGATAATGATCTAATTGTGTTGACAAAAATTCCCTTAAATCTAATTTACAAAAAAAAAAAAAAAAAAAAGAGATGGATTTTGTTCTTAAAAAACTCAAAATAGAAATTTAAAAACATTCTCCTTTCATATTTTCATATTTAAACTCAAATTCTTTTATGAGTTACAATTTAAATTTTTTTATGGATATGTTTTTATTGTACGTTGTTGATTTTTTACATTTATTGTCAATATCATATTGACGAGGTTAACATGTTATGCAACTATATTTTATGAATATGTTTTTTTTCCCCTCAATGATACTATCGACAAGAAAGTGATCCAAAAAACGATAAATAATATCCTATTTGAAGTTCTTCTATAAAATAATAGGATCATTACCATATATATTATGATTATATTCCTATTGATTAAGAGATATAATGATAAGATCCATATTGTAAAAATACCATATCATGGAATATAACCATTGAACTGATAGAGTCATTATCATAATGACCATGAGGTCAGACTATTAAATATAAAAAACAAATCCAAAACAAAAATTACGGATGGACAAAACTAATGAAAAAAAACCCAAAAAAAAAAAGGGTTTTCCTTTTATTAAATATAAAACTGAAGAAAGTAAAAAACAACTCTGAATATAAAAAATAAATAAAAATAATAATCAATTCGAGGAAAAAAAAATAGATAATCAATTTAAGGTTTTAAGGAAAATAAAAGAAGTAAAATATCCAAAAAATATCAATAAGGTACGTAAATAAGACTCTGGCATGGACTTAGCATTGTGTAAATACTTCCTTTTGTTTTTAAGTTAATTTACAAAAGAAGTCTTGTCTAAGCGACTTTGCGTTTCCTGTCTCTTGCACCAAGCCCACCAGTCCCGCCAAAACACGACCTGCTGGCGGGTTAGTGGGTCACTAACCGGCCCGGTCCAATTTAAAAGAGAACCCGTTTCCATTTCTAGCAATGGCTATGATCTATCCGTTTGAACCAAAACCTGTCAGCTCAGTCCTCCCTCAGTCGTCTCAGCTATATAAAAGCCTCACCACCGTCGCTCTCTCTCTCTCTCTCACGCAGGTCGGAGTAATCCGCCAAACGAAGGCCCACTCACCAAACTCAAGCTTGAAACCCTAGAAATGGCGGTTGCTTCCTCGAATACTCCACCACCATAATCTTCTTCTCTCACTCCCATCCCAATGGACGCCATTCTCGCTTCTCGTCTCCTTCCCTCTCATTTCTTTCCTCTCTTCTCCTCGCCTCATCGGAACATTTCGCTTCCGCTATCTTCGAGAAATCGCCGTATCAGAATTCAGAGACTGCCTTCGAAATCGCCCGGGTTTCGGCGGAAAATTTCCCCGTCGGATACAATTTTCTTGTATTTAGCCTCTAGAAGCTTCTAGAACCTCGTCATGCTCCAAGCAAGCACCGGAAGGAGAAGCGCTTGAGCCGGAAGGAAGACTGCTCAAATGCATTGTGAAGCAGATTGCGTTGGCTTTGTTTTGTTTCGCAATCGGTTTCGCTCCAATTCGGACGCTTCGCCTCACCGCAGTCGCCGCTCCGGCGGCGGAGGTTTTGGAGAAGAAAGAGAAGGAACTGAAATCAAAGGGTCACGAGTACTCGGATTACACTCGGAGATTGCTGGAAACGGTGTCGTTTTTGCTGAGAGCCGTGGAAGAAACCAGGAAAGGGAACGGAGATGTGAAGCAAGTGGAGGAGGCTTTGAAGGCGGTGAAGGCGAAGAAGGAGGAGTTGCAGAATGAGATCGTGGACGGGCTTTACGCGGAACTGAAGCAATTGAAGGGAGACAAGGAGAGGTTGGAGAAGCGGGCAGAGAAGATTGTGGAGGAGGTGACGAAGGCGAAGAAGGAATACGGCAGGTCGTTGGGGGGTGCGGGCAAAGAGAAAAGGGAGAATGTGGAGAGGCCGGAGGAGAATCTGAGAAGGCTGGAGGAGGAGTATAACTGGATATGGGACAGAATTGGGGAGATTAAGGATCGGATTTTGAGGAGAGAGACTGTGGCGTTGAGTTTTGGAGGGAGAGAGCTTAGTTTCATTGAGATGGAATGTGAGCAGTTGGTGCAGGGCTTTACTCGGGAAATGAGGCGTAAAGGCATGGAAAGGTATGGGAGATTGTAATTTTTGTTGTATGAAAACCGAAAAGAAAGCGTAAATTGGATGCTATAAACAGAGAAAAGTTTATGAATTTCAATTCTTGATTCTTTCAAACTATCTGCTCGGTACTGTTTTATTAAATTTGGCTTGCTTTCATTCTCTAGTTTGTTTGAATCATGGTTTGCCAAAAATTGTCGTTTGTTGTCAATTGGATGTCAAAAAGAAAAGATTGTCAATTTCAGTACAAATTTCATTTCATATTTCTTCCAAAATTACTTTGCTGCAGCACCTGTAATGTTGGTTTATTACATTTGGATTGCATTCAGTATCTAGTTTGTTTTGCTAAGTAATGCTCTAGTGAAAATTGGTCTGAATTTTAGTAGAACGCAGTCTAATTGGTTAAAAAAGCGTGTTATACACCTTTTGGTTATAATTGCGACCGCGTGCGGCTTGATACCCTTTGCCCTACGAGTGTTGGGTTACATACAATTCTTTGTTAGTTTGTGTCCATTTCCAACTTATTAGCTGAATGTTGTGAATGGTTTTTATTAGCTTGTAATATTCTTTTTGGAAAGAGGGTTGATGGAGTCTCAATTGTCTTGTTTGTGTTTCAATTATTATTTATTGCAGTGTGCCAAAGCCCCCAGTGACGAAGCTTTCTAAATCCGATATTCAGAAAGATTTGGAAAGCGTGCGAAGGAAAAACTTGGAACAGATAATTTTACCAAGTGTTTTGGAAATTGATGATCTTGGACCTTTCTTTGACAGAGATTCAATTGATTTTGCTCAACGAATAAAACAAGGCCTTAAAGCTTCAAGGGAGTTACAGACAAACACAGAGGCTCACATAAGAAAAATAATGAAGAAGTTTGGTGATGAAAAGCATTTTGTTGTTTCTACGCCTGAAGACGAGGTAGTGAAAGGTTTTCCTGAAGTAGAGTTGAAGTGGATGTTTGGAGACAAAGAAGTTGTGGTTCCTAAAGCTATTAGCCTCCACTTGTACCATGGATGGAAGAAATGGCGTGAAGAAGCTAAGGCAGAACTAAAAAGAAGGTTGTTAGAAGATGTTGAATTTGGTAAAGAGTATGTGGCCGAGAGACAGGTGGATTTTTCCTTAACCATGTTTGTCTGCTCATAAACATAGGAAGCTTTATGTGTACATTGAAGATGATTTCTTGTTAAATGCTGATTTCAGGAACGTATTCTTATGGACCGAGATAGAGTGGTGTCCAAGACTTGGTTTAATGAAGAAAAAAATAGGTGGGAGATGGATCCATTGGCCGTTCCTTTTGCTGTCTCAAATAAACTGGTAGAGCATGCACGAATTAGGCATGATTGGGGAGTAATGTATATTGCAATTAAGGGGGATGACAAAGAATATTACGTTGACATTAAGGTACTGAATTTTTTCGTAATTTTCTCCCTGTGAGTTATTTTCTATTTACTTTTTAATCTTGCATTCTCATTCCAGGAGTTTGAAATCCTTTATGAAGATTTCGGAGGGTTTGATGGGCTGTATACGAAAATGCTTGCCTGTGGTATTCCAACTGCCATTCACGTGATGTGGATTCCTTTCTCAGAATTGGATTTTCGCCAACAGTTTCTCTTGACCCTAAGGCTCTCTCAACAATGCCTGAATGCTTTGTGGAATGGAGAAATTGTCACATATGCAAGGAACTGGGTTATTCAGAAATTTCAAGATATAAATGATGACATAATGATGACAATTGTGTTTCCTCTATTGGAGCTTGTGATCCCTTACCCGGTATTGATGCTTGAACCCATGCCTTTCCACTTTGAATTACTGTAGCTCTTGTTATCACGATTAAGTCGAAACTATTTTTCTTTCCAGGTAAGACTAAAGTTGGGGATGGCATGGCCTGAGGAAATATATCAAGCTGTTGATTCAACATGGTTCCTGAAATGGCAATCTGAGGCAGAAAGGAGTTACATAGCCAGAAAGCAAGATGGCATCATGTGGTATTTTTGGTTTCTTATAAGAAGCTTCATATACGGATATATTTTATATCATGTGTTTCAATTTATGAAGAGAAGAGTTCCATCACTTCTTGGTTATGGGCCTATACGAAGAGATCCGAATTTGATGAAGTTACGGCGAGTGGTACTGCTTTGTTCCTTTTCTAGATCTATGTTGTAATTTAATATTATGATTCAAAGTGTTTCATTGTTAGGTATGACCTATGATTCATTGTCATTTGATAGTCAAACCTGGATAACTGTCAGCTTTTTTGCTTGCAATCTGTAGTTATGGTCAAGCATTTATTAAAGTTTCATGTTTGAACCTTTGTCAAAGTTCATCACTAACCTAAGTAGAAAAAAAATAAAGTAAAATAAAATCCAGTGGTTTTACTACCAAAGTTAATCAGCTTAAGACTGTTTGCTAATATGTTTTATCATGTGATTGTGCATCTTTCATTTGATCCTATGTTTAACTGTTCTCTTGCAGAAATACTATATTAATTATAGGAAGAAGAGAGTTAAAGGGAAAAGGAAAGCTGGCGTTGATCCGATAACTCGTGCTTTTGACCAAATGAAGGTTCTCTTTTTACATGGATTTTATTTTATTAAATTTTTTTTTGGTTTATTGGATTTGCTTTATCTAACGAATTAAATGGAGATTCTTTTGCCTTGCAGAGGGTGAAGAATCCACCAATACCTTTGAGGGATTTTGCGAGCATTGAGTCTATGAAAGAGGAAATAAATGAAATTGTAGCATTTCTACGAAATCCTCGTGCCTTTCAAGAGATGGGTGCTCGTGCACCTCGAGTATGTTATTCCAAAGTTACTAATATATCTATGCTTCATTAGCTTTTCTTGATCTTATATGCATCTTTTACTGTCCTTATGACATGCTCTGCGACAAAATATCTCTCTCGATCTATCTCTCCCACTAGACTGCAGCTTCTGCTTAGTTGATACTCTGTTATGTATAGAGAGACGCAGAACAATAAATGTTGGCCTTTACATATTTTTTTTATCTTTTGCATGTATTGTCATGCTTAGTGAAGTGGTGACATCATGTGATGAGCATCTGAAGTAGTTGATGCTTATTTTGCAGGGTGTTCTTATTGTTGGTGAGAGAGGCACGGGAAAGACATCTCTAGCACTGGCTATAGCAGCGGAAGCTAAGGTTCCTCTTGTTGAGGTTAAAGCACAAGAGTTAGAAGCAGGGTTATGGGTTGGGCAAAGTGCATCAAATGTTAGGGAGCTATTTCAAACAGCAAGGGATCTGGTTGTCGTCTTAAACGTTCTTGTTAATGTTCATATCTTTCTTCTTACAATACTAGAGGTTCTTATGGGAAAGGAATATATCACAGCTTGATAAACCATCCTATGGGGAAGGCATATTAAATTTTCAACAGCTATCACTTTTACGGTTTGAATGGGGTTCTGGAACGTACTGCGTACATGGGATGGAACTGAATTTTGTTATATGAATGAAATGCCATCATATATGGAACCGTGTTTACTTATTTGTTAATTGTCAAAAGTGAAAGGTTCTAGTTTATTTCATCATTTCTGAGAAATGTGGTCTGATTTCCAGGCACCTGTAATCCTATTTGTGGAGGATTTTGATCTTTTTGCTGGTGTTCGTGGTACATTTATTCACACTAAAAACCAGGATCACGAGGCTTTCATTAATCAACTTCTTGTGGAACTTGATGGGTAACTCCTTGCAGAACTTCTGGTCACTGTGACATGTTCGGCCTTTTTTTTCTTGTCCTTTGTGCATTGTACACATGCCTCTGTCACTGTCATTTTTTGCCTGTGCTATCTCGCTAATAGCTTTCAAGTCATTGCCGAGTCTTTAGAAGTAAATAGTAATACAATTGAAACAAACCGTATTGCCATCCTATTGATTAAACTTTCTGCAGGTTTGAGAAGCAAGATGGCGTTGTCTTGATGGCTACTACTAGAAATCTCCACCAAGTTGATCAGGCCTTGCAGCGTCCTGGACGTATGGATAGAATATTTCATCTTCAAAGGCCGACACAAGCAGAAAGGGAGAAAATATTGCAAATAGCTGCAAAAGAAACCATGGATGATGAGTTGATTGATTTTGTAGACTGGAAAAAGGTTGTTTGCAATAGAGACCTTGCGTTGTACTTTTTTTTTCATTTCGGCAAAATAATTTAGTAATTTGCTCTTGACATGTGAACATTCTGTGAACTTCAGGTCGCTGAGAAGACAGCTCTTTTGCGACCCATAGAATTGAAACTCGTACCTGTGGCATTGGAAGCTAGTGCTTTTAGAAGCAAATTTCTTGATACAGACGAGCTTATGAGCTACTGTGGTTTGTTCTCGGTAAGAAACTTTTTGAAATGTTCTCTCATTGTCCCTTGAGATTCAAATTACTTGATGGATTGAATGTTGTTGCAAGCTAGAATCACGTGCTTTTTCAGTTTTTCTTTTCTTTTCTTTTTTGTTATTGTTGGACTAGATGTGAAAGGAAAAACCAGTTAAATATAATTCTTACTTTTTTCCAGACTTTTAGTGGTTTCATCCCAGGATTGGTACGGAAAACAAAAATTGTAAAGAGGCTAAGCAGAATGCTGGTGAATCATCTTGGGCTAACATTAACTAAAGAAGATCTGCAAAATGTGGTTGATCTAATGGAGCCATATGGTCAGATAAGCAATGGAATAGAGCTTCTCAACCCACCTCTTGATGTAAGATTTTATTCTTCTTGATCAAGTTCATACCGCTTGCTTATATGAAATTGTTCAAGAAAATAATGGCTTTTTTAATTATTTCTCTGTGAGCTGTACACACAAATTTCTTTCAAGTGTTATGGATTTAGAATTTTGAACTCTTTAAGAATTTTATAATTTCACAGTGGACGAGGGAGACCAAGTTTCCGCATGCTGTTTGGGCTGCTGGGCGTGCCTTGATTGCTCTTTTATTACCAAACTTTGATGTTGTAGATAATCTATGGCTTGAGCCATTTTCTTGGCAGGTTCGTCACTTTAGAATCTCTATATGGTTATATCTTTAAGTATATTTACGTATATTGTTAACCATGCATCTCTTGGAATTGATTTGATATTTCAAAAAAAAAAAAAAAAAAAAAAAGAGAGAGAGAATTGATCTTGATAAAAGTCATTTTTCCTACGCCCAAAATCAGACATCGTGGCGAAAATTAGGTATCAAAAAACGAACATCCTTATGAAGACCAATCATAAAGTTCAATGCTTTAGACTTCAGAGTTTTTTTTTTAAATTAATTTTTATTATTTTATTTTTTATGGGATCATACCAATTTAATGAAAAAGGGGTTCTTCATGAGTGGTCAATAGTCTATTCAAGGCCATGCATTTGGATACTATTTTGCCTTTCGAGTCCAGAACTGCTGCCTTGGCTTGCATTGCATTCTTTCTTTGTTTTTATTTATCTGGTTATCTAAGTCAACATGTCGTTCAATAGCTGCTCTCACCTGTAGTTTCTTAGACTTGGAAAATAGGTGACAAACGACCAAAATTTCAAAAGGTAGTTTAGTAGACTAAAAAATCTGAGTTATCGGAGCACTAATCACTCCATTCCCTTCTTTTACTTTACAGGGAATTGGTTGCACGAAGATCACTAAGGCGAGAAACGAAGGTTCCATGAATGAGAATTCTGAGTCAAGATCGTACCTTGAAAAAAAGCTTGTATTTTGTTTTGGTTCACATATTGCAGCACGAATGCTACTTCCGTTTGGAGAGGAGAACCTCCTATCTTCTTCAGAACTAAAGCAAGCACAGGAGGTTGGTGTTATACAGTGTTTTATGCCTTGACTGATCTTTTGATATTTGTTGTAGCTGGTTTTTATCCATGCACACTCACTTCTCTTTTATGTTAATTCCTTGTTTTGGCAATACGAAACAGATAGCTACAAGAATGGTGATTCAGTATGGGTGGGGTCCTGATGACAGTCCCGCAATCTACTATCACAGCAATGCGGTATTCCCCTTTCTTTGCATCAAAGAGTACATTGTTTCGCTGTAAAAGGAAAAAAGAAAAGAAAGGAAGGAAGCAAAAAAATCAGAAGTGAATTATGTGGTATCCTACATTTGTCATTACGTGACGGGGTTGCATTTTCTTTTTGGCACAGGACACAGCATTAAGTATGGGGAACAACTATGAGTACGAGATGGCAACAAAAGTTGAAAAGGTACTTGTAGTCACCTTTAAGTTACTCTTTCTTATTTTTTGAAGAAAAAAAAATCTTTCGCTAACCAAATATCATGAAGAAAACATGATAAATCTCTGCATGGCTGGTGTTAGATTTTTTATACATCTTACAATGATCACCTTCGTGTGTGTAGATATATGATTTAGCATATTGCAAAGCAAAAGAGATGCTTCAGAAAAATCGCCAGATTCTTGAAAAGATTGTCGAGGAGTTACTAGAGTTCGAAATCCTGACCGGAAAGGTACATAGCAGTAACGCTTTGTTTCTTTAAATTGGCTTATCTGTCAAACTGAGCTTGCTTAATCTTCTTTATTGAATATCTTTCAAGTCTTTATCGATACTAGAAATTACAAGAAGAAAAAACCCTTTTGTTTATATTCCCTCCTATGTGTCTGCAGGATCTCGAAAGAATGCTTGAAGATCATGGTGGAATTAGAGAGAAAGAACCATTTTTCCTTTCTAAAGTTTATGACGTAGAGGTACGTTACAATAAACCGAAATTCAAAATAATACTCTGGTTATAGTACTTCTTTGGCCTTATCTCTCTTCTCTCTCGACTTTCAATTTTCCCTGTCCAGCCATTGTCTAGCAGTTTTCTTGACGAGGGAGCAGCTAACCTGTTAAGTGGAGCGACGCAAGTCTAGAAAAGCGTACAGCCTTTGAACTACGACATACAATTAGATTTAAGGGCTCTGTTTTTTGAAGGAGCTTGCATTTATGTTGGCATATGTACTTATAAAAGAGAATGTAAATCAGATCTAGAGGCTATAGTTTTTTTGAGTTGAGAAGAGGCAAAATTTTTCCTTCTCAACCATAGTTGTTTCTACACAGGTTTTTGAAATCCTTTCTGTATTTCCTTTTCCTCAACACTGTAATTATAATAATTAGTGAAGAAGAAAATTATGGGCTGAAGAATTTAAAAATATATATATATATTTCTCAAATAAGCATTTACTTTTTGAAATAATAAAATTTTGGATGACATGAATTATTTTTTTTCCTCATGAAAGTCGGTGGTGGTTTGGCTCTGTGCCAATCAATAGAGGCATTACTAGATTGAGCAATTTTTTTCTTTTTTGGTAAGTAAAACAACAGTAACTTTGCAATTGCTGACATAGTCTATCGAAAATATCACTCTCGGCTTCACTTAAAATGTAAAGTTTGAATCCCCTTATCCTAAGTAAAAAAAAAAAAAAAAGGGAGGGGGGGATAAGCATTTTCTCCTATAAATCTCTCTCTCTCTCTCTCTTTAACAAGGTAAGCCTACGAGAGTACAACCTTACTGCAAAGGACGATTGCAAATAAGTACTACTTTAATAAAAGAAAATGAAGTTGTAAAAAAAAAAAAATA
Organism: Ficus hispida; assembly: GCA_025413025.1. Lineage (NCBI taxonomy): Eukaryota > Viridiplantae > Streptophyta > Magnoliopsida > Rosales > Moraceae > Ficus > Ficus hispida. The sequence continues at coordinate 20,070,701 of CM046363.1, forward strand.
ATAAATAAATAAAAATTTACAAATGTAAAAGAAGATGCGCTAAAAAATCAAAGCAGCAGCTTGGAGAAATGATCCTACAGGTGGGCTGCTATTACTGGCAGGTGAGGGGGTAAAGATGGGCTTGTCTGATCTGCTTTCATTTTGTGTCAAATTCTGACAAACACTTTTCCTTCTCGGCTTTGCTTCCCCAAGCATTGTCATTATGTCCCTCATGGAAGGCCTGTCCTTTGGGAGTTTTGCCGTACAGAGAAGTGCAATTCTCAGGACAAGAAGCATCTCTTCTTGGATATGCTTGCACTGTCCTGCTATGTAAGGGTCCAGTGCTTCTTCTATGGCTTTCTTGCTTCTTATCTTCCTTTTCACCCACTCCACTATGTCCACACACTCTCCGAATACTGGGTCTAACGCCGTCTTTCCAGTTAGAAGCTCCAAAAGTACAACTCCATAGCTATATATGTCTGTCTTCTCATCCACTTTCATTGTGTACCCATATTCTGTCATAGGTTAAAGAAAACAATAAAAATGATCAATTTTTCTCATCATAAAATTCGGCATGGCTATATTAATTCCACACTTGACTCTACAAAGTATACAGTAAGAATCCCCCAACTCCAGGTTAAAAAGAAAAGCCAATGAAATTTCGGATCTAATAGTGAATCTAAATTGCTAATAAATTTTCGTGAAGTAACTGACCTGGTGCAATATATCCATAAGATCCAGCCACCATTGAGACTGTCTCGTTCTTATGGATCATCATCCTCGCCAATCCGAAGTCGGCAATTCTGGCCTCCAGATTTGCATCAAGCAATATGTTGTTGGACTTGATGTCCCTGTGGATGACGGGTGGGTGACAATCATGGTGGAGATAATGCAGGCCTTGAGCAACTCCGACCGCTATGTTATAGCGTGAAACCCAGTCGACTAACAGCTTCCTGTTTGATTCCCATGAAGAGCTGTCCCAAGGTTCCCGTTCGGCATGTACTCGTAAATCATCATCACGTCTGTTTCATTGTGAAGATATCCCAGTAGCCTGACGATGTTCCTGTGCCGAAGCCTGCCGAGAAGATTTACTTCTCCCAATAGATCATCACCGCTTTCCATGTCTGATCCTTCCCTCCACAGCTTCTTCACTGCCACGATCGAGTGAGGCCTATGGATTTCAGCCTTGTAAACCATGCCAGCCGCTCCCATGCCAATGATGTTCGACTCTTTGATGCAGGCTAGAATGTCGCTGCTTGTGAAGCTCACTCTCTGAAACGCCACTAGCCGCCAAGGCCACTCTTCACTATCCTTCTTAAACAAGTCGCCGAAGAAGCTGTTGTACAAGTACCACTTTCTGTACACCCATCTCCCTGTGAAAAATGCAAGAGCCAGAGAAGAAATCACTGCAATCCCGATGATGAGCCCGATAATGACATGGTTGACGTGTGTGTTCCTTGCATGTCCCGCTGTCAAAGATGAACTTCTTGTGCAAGGTGGAAGTACGCCGCCACAAAGGCCTGGGTTGCCAATGAGATCATTGGGATTTATGGTCATTAGGATACCATTGTGGGGTACTGGACCCTCAAGCTTGTTATAAGACAAGTTGAGCATTTCCAAGGCAGGCGAGCTTCCAAAGTTTTCGGGTATACGCCCCACGAGAGAGTTGTTGGAGAGGTCAAGTATGGCTAATGTGGGCAACGTGGAAATTGCTTTCGGGATTTCCCCGTTGAAGGAGTTGTTCCTGAGGTTCAAGTTCACCAGCTTCTCGCAGGAAGCAATGCCCTCCGGGATTTGTCCAGAGAACTGGTTGTTCGAAATATCAAGCACTGAGAGGTATGGGCAAGCTTGAAAATCATCTGGGATTTTCCCTTTAAGGTTGTTGTTTGAGGCCATGAAAGTTTGGAGATTTGGAATGGAGAGAAGACTAGAAGGAATAGACGACTCGAGGTGATTCCAAGAGACGTCTATGAAAGAAAGCGAAGTAGACATAGCAATATCTCCAGGAATATGGCCAGTGAGATTGTTGTTGGCCAATTCCAGCCTTTGAAGATTAGGTAGACTTCCCAAGCCAACTGGAATAGTCCCGGAAATGAGGTTGTTCTGAACCCGAACACGAACCAAAGACAAACAAGTCGAAAGCCTAATGGGATCGAACCAGAGAAGGAGTTGTTGAAGAGGATGAGTTTAGTGAGATTGCCAAAGTCACACAAACCCGGTGGGATCTCACCTGACAACGAGTTCGAAGACACATCGAACTGCCGCAACGGAGAGTTCTTTCCAAGATTCACCGGCAAGGGACCCGTCAAAGCATTCTTCCACAGCTCAAGAACCTGTAACTTTGTCAACTCTCCAAGTTCTCAGGAACCGAACCGGTTAGATTATTGCACATCAAGTTCAACAGCTGCAAATCTTTCGACCCTCCAAGCTCCTTTGGAATCTCTCCTGAAATCTGGTTATCAGAAAGATCTAAGAACACTAAGGATGTCATGTTACCAATCTCTGGTGGAATCTTTCCTGTAAAGCTGTTTTTATACAAATAAACTGTTGTGAGTTTCTGCAGCCTGCCCAACTGAGGCGGGATTTGGCCGCTGAGACTACCAACGGCCAAATCAAGATACTGGAGATTTGTAAGATTTCCAATCTCTGCCGGGATTTCACCTTCAAACTCGTTGTATCCGAGGATAATAGTCTCAAGAGATGAAAGCTGGCCAAGCTCTCTTGGGATGCTTCCGGTTAGATTATTACCCGAAAGGCCAAGGAACTTCAACTTCTGCAGGCTCTTGTAGGACAAAGGAATCGAACCTTCAAAGAAGCTCCCTCGAAAATCGAGGCTTTCGAGCGACGTTGCGTTGCCAAGATCCTCAGGAAGGAAGCCGGAGAAGTTGTTGCTCGATGCATTTACTAATGTCAAGGCTGCAGACCTTCCAAGACCTGCTGGAAAGTTTCCAACAAAGTTGTTTTGGCTCACGTCAATTGTCCTCAGCGAGACGAGATCGGAGAGAGACTTTGGCAAGGATGTCGCGAACCCGTTGCAGGAAATGTTGAGCGAAGAAAGACCGGACAAGCGTTGAATGTGATCCGACACTCGGCCGCTGAGGTTCATGTTGGAGAGATCAAGCTTCTCTACAATCCCTTTGGAGTTGCACCGAACACCGGTCCAGTTACAAAGGACCAAACTGTTCTCAACCTCCAATCTTTAAGGCTGTCCATTGGATCAACCAGAGCCGACTTTATCGACATCAAGATCGAAACTTCTTCATTGTGAATAACAGGTTGAGCAAAAACAAGAGAGAGACCAATGTAACAGTAGAAGAACAACAAGGATTTTGGCATTTTGTTGTCCTTTTTTCTGTTTCAGTTTCCTCTCAGTTGTGTAGTAGTAGCATTCTAGGCTAAGTGTGAAAGACAAGCAGGCTTGTGATAAGTGATGGATTATTGGAGAGAATGTATTTGTTCAAGCAAATAATACTAATATTAATAATAATTATTATTGTATTTGATACGTGGGGTCTTGGGATCTGAACCAGCTAATCATCTCTACTTAATGACTGTGAAGGCTTTGGAGTTATTGGAAATCCCACAGACAGCAAAACATGGAGAGAATGTGTTTCCAGTGAACTGACTGATTATGATTATTCTTCTGTTTTTGTTTTCATTAATTATGGTCAACTCATATTAGTATTAACAAATCAGACATCTCTCATCAATTAATATTATGATTCCATTTCGTTATAGATTCAAATCCATAATTCAAACAGTAAATTCAAATTTTATATATAAGAAAAGAAAATATATTGTAGAAAAAAAAATTAAAAATGATTGCTGAGGGGGAGCTATAATTCCTCCGACAACATTAATCATTTTAGGTAATTACTCTGTCTTTCTTCACTCTATTCAAGAAATACATTATTTTTAACATTGAAGACAGATTGTGATGACTTGTTCTTGGGGTGGTTTTCCCACCAACCGCCCCCACCCCCCCCCCCCCCCCCCCCCCCCCTTTTTTTCCTTTTCAAAAAGGTGAGAATTCAAAGAACGAAGCAAGTTCTCATCAAGACTTTTTTTTTTTTTTGGGGTGTTTTTCTTAGTAATAAATCTTGTCAAGAACACAGTAACTTCAGTGGATATTGTTGTTGTCCATAAACCGGCAGTGAAACAAACATTACTTTATTGATTATTTATTTATTTATGGACAGGGTAAAGAATTTTAGTTTAAGTTTTTTATTAGGCTAATTTGTACTTTTTCGAATAATTAAGTGTATATAAGAGAATCTCTTCATGTTAGAAGATGGGATAAAGATTTGAAACAAGAGACAACTTGGAACTTTCTCTAAGAGGGATGAGAGAGATTGTTAATATTGTTATATATGTAACAATAATCGTTGTCTTTGCCCTACTCCTTAAAATTAAAAAATAAAAAATAAAAAAATTAATATTGTTATATGTAACAATAATCGTTGTCTTTGCCCTGCTCCTTAAAATTAAAAAATAAAAAATAAAAAAAAAATCCATATTCCTTGGCCAAAAAAATAATTGCACTCCATTTCTAAGCCTCCATGGATTCACATGCACACATCTGTCCATTTGCAATTATTATATATATAAAAACAAATAAATTAGAAAAAAAGAAAAGAAAAAAAGAACATTCAATATGAATGTAGGTATAAATATTAAATAGCCTCTACCAAAGGGTAATAATTCAAAGGCAATAAAAGAGGAGGGGGAAGGGGGTGGAGGCCATGTGAAGGGCAGTTTCCTTGGGAGAGGACTCAAAAGTCCAATTATTAATAATGACACCTTCAAATTGGCATAATATGGGACTAAAAAATTAGCAGTTATATATAAATATATATGTATATGGCTCTTATTACACATATATAGTATGTATATTTGCCATACTTTTGTGCCCATTATTCTAGAGAATCCATGGGGGGATGTAGGATTAGGTGCCCCCACATGGCTTTATGCCAAAGCCAACTTTTCTTCATCATTTGAGATTGATGGAGGTATCAAACTGTGGGCAGCGTATGCATTTCATGATGAACCTCTTATATATATATATATATATTTATATTTATATGTATAACTCTTGTGCGAATTAAGAAGCTATTGAGAATTGTTAACAATAATATTGTTTTATGATTACTCTATTAATTATGGTAGATTAAGATGACAGTAGTGTTAAACAAAAGTCTTAAAAGCTTAAAAGAGTGCTAGAGAAAATTAAATAATTAAATTACTTTTGCAACAAATTTATTATTTAGTCCTTAAATCTTTTTCATATATATCACTAGATGAGGATGCAATTTCTTTTAGGTAAATACTTAGTAAAAAAAAATTCTTTTAGGTTAATTTTATCAAAGAAATGAGGTTTGTGAGCCTAGGATCACGTTTTAGCTGCCAATGCGAGATCAAAACTAGATAAATAAACAAACGTATATATGCATTAAACTTACAATCCATATAAGTGGTTGTACGCTTAGCTTATCCATAAATTCAGACCCTTATACATCTAATGTTAGTTTCAAGTTCGACTCTCTTATTAATTTTTAGCTTGCGTTTGGTTCGCCGGTTGAAAATAAAATTTTAAGTTAGAGTTGGTTGATTTTTAAAAAATTAATTATAAATTTTACTGACTTTTTAAAAAAAGATAAAAATTAAAATGAAAAAAATACAATTAGTTGAAGGTAAACTTAAACGTCAGACAAAATCTTAGTTTAAAAAAAAATGAACGGAGTCCAACAGTGCCAAAGTTTGTACGACACTTAAACAGAAAAGGAGAAATTCTCACTCGTAATTTTATAAAAATCACACATTATCAACAATGCTCAGTAGAAAATTCTTAAAGAGAATTAAAAAAAAAATGATAGATGTGGATTGTTGTAATTAATCGGATTTCAATCATTTTTCAATAAGCAATAACCATCTCTTTTGGATATAAATTGCATGTGTAATTTGATGATTTGCCAGCCGAAGCTATGATGGCAAGAAAATGAAAAATTTTATGATAGGAAAGATACTTTTATCTTATCAATGGTACTAATATTTTAGTTATTGGATCAATTTTTTAAAGATTTGATGATTTATGAATGAAAACAGTTTAGTGATTTATACTATAAATTTTTAACATGAATATTAAAAAATTATGTCGTTAAAATATTAATCTAAATGGTAAAATTATTCGATTATATAGTTTTATATTTATTTATTATTTGTTTTCTATTATTATTAGGTTTTTTTCTTTTCAGCAGTTAAAGGTAGATTAGTTTTTTTACTTTTTATATTTTCCAGTGAGCTTATATAAACTTCTTTTGATGTTTTATTTTGATACATTGATTGGAATAAGAAACTTAACTTTATCAATTTTCAAATTGGTTCTTGGTTTTCTAAAAAAAAAAAAAAAAAAAAGATAAAGTACACCTCTTGCTGTGAGACGTCGTTTTGTACTTCTCTTCATACTGCGTAAGATTAAAGATACCTTTTATATTTCCTTGTCAAAGGACTTTCATTTCGAAGAAACAATATTATATTATCGGAGGTGAAATATTAAAGCAAAACAATGGTCGACCATACACATATATGTACACAAATATAAAATTACAGTAAGATTAAGCTTGCAACCGCATAGATATATATACACACACACACATACAAATATGTATAACTGCATGCACTATTTGTTTAAACTTTGAGCACGTACCTTGTTTGTTCTTAGCTATATGCTATGTTCTAAATAATAAACTTACCCACAGTATTGTTCGATAATTGTTGAAATGAGATTATCAACAAGGAGGAAAAGATCTTTGGCTCGCAAAGTACTCCAGTAATTCATAATTTTACCTAAAGGAGCTATCTAGCTATAAAATAGTGCGACTATGATGATGCATGTAATTTGGATTTTCTTGTGCATAAGCACACCAAGTAGGGACTATAGTTTAGGATGCCATGCAAAAAGGGGAAAAGTATAGCTTGTTTCATCTTGGAACAAAATTATAAGGTCCCATCTCAATGAGGAGTGGGACCAACTATTATCAGGATGGTACAACGATAATTATGTAAATAAATGTTCTATTATTTTTCTTTTATATTGTTCTCTAAAATGGATGGATTGAGATACGTACAATCTTTTTCGCAGTGCTATCTTAACATGCTAAGGGCTCATGAAACTTTCTGAATTATAAGTTTTAGAGAGTTCATCGTCTACATCATTCTTCCTTTTTGATTCTCCAATAGTGCTACTCAAACTGATCCTATTCTTTTATCTTTTTTCTCTTGTAACCCAAATGCTTAAGCTTCACTTGTTCGTCTCTTAAAGAAATACATGCATGTTTGCACGACAACTGTACATATATATATATATATATATATATCTTGGACGTTTATATGATAGAGATGATTTCATGAAGCGAAAAGAGATGAGTCGATTGCCAAATGGGATTGGCTTGGGGGGCAAGAGTTTTGGGTTATTGGTGAGAGCCAAGTAAAATTGTCGAATATAATTGAGTGATCTAAAGTCTGTCAATCCCACATCGATTGTGAACACATAAATTAACGTATTTAGCAAAATATATAAGAATTTAGGCTTATCCCGAAAATGGCATGCAAACATAAAATACATAACTAATGTACTTAACAAACAAAATGAAATTCATTTATTAAAAGACAACAGATTAATGTTTTATATTTTCGATTACTTTAATCTTATTTAGCATTTTGTAATTTGATTCCGTTTGGAGATATGATAAATGAGAATTTTTGCTTTTGTTCCCTATATTTAAATTACAAATGCCTTTAAACAATACTTCTTCTCATAACTTGAAAATTTTGATCATTTTTTTTTTTAATTCTAAATAGAATACAACTCTATTGTCACTCTGAATCTTTTTAGCGGGATAACATTGAGCGCTTGTAACATCATTTTTACGTTGTTTCTTTATGCAATACCAATTCTATCCATTCGTTTGGCTTTTTTTTTTTTTTTTTCTTAAATTAAAAAGGCCATTATATACTATAATTAATTGAAAATTTTGTTACTGATAAAGACAAGCTCTCTAATATTTGTGTTTGGATAAGCGGTTAAATATTTCATAAAGAAACATAAAAACGATTGAAACTACGTCAAAAAGAAATTATTGTCATTTATTAACATTTTCCCTAATAAGCTAAATGTTTACATGAGATTGATAGAGAATAAAGAGACCCAAGAATATTAGGACCGTAGGCTGCCCAATAAAGCTTATAGGAACCAGCAAGGATGAACAAATCCCTGAAAAATGCAGTGGAGCAGTCCCCTTGGGTTCTTGACCCAACAATGCTAGAGGATGTTGGCTTGGATCTCGATAATATGGAACAACGAAGAACTCGACTCCATTACGGGTTTTAGGATGCATATGTCGTATTCTAGTTCCGGCCATTTCATCTGTAAAGGACATATAATTTTTTCATTGACTTGCAAAAAATATTTATTTCAATCTTTGGGAAAACCTTGGGTTTGTTTTTTCGCCAGCAATCATTTTAATTTATGATTTGCGCGGAAGAAAAAATATTGCTAGTTAATTTCTTGAAACGACTCGATGTAATTTTACTTATATACTCCTAATTTCCGGGTCACATTCGTATCACATTTTTGTTTTTCATTAACAAAACTAAGATAATAGGAACTTTTGATGTGTCTCCAAATTTCAAAGGCAATGGATGTTATGTTCTGAAATTCCGGGCATAATGTTATAAATGCTACACTTCAATGGAATTTTTAAAAATAATAAGATTACCTCCAAAAATAATGAACAAGAATGAAACTAGCAACAAAAATAATTCAAATAGTCATCAAAATATATTTGGATATTAATTCTAATTTTAATTTTGAGTACAACTCACATAGCGATAAGTTGTCATCTTTTTATCGATAAATATAACCAATTAATGTGGTAATTTTTTTAAATATTTATCAATAAAAAAATGACAATTCAAATGTCATATAGGTTATATTCAAAAATTAAAATTAGAATTGATGTGATAATATTTTACTAATGTTAACAAGGTGAAACGGCAAAAAAAAGAATGAGAAAGCTACACCCATCGGGGTGGGGGTGGGGGTGTGGAAATAAGGAGCAAAGCACAAAACGACAATAATCTATAAACAACGACAACGTGAAAACACCAAAGGCATGGCCGAAAACAACAACCAAGATGAAAGAAACGATAGTACAAATGAAATACAAAAGAAAACGACAACGAAATGAAACCACAAAAAGAGCGGACGACACCATGGAGCATAAACGACATAAAAAATAAAGGATATGATAATAAAGCGATAGTAAACGACAACAAAGCAGGAAACTAATCAACTAAACAATGGGATGAAAGATAGACAACAACAAAACCAAAAAAACCACAATCAACGATGATTACATCAATGAAACGAGAAAAAAAAAGTTGAAAATGAAAATAAAAATAAATAGCGAAAAGCAAATAACGACCAACACCTGTCCTTAGCGACAATCTAAAAATCCTGAAGAAACGAGTCACAAAAAGGAAAAAGCATAATTAAAGAAGAAAAAACAGTGGGATGGAAAAGCACAAAATATGTAGAAAATAGAAATGACAACTGCATCAAAAAAAAAAAAAAAAAAAACGACATCGTTTCAGACAAAATAATAACAACACTGAACAAACTTAACAAAAGAAAAAAAACTATTAAGAAAACTATTAATGACAAAAGGGGAAAAGACAATAACAAATGGAACTCAATCAAACTAATTTTATTCTCTCTTTTTTATCGAGTGATTACATATCCTAAGAGAAAGAAGTTCCTCAGTCCAACGTCGACTGTGAACTCGTAGAAGAACGACGTACGTTTATTAATGCCTGACATATTGGTAACCTATTAGGTGAAACAAACTAAAATAAAGGTTAATAGCTTTGTTAATGTTCCCAGAGTTTGTAACTTTGTGAATTTTTTGTTTGATATAATATAATACGAAAAAAAAAATCTTTTTGAGTTAAAAGTTTTAATTATATAGAAGGGAAAAATCAAATTGAGTAAAAAAAAAAAAGAGAGAGTGGGATTAGTGAGTCTGAAGTTTGTAGTCCTCGGTCATATAACATTGGAGAGAGGTGGCAAGGCGCCGAGGTGGAGAGGGGTCATTGGTTATGGGACCACTCCGTGGGGGTCTGTTGTGGGAAGGGAAGGCGCCACGAGGGGTTGTTGATGAGGGGGATCGCAGGCTAGGGAGGCATTGCGAGGCGGGGTTGTTGGGAAGAGTAAACGACCACAACGTGGAAACGACGGCATTAAATTATGACAATAAACGACAACAATGGACAAAAATGTCCCAAAAAAAAACTATAGGAAACTAGGAAACGACAATCATGCGAGGAAACGACAAGGAGATTTAAAGGACACTATACCAGATAAACAAAGAAAACAGATTAAAAAGGACAATGAACGAAAGGAGCGGAGACATAATGAAACGAAACAAAACGACAACCAATGGAACCGACAATTGGCTAAATAAACCACAACGAAACGACAATAAACGATGGAAATGGTGATAAAATGACGAGAAACAAATGAACCACGAGAAACTTGGAAACGACAATGAAATTTAAAGCACACTAAACTAGATGATAGACAAGAAAATAGAGAAAAAGACAACTTAAATGAAACGACAAGTAACGAAAACCAATAGAAAATAGAATGCTTAATAAAGCACGAGAAATGAAAACAAACGGATAAACAACAACGGAAAAAAAAAAAAAAAAAGTTGACGCAAGTAAATTAAAGTAAACGACAACAAATTGAAAAACGATGTTGACATATACAAACGACAACAAAAAAAAGCATAAAGCAAAAAAACGACACCGCCTACAAACAACAACAAAAAATTTTTTTGGAAAAAAAAACGTCTCATAAGTAAATTATAGTACGCGACAACAAACTGAAAAACGATAATGACAGGTACAAACGACAACAAAAAACAGCGTCAAATAAAAAACGACACCAAGGCGGCTAGCGACAACAACGAACAAACCGAGAACCACACTGAAATAACGACGACGCAAGACTGATGACGGTAAAAGAATAAACGACAACAAATCAGAAAGGGATGATCATATAAGATTGTAAAAGGTAAATCGACGTTCACCAAAAAAAAAAAAAAAACAGGGTAAATCGCCATAAATTTTGCAAAAAAATGGGTCTTAATTTCCCTCAAAAATTAAATTTAGCAAAAAAAAAAAAAAAATTTATGGACGACGTGAATAAAGAGCGACAATGTTGAAATGAGATGAATGATAAACGACAAGTTCATACCAAAAAATAAACGACAAGAGGCCAAAAATAGACTGTAGGATAAACACGAAGGCAAAGTGAAAAACAATACCCAACCCCAAGTTCCAAAAAAAAAAAAAAAGTAATAATAAAACTATGAATATTGTTGTTGTTGTTGTTGTTATTATTATTATTATTATTAGCAACCACGCTACAGGCCTAAAATTGAAATTGTGAAAATATACATATCATCGTTACACATGTTTCTGGGAAAAGAACCGAGAGAACTAGATAAGTGCTTACACATTACAAGTTAAAAAGATAATCAAATAAAAGGGAAAAAAATTAGGAATTGACAAAATAAAAATAAAAATACAAACAAAAAAGCTGGCGGCGTTGTTAATACCTATAGAAAAGAAATCAGAATAAACGGTCGAATTATTTTTTTAATTATATTTATATACTTCCGATTACATTCATTATCCAAAATCAATGGAACTGAATCTACAAAGTAGGACGCGCCTTGGTCCGGGTTAGTGGCAATATACATACCATATAGATATATATATACCTTGGTCCGGGTTAGTGGCAATATGCATACCACATAGATATATATATATATATATATATATGTTAGCAACTTTGTAGCTTTTGGCTTTAGCTAAACCACTTGTAATACTATATTAATTCTGGCATCAGGTTTATCAGATCAGTCAAAAACAGAATATTTGTCTTGGATTTGATGGTCAGCAATATTTGGGAAATTCAGCAGCATAAACAAAACTCAAACATCTTTGCAATTGGTTTAGCTTCGGCCTGTATATATCACTATCATCCACAGACACACACACATATATATGGATGAACTGTTAACTGCTATCTCTCTCTCATCTTGATCAAGGAGAGTTATGCAAAGAAGAATCCTTATACTATAATGGAGAAGAAAGAAAACATAATAAATGAAAATTAATATTGCTTATTACAAGCTCGTCAAATTGTCAACGAAGACAAATTTGGAATAAACCAGAACAATCCCATGATAATACATGTAATAATATGTCCATGTTCATATTTTTTTCCTTCTTTTTTTTTTTTTCAATCACAACCAAAGTGAAATAAAACAAAACAAAGAAAAATATTGGGCAAAAAAAAAAAAAAAGGAAAAAAGAAAGAATAAGTCAGAGCCAAGAAACCAGACTTGCCGATAAGAGGGTTTACATCTCTTTTTAGCTCAACCCCTGTCTCTTGATGAGCTGCTATTTTGACATATGAGACTAGACTTTGATCAAAAGGCTAGCTACTCTTTGAATAGAGATGATCCTCTGAAAATAGGAGACAGATGAACTTGAATTCCGCCCGTAGACGCCGGAGCCGACATAGCGATCGTCTGCTTCCGGTCGAAATTCAAACTCTGCAGGGATTTCTAAGGGAAGAGATCTATTCATGTTTGTGTTATTTATAATGGGAGGTACAAAGTCCTTAGTTTTTGGTTTAAGGGATAAACAACTATATATTATAGGACGACTTAGTGGTAGGGTAGAGAGTCCAAAACTTCTATTGAATTGCAAACTTGTATTTAATCTATTATGGTTTTTTTTTTTTTTGCTCGAGTATTATGGTTTTTGTTTGGTTATGAATTTATCAATGTCACTGAGTTACTAAGTTGTTATTGCATTTATCTGTAGATTGTGTACCATATCTTCTTAATTAGTTTTTAAGAAAGTTCTACTCAAGCCTATTAATAAGGCATCGAAAAACATATTTTACATGAAGGAGGATGTTAGATTATAAATTTGTCTAACATCGTTAAGTTACTAGATAGTTATAAGTTTATATGTCAATTAAGTATTATATTTTCTTGAGCTAATTTTTGAGGATCGTGTGTTCTACTTAAATCTATTTAATAATTTTATTATAATCGGACACTTCAGAATATTGTCTTTTTTATAAATTATATTTTCATATTTTGTCGTATAACTTTTTATATGTTACAGTCGGAAGCTGTAAATCGAGATACACTAATAGAGCCAAATTCCAAGTCACTTGTTTGTTTTTCCACCTTAGTAGCCAAGAGAATATCCTATAAAAAAACAGAAAATTGTGAATCTTAGATCACCAACCAAATGTAAATGCTCCTTTAAAGCCTAAATTTTAAATTTTAAATGAATAAAAAGATTCATTTCTATCCTCCAAACCCACTATTTATTAAAAAAAAAAAAAAACTTTGTTTTTGCTTTTTTGCTTTTTTTTTTTTCCTTTCTTTTTTAACATATGGTGCACCTATGGTCTAATATAATAATGTCATTCCACAAAAGTAACTATGGATTTTTAACTAGCTGACACCTGACAGCAAACGCCTCTGGAATTTTATGTCTTTTTCCTCTGATTACAACGAGGAAAGTAACAATAAAATCATTGTAATTAATGGCAAAGAGGTTTCACTGAAAGCAAAAGGGTTTTCCTTTGCTTTAGCTAGAAACATGATGAGTTCGAATTACTGGTACAACAAAAAAGTTGCATCCTTTTTGCATCTTCTTTCCATAGAGGAGATTTTTTCATTTTTCATTTTTTATTTTTTGAAAAAAAAATTATGTTAATACTAATCTATTGATTTGTATTGATATTTTAATAATTAAATCAACTTTTGAATGGTTTGCATGTTGTATTGTAAATTTTTAATCCGACGAGTAAAATAATAATATCTATTAAGATGATAAAAATATAGTCCTTATTGTGGATTTAGCCCCTTTTTGTCCTTCCTCATTTTACCAAGGAGGACAATTAAGTGCTAATTAGTAGGCTTCTAGATGATTAAATAGCAAGTCAAATGAAAATAAGCATTTAAAATAATAATAATAATAATAATAATAATAATAATAATAACCCTTTTGTATTCTTGAAGGACAAGACAATTTGTTGACCATTTATTCCGAATTTTCACTTTAAATTATGAAAGAAGATCTTTATTTTCGTTGAAAGGTGAGTGTTAAAAAAAAAAAAAAAAAAAAAAAAAGGGTGGTTGGCCCTCTGTGTTCATCAAGTGGTGTAAATTCCTTGAACCAACAGATGGCATGCTTACATTGACAAGAGGTGTGTTTTCTATGACTTAATGTTGAGGATAAATTTATTATTAAGCAACGTAATGGGAAATGATAGCTTCCTATGTCCAACCTGTTAAAAAAATTATTTATAAGAAAATTGAATTCCATCGGTTTTTATTATTTAAGTTGTACAAAATTCCTCCGAAAATATATACGTTTTATTTTGTTTAATTTTTTAGAGTTTTGTTGGAAGATGTCTGAAAGACTGAAACCTTTTTCACGATCTGGATCTACTTGGTAAACTTTTTTCAATTTTGCTCCTACTTAGGGTGTGTTTGGTGAATGAGTTGAGTTTGAGTTGAGTTGAGTTGAGATTTTTAAATTTGAATAGTAATTTTTGTTGACTTTTTCAGAAAAGATAAAAAACTTTTTCAGAAAAGATAAAAAACATGATGAAAAAAGTACAATTTAGTTTAAAATAAGATGAAAAACCAAACAAACCCTTAATCTTTGGAAGTAATTTTTCCTCTTTGCCTAGGTTTATTTATTTCCCCATTTCAAGGAAAACTATGTTTCAAAAGGCTATTATATTTAAGAAAAATACTAAAGACATCAACTCTAATATTAATTTTTTAATATAAATATATGTGATATATGAGGTCATTTTTTTTATTAATAAGTATTTAAAGTATTACCACATCAATTATTATATTTATCAATAAAAATATAATACATAAGTTAATATTTAAAAAGTAATAATTAAAATATGTATATCTAGCGTTACTATTATGTTTATTTATTTATAGTTGAGAAATAGATGTCCTTCCCAAATTTTAAACCCTTCAGGCTCTTGTCTTCTATCGCCTGCTTTACATCATTTGTCCCTTATGTTAACATCGTACTTATATTCTAATATTTCTTATCCTAAAAAAGAAGTTTGGTTGGCTTTATATCGAGAAAAGACTTGTTAATGATATCCTGTTTTAGGACATTGATCAGTCTCTTGCCTCTTAATTAGTAGCAGTGAGGGCACTATGGAAAAAAATAATAATAATAATAAGAGATGATTTTTATTAAACAAGATATGGTTATAAGTTTTAATAACCGAGTTGGGACACGGCACAAGGATAATTTTTCTCATAATATACGGACATAAACAAATTTTTTAAAAAATTAGGTATGAAAATTAAAATTTTTAAATAAGTGAGCGTACGAGTAGAATTTTTAAAATTTTAAGAGTACAACTCAAATTTCTAGGTAAATTTGTCCACTCACACCAAGTTGGGTTTACTCTAATGAATCATATGTTTAGATATTGATATTTTTAGCATAAGAAAATGAAGAAAATCCAAACACATTGGTTAGATTCTTAAATTAGTTTTTTTTTTTTTTTTTTTTGGTTTGGATTTCAGAGAGGGTATGCACTTTGCCTTTAAATACTAGAGTTGAGATATACGGTAAGTGCACTACCTAACTAAGATTCTTTAAAAAATAAAAATAAAAATGAAAATCAAGGGTATAATTTCCCACCTAATCTTTATTTACGCTATCTTATTAACTTGCTGAAGGCCATAAACATCAGTAGTCAGCTCCACTTAGAGGGTGTCTGGTGAATGAGTTGAGTTTAAATTGAGTTGAAATTTTTAAGTTTGAGTTGAGTTGACTTTTTAAAAAATAGTTATAAATTTTATTAATTTTTCAGAAAAAAAACAAAAATTAAGATAAAAAAGTATAATTTAATTAAAATTGAACTTGATCAAACAAGCCCTTAATATTCGTATACGAAGAAGGTTTCTGCTCATATATAATGGAAATAGTTCTTGTCAGCGCATGTATACAGAGATTTAGCGCTGGAAAATTAGGAGAGTACATTAGTCCCATATTGATCAACAGTATAATTGTAGCGCAGGCACACACTATACTATATATATACTAGACAATCATTACATTCTTAATTATGACGTGAACTCATCAAGATTATAAGAATCCTACAATATAATGAGGAATAATTAAACAAAATACTTAATATGTAACGTAGAATATGTACTTAAATTGCTTAAATTTAAGTCTTGTCATTTTCAAAACCAATAATTTGAATTAAAGTCTACCATAATCTATTTTTCTCTATCAAGATTTCTAATTGTAAAATTTGATTCAAATCCTCAAAATAAATGCAATGATATTAAATGAAATGATTTATCTTATCAATTTATTTACCATTTATTTTACTTATTATGTTCTATTTTTGTCCTAAAATTTTGGATCACTGTTCCCTTTTCGTGTGTCTATCTTGACTTCTCCTCCCCCCCCCCACACCCCCCTTTCTTTATCAGCTTTTCACCTTGCTAAGCTTGTTCAATGATCTGTCATCGACATTTGAGTCACTGTTGACAAAAATATTTTATTCATGTTGACAAAAACTTTCAAAAATATGTAGAAAGTGATTAGTTTAAATCTAAAAGTATGTTTGAATTCTTCATGAGAATATATGGATGCTTTAGGAGAGAAATTCAGTGGGATGTTGAGTCTGAGTCATTGAGATGCTCTAGCTAAAGCTCTTTTTTGTAGTCTTCAATACTGGGCTCGGGATGTTTGGCATAATTTACTTACGTTGAAATCAGATACAATAACAGTTGTTCAAGTTATCAAGCAAAATGTTTTTAATACTGAGTTTGGAAATGGTTTTTTTTATTTTTTATTTTTTTAAGGTGGATGTTTTATGTTACATGTTTTTTGTTTGTTACTATTATAATAACAAATTTGTCTACTGATATACTTCACTTCAACATCACGCAGCTAGGGTTTATACCTCTTTAAATTGGTAAGGGATTCAAATTTTGATTTTTTAGTTGATGAGATCCTTAAAGTTATTTTATATACTAACTCATCCACCCCTGCATGGCATAAATAATTCTCTACTTGATTTTAAAAATAAATTCCTATTTAAAAAAATAGAAAAAAAATTCACAAATTTCATATTTTGATATTACTTTAAAATAAAGCGAAACGACAATCACCTAAGCAAACGATAGCCAAGTAAAAGTTGACGACAAAACGTTTAAACAACACCAAGACAAATTTGCGACGGAGAAGACGCAACACATTCGAAACGACGACGTAAATCAAACTACATTATGTGTTGGGTAACAAATTTCACTCAATCTAAATTATAATTTTTTATATCAATTTTTATTTTTTTTTAAATTAATAAAATTTATAATTATTTTTAAAAAATCAACTCACTTAACTAATTGGAATAAGCAACAAAAATATGAATGATTGACATGAAACGACAACAAGAAGCAAGAAGAAATCGAACTGGTTACGCCCAAAAAAAAAAAAAAAAGAAGAAAACAACACAAAAATTTTACTGGTTGCGACACAATACTACTGTAGAACCCACTGCAGACGATTACCACTTTACTTTTCAGAACGAATCTTCCCAGGAAAACAAAAAAAGGGACGACTATTCTAAGAAAGCTCAGAGACGACACTCCAGAAGAAAAAAAGTCAGAAACGATACAAAAAGATTTTTTATTTCCGAATTCAAAATCCGCTGAACTATAATTAAACAGGAGATTCCAATCTCTTGGGGACTATTTTTTTTTTTCCTCGAGAAAAATCCCTAATTTCTCGAGAAAATATTTATTGGGATATTGGAGAAGGGTTATAATGAGAAGACTTGAGGCATGGTTCGTGCTGCTGGTAACACTTGCTCTGGTTTGGATTCCGTCGAACGGCGCCTCCGGATCGCCGCGTCAGAACACCGACGAGGCATACGTCACGCTTCTGTATGGAGATGAGTTCTTGTTGGGCGTCCGAGTCCTTGGAAAATCGATTCGGGACACTAGATCCACCAAGGACATGGTGGTTCTGGTCTCCGATGGAGTTTCCGATTACGCCGTGAAACTTCTCGAGGTTAATTTTCTTATGCCCAAAAGGAAAAAACTTATCAGCTCCGTAAATGAATTCCTTGATTTTCGACTCCTTGCTTTTATTTTTTTCCATCGTAAATCGTGTTGATTTTTCAGTGTGTTTGATGGGGAAGTTTTCTTCTTTGTTTATTGGATGTTAAGAAATAGATGAAGTAAATGAAGTTGAAGTTTATTGGGATCAACTAAGTTTGTGTTTCAATAATTTGGATATATATATACACACACACGCGCGCGCGCGCACACACACACACACACATATATATATATTTGTTGAATTTGGAAGTTGGGGAATTTGAACTCAAGACCTTAACTTCAGGTTTGGAATTACTGCTAGGGCAAACCTGCAACGACTAGATTTAAAGTTGGTATTTTTGGTTATAGCTGACAATTTTTCTGGATGGATAATTTGTTCAGGCTGATGGGTGGATAGTGACGAAGATTAGTTTATTGGCAAATCCTAATCACGTACGGCCAAAGAGATTCTGGGGAGTCTACACAAAGTTGAAAATCTTCAACATGACTAACTACAAGAAAGGCAAGATTTTTAACTGTCTTAAGTAGCATCAGTGTCTTGGTGGATGATGGGAAATGGGCAAATGGTTTTACAGATAATGTTTATTAATTCATTGAGGTTAATTGCAGTTGTGTATCTTGACGCGGACACTATTGTGGTCAAAAGTATCGAGGATCTTTTCAAATGTGGAAAGTTCTGCGCTAACTTGAAGCATTCTGAGAGATTGAACTCTGGAGTGATGGTAGTAGAACCATCGCAGAAAGTTTTCGATGACATGATGAGCAAAGTGAGAACTTTGGAATCTTACACTGGAGGTAAAGTAATTCTCTGTTGACATTTTCACTGCCTGTGTTTTCTAACGCGGTCCGGTCATACTATTTCCCAAATGTCATCAACATTATTTGTTACCAGTGTACTTTTCATTTAGACCATTCCGTGCAAGTCCTACAGAAAGTAACGATGAAATATATGCGGAAAACTTTTAATGTTCTACTAGACATTAATTTCAATTTCTCCTAACTTTTCTGTATGTGGTTCTCACAGGAGATCAAGGCTTTCTGAATTCATATTACTCTGGATTTTCCAATGCTCATGTTTTTGAGCCAAATTTATCTGCCGAAGTCTTGAATTCTAGACCAGTTCCTGAAATGGAGCGGCTGTCCACTCTATACAATGCAGATGTTGGTCTTTACATGCTCGCTAACAAGGTACTCCTGCACAAATATGAGGATGGATTTTACTTTTTTCCCCTTTCATGCTAAGTATGTTTACAATTTATATGGCTATATTATCTGATATGCTTATGTATCATTCATGCAGTGGATGGTAAATGAAAGTGAACTCCGGGTAATTCATTATACGCTTGGTCCTCTAAAACCTTGGGACTGGTGGACATCTTGGCTTTTGAAACCTGTTGATGTCTGGCAGGTATTGCTTTTAACTCTGTACTAAGCTTTATTTTTACCTGACCCTGCTTTTAACTCCATTCAATACTTGTATATGATCCTTACCAACCTCTACGACAATATTTTTGTTCTTCCTTCTATTGCCTTTTCTCCCATCTTCTGGATTGGGACAAGTGTTTTTTGCTTTGTATTCAAATGCCTGTGGTGACACATTATGTGCTATGTCCTTGTATGGGTGTTGGTGGGTTCGTATTACAAGGAGTTATTATTCATTACTGCCTTATTCTTATTTCATATTAAGTGAGATGAATGATTATTGGCCTATTCCTGCTTTCTTTTCTTTTTTGATTTTGCAGAATGTTAGGGAACAGCTTCCAGAATCCCTTCCTGGAACTGGAGGCGGCGGCAATCCTAATGATAATTTTCTTGTCAAATTTCTTCTTTTGCTACCATTTTGTGCTCTTTTCTTCTGCTACTATCGATCACTTCTCCAGGTATGCCATTGGAAGTTCTTTAGGCTTAAATTTTATACCAAATGGACAATTATAATAAGATCTATTGACATGGTAGTATTTGCTGCAGTCACGGGAATACTTTAGTTCATTATGTAGAAGTTCATTATGCGATCATATCAGACATCTTTACTTAAAGATCAGGTCTGCTGGAGCGCATACGTATGCTGGTGTTTCTACTTCATCCGCTAGTAATCCAAACCATCAGGTTAAGTTTCCTTTACAATCTTCCATGGTGAATAACTTTCCCTACTATGTTATTTAATCCTATTGATAGCTTATATTATATATTTTCGTCTATAAAGCGAATTTGTCCATAACAACCATCTACGATGGTGTGCAGGCTAGAGTTCCTGTTTATTTAGGTGGGGTTTCTGTCATCTTCTGTTTCATGGCAGCTCTGGTAGGTCTTGCACTTGGTCTTGCAATTGTGCCGCGACAAGTGATGCCGTGGACTGGTTTGCTTTTGATGTATGAGTGGACATTCACGATCTTCTTTTTTTTATTTGGAGGTTATCTCCATTTAATATACCAGTGGGGAAAGGCAACTGCTGGTCAATCAGGATCCCTTTCCTCTCATTCTGAATCGCTTGATTATGATTCTGGAAAAGGTTTGTGGAATTACAATAGTCATTCTAAACGCTTGGTTATTTATAGCATAATTTTATACACTGATCTAAAAGGATCTTTTACAATTCAACAATTGCATGGAGATACCAACTGATGTTTATTATGTCCATAGTCATTGCTAAACTGAGCATGCGTTTGGAGCTAAGGTCTGGATTGTAGAATTTGGGTTTGAATTGAATTGTGTGTTTGGTGAGGCGCTTGAATTGCTGGAGTTAAAAAGTGTAAAAACTTGAAATATGTTCGGAAAAAAAAAATATCAATATGGTGCTTGTTTCGTTTGTCTCGAAATTATATGTAATTTAAAAAAAAAAATCATCTCATTTGGACTTGTATATGCAAAGTTATAGATTTTTGAAGTCTGAGTTACAAGGTGTGAATGGTGAAACTGAGGTTGACTTTTCAGAAAGATATAAAAATTGAGTTGTAATTTATGATTCAAACTTTAACACTAAACACTCCAAGTATCTAATTTCTGTTCTTATTTTCGCCTATACATTGTAAAGTAATACACGGTTGATGCATGTTTTGCAGGTCATCAGCGTCTTGCATCGTCATGTGATATTGCTACATGGTATTACGGGCTCGGGATGGCATTTTTGGCTATTGTTGCCCCATCTTTGCCATGTTTTCTAGGAATTACCGCTCTATTTTCCAGGTAACTTGGCTCTTAGAATGTTGATTTCTGATGGGGGATTTTTTTTTGTTCCCCGTTTTACAATATTTTGGGACAACTTCCACAAATTGCTAAGAGATTTTTGGGGTGTCCAAACAGATTAGCATTGATGGTTGCTGGAGGTTTAATCTTGGCTTCATTCATGACGTATGCCTCCGATCGTCTTGCAAACAGATCGTTTTTGAAAGGTCTTGAAGACCGAGACACTACGCGAAGTAGGAACTCATGTTTCTTCTGTTGATCACTGCTAACTTTATGTTTTTCTTTTTTTTTTTTGTTTTTTTTTTCTCTCTCCATTTGACTTTTTAATCCATAACGTTTATTTGTAAAATAGTAGAGGAATTTTGTCCAATTAATTTGATTTCTTTTCAAGTTTTGTTGTAATATGCTTTCTGTGTTATTTCAATTTGATCCCAATATTAGTCAATTTTTAATTTAATCAAGGAAAAGTGCAGGCATAGAAGCTTTTTTAGATTTATAATCTATATACTCTATTTTGATAGTAGGCCGTAATCTGAGCATTTTTGTTTATGGAAGAAATGGAATGTTTGATAGCAATGGGTCAAAATATTAGAAATAAATTTTGTTGGAAAGACATACAACTCCAAGAAACGACGGGAAGTTTGCTGTCGTTTCATCAAAAAATGTCTCCTGCATGAAAACGACATGGATTACCCTGCAAGTCTGCCGCAATCCACTTCCTATGCGACATGCCGTTTATACGTGAAATTTGTGAAAGAGAACAGACAACTGATTGATCGAAAAAGTTTTGATGTCGTTTAGTTGAAAAACGACATTTGTATTGTTCTGTCTTAGTGTAATTTATGGTTGGGGCGCTCGTTTCATAGAAGTCTGCTTTCATACATCTGTCGAACTAAAACGGCATGTCGCTCGTTGACCAACAAAAGTTTGATTTTTATTTCAGTGACAGGGCATGTCTTTTATTATGTTAGAGGTGGATTTCGTTTAGTTAAAATATATATATATATATATATATATATATATCAGGCACTTCAAAAAAAAAAATGTTAGCTTCTTAACTCTCCAAAAAAAAAGTTAATTTCGTCTACATTAATAAACGGCATGTCACGCACTATAAAAATTTGGTATCAATAACACGAAAAACGACATTCCAATTGTCATTTGTGTAAAAGACCACATGTCGTCCGTGAATGACGAATTGTCTTTGACGTCTCTCCTTTTGCAGATCACATTCTTAGAATTCTTTTGACTTATTAAAAAAAAAGCCCCCCGAAATTTAGTTTGTCGTTTTGTGAAAACAGAGGAAAGCCTAAAGACACGTAGGTGTCGTTTATACAAACTTTTATTTATTGAATTTCAAAAAAAAAAAATTTATGGATTTATTTATTTTTCTTTCCTCCTCTTTGTGACGAATTGTTTCTTTGATGGCTTTCGCTGGAAAAAAGAGTTGTATAATCTGAAAGCTGATAAAGCATATATTTGCTTTTTTGTAGGCACATAAAAAAAAAAAAAAGAAAAAGAAAAGAAAATACCAGTAGACATGAGAAAATAACAATAAAATTATTGTAAGAAAGGGAGGGGGAAAAAAGTAGATGGACAATTCTTTAACTAATGTATTATAGAAAAATACTGGTAGATGTGAGAAAATAAACCACCTCCCCCCATTCATATAAGAATATTGATCCTTCATTTACCCAAAAAATTAAAAATTCAAAAAAAAAAAAACCAGAAAAAATAATATTGTTGCTCCTAGAGCTTCGACAAAATAATTAATTTTGGTCCATCAAAATGTTCACTTTTCAATTTATAATCAATTGGCCGGAGAATGACTTTTGCATCGGTTTTAATATGACAATTGACCTAACAGTGTGTGACACAATATTTATGAATATATAAATAAATATATATAGATACATGCATGTATGTATGTACGGCAGAACAGATTTCTCAAGCATATATCAAACAGTAAAAAGAGTGGTAAAAAATTTATTTATACATCCGGATATATATTGCAACTTTTTGAGATCTCAAACAGGAAATTAAAGTTATAATATGCTGTGTGTTGGACAAATAATAATGGACCACATTAGCACCCTATATTGTATAGTTGTCATGCCAACCATCATATCATATGTACATTGTGTGTGTGTGTGTCTATATATATGTATAATGTATATATGGATCAGGGCAGCAAAGCTTGTACGACGGAAACAATATTAAAAAAAAAAAAAAAACTTTTCTAGTATTCTATGATGTAAAGAACCACTTTAGAAGAACAAAAAAGAGAAACCCCCATATTTTAATTGAGGACAAATATCTTGCTCAACTGCATTAACCTAGCAAGTTGTACGGACATACACGCCAAACAAAGTGATTAACTACTAGCTCAATCTAAAAAAGGTTTACCAGAATCTTCTTCTTCTTCTTCTTCTTCTTCTTCTTTTTAATTTAAAAAGAAAAAAGAAAAAAAGAGGGATATCATAATCTTGGTTTCTTTTTATGGCTCAGAAGTATTGGGGGTTGGACTACATCAAATGGTTGGAAATTAAAGAAGTGATTTCAGTTGGATGTTCGAAGGTTTCTCTTTGAAATATGGATTTATTCTTCTATTCATAATTGTATTGTCATAGATCCTCATATTTTATATTATCATTAGACTTGTAATTTTGTAAATGGAGCAATTTTATAACATAAATTAATCTAATAATTAAGAATTAATTCCTAACAATAATATAAATTAAATAAGAGATCATATCATAAAAACTCCATTACAATGGAACATTTTTTTGTCACGCTTTTTTTGAGCTCGCCACTAGCCCCTCCTTGGCCCTTGATGAGTCACGAACCAATAGAAAAATGTCAATTGATATACTAATTGTAATGTTTCTTTCCTCTTGCTTTTTAGTTGCACGTCATTTCCCACTAAACTTTGACACAATGGGCATGGCGACTAACTTAAATTTAAGATTAATAATAATGGAAAAAACAAAAGGGCAAAAAGAAAAGGAAAAGGAGATGATGGGGAGGGCAGACTTTAGTGAATCATCATCCTTATCCTAAAGTGTCTCTGACAAGTACTAGTAATCTAACATTATAATGAGATTACAAGAAGTTACACACTATTATTTTGAGCCTTGTAATTTGTCTTTTACAACAAATAAAGCCAGGAACCAAAGATTCCTTCTTCCTAAGGAATTTCATGGTAATTACCATCCATCCAAATTACAGACACACATAAAAATACATGTATAATCTCTCTCTCTCTCACACACACATTTATAAACATACGCTATTACCATGTAATCGGTTTCATATATTTTTTTATATATTTTTTCATAATAACTAATTGATTTTTATTGTTGTCTTTTACGTTAATAGTTATTAAATAATGTTATATTACATGTATGTTAATATAAAATTATAAATAAATCAACTAATTATTATAAATAATTTATTAAACAAATTATAATTATCAGACCTATCCGGTAATAATTTATTGGACAAGAGATCAACACATGCATACAATTGTGAGTGTTGAACTATATCACTTTTGAAAGGAGGATGTGAAGGCAAAACTGGCAAATGAATTATCATGTGACTTTCCAGCTGCTTAAATTTGGTCATCTGGGTGTCCAAAATAATTGTCTGAATTCCTCTTCTTTTCTTTTCTTTTCTTTTCTTTTCTTTTATATATATATATATATATATATATATATTTTTCAATTTTCAAATTAACTGAAACTTTCATTATGCAGTATTAGCTGGGCAAATGAGATTGTCTTCAGATCTGAGCCATAATTGGAGGACTTTTATTAATACATTATCTTCAGTGTCCTTTTCTCTCTTCCCCAAACTACTTGGAAGTCCAGTCAAACAAACAGATTCCCTATTCCCCATTCTTATCAAATCTGTAACTCCCCTCTTATTTGCCGAATCTTTACCTCGTTGACGCTTGCTCAGCCAGTAGATATAACAATAGATAGAAGGATCGGGAGGGGTTTAAATAGAAACTCCTAGATCCGCATACGAGAACGAATGTTTTCAATTATTTTTTTTTATTTTTTTTTAACAAGTGAGGGGTATAGACCTTATGTCATAATTTATATATATATATATATATTTTTTGGTGGAGGCGGCTTCTGATGTCCGTACATGTAGTAAGACCGCCATTAACGAATCGCTATACCAGAATGTTTCTGAAAATGGAGACTCAAGAACTCACAAGTTTCTATGATGGTGTGCAAAATAAAAACAAAACTTGGACATCGAAAATTTCTGGACTAATTTGCATATCTTCTTCATTCATTTAATTATTACTAAAATATTGGGAATTAAACATTTTCTCTTGGGCAAATGGCTCGTTTGACTGAGCCAAGATAAATGGATAGTAAAAAAAAAAAAAAAAAAAACCCACCATCTTTTCCAAAACAAAAGGCCAGCTAAAGTAGAGTGGAAGATCATTTATCATGATATTCGAGTATTATTCTTAATTTTAAGTAATCTTTTTAGTGATCTGTAATATGCTTTGTTCCTTTTTGAACCAAAAATTATTAGAAGATCAATTCCTTGCTCAATCGCTCCCACAATCTGCCAAAGAAAGAATCTTTCTTTCTTTCTTTGCACATTTTATATAACATAGCGACCTTCTAAGATGCTTTGCTTAACCAGGCGATGTATAAATAAATATGACATAAAAATGCAAACAAATTAGGAGTAAACTTTTTCTTTCTGAAGATAATAATTCCTATTACAGTCTTGATCAAGAACACACATCAAATACAAGGAAAAACAAAGAAGAAAAGAGAGACAGAAAATCAATCTCTTCAATTGCTTAAAAAAAAAAAAAAAAAGCCCTAGAGATCTAGAGAGAGACGAACTTCATAACATCAACAGAAAGAAAACACAACCCAGAAAGGAAATCAAGAACAGGTTACAGCTTTTTTTCTCCACAAATTTCTCGCGAAACAAGCGCCGATGACGACCGAGAGAAGATCTTCATCAGGGTTAATGATCATACTGGAAACGTACGTACGACAATGATAATAACAGATTCAAAAAGCCAAGCAGTAGACTTGCCTAGAGGTTCTTTTTTTTTCATTGACCTCAAAGCCTTCGTAAAAAATATTACCTTTTTTTTTTTTTTTGGTTTTTCTAACCATTTTATTGTGGCAAATTAGGCCATGGCGGAAAGGTAACCACTCTTCTATATCTCTCCGGCGAGCCTCCGAAGAAGAAAGAAATGCAAAAAAGTAACGTCCTTCTCAACTCTGGAATTGACATGGTCATATATTTTCCACAACTTTTTCCAAAGAATAGAAGAAGAAGAAGAGGAGGTAGACTTGAAAAGTCTTCGTTGGGTGTATATTTATAATGGGGAATATTTATATATATATATATATATATATATATTTTTTTTTTTTTTGCCCTTTTGGGTTGCTAGATCAGACGGATGAAATAAGGATGTTGTGTTAGGGAGAACAAAAATAAAGAAATAATTGGACATGTACAAATACGAATGGACCTATTACATTATTTACGTGTGATAATTTATTTATTTATTTATGGAACATACAATTAAAGGAATCTGATGTAGTATTGATAACAATTAATTTAGCAAAATTGATTATAATAATGAAATAATGAAGATATATTTTGGAATGGTTGTATGTATAGTTTAACATGAATTCTACGTTTAACTTTATCATGAGATGTTAAATAGAAAAACATCTAATTTGCTTACAAGGGAATGATTTAGTCAGGGAATGAAAATGAGACTTAGAATGATACAGAGATTAGTGCTTCCAATTTTTTAGACAAAGAATCTGAGTTTAGGGTCGCTAGAACATGTTGTGTCTACAATCACCGCATAAAATAATTTATGATCTGCAGCCAAAGAACTATCACTACAACATCTCCACCTGCAGCATTTGCTGAAGCTAATAATGCAATTGCAAGACTTTCTTCGGGCGAATCAAGTTGAAGAAACATAACAAGCATTCACTCCCATTAAAAAAATAAATAAATAATGCAACAACAAGCATCAAAGTAATCCTCTATCTCCTTCAAATGCCAGTAATGTTGAAGAAGTCTTGAACCCTATGAACATCATGTAAGGTGAGAAGCTTGATAATTATGGACTTGCTCGTAAAGAAATGAAGTTTGAGATTTAAAGATTTTGGAATAAATTAAACTTAATAACATGCAAAGAGACACGACTACCGATTTTGAAAAGAAAAGTTCATATGTACTTTGTGTTTGAAATGAAAAAGGTTTCAAGGTATATAAATAAGGGCATGACTGTGGTAGAGACCCTCTGAAGGTCTCTACCGGAAAAGTATTTTTTTAGACCGTTAAAATTTAATCGAACGGTTTAAACGTTGATGGTGTACGATATTTATTATACACTTAACCTCACAAAATCCTTTCCACCTAAAGTCTTCTCCATCGCCGACGATCTTCCCGCCGCCGATGATGGACGCCGGTGACTCATCCCCGACGCCGGCGACCCAACTCCGGCCACCTCAGGCCCCCAGTCCTAGACACCGACCGTCGGCCGCCGGGGACACCATTTTCTCTCTCTTCCACTTTCTCTTTTTTCTCTTCTCTCTTTCTCTTCCCCTCTCTCTCTTCCCCTCCCTCCCTCCCACCGGCCCCCACCCCCGGCCTCCCCCTACCCCCAGCCGCCACCCTCCCCCGGCACCCCCCCCCCGACGACCCCCCCTCTCTCTTCCTCTTTCTCTCTCTCTCTTTCCCCTTCTTTTTCTTCCCTTCCCTCCCGCCGGCCCCCACCCCTGGCCCCCAGCTAGGCCCCCGGCCCTGCCCCCCTCCCCCGGCCTCCCCACACCCCCGACGACCCCCCTCCCCAGGCCGCTACCCTCCCCGGCCCCCCTTCTCTCTCTTCCCCTTTCTTTATCTTCCCCTCCCCCCCGTCGGCCCCCACCCAGCCCCCCGGCCCCGCCCCCTTCCCCCGGCCTCCCCCCACCCCTACGAACCCCCTTCCCCCGGCCGCCACCCTCCTCGGCGCTCCCATCCCCAATATTTTGTGGGGTTTATATGCCTATTTCGAAAGGTTGTTTCCTATTATTTTTATCTTTTATTTGCTTTAGCTTTACCTTAAGGCTATATCCTAATTTCTTTAGTTTTGTTTTATTTTTAAAATTTTTAATAAATTTAGGTGGGGGACTTTGCTCTTCCCCTCCATTTAATTAAAAAAAAAAATCTCTTATTCTCATTCCCCTTCATTTATTAAAAAAAAAATCTCTTATTCTCAAATTAAAAATAAAATAAAAATAAAGATGTTTTGGAGCTCATAATGACCACTATTGGCTGAAAATGGCGAGGGGGAATCGGTTGGCTTCTACGTACCTGTCACAAGCCGAGTCAGACTCACACATTTTTTTTTTTTTTTTGGTACTGACATTTCACGCTGCTTTCATTTGTTTACCTACTATGGTTGAATGATTACCTTTTCATTAATTCTCTCTTTCTTTTTTAATGGCTTCATACAATTGCTTCCATTTTTTAAATTAATTTTTTGCGTTCGTTTTAGGTAAATGGTTAGCTTGACATTTTTTTTTAAATTTTAAATGAAGGAATTTAAACTTTATAATTTAAAATGGAGTCATGTATAAATGATTGCAATAACTGTTGACGGTTTTTTATAATCAAATAATCATGTAATTTAGTGAGATATAAAATGTACATACGATTTTTTTTTAATATATATAGTTGAGTAATTTTTTTTACATACTATACCCAAGAATATCTTTAACTAATATATGCATGAAAATTAATAATGTGATGTGCATTTTTGGCTGTGAATTAAGTGCGATGTGTTCTATGAATAGAAAACGAAAAAAATGTACACACATAGAGCAAGTATACAATACGACATGAAAAAGAAAAAACGACAATGAGAAAACTTACTCCATAGATCTCATTCTGTGGCTAAATATATTTTAAACTAAAAGACCATAAGTATAGAAAGAAGAGAGAAAATTTATGTGGAAAAACAAAGATAGAAGTTAAGAATGAGAAGAATTAGTTGCAGTTGAATCTCAATAAGTTATAAAAGGAAGTTAGGCATAAATAAATGAATAAATAAATAAAAAGAAAGTAGCCTATTAATAACTAGGTATGACTGCTGAAATTACTGATTATACCGTATGATTTTAGATATGCTTCAAATATATTTATAATACCAAAAAAGTTCGAAAGAGTTAAAGAATAGGAAATTTTTACAATAAGGTTCTGTTTTAGATCTAGTGTCTATCAAAAATTATTGTTTTACATGTATATTTTTAATTTGATAAGATTAATAGTTAGAAACATACACTGTCGGTGGAAAATAGCAGAGGGACAAAAAAAATTGCAGCCAATATTATGAAGACCGACCAAGAACAAAAATTTCATTGTAGAAGTAGCATGTAGCTATACTTTTTTTTTTTTTTTTTTGGTAGAAAATGTAGCTACAGTTATTGTGTCTATCTTTGGTATGGCCACTTCCTTGTAATACTATTATTTAGGATAAATGAAACCTTTTGCACACTGAAGCAAACATCATTGAAGAGACTTTTTCACATAAAGCCAAAGTTTGATAGATTACTTCTTCTTTTTGGCAACATAAATTACAAAAGGCGAAAAAAAGAAAGAAAAAAATATGAGTAAAGCTAATAAGCACCTCTGGTGTCTTATACCATATGTAGTGGTTTTCTATATTATTTGTTATTTAATAAGAGATGGGGTCCATTTTATTAATTAAAAAAAAAAAAAAATAACTTTTATTTTTTATCTATATAATGTGGTGAGGGATACCTTAGCTTTATTCAAAAAATGCATAAATTAAATATGTTTACATTCTTAATAAAGGAAAGAGAGGTAAAATTTATTAAACATTGACCAAAAAGGCTCACTAAAAAGTTAGTGGGCAAGGTCTATTAATGGAGCCAAATATGGTCCAATGTTATTATTATTTTTCCTTTCTTTTTGCTAAAGCCTAAATGGTCCAATAAAGTATATGTTAAAAGTCAAGAGTTACTCTAATTTGGATGGTTCAGATTGATTGGATCCTTAGAAAATAAGTGGCGTGCATACTCTTTTCTTGTTCTAGGTAGGATTCCAAGTGCTAATTAGTAATTATGTCCTCTAATTTATCTTACATTTTATTGCCCACAACATCATGCATCTGAGCTTATAATATTTTCTGTTGATACCTATTATTATCTATTGTAAAAGTTCTAAAATGTAATTTAGTATTCTACGTATATGTTCAATGTGTACATTTTTTTTAAGGGAAAAAAAAGTTAATATTTGCTTTTCAATGTCAAATTTTCTGTTTCTTCATTTTTCTTCTGGATTACGCCAAATGATTAGTTAATTTTAGAGAATCATGAATTTTTTTTTAATCCACGGGCAACCTTTTTTTTTTTTTTTTTATTAGAGATATTTCAATTATTCTAAATAAAATAATAAATAGTTTATGAAATGTTTTAAGGTGAGAGTTTAGTTTATATATATATATATATATTTATTAAGATAATTATAAATTTTTATTTTTTGATCATTTTAATTTTTTCTGCTTAAATTCGTTAAATTTTTAAGAAAATAATTATATACAGACGTGTTATCTAATTTAAAATAATATTTTATTAATTCAACAATAATTAATTTTTAAAAAATTTTAAAAAAATATATCTCCCTCTTTAGCCTCCCTCTTGAATCAAAAGCTCAGATCTGGTCTTTCTCTCTCCTTCCCCTTGAATCAAAAGCCTAGATCTGGGGGGAGGGTCAAGATTGGCGAGGAACCGGGGGGGACAATGTGGCGGGAGAAGCGGGAGCTGAGCTCAGCAAGAACGCCGGAGGAGGAGGGGGGGCAACCCAGATTTCGCAAAGGGGGGCGGGGCAAGCTCGGCGGGTGGGGGGGGGGGGGGGGCGCCGGGCTCGGCGGGGGTGCTTGGGCTTTTGTTTGGTGGGAGGGGGGGGAGGGGGACAACGCTGGGGAGGGGAGAGAACCGAAACTAGATTTCGCGAACTCGGGGGAAGGGGTGGCGAGAATCCAACGAGACGGCGTATCCGAAGATTCGTTTTCCGATCGATCTCAGTCGTTCTTTAACCTCGGACTCTTTTTCGGAAGTGACGTCATTTCTCCGATAGCATTGCAAATTAGAAGAAAAAGAAGAAAGCCTTCGATTGAAGCTCAAACAGCGATTTGAGCTTGGAAACCGACGCAAATTGAGAGAGATGAAATGGGCACCGTCGATTTGAGCGAGGAAATGGACGAGAAGTGGGGTGGTTGACTTTGAGGCCGAGGTTGGGCCGCAGAGGCTCCATTTTTTGGTGGTTTGGTTCTGATTCTGAGTCAGAATTGTTAGAGAGAGAGAGAGAGAAGAGAGAGAGAGAGAGATGGTGGGGGAGGGCGTGGGGACAGAGAGAGAGAGAGGAACTTTTTAGAAGATTTAAGGATATTTTAATCTTTTTATTAAAAAAAGTCATTTCAACTAATTCTGCTGAAAATTTAACTTTGACAGTAATGGTCAGGAAATAAAATTAGGGTTATCTGGATAAAAAAAAAAAAAAAAAAAAAAACAGGATCAATCTACCATCTTTGAAAAAATTTAGAGGCTATTTAAATTAATTATTTTTCTAAATATATGAACTTAAAAGGCCAAAAACTCAACAAGTTGGCACCTAATTCATCAACAGACGTACAATGCTAGAAGACTCTCTACTTTTTGAGAAGAAAACATATTATCATTCAATGAAACTGATCAACTTTGTCTTTTTGTTTAGTCCATCATGAAAAGTGACAACTAATTCTATAATGCTTAATAGTTCACCATGCGCATGCATTAATAATGCCTTTTGGGAAACAGATTACCAAGAACATAAGTTGTAATTAAAGCTTAATTAATCTCTTTTGGGAGTTTTAGCCATTCACTTCTTGGCAAATACATGAACCATAATGATATTTTAATTTTTAAGTAAGCATATTAGAATCAAAAGCTAATTAGTCCTAATGAGTTGGGGTGTGGCATAATTCATTGCATGATAATCCTTAAACCTTAGAAAATCAACATAATTCTCGTACAATTTAGTAGACCAAATTAGGGCCCCACCATATCAAAAACTTCCCACCAAACAAGATTTCCTTGGCACCTAACTAATCAATACTTAATTCAAATTTTTTTTTTAAAGAAAAATTTGGTGAGAATCCAAACCAGATGATAAATGCAAAAACTTTGCGAATTAAGCATGAGATATGTGGTTGAAAAGAATAGAGAGAAGAAATGGTGAAAAGGCAAATTCAAGGAAAAGTAGGACATGGGTCTAAATTATTATCTTTGTTCACTTCGTTTAAATTAAATAAAACACAAAGTGACAAACAAATGTGGGGCATAATGGAGGAATTGTATATCCAAAAAAATATCAAATGCCCAGAGTGGGGGGTCAACATGTCTCTTCTCATTTATCCACCAATATTTTATTATTAAATTCTCTTTTTTTTTTTTTAAACTGTGCTAGTTTCAGTGCATGTACACTGTACACCGCACATTCATGACCAGAAATTTTAAAAAAATATTTTTTTTCCGTTTATTTTTGCTGGATTTCATAAGATTTGCTCCCAAATTGTTTTCATATTTTAAAAGCTTATTTGACATTGATGTTACACTTGATCGATGTTGACCACTTAGTTATCTAATGCAATACCTATGAAGATAACAATTCATGATCAGCCGACCTAACTAGGATTTGGATGTTCTCCTAGATATGTTATCATTGATAGCCCATGAAGCTGATGATCACGGTTCAAGAAATATTTTGATTCACACAAGGGGCGGTTTGTCGGTTAATTAGATCAGGTTGGTTGGTTAGTATTTAGGCAGGGTATGTAGGCCTCAAGAGTCAAAAGAGTCTCGTCACTTCTCTTTTCTTTCTTTTAATTTTTACGTCGTAAGAAATGAATCCCAGCATGTCAAGTTGGAATCCTAGCACAAATGTTCTTTCTGATTTGTCTACTTTTAATTCGCCAAATCACAATACATAAGTTAATATTACCAATGCTTGGAATAAGTTGGGAGGTACTAAGGAATGAATTCGCCATTTGAAAATTTTATCTTCACCTTCACCTCGAGAAATGAAGGAAAAGGCAGTAGTAGTAGTTGTTGTTGTTGTTTATTTATTTATTTATTTCTTTATTTTAAAGGAAAAGAAATAAATAAATTTTATCTTCACCTCCACCTAGAGAGATGAAGGAAAAGGTAGTATTAGTAGTTGCTGTTGTTGTTGTTGTTTATTTATTTATTTATTTATTTTAAGGGAAAAGAAAGAAGGAAAAAAAAGGTCTTGTGGGGGTTGCTTGATGTGGGCAAAAAAAAAAAAAAAAAAAAAAAAAAATTCTTGCCTAACTTTCATCACAACCCACAATTATTTGTCAATTGACTAACTCATTTTTTCCACTAACCACCATTCTAATTTAAAAAAAAAAAAATCAAGTTTTGAACGGTAAAGTAGATTACACATAAAGTAGTGACTTATATTGCTCATTTCAAATGTAGTCAATTTAATTAATATTGTATGACGTTAACTATGCCTATTCTCTCCTCTTTGGGCAATAACTATCAAAGACCCCACGACTGACACAACTAAAAGGAGGCCCAAGAGATAAAGGCATTATCTCTTTTGTAAACACTTCCCCATCACAACCAGACTAGAGATAAAAATGACCAGGACCAATATGAAAGCAAAACTTGCAATTGACATATCTTTTCATCTGTTTTTATAATATGGCCGGAATTTCAGGAATATTACACAATATATTCTCTACTTGACAGACACTCCTCCAAGAACTGAAACAACAATAATAATAATCCTACAAAAGTAAGAATACAGAACTTCAAATATTTGTATGGACAACTTGACAATGTACATAACAATCTGTATTTTAAAATCGTGTGCTGAAACCTCTCAAATGCCTGAAAATCGCAACTCCACAAAGTTAAAATTATAGGTAGACAGAGGAAAAATGAATATGGGCCAGGAATAGATGAGATAAGCAGTGAAAGATTCCGAATACCATGATTACAGCATGCTTATAGAGAGAAAGATCACATCTTTGAATGAGTTCATCCTGAAAAAATGCGGAAAAAAAAAAAAAAGGAAAGACAGCAGCAAATCCGTGGCCCTTAATAAAATCGACCACCGATTTGTTTTTTTTTTTTTTCTTTTTTTGACATTATATTTATATGGTTCCTTTCATTTGTCCAAGCACAAAGTAGAGTGCGTAAGAATGAAAAAAAAAAAAAAAAAAAAAAACCTATGATTCTACCACCCCAAAATGAAGGCATGTATTTCAGCCCAACTCGAGACCGTGAAAAGAATACCGGTCGATCCCTTCCAATTAGGAGAGCTTCCTTCGGCAATTTCTTTTTGTTTCTTGATTATGCCAGGATATAGTGGAATGAACGAAACACCAAACTGCGTCCCACTCTCCTTAGGCTTGAACTTGACCCAACTACAATTCCTATATCTGCCTCAAGCAGACAAAGCAAGTCGCCCACTGAGTCCCCAATGTAAATAGCCAAGTTCTTTCTGTCCTTGCCACCATTCGCTAAAATATCCTTAAAAGCCCGAACCTTATCGATTGGAGACTCTACTTTCTTAACAATTTCACCTGTGGAAATGGATCCTTCAAAAGTGAACTCATTTGCATGTACAGTCAGCTCATGCAAACCACCTGCTCCAAAGAAAATACAGAAAAACATAAATAACTAGATATGAATTTCATGTACGCGTTATTGAACATTCCCGGTTAGGAATGAGGAGGTATTCACAATCAGTAAAAAGAAATGTGTTATTTATTTATTTCAGTTGAGAAGGCAGGTAACGTTAAAGCAGAATATCTTAAATTGACCGGAAGTTCCTAAATCTCAAAAGGAGACCAAATACAACGAATACTTGGAAATTAAGAATATGCAAAACGACTAAAGAGATAAGTTTAAACCGTCCATCAATGCATAAGAAAACATCCAAAACATGTGATTCACATCTCAAGGAAAGTTGGATGGTAATAGTATATCATTTGAGATTAGAGAGAGACAGAGAGAGAGCGAGAGAGAAAGAGGGTTAGTTTGTAAGTACTGGTTACTAAAAGTATATCTCTATAAATACCATCAATAAACTTTATGTAAGGTACTGAGATGTATATTACACTACGTGAGCATAGACGGCATTAAAAAACATTTACTTCCAAATAAAGGAAAGTGACCAAGTGATTTGGATTTGTACTAGGCACAAATTATTGCGAGGATTTTATTTTATTTTATTTTTTCATAGCAAAGCAGACATATTGCGAGGATTAGGAATACTTAACAGGGAAGATACATACCTGATGAAAAAGCTGACCTGATGAGGTCGCCACACCAACAGTATGAAAGGACATGGACTTTTGCATTAAGATTTTCGTTCTTAACAACACTCTCAAAGAAAGTAGTACAACCATCTTGAAGAATGAGACGTTCACCAGCTTTTTTAATGTCTTCGAGATTTAGACCTTTGAGTACCCCAGACTCTATCACTCTATTATTCGCCCTTTTCTCAAACTCCGAAAGTTGTTCCAGTGCGTTGTGCAACCGTTCATAGTTAAACTCAACTGCAAAGCAACAGAAGTCAAGGACACACACATCCGAAAACATCTAGATTAAGAATGCTTCTAAAAATTTTCAATTAGTTAAGAAATAGTGAAAAAGCATCTACCTTGTTCACTAGGTATAATGCTTTCTATGCATTGCTCATGCTCTTCCGAGTACTGCGTGGAAAGAAGGGCCCAAGTATGCCTGAGGTCGGCCGATGACATCCGCACGATTTGACTTTCAGGTTGATTCTGATCAGATTTTGGTGCTGTTACTATAGCTATTTCTGCTAAAATGGCAGATGAATCAACAACGGTGCAAGTCAAATCAAAATCAGAGAATATCATAAGCTGATCTTCTGCAGGATTATGCCCTTTCGTCAGAGGAACTACAGTTGGCTGATCAAGTGGCTGAGATGCGAAGAATTCTATCTCAAGTTTCATTGCTTGGTGATAAAGCTTTTCAATAACATCAAGCTCCTCGCCTGTCAAAGAGACACTTAGTTTATCGAGCAACTCTTCAGTTTGCACAGCTGATGCCTAAATTCAAAGATAAGAATAGTTGAGCTGTTGGAGTAAAGAAAGCCATTTAAGTAATGTATGAGTCTCCGAGACTGTAATAAGCAAAGTTTAATCAGAATGACCATGTTCTACAAGATGAAAAAACTCCATCTTTCAATCATATTACAAACCTCAAAACTTTCAGATGAATAATTGTCAATCCACTTCTGATATGGGTGATTCTCTTCGTTGTTATCCCGAAGCGCCAGAAACTCCTTACCCAGAAAAGCATACAGCCTCATGCAGGGAGTCATGGCACCAAGCGTGTAAGCAGCAATTTTAGTTCTCTCAAATGGAGTGGCAAGTTTACCAGGAGCTTTTACTCCTTCAACCTTCCCAGAAGCTGTTGCCAATAAGAAATCCGTGTACTTCACTGTGGCAGAGTTGACAGAGACCTCTTTAGCAAGGTCTGCACCCCATTCCTGTGTGGCTCGTGTATTTAGACCATGAAATTGGTAACTTATGAGCAAAAGATCTATATCTATACATATACAAAGAAGAAACAGAATTCTTAGATAATCTAGCTGAACTACAAATGCAAACACCATATCTTTACGGAGTTATTATATATTGTTTCTTAATGGACCCGTATAATGAATTTTGAAGTCCGACATGCCTAAACATCACGCCATTTAGTAAATGAGTATTCTATCATGTCTATACGGTCTGTGCTTCTCCAATTCCACACTCTGTCTCATCTCTATCAATAGGATTCAGGATTCAACAACTATAATTCAGCCTCAAGATTCAAATCCCTATATATCCACATCCCTAGAAAGAACACTGCATACCTGTACAAAAGAATCATGCATTTTCAATTCCTCCAAAACATCACTTCTCAATTGAGAAATTGCAAGCTTTGCATCATCATCATCTGCACACTCTTCAGCCGATTCGTACCTAAAAGTAAAAAATAAACAAAAAAGATGCGCAACCTCCATTAATTCCTTGATTTATTTCCCAAATAATCTAACGCTCAATTTGCCAAATTGACAAAAAGAAACAAGATTACGACCTCTCTTTTTTCTAGAGAAACATCAGCTCACCCAAATAAGTTAAACCGTTGAAATGTGATTGGGCCATTATTTCACGTGGATAAGTACCTCAGAAATATAACTTTTCTTTTAAATTATTTCCTTGTCAACCAACAAATTTTAGACCTTGAAATCTTATTTTGTTTTCCTTCCGACTTGCTGAGCAACAAGACAGAGAGACACAACCTTTAAAAACCCGGCATCGATAAAAACCAAGGCAATCGCAAAAGGACCATAATCATATAACGTGAAAATCAATTCTGACGAAGTTAAATTCCTAAATTAGAAAACTAGATTCTTTATCTACTTTGAAATTCTTGCTAATACTGGCATTTCCCAGCAAGAAACGGACCAAACAAGGAAAAAGGAATCTTTGTAAAAGAGGACCAAAATCCCATTTCTTACAAAAAAAACAAATCAGTATTGGTAAAAACCAACTCTTCAAGAAAAAATTTTTTTTCTTCCACCAATTGCCTACGATCTACGTCGACCATCTCATTTTCCTTCTTCGAAGACACCAAATAGACTACAAATGAAGAGATAAACTGCACAAAAACACTCTTGATTGCGATTCTTTTAAACCCTAGGCGAAAAGAACGGTAAGCTAACAAGATTTCTACAATTATTTTTCTTCGATTGGACGAATCCTATAACACCTATCAAATTTCGCGCTAAAATTTCTCAAGAACCAAACAAACGCATCAAATCAAATAAAAGAGAAACAAGAAAAGGCATAAGTTTTCTTCCTTAACTGAAGCAACAAAAAGAAAAAAAAAAAAAAAAAGTAAGTTTTGGTTCAGATTACACGATAACAAGTAAATCAAAGAATCAGATACAAGAACTTGAAGACTCACGCTCGAGCGAAGGCCTTGAGAAAGTGAAAATCCTGAGCGACGTAATGCCGGAAAGTGTCGATTTTGAGGTTACCGGCGGCCAAAGAGACGGTGAACGGAGTGTACATGGCAAAAAGCGATTCTCTGCGGAACTTGATCCAGAACCGCCGGCCGAGGCCGACCTCGTTGTCTATGGTGGAGATGGCCGACTTCGGAGGTGGTATTGCCATTGATTCCGGCGCCGATCTCCGAGCCGACTCGACAGAGCGGGATCGGACCGATTCGGGGCGGGCGAATCGGCGAAGGAGCGAGTCCGACGATGGCGCGAGCTTGGCGAGAGACGATGCTTGGTTCTTGATTTGGTTGAAGGAGAAGAAGAAACGCATCAATGGAACATTTAGGAGAGAGAGAGAAAGAGAGACGGGGGTGGGCTGTGTGCTAGAGAGAGAAAGGGAGGGGAGGGAGAGAGAGAGAGAGAGAGAGAGAGAGAGAGAGAGAGAGGAGAGGAGGGAGGAGGGTGGGGGGGGCCGAGCTACTAGGGGGAGAGGAGTCTGTGTGTGTGAGTTGGCAGTTCGGTGGGTGTGTAAAAAGGAGGGAAGTTTTTATCCGATGGCGTGCGTATTTTGACTCTCTTTCATTTCCTTCGTGGATTTTCCAATTCCTTTTTTTTTAGAAGGCGTTTCACTTCTTTCTTTCTTTCTTTTTACTAGTTGTTTATCATCAAAACTTAAATAACTATGTTTAGTTTATTGATTGAAAATAAAGTTCTTTTTAAAAATTAATTTTAATTTTTATTAATTTTTCAAAAATTATAAAAATTGAGATAATAAAAATATAATTTAGTTGAAACCAAATTTAAATATCAAACAAAATAAATAAGAAATTAAAATGAGGAGGATAAAACAAATTTTAATGCAGTGCAGTAAGAATGATGGAAAATTAAAAGAAAGGAGACTTAAAATATCTCGGTGAGAAAAATTTTTAAAATAGGAGATTTTCTTTCCTATTGTGTTTTTTTTTTTTTTTTGTATTTATTATTTTTCCTATTGTTGATGAGAAAGAGAGCAGAAAAGAAAATATATCATTTTTTGCATTATACAGGTATATTCTCATATGAATAAAAAGATAAATAGAAATTGCTTATTCATAAAAATTATAATCAAAATAATTATTCTACATATCACTTTTTTATCAAAATTTTCTCGATCTTTTCTTTCCAAAATTAGAACTTGGAAGGATTAAAAATAGTGTCTTTTAAATTGATTATTACAACTTCTTTCACAAATTTCATCTCCACTAACCAACTTAAAATCTTTTTTTTTTTTTTTTTTGTTCCTTTAAAATCCCTTCTTCAACTTTCTTCCTCCCCTTTTCACTCTACTAAATATAGGCTTGATGTGGTTAGATAATATACCTATAACATATTTTATAATTATATAAACAGATAAGTTATTCAAAACTCTTATAAATAGAAAATTTTGTTAAATTGAATTAAAAAATCAATTCAACACTATTGGTAAAGGAATCTAATTAGTAAAAAAAAAATTTTGCATCCCTCCGTAAACTTTTTTTCAACATTCTCATCATCACAAATCTTCTCTTTTTCTTTTTTGCATCAAAAAAAATTTCATTACCAACAAAAAAAAAAAAAAAGATAAAAAGGTATTATCAAAAAATAAATTAAAAAAAGAAAACAAAAGAAAGAGAGGTATGCTTCTTCCAAGAGATATGCTTGTTTGAAAAATTTTGTATTTGTGAAAGAATTTGATGCGTTAGAGTTTCAAAGATAACGTTGGGGTATATAAATATATGATCGAATTTTGTCGTCAATTTGTTTTATGACAAAATTATAATGGGTTGTATTATAAGTAACAGGGAAATTTATGAATTTAGGTCACGCTTATTTCATATAAACAGGAAAGGAATAAAAAGCATTGAATTTGTTTTACATATTTACTTATAAATCAGTAGTGAGAGTTTAGAAGGGTCCTTCATAATATAGGCAATGAGTAAAAGGAATGTAAATCTTGCGTCCATTTGATATGGTTTCATTATAAAAAGAATGGATGTTAAATTCACTTATATATCCTAATTAAGTTACTAGCTAATGAATATTTAGTGATGTAAAAAGACATTTAAGCAAGTGAATTTGGTTATTTAGTTATATTTAGTTATATCCTAGTTATATTTTAGTTGATTATTTAGCTAATGAATATTTAGTTATATCCTAATTATATTTTAAAAGATAATTGTTTTTGAATACTAGAGTATGAATCTGATTATTTCTAATTATACTTTGCAATAGACAAATATAAAAAGAAAATTGTAAAAACTGACATTCAAATAGATATGGTTTTACTTGGGCTAAAGCTATCTCGTCTATTTGCCGAGTTTATGCTAACCCATTCTTCCAACTTGGGCCCACTGAAAATGTTTACAAAATGAAAAGCGGGAGACAAAATAAAAAAAAAAATATTGATCTTGAAAAACGACTCAAATGTCTCATTTGCAAGTGGGTTTTAGTTAAATGAGCAAAGTTTTCGTTTTAAACTATAAAAAAACAAAAAGAGGGAGGTTAGATTTAGATTGAAGGAATTGGATAGCCTTTTTTGGTTGAAATAAATAATTATAATTTGTTTTTGTGGAATTGACAATTGAGGGTGAAGAAGCGGTTAAATATATGATAAAAGTGAAAGTAATCTGCTTAATTAGGCAAGTTAGACCTGCATTAAGATTATAAATCTTGACAATTATTCTTCCTTTTACCATCTAGAAGTAGTTTCAGATTGGATGAAAGTTGAGTTAGCTTGATTATGTTGGAAGTAATATATATGAATTTATTGGCTTTGAAAGACAGCTTTTTTTTTTTTTTTTGGTAAGATTGCTATTAACAAAAGATGTAGAAATGAGAGTATTTCGAATTACTTTAATATTTATTCCAACCTAGGGAAGTACTTGTTATAGTAATTTCAACCACAACGCACTATAAAAACCCTCAAAGTCATGATGATTATTGTTGGCATTTTCCTATGAATTGCTTTAATAGTATATTGCAAATTCCAATCTTAATCTCACACTACTTTGCCCAATTGCAATACCCTGAAAATATTGTATAATATAACATATCAGAAAGCCCAAAAGACTGTCGAAAAAGAACAAAATGTTACTTTTGAAACTATAAAAGCTGGCAAGTCTATATATAAAGCATAATTAAAGTCATATGCCTCGATTGTCTATTGATTCATTTGGGGCATGAGATATTATATGTACATAAATTTATCCTATGTTTGCCGCTATCACATTTGGCCAACAGAAGATTTGTGACATACACTCATGTCTAACAACTAAATCACTATTACATTTTATATTTGTAGAGAGGAAAGGGGATAATAAAAAAGATTATTTAGCTGAAAAAATAGTGGCTGTGAGATTAAATAAGAAAACCAATTAAACAACTTAAATACCAGCGAGATATGTTTAAGAAAAAAGAAATTGGGATCATGTTTGAGAGAAGAATATTTGTCTGGGATACCTTTGAAAAACTAAGTAAACTTATGGATTAGAATAACGAATTTTTTAAAATTGAGTGATATCTATCTTAGTTCCGTCCATACTAACATGAATAAAAAAATGTTACCGAGTATGTATACAAGTAATTATTAATGCAATGTTCCGTTATTGTTTTTCACTAGAAAGAAAAAAAAAAAGTTATTAGTTGATATATATGCATGTAGCATGCTCTATGTGGTAGTCATGCATGTCAAATATTTATAATTCGATCAAGATCAGCTACAAGAGTACATGTCACGCTACATTGTTGGCTTTTATACTTATATATCATGTGGACTTTACCATTTTTTTTTTCTTTTCATCTTTTTGTTCTTTCCTTTGGTTGGATTACATATAATAATATGAGCATGATTTACTGGAATTTAAAAAACTATATACAAGAAACAAGCCTCGTTATTAGGAAAAGTTGTATGATTATAACATTGTTTAAAAAAACAAAAAGAGAATAGATATAAATATTAAACAAACAAATGGGAAAAGTTGATGTGATCCGATTTAATATCTCCAAATTAAGAAGCTAGCTAGGGACCAAACGAGCCATATCTTCCCCGACCAAACGAGCCTTTCCCTCTCTTTATCGCGCTAGGGTTTACATCGTTTATGTATCTCTTTAAGGGTCGGAGTCCGATATCGGTGCTTTTGGACTCCACGGTGATTGTTTTGATGGTGATATGGTCAAAGGGGACGTGTTTTGTTCTCTTTAGTCATGTGGTTTGGCTTGTCACCGGAGGTATTATCCATGAAGTTAAGGTTTTTTTTCTCCTATTTATGATAGTTGTTTGTTTGAAATAAAGGCAATGATGTTTATGCTATGTAGATGTTGCATTTTTTTTTAATGTTTTTATTTCTATTTTGCAATAACAGAAGTGATCTCCCCACGCTTTCATATATGTCCAATCCACTCGAGTTATTTCTACGCAGTATTGGTGGTGACCTTTTTACTATAGATTTCTTGGTCTCAATTGATTAAAGTTTTCCATCAATAGTAGTGGTGTTGTTGAAAAAGTCATATGTGTGCTCGATAATTAGTGTGTCTTTTCGATTTCCTATTGTTGGAATCCGATGCACGTTTCACCTATTTATGTGTTTCATTATAGCTTACTGATGGAACCGATTGTACTTAGAGTTAAGTTTTCTTGTGTTATGATGTGATTCCAGTTATTGGTATTCGTATTTTCTTGATTTAGAATGCAATTATCCTTTTAAAAAAAACAAATAATATCAAATTAGAGTGTATATTACCGAGAACAATAACAATCGTAAAAGAAAAATAAACTAACCAAACACATAAAAATTATAAATGCTTGCTTTAATGTAAGACTATGCCATCTTACAACTGATACAGTAATTCAAAGAAAAATTAGATAAGCACCTTCTAATAATTAGTTTAGAGGTAACTAATAATTAGTTTTTGTAAATAAATATAACCACCATCTAGATATACATTTCTAATTATTTGGGATTTTAATAACTTTTATTTACTTCAGTAATCGGGTGGAATTAAGGATTAGTCAACAGATGGACGAAGCTTTCCGTACTTTCATTTCGTTCCTTATGTTAGCCAACAAAATCATATGTATATATATGATATATATATATATATATATATCTAACTGAATATATATACCTGTCTACCTTGTTTGATTGCGCTTGTATGCGTTAGTAATTACTAATTGCTTTTCAAACTAGATGAAGTAGATTGAGAAAGACAAATTGAAGTTAGACTTTTTAATAATGAAAAAACAGAGGCCTGATTAAAGTCTAACAAGGACGCTTCCCAATTAAACAATAGCTTATACCAAAGCTGTCCAACTTGAATGCCTCTTGTCCCGATGCTCTTAGTTAACTCGTATCAGCCTATCAGGCGGTGCCAGCTGGAACTCGCCGTAGAAATTTTTGAAGACAATTTGAGACGTTTAATTCTTACTTAGCCAACTTTTTTTTTTTTGCTAGAATACTTGTTAGCTACTTACTACAATTAATTAAAGATTTAAACACCAAGTTTGAATATGAAGTAGTAGTGCTTCTTCTAGTCTGCAGGCTCTTTTAAGATGTAACTGACTTTTTAAACTTTTTT
This sequence comes from Ficus hispida, assembly GCA_025413025.1. NCBI lineage: Eukaryota > Viridiplantae > Streptophyta > Magnoliopsida > Rosales > Moraceae > Ficus > Ficus hispida. The sequence goes on from CM046363.1 coordinate 20,114,848, forward strand.
TTCCTACCAAGTACCAAAGAAAAAACCGACTTTTTAATTTTCAACCCCCCCAAAAAAAAAAAAACTTGACTTTTTAATTTGTAAAGAACACTAACTTTTGATATTTTTCAGACCAATTTTTACGTCAAATGCGTTGTGAATTATTTTGGTCTCTGAATTTTGATATGAGCAATCTAGACTACTTGTCCAGGACCGATTTCTATCCCAAAAAAAAAAAAACAAAAACAAAAACAAAAACAAAACAAAACGAAAAAACAAAAACAAAAGACCAACTAAGAAACGGCCCTAGTGTTGAAGCTAAGTTGGGCCAAGTAGTCCTGCTCGGTTGAGATGAAATGCCAAATTCAATTTTGGCCCATGAAAAATTGAGATTGTCTCATTTTACACCACTCTTCCGTAAATTTATCATAAGTTACAACTTTAATACTTATCGTCATTGAAAAATCAGTTTTTTTTTTTTAAATTTTATTTTAATACAATTAATCAAGTTTGGGTCATGTAACTAGAAGGAGGTCATACATGGTTTACTGAAACGAGGAATTTGAGTTTTTTTTTTTTTTTTTTTTTGGTGTGTGAAGGCTAATTTGTTTAGGTTTATTATTTTACTCTTAACCAATCTCATAAGTAATTAAAACTATTAATAAAGTGACAGTTGACAAAAATATTAAAGTTGTAATTATATATAATAAGTTTTGGAGATGCGTTTTGTACCATTTTAATTGTAAAGACAAAGCAATGTTAAGAATCAGACATTTACATTAAAGAAAGAGAGAGAGTGAAAATTAGACACCCTAAGATTAAACAAAGATATAAAGATGAAGTTATGTTGACTTTCGTTTGCTACAACAATCAACTACGATAAAATAGCGATCATACAAGAGAAAATCGTAGACCTCTCTAACTCTTCTGTTTTTTTTTTTTTTTTTTTTCTCTAATATCGTAAATGATCCTAAAAAATGACGTCTCTCATATATAAAGAAGAAGTTTAACGTAATTGATTTTACTAGTGTAAAATCTTCAAATTACTCATTAATAAAATAATTAGGCTATACAAATTACTAACGGGATGTAGTTCAATTAAACCTTGTGTCTTTTTCCCTTATGTCTTATGATAGGAAGGGTCTCGACTTTCGACTCTCGAAAGTGGGGACAAACATGACAAGCAAAGTCTGAAAACTGAGAAGAAAATAAAGTCGAAGATGGTAACATCTCGAGGGAGGAGGGGTCTGGTTTTCTACCAATTTGTGCCTCACATTTAGCCAAGGCCAAGAGGCTATTTCTAAATTGTTACAAAACGTGGCCTGAGCCACGTACTGTTCCTTTCCTCAAGCCCTTGAACGCCACAAAATGCACTTCAATAAAAGACATATATGGTGGTGGTGGCCAGTGGCCTAGTGGGGTAACATGAAACCAAACCAAGTATATTTGTCATCAAACTATTTAGTTTTGTCCTATATATCAATGAAATGAAACACACATATTGGTCTTAGTGCTAAATTCTTTGACGGGTATTCCTTTGGAGACAAGTCCAAGTCCTTTGGCGTTGGAATTAGGCAAAGAGTGACCACAAATATAAAGCGCTATTTATGATATATATATATATATATATATATAAGTTTATATGTAAATTTACTGAAAAGAAATTTAGACTAGGGGAGTTTACGCACATTACAAGCATTGGGTTTTAAAACTTAACGGAATCGTGAAGGAACATTTCTGTTAATGTTTTAAAGTTTGGGAGACTAAGTGACGCTTTTTGAAGTTTAAAGAGTATTTTTAGAAATAATTCTTGATATTAATTTGAAAATTTAAAAAACGATAACGACTTTGTTTCTCTCAAGATTTGACTATTTAAATAAAGAATTGACTTTTTAATTTCAAGATTTGTTAGTACCCGGTTTCAGTTGATCATTGTAAAAGTCTAGCACAATTATTAGAGAGAAGAATAGTAACAAATCAACTTCGGACGTTTGATCAGGAACAAGTTTTGGAAGTTAAGACAGATGTAACATTAAAATGAAGTCATTGACTAGTACTCCAATAATTCAGTTTAACTAGATCGTCTAAGATTTTAAAGTTCTCAACCATAACTGAATTATTGAACCCCGAATTAGATGTCTCTTTCAGTAGATATTACATATAGATATATAGACACATATAAATAACACAAGGATAGATATTTCAATGACTAGCTAGTAGAGTTACACACCTTCAACAATATTTGTAGGTTTGAACAATAAATTTGAACGAAAAATTAAATTTTTTTTATAAAAACAAATACTATCAAAAAAAAGTTTGAGTTCGAATCTATGATCCAAATAAGATGAAGTGTCTTAGACCATAAAGTGGCACTATCAACAACTGGCTGATCGGTAGGGGTGTCAATTCGTGTCTCGTGTCGTGTTCGTGTCGTATTTGAGTCGTGTCGAATTTTTTTCTCCCCAACCCGAACACGACCCGTGACACGAAACTGACACGAAACCGTGACACGAACACGACATAAACTCGTAATGGATTGACACGAAACGACACGAACTTGACCCGCGACACGAACTTCCCGAAATTGACCCGCAACACGAAATTGACACGAAATTTGACCCGAAATTGACACAAAATTGACACGCGACCCGAAATTGACACGAAAAGTGGACACGAAACTGACACGAAAAAAAAGGGTCCAACCCGAACACGACACAAATTTTTTTCGTGTCAATTTTTCCCAACCCGAACACGACCCGCTCCCTATTTTTCCCAATCCGAACCCGTGAAATTCGTGTTTTTTTCGAGTCGTGTCGTCGTGTCGCGACCCGTATTGCCACCCCTACTGATCGGTATAAATTCCGGTATGCGTGTCGGACTTCTTATCTAACTAAACGCAACATGTGCTTGGCAGGGAGTCATGGGCAGGACCATCCTTTTATTTATCTATTTATTTATGTGTTTATATTTATATTTATTTTTCCCTTTTCGATGGATAAAATTCAAACATATCATCCCTTTGGATCAGTTTTCCCTTAGCCGCCGGCAAACGAAAGTTATGATACTGTTGGAGGCAAGGTTAGTGGTGGAAGATTAAAGTACCATTTGAAAAAAAAAAAAAAAAAAAAAACCTATACCATAATGTTTTACCGTGAATTTAGTTTCCTCTCCTGATTTTCTTTTCAGAACAAATTGTTGTCTAGCTAGCTTGTTGGCTACTACTGATGTTACTATCATCAAGACCACTATATATGGGTGTGTTTCTATACCGCAGATATAGTTTGCTCGGTTTAGCATTTGATTCTCCGAATTGCAAATGGTGAGAGAGCTAGGTTGAATATCGTTGAATATGGGAATCAATTCCTTGTGAGGAATAAAAATGGCGCAACTTGTGCATGTAGTATTCGTAACGATATAACATTTGTGTGTGTGTGTGTATATATATGTGATGAATCAAAAGAAACAAGTGGGACTTATTGCTATCAGAAATATTTTCACGAGTCTTATCCAATGAAGGGAAAAGATAAAAATTAAACCTTTTCTCATGAACTTTCTTTTTTATGATCTTGCCTCTTAAATTTAATTTCCTTTTGCTAAGTTTGGTTGCCCTCTCCAACTTGCAATTTTAATTCATTTAGTATTGATTCTTACGTTGCAAAATTAGCCAGCAGTTTGCATACAACAGGGACTCATTTAATTATCATTTTTCTTACTTTTGTCGATGAATGTCTTTGTTCAGTAGAACGATAGGATATGTTGTTTTTCTTTCCTAGTAAGTTTTTTTTTTTTTTTTTTTTCGGTCTATATTAAATAAAAATGCACGTATTGATACTTACAAATCAAATGATTAACTTTTAATCCCATAACTAAGAAAACTTATTCTTGATATAGGGAAAAAAAGGTCCCTACAGTAGAAATAACTAGATATATAACCAACTCTAATATCAATTTTAGGGTATTCACCTAATATGACATGCAAGTTATCATTATTTTATTAGTAAAATTGTCATCAATGAAAAACAATTGTCATTAAAAAGATAACAACTTAACGCATATGAGTTTGTACTAAAAAATATCAGGTTTAGAGTTTGTATCCTTAGCATTACTTAGGGGATGTTTAGAACACTAACCTGAGTTGGACTTCTAGAAATGTTTTGATTGCAAATGAATTAACGTTTGGAAATATGCGTTTGATTGAAAATGAACTGTAATAGTTAACTTTATAAATAATAAAGTTATAAACTTTTAATATTTGAGTTTTTTTATTTACTTAAAAAAAATATTTGGAAAACTCTAATTAGAGTAGAGGTTCAAACGAGACCTCAAAGTCAAAAGGTCATGTATGTCATCTAAAGACACTGGGATCTAGGTAATGGGTATGGTATAATTTTGGCCTGGGACCGATCTGCAAATAAGCTTCATGACGTGGGACCTAAACCTCAAAACAAAGAAAATTATGGCGCCTAATAAATCAAATTTGTCAACTCATTTGCAAAGTACCATTGTTTGCCACAACGTACAAGCGAAGATTTTCCTTTTGTCTGCGTAAAACAATGGAGACCACTTGATTAATTAGTTGACAATGCAAATACATAGCACACCAAATTATCACTTTCCTACTCTTAATTAATGCTACGTTTGATGGAGTAGAAGAGTGGAATTAGTTGAGGAATTATGGGAGGAACTTTAGAAGGGAACAATAAAATATGAGATTGTTTGATAGAGAGAATTAATTGAGAAGGAGACTTCGAAAATCCATACGAGTACATCCCTCAAAAAAAAAAAAAAAAATTTTTTTTACCTTTCATTACAACTCTTTTACTCATTTTGTATGAATTTATAATAATAAAAAGCGTTTGTATAAACAATTTCTCTTTCACTGGAACATGATGATAATTGTGGTTGTAAACATAACGGTAATACAACATCTAACTTTATCGAAAAATCTAAAGTTCAGAATTCCCACTTTCAAAATAAAATAAAATATCATGATGAATTTTATCGGAAAATCTAAAGTTTGAATTCCCATTGTTAAAATAAAATAAAATAAGAGTTTCTTAGTATAGACAATTTCTCTTCCACCAAATACATGATGAAAGAAAAATTAATCCTAATCCTTTTCTTTCTTATTTTCTCTCATACCAAACACAGTAATAATTGTCATTACCATATCTGTGGCCAAAAACATCCTTCTATGACATTCTAAAATATACATATGGCTATGTATTGTATCGAATTCGTTTCACGGCCACTAGCATGCACTTTCCCGAGAAAGTTACAGAAACATCGGATTACACAATCATACATTCGACGGCGTCCGTACATGGTTATCTTCACTACCTGAGGGACTGGTTTCATTAGTTGGCTCAATCTTCCTCATCATGAACTCCGGCCTAACCGAAGGATCCTCGTCATGGTACACGTAAGCAAACCCGCCATGCTTGGTCAAGTCCAAGCCCGCCATCTCATCGTCCCTGGAGATCCTCAGCAGCCTCAGCTTCTTCAACCCATAAAACAGAGGCCCCATCGTGGCAGTTACCCACCCGGCCACCACCAGTATCTGCACCACCTGCGCCGCCAGCAGCCGCCCTCCTCCCCCCATGAACAGACCGTACGGCCTGTCCCCTCCGCCGTACACCTCCCTCACGTACTCCTTCGTCGCGAACAGCCCCGTGAACAGCAGCCCCCACGCGCCGCACCCGCCGTGCAGCTGCGCCGCCTCGAGCGGGTCGTCGTACTTGGCCACCTCCGCCAGCTTGTTGCACGCGATTAGAACCCACGCGGCGACGAAGCCGCAGACGATTGCCGCCCATGGCTCCACCACCGAGCACCCCGAGGTTATCGCGGCGAATCCCCCGAGGAGGCCGTTACAGACGTCGATTACGTTCCAGTGACCGACGAGTAGTCTCTTCCCGAACAACGTGGTCAACGCTGCTGTGCATCCCGCCAATGTTGTGGTGACAGCTGTCCTTCCCACCCCACTCCATTGACCGTAGTAAGGGCGGTTACCGTCACCGTAGCTTTTCAGGATTATGAGGAACGAACCGGGGTTGAAACCGTACCAACCGAACCAAAGCAAGAAGGAGCCAAGGACCACGAGCGACGCGCTGTGACCGCGTAGAGCCACAGACCCTCCCGTATGGTCAAAGCGGCCAAGTCTCGGGCCTTCGATGAAAGCGCCCCATAGTCCGGCTATGCCGCCGACCATGTGCACGACACCGGAGCCGGCGAAGTCGATGGCGCCGGAGCTGAAGAGAAAGTCGCCGTCGGAGCGGATGGGACTGGCCCAGCCGTCGGAGGACCAGAACCAGTGGGAGACGATGGGGTAGACGAAGCCGGTGAGGAAGGAGGAGTAGATGAGGTAAGCGACGAACTGAGTGCGCTCGGCGATGGAGCCGCTGGTGATGCCGGCGGCGGCGATGGCGAAGGCCCACTGGTAGAGGAAGAAGCTGTAGTCGGCGTTGGGGTAGGGGAAGGATTTGAGGCCGAAGAAATGGCGGCCGATGAAGCCGTTGGAGGGGGAGCCGAAAGCGAAGGCGAAGCCGAAGAGGTAGTAGGAGAGGCCGCCTGCGGCGGCGTCGAGGACGTTGGTGAGCATGATGTTCATGGTGTTCTTGGCGCGGACGGAGCCGGCGCACAGCATGGCGAAGCCAAGCTGCATGGCGAAGACGAGGTAGGCGGAGAAGAGGAGGTAGGTGTTGTCGACGGCGTAGGTCGTGGCGGTGAGTTGGTCGGAGACGGCGTTGAAGCGGGAGCAGAGGAACTCCGCGGCGGCGGTAGAGTTGGTCGTGGTGGTGAGAAGGGCGGAGAGGTCGGAGAGGTCGGAGGCTGTGCAGGTGAGAGAGGCCATTGGTGGAGTGGTGATGGTAGTGAGAGAGAGAGTTTAGAGAGAGAGAGAGAGTGTTTGCGTGTGAGTGAGGATCGAGAGATTTTTGTGGTTATTACCATATATAAAGACCAACGAGAGACTGGTGTGTTTAGGAAAGCTTGTGACTGATATGGGATCTTCAGATCGGGAGAATCGTAGGGTTGATAATTGACACAAAGATAAAACGAAATTTTTTAATAAATTAAACAAATAAATAATAATAAAACACCAAAACAAAAACAAACTCTCATCAACTATATAAAAATTAGAAGGATTTAAATATATATATATATATATATAATAGTTTCCACTTATGCATTTATTAAAGAGAAATAAAAAGTGCTTCTATCTAAACTCCTCTTATTTCAACCGTTGAATTAGCTGTGGTTAAAAAAATTTTACTATGTATTACATCGTTGTTGATGTGTCAATGGAGATTACCACATAATAGCAAAGGAAAAAACAAATGTAAAGTGTTGTTATTAATCATTACTTAAAATAATGACTATATTCCATTGCTTTCGTGTTAATATATTGTTATTATTATTAATTCCATCAAATAATATGTAGTGATTGAAGCAATTTTATATTTCTGTCTTTTTCTTTAGCAGTACACACCAATCTATAAATATGAACGTTTCATGTTTTCCGCTTCTTCTTTTGTTTATTTCATGTTTTAAATTAATGATTGAGGATATACAAAAATATAACGACATAGATGCCCGTATGCGACGCCGTATACATGGATTAAAATGGAAAAAAAGACGATATATAATTTTTTTTGTAAAGGGAAAATTTCATTACTCTCACTAAAGAGATAAAAAAATACCAAATATAACAAACCGCGTATTACATGAGACAAAATCCTTAAATAAGAATGGATTCACCAATAAAATCTAATGACGCTCAAAGAAAAAGACATATACTTAAGGTCAGATAACGTGTATACACCTCGGCACACTGAAATCGAGCACATGTAAAATTTTTTTTGACAAATCCCGATAGTTGATGGAATTTCCCGTTCAATCAAGAGCTAAGACTCTGTTGCACAAGGGCCACTACTAACTCCGTATAAAAGTAACTCTAGTAAGACCAAAATACTGTCAAGACTCAGATCTGACGAATAAACAACCAACACGAAAGGTGGTGAAATCACCACCATTATTATAAATAACAAACAAAAATAAAGTATCTAAAGAAAAGATGACGAAGATATCGTCATTATTAAACACAAATCTACAAACTACAAAATAAAAAAACCAATCACATAAAAAAAATCATTATCGATAAAACGAATCATATCATTGAAAGAAACTGGATTGTCGAAGCTGAGCTACTGTAGGACCTCCCTGGTACGTGACAACCATGCATTACCACCAACTGTCTCATTCCTACCTTACTCATTCCCACAACGCCCATCCTTCTGTCATGGACTCACCTCTATTAAGACCCTCACCATATGATTCTCACTTTCATCTCTAGGACCAGAAAACTAAAGACAAGCCAAAGGCCTTAGTAAAAAAGAAACAATTGAGAAATCTAGTCCTCACGCGTTAGAAAGAGAAAGAGAAAGAGAAAGAGAAAGAGAGAGAAAAAGGAAAGTTTCGAGATGATATATAATTTGTTGGCTAATCTCTGCTTAACGTTGACAGCCTTCTATTTGTGTTAACGTACGCTTTTCGACAGCTCTAAAAAGAATTAGTAACTACTAATATCTAATTGTCTCCCTAATTATGCTGATTGTACCAAGTGTTGCCAAACTGTAAGTCGGTGAAATTCATTTGCTAACACGTGTGTGCAAATTATAGGTAAGAGAACAACAATAAACCGCGCACGCGCGCACACATATATGTAAATATGTATATATTAATGTATGCAAATTATAGGTAAGAGAACAACAACAAACCACACATGTATATTAATTTAATGACATGACTCACACTTAATAAAAGAAAAATAAAAACACTCTATGGATTTCGAATATACGAGAATATATCCAAATCTCCCAACACCGTTAAACTATTTAAATACAGAGAGATTAAGGTTGCGATGTATAACTGTTTATTTTGTAATAATATTGGTCTTTGGTATTTTGTAATTTATCTTTATGCATGACAAAAAAAAGTGATTGTAGGTCTTATCTAGCAGTTAAATTCACATCTTCGCAATCTTATGTTCGAATACCGCACTTTATTAATGCGTAAATATTTCTTGTTTTTAGATCACAATTTTCAGGTTATAGATTTGCATGCAATGTGCAATCTAGTGAACAATAACAAGTTTATTTGGCAATTTGCATATATTTTGTTGCTGGGATATTGCTTAATGATTTACAATTAAAGGCGTCAGTTTTAAAGGACAAATTCACAAAATGAGGAACAACATTTTTTTTTGTTTAATAAACGTAAATGATTTGTGATTTGAACATAATACTAAACTACCTGATCAATTAAAGTTGATTACATGTTGATGCTTTACATGTCCCACTTAATTAATGTTACAAATTAAGTTCTGACTTCAAACATTATCTGTCACATTAACAAGGGCTTTACAATTTGATTAATGACTATTATGCACCCCATAACATGTCATCTTGGTTTTTAATATTGACTTTATTTAATATCACAAAGTCCACTTTCAGGAGAGTAACTCAAAGTCATCGTATTCTGAGCAATTAAACTGTTTATGATTGGATCTACTAATTGCCAATTTCATTATATAATTTTGTTGTTTAGAATATATTAGAAAGCTAATTATTTGACAGAAAAAAACAAAATAGGTTGCTTAAAGGAAATGAATGTAATTAAAATATGCCCTTCCATTGTTGACAGAATTAATTAAGGAAACAACATGTCTCTCTCCAAATGTCAAACATGACAAGGTAACCATCTTTCCTTGATACAAATAATTATTTATTAAAAAAAAAGATTTTTTTTATGTCGTAAGAGAGATAAAAGGGGAAATTCTTGAAATTAGTTTCTTTAATTGATAAATTATATTAATTAATAACCATCTTTGCTAATACAAATAATAAATTTATTTAAAAAAAGATTTTTTTTTTTGATGTCGTAAGAGAGATAAAAGAGGAAATTTTTGAAATTAGTATATTTAATTAATAAATAATAAATCAGTACACAGAGATGTTAATAAGTAAAACAACGTATATACATGCATCACTAGGACCACACTTCAACGGAAGAATCTAGACTTACACATTATTGAGTTATATGTAAATTATTCGCAAATTGGGGTTCCTTATTCAGCATAAAAGATACCTCTATATGTGTGTATATATATATATATATATATAGGTTTGTTTATCTATCAGATTTGTTGAAAATTGGATTCTATTGTATTAAATAAATATCTAACTATTTGTTTAAGAGTCTACAACTGTCCTTAATGTTTATTTATAATTTATGAGTGGTTCTCCTCCTTGAATCTGCAAATCTCCCCAGTCCTTTTAATTTGTTTCTCACTTGCCGACAAAGTCATTCAAATATATTATATTAGAGCGTGCATAACATATATGTGCATTGCTTTTTTTTTTTTTTTTTTTTTTTTAATGAAATAACATATATGTGCATGGAACATATATAACAACGAAGAAATGTTAAGGAGATCAAGAAATTTTGAATAAATTTAATCCAAAGGGTTTAAAAATTAAAGAAGCAAAGAGGTGCCCCCTCAATGGAAGTTGGAGTCGTTCAAACCCTATAACAGTCATTCATGTAAGACAATTTATTTGTCATTTTCTTCATTTAATAATGTAATTAGCAATAAACACTAGACACTTGAATAAACTTTCAATTACGACAGCAATATTATTGTCATAGTCATTCATATGCATGTCCTATTGAGAAGTTGAAAAGTTTTTTTTTTTTTTTTTTTAATTACAAGTAAAAAGAAATACCAACTATTAGATCTATAAAGGTTCATAGTTCATAAACGTCAATCACACAATCATATTATTTTGGAAAATTAAAAATGAGACAGCCATGAAACAATCGTCCTTATGAATGTTATCACCGTTAATGATGCTTGAAAAATAATTATCGTAACAGGTGATCGAGGGTTCTAATTTCACAATAATTATGGCATTAGGAAAGTGACAACTACAAACCTTCTCTGTTAAACCCAACAATGAGAAGCACATTTTTCGTGGGTCAAAGGTAGATCCAAGAACATGATGCAAGGACCGTGATTCTTGCTCTTGATTTCATTTTCAATGAGTAAGTTGATGTTGATCACTCGGTAAAAAAATCATATCGTTAAAATTGTTGATAAGTGTGCCAAGTGAAGTCGTGTTGATAAGTTAAGAAGGTAAAAACATTTATAAATATATAGAGGAAATGTCTTATATATAATATCAAATATCATCTGATACTTGTAACTTTCTGTTTAGAAACTTATAACAACTAATGAATTTATATTTAATTTATAAAACATTGTAACATAATAATTTTCAATTTAAAACCTTATTATATAGTATCAGTTGAAAAATATTACATTAAAATTACCTGATTGGTACAACGTAACACAAAAAAATGAAGGTGCCAGACAACAGTCCCTTTTTATATATAAAATAAAATAAAAGAGAGCTCGAGTTTAAATTCAAAGGAAAACCCAATTCTTAATGCTAAAGAGAGCTATCAATAACTAACGATGCACAAGTTGCAGGAATCATACCAAAATAATACAAAAAAGTTGTTAATTATCGAAACTACTATTCATCTGTAGTCGACAAAACTATTATGTCAGCACCAAATTTTATATTTTCCAAAAAATTAAGCTCCTTTTGAGTTGACTTTCAAGTATTTAAAAAAAAAAAAAAAAAAAAAAAAGATGAAAAAAAAAGGGAGAGGTTTTAGGTTTCTGTCATGATCAATTTATTCATTTTCATGAACATTTTGGGATGCACCATAAACCCAATCTGGTCTTTAATTCTATACAAAGTAGTCGATCAAGATTTTGGTGTTATCAAACAACATCAATTTCACATCAAGATCTAGTCACTGCAGATAAAATCTGTTTAATGGCGGTGAAATCTCACTCATCCTTTGACTTGAGTTGCCTTGCAAGTAAGATTAGTCCAACAGAGGTTACTGCAGACAAAAAAGTCGATGAATAGAATAGTGCAAGTAGAGCTCCTCTCAAAGACTGCATCCACAAGATTCCAGATTTTAGGACGTGGTGTTAGGTAGTAAGAGTAAAAATATATATATATTATATATATATATACATATATTTGACTTATTTTCTTCCAGCAGTACCTTAGCGAGCAGCAACGCATTGTCGTTCGCATACTGCAACGAGCTCTCTGGAATGCTTTGGATGCCCTGAGCTATTTCCCATGAAAGTATCCTACATTCGGGTTTTCAAGAGAGTGAATATATATATATATATATATATATTTTTTTTTCCCTTCCGTTATATCCCTCTTAGCAGTAAATTAAGGAATGGATATTACCCGAAGACAAAACCAATGACGGCACCAATGTTGGCTTTATCTGGAGTCAATTCCACCTGAAGTTCTCCAAACTGTAGTTTCGCAATGCGAACTTGTGTTGTCAAGTTTCATGTTAGCTGCATTATTTTTGTGGCTGTAAATTGCAACATCTGATCATGAACTAACCTTAAACATCCTGGTCTCTGTGTTCGATAGTTCCTCAGTCACCGGGGATATTGAAGCAGCAGATAAACGCCTCCCTGTTGTAGTCATCACTTTTGCAATCTGCATTTGGTGAATTTTCCATATAGCATGACCTCAATCTTAGAGAAACAGAACTGCTAGTCATATTAGATTTCAATGAAAACGTCAAAAGAAATTTACCTAGTGAAGTACTTAAAAAGAGTGAGTTCAGGAAGTTAAGATGAGAAATAATCAGCAACAAGCAAGTATACCTTTTGTAGCTCACCTTGGCCGTACTGACCCATAGCCTGAAACCGTCTTCCAGCAGAAACCAAGCGCTTTCCAAGCGCTAAACCAACAATCAGATAAGTGATAACAGCGTTAAACAATCTATAATATGTCGAATGAGAATACTTTGCACTTGGTTTATGCTCTTGCCTGATTTGGCATTGTCTGTTAAAGACGACTCCAACTTAGGGAGCTTGCTAAATAAAGCATAGGAAGTTGATGCATCGGCTTGTTCCCATGCTCTAGACAGGTTTAACAGTGTCTGTCCCAGCTCTTGACCGCACTGAAAGAGAAAATTCGAAGAAAATTAATTTCTATTACCGGTGTAAATATGACAAAAACTGTGATTTTCATTAGATACCATAGCTAACTTAGTATTAAAGGGGGAAGAAAATGAGAAAAACACACCTCATCAATGACCGGTCCATTTGAAAGATCAAAAGCTGCATCGTTGAGCTTCATCATATCCATTAAAAAAAAAGAGAAGAAGAAGACATTTACCAAAACTGTCAATTAATAAACCAAAAACAAACTTCTGAAAGCCTCTACTTGTGCTCTAATAAATAGTTAGAGGCTTGGTTATTATGTCGTTTTGCCTCTTCATGTTTTGTCATCTTAATGAAAACGACATGTCGTTTTGGGGTTGAACTTGGCTGGTTTTAACTACTCAAATCGCCTTGTCGTTCATGGGGCAAGCTGCTCTACCATCTTTTTTTTTTTTTTTTGGGTGGATAAAGCTCTTAATCTAAACTTTGCTATCGTTCATAGAAGACGCGCCATTTACTTACCAAAGTTTGCGACAGTTTATATATAAATCAACACACCAATCGTCCTTTAAAAATAAAGGATAACAGACTTGGCGGGGTGTCCATGTTTGCCAAAAGCCAACATGTCGTTGAAATGTAAAAATTTTCTGTGTTCACGTTGACAAAAACCACATAATGTCTGTGAAAATAAAGACTTCGTTTTAGCTTCAGAAAACGGCATGTCGTCTTTCTGAAAACAAACAAACAACATGTTCTTCTTCAGTTAAAACAAACGACGCGTAGACTTTTGCGGTCGCTGATAATCAAAACGACGTGTCAATCCTACTTCGAAACCAAACGACATGTCGCTTTCGCTTATCAGTCCGTTATTGTTTTGGCCTAGAAACGACATCGTTAACGAATTTGCCACCGTAACATCACCAAATAAATAAACGACAAAGAAATTATCGGGTGGAAAAAAAGAGAGGAAAAAAGCTCACATCGAGGCGAAGATCGCCTGGAAGCTGCGAAAAGTAATCTTGTGGAAGATCAAAACTATCCTGCAAGCAGCCCCCCAAGAGAAAGATTACCCAAAAAAAAAAAAAACCTATAATTAGTTTTTTTTTTTTCTTTTTAAAATTAAATTATATAATGAAGGAATAGAAAAAACGAAGTGGGCAGTGAGTGAGTGAGGAAACGAGGAATCGGTGCATACGGCGAGTTGGAGGAGGAGGGATTGGGGATCGGGTTCTAAGGACTTCGGGGAATCTGATTCTGTGAGAGCCATTGTCACCGCGAACGACTTGTAGTTCAGTGGCCTCTGTTTACAGCACATTCTCAGAGAAGTCGTCGAACAAGGGGTAACAAATTTGGTGTTTCTGAAAGAGACGAGCCCAGTCGTTGAACTGCACAGATTCGAGGTGGCTTGAAGGACCCCAATACTAGCAGCCGCCATTTTTCACGAAATTCTCTCTCTCTCTCTCTCTTTTTTATTTTCAGTTTTTCGAAATTTGATGGAGAAACATAATCCGAATCTAGATTTTAAGAGGACCCTCTAAAGAGTTCAACTTCACATGTTCCCATCCTGGGTGGCCCAGTCAGATTAATATGCAATATCCTGTCAATGCTCGCTTAAACGGCGTGGTGTCGTACGTCCCCTTTTGTGTCGTTTTTTTTTAATTAAAAACTTAGGAGGATTAGAACTTGGAACTCTATACTTTTAAAAAAAATTAGAAATAATATTACTGTTATATTATATCTGTAACCACATAAAAAAAAATTAGAAATAATATTACTGTTATATTATATCTGCAACCACATATTATTTGAGTTTTTGAAGAGCGTATAATTTTTTTTTAATATACACACAAAAACAAAATTATGAATGATATTATTGTTACACTATACATGTAACCATATGTCGTTTGAGTTTTTAAAGTAGATACAGTGTTTTTTTTTTTCTTGGGTTAAATTATGCAAACAAAAACGAAACAAGAAAAGAAAATTCAAGCGAAAGAAATAGGGAGAAAGAGCAAAATATGATTTTATATTACCGATTGGCTTTTTCCAACCAAGAAAGGCGTGAGAAAGAGAGTATAACAAAGAGTACCTTTCCCAATCATGTATCGTTTAAAACTATCCAAAAATTATCATCACTGTAAGAAGATAACAAAAAATAAATAAATTGTTCCTAACACAGAAAATGCATGAATTCCATCAGAAAAGAAAAAGAAAAAAAAAAACAATAAAAATGAGCACAAACAGGACTACATTTTAACCAAGTATAGAGAACAAGACGACATTTAAACGAAGCAGACTAACACACTGACAATAACACATATATCCTTCTCAACCACGTATTCTTTTATGTAATGAAACAATTGAAAAAACTGTCACTATCTATAGATAAAAAATGAGGAAAAAAAAAGTCATGTTATAAGCAATACTGAATTTTAACTTGTATTAGGATGTTTACATTCCCACATGAGTTGTTAATGGTTTATCAGTTGTTAATGGTTTACAATTAGTAATTGACCTATAGAATAATTGACCAAAATAGTCAATAAGCTTTTTTAAATGAGATAGTTTGGCTTCTAATTTTTTTTTTTTTTAACCGAGATAACTCAAATTTCTTATTTTTTTTACCGTTATGGTCCTTTCCGTCCAAAACCATAAATTTTCTAATGAAATTTTACATAAATCATATTTTTGTAGTAGAAAGATTAAATACCCTTAATTTTCTATTTTCTTACTCATTTACCTTCTCCCTTATTTTTTTCTTTCTTTTTTCCCCTTCGAAAAAAAAAAAAAAAAAACCCAGCCCGAGCCCGAGCCCAGAGCCACCCTTCCTCCCCCCCTCCTTCAACATCGCCAAGCTCAGCCCCAACCCCTACCCATCGAATTTTAGTACAACAGTCACCACATAGTGATCTAATTTTATTACGAACGACATGTTTCATCAGTTAATTGGCTTTTAACACAGGATTAAACGTTACGGGTACTAATTTGTTGCTAAAAAAACGATATTGTGAAAGTGAAACTGTGTGTACTGGAATTAGGTTTGATACGGCCCAATGGAAATTCAACTCGATAAGGGACAATATCACGACCAGTTTCAAAAATGTATATAACATATAAAACCAAGAAAACCAACCCACACATCATTGAAATGCACAGTTTGTGATTTCTGACACCCAAAAAAAAAAAAAGAAAGTACAAGGGAAAGTAAATCTTCTCATCCTCCAACCCTAGCAACTTTTCTTTGCTCAACTTGCCCTGTCAATGGGCATTGCATCTCTGTCCAACCAATTGGAACCATAGTCGCACCTAGAAAGAACAACAAAAACACCATGAGTTAAGGCCGCCATCAAGATCTAATGTGGGATCGAAACAGAACTAGATCGAGAACAAGATATTTACCCGCACCACTCTCTGCTGACACAACACCCAATTCATTTTTTGCAGTTGATAGATAATATGCCCTAGCATCACCAAGTGATAACTTACAAAGAATTAAGGAAACCACATCGTTAACAATTGGTATAATAATAAATGTTAGTGCAAACAAATGTACAATATTGTTGGAAACAAAGAATAACGATATAACCCAGTGACTTCTTGCTGTGGGGTTAGCTCATAGTAAGAAACTTCCCAATCAACATAAATATATAGTGCAACACCAAATGACATCTGAAACATTCTCATTGAAACCCTCCACCCAAGTTATTTCAATTTCCAATCACAGTGGTCAGACTTCTACTCAGTGGCGTCATGTTTTTTATCAGAATGAATCAGCCAGAAACGAGCAATCTTAAACCATCCCCACAGAAATTTTGCATACTGGAAAAATGACTAATAATTAACGATCCATGTTAAAATACTTCTACTTAATTCGATTTTATCTTAACTGCAGCTTTAGTAATGATTCCATGACTAAATCCACCCTTATGTTAGACAAAGGGGAATGACATGATCTTAGCTTTCTCTTATCGATCTTGCAAAATGCTGAAAACAAGTATGACTATACATTAAAATATCATGCTTTCTTAACTTCGAGCAAAGGATACAACAAGAGCTCTGACAATGTCACCAGCACGAAAAGATAAGTGCATGTCCACTTTATCAATCTCAGTTGCTCTAACATCCTGCTGCCTGTAAAGAAAACTATTGTATTTAAACATACTTGAAATATAAGCAAAACAGCATATAAAAATAGAATATAAGACTTGAAAACCACATCACAACAGCTGAGACACAAGAATTCAAAAACATTCAAACTGGCAGCTACCATCTATCTTCATTGCAAAAACCACAGACCTAACGTCACGCACATCAGAGATGAAAAGACAGTCTAACCAGATTTCTTAACATTCAAGTACCTAATTACGCCCGAAAATTTTTCCCGCACAGACTTGGCGCCACAACACATGATGTCAGCAGAAGCCATTCTAGCCATCACCTTAGTAACCTATGAAATTCCAGAAAATGAACACCAGATTAGAAACCGCAATACAATCACCATAATTCTACGACCTCATTCTTACTATAGCAAACTACTGATTACTGATTTTCTTCAGTAAATGGACACTTACCCGCGCAATGACAACGGAGCCAGGCTCGGGAACAGGACCATGGGCCTTGTGACCGGTTATTTCCACGGTAGGTCTCTGTAGGCAATAGAGATCAGCACTTGAACATCAGTCAAAAAGATTTCAACACCACCAAAGCAACTAGAAAGAAATGCCAGCGATTTCACACGATCACTGTCCAGTTTTCACATTTAACATTCCATTGAAATCTTCAAAGAAAATTAACTAAAAAGAGGGAAACAGATTTCTCGTAAAGGTACTGAGTCTGAAAAAATCCTTCCTTAACAGAAAAAATTTAAAAAAAAAAAAAATCAAAAGTTTTGGCATCTTTCGGTATCACCATAACGAAGAATGAAAATAATTATACAAAAATTTCCTCAATCAGACAAAATTTACTCAATCACAAATTCACAATTTTTCTTTTTTGTTTTTCCTTCGATTCGTTTACTTTTTCTTTCGTTTTGTAAGCAACCAAACAGCCTAACAGGTTTGAAACCCTAGAACCCAAAAAAGAAAAAGAAATGGGAGAGAAGAGAGAAGAGGTGAAGTGAACCTGGTCGGGAGAGTCCGGAGGAGGGGATAGCATGCGACGGAATCCAGTGAGAGAAGCGTAGACGGTTTGATCGTGAGGAGACACATAAGCGCCGGTCCCGGGTTTCAAGTCGGAGGCTTTCCCAAGCACCTCCCCTGGCGTCACCACCTCTCCGTCATCTTCCATATATATATATATATATGTGTGTGTGTGTGTGTGTGTGTGTGTATTCTGAGAGTCTCTTTCTTTTTCTCTCTCTCTCTTTCAGTTTCTTGTGTGTCTTCGTCTGTCGAAGCTCAACCGCAAGCAGAACCGGCTAACGGCGCTTTGCTGCTGACTGAGTGCTGTCTGCTGAGATTTGCGGAAGGGAATGCGGCGGGAGGAAGAGAAGATCGTTTCTTGGTTTTTTGGGTTTTAGAGGTTTTTTTTTTTTTTTTTTTTTTTTTTTTTTTTTTTTTTGAATCAATATGCAAAACACCTCTCATGTTTAGATTTTTTCTTGAGACCCCCTTATGTTTAGATTAATTATCAATACTCCCTGAAGTAATTAAAATTTTAAAAATATCGAGATTGTCTTTTTTTGAGGAAGATTATCCTTTTCAATTCATCCTAAGATGTAATTTTAGATGTGACAACTGAAAAAAGAAAAAAAAATTTAAATGATCAAATCAATTATTTCAATCAAGCAAATATTTTAACAATTTTTAAAGTTTTATAAATTTTTTTATTTTATTTTGAAAAAATATTGAATTATTTTCATATTGATTTTACAAATATATTGAGTGTTTTAGGCATTTGAATAATGAGAGAGACTGTGATAGAGTCTCTCCTAAATGACTCTATCGTTAGAGTCTTTTTTTTAACCGTTAGATTTAATCGAATGATTGACATATCAGGAATGTATCATTGTTATCATAGACCTTACCTCATATAAACTTTTTCACCCCAAGTATTCTCCATTGCCGGCGACGAATGCCGACGACCCACCCCCGACGCCGGTGACCCCCTTTCTCTCTCTTCTCTTCTCTCTCTTCCCCTTTCTCTCTCTTCTCCTCTCCCACGGCGACCCAACGCCGGTGACCCACCACCGGCCCCACCCCCGGCCGGCCGGCCACCAGTGACCCCCTTCTCTCTTCCCCTTTCTCTCTCTTCTCCTCTCTCCCGCGGCCCTCCCCCACCCCCCCAGCACCTCCCCGAACGACCCCCCGGCACCCCCCCGACAACCCCACCGGCCCCCTCTTTCTCTTCTCCTTTCTCTCTCTTTTCCTCTTTTCTCTCTCTCTCTCTCTTCTCGGCCCTCAGCCCTCCACCCCCGGCGCCCTCCCATCCCACCCCCACCCGCGACTGGTAGGGTGGGGGTGGGATGGGGGGGGGCCAGGCGATCGAGGGTGGGGGGGCTGAGGGCCGGAAAGAGAGAGAGAGAAGAAAGGAAAAGAGTGAGAAAGGAGAAGAAAAAGAGGGGGCCGGTGGGGTCGTCAGGGGGGTGTCGGGGGAGGTGCCAGGGGATGGGGGGAGGCCGGGGGAGGGGGGCCTCAGGAGGGGGAGGGCCGCGAGGGAAGAGAGAGAGGTAAGAGAAGAGAGAGAAAGGGGAAGAGAAAGAGAGGGGGGTCGCCGACGTCCGGCGGGGGTGGGGCACCGACGTTGGGTTGCCGCGGGAGAGGAGAAGAGAGAGAAAGGGGAAGAGAGAGAAAGGGGAAGAGAGAGAGAAGAGAAGAGATAGAAAGGGGAAGAGGGAGAAAGGGGGTCGTCGGCGGCCGGCAGGCAGGCATGGGCTGGGGCCGGAGGTGGGTCGCCGGCGTTCGTCTCCGACGGCGGGAAGGTCACTGGTGATGGAGAATACTTGGGGTGGAAAAGTTTATATGAGATAAGATCTATGATAACAATGGTACACCCCCAATATGTCAACCGTTCGATTAAATCTAACGGTTAAAAAAAGGACTCTACCGGTAGAGTCATTTGGGAGAGATTTTACCACAGTCTCTCCCTTGAATAATAAGAAGGGCATAATTTGTATGGGTTTCCCAAACCCTTTTATTTTTTTACTAGGAATGCTAATTTTAATTACAATTTTTTAAGTATTAACTCACGTGTTATAAAAATAATTAATTGATATAATAATATTTTAATCACCTCTTAATCAAATTAAGACAACTTATATACTTTATAAGTTGGTACTAAATTTAGGTTCGGTTTTTTGTCGTTCAAACGTGTATTGTGGTTTAACTCATGAAGTGTTTGCCGTTTGTTACGCGTAGTATAAATGCACTGTCTTTTAGACACAGAAACGCCGTGAAGTTCACATATAAAAATTTCCGTAGTTTATAAGTACGAACTGCATGTCGTTCGTGTTCCAGAGCTTAGAGGAGTTTATTAAAGGGTTAGCCAAATAAACGACACGTCGTTTTCATAACTAAAGTTAAACATATTTGACAGAGCTCAAAGTACTAGATTTCTATAGTTGTTTTAAGAATCAAACTATATGCAGTTCGTATGTAGGAAGCTTAAGTTAGTTTGAAATTTGTTGTCGGTCATCATCAAAACGACATCACGATTCTTGTCGTTTGAATTGTAGATCTGTCGTTTATTAATAATTAGAGATATGTGGTTTGGATTCTAAATGTTGTTAGTTAAGGAGACACATCCTTGTTCATCTACTTTAAAATACACAACAAAGGGGAAGCATATATTGTTGAAAACCGCATTATTAATTAAGGAGGAAACTTTCAGCAATAATAATAATAATGATGATGATGATGATGATTAAGAAAAAGAGATGTCTGGATAAACAGTTTGCTGTTGTTTTATAAATCCAAAACATGTCGTAAACTTATGATATGAAGGAATTTAACAGTGTTGAAATGAAAATGACTCCTCAACGTTGGAATCTTATTTTACCACGACGATTTTCATAAATCATGGCTATTCTATATTTTTGAACGGAATTGGTCCGTCGTTTATTTCATTTTTGTACTAGTTAAAAGACTAACCACATGTCGTTTCAATTGAAAACTTTCTTCTCATGATATGCAAATGTCTTTTTAATATCTTTTATTTTCAACTTCTAAATATGGCAAGTATAAAACGACATTTGACATGATTAGCCACCAGCCTTCGTCAAATGAATTACTGATTATATAATATTTCATTTTAGACTCGGTAAAGCTTCTATTATTGTAGTCTTTTCAATCAAAGTTATTCTCTTACCTAAATATATTATGCTTTCTGTACTTTATCTGTTAATTTTTTTAAAAATTATGCCGTGTGAACATCGCGACTTTGTCTGGTTCAAATTCGTTACATGATTTAAGAGAGTGATGTTAATATTCTAACAGAGAATAATTAAGGTCACCACGTTTGCATATCATTGGCAAGTACAAAATAAGATACAGCCCCCCTCTAACTTTCGTTTTGAATTTTGAGCATGAAAAAAATCTGTGATTGGAGTACCAATGGAATCCATCAAAGTGGCTTTACCCGACAAAACTCCGCAGAAGAAAAAAAACAAAACAAAAAAAAAAGGAAAAAATAAAAAATAAAAAGAAGGGAGGAAATGAAATAATAAGAAAAAGAACAAGCTTTAACAAGAACTTCAACTTTCAAAAGCATGATAAAACAAAATCCGTGTCATCACTATGTGGACATTTATAGTAAAAGAACACTACTTTTTATGAGATTAGATTAGGGTTAATATTATGGCTCATTAAGACTCTATAAATAAGTATTTTTATTTAGGGTTGTGTACTATTTAGAAGAATATAGAGAATGTGTGCATCCTATTGAAGAAAAATGAGAACAGCAATAAACAAAAGGTATAAGGGCCTTTGGGAAGAGAGGTGTTGAGAGAGTATGATGAGTTCGTAATTCTGAAGTTATTGGTGAATTTATTCTCCTTCTTCCATAAACGTAGACAATTTTATCGAACTACGTAAATCTTTTCCATTGCGCTTTAGATGTATGGGTGTTTTTCCCAATACCATCATTAATTATATGCTAAAGTCTAACTTTAATACTATGTTAAATGAGTTTAGATAGGATTAATACACATCAAATACTAATTCAAGAGAAGATGATAATCAATCCACGTATAAACATCATAACAGTCTAATAATTTAATGATGTGGGACAAGTTCAACTTCTAACATATTGGTTAACTAGTATTTTGGATCGTCTATAGTGTTGTAATTATCCTTCATTGAAACAACATAATTTGAAGATATTTAATGAATATAAACACCATAACAATACAATACTAATGATATGGGACATGTTCAACTTCGAAGTTCTAACATCTCTGTTAACAAGCATTTTGGGACGTCTATGGTGTTGTGATCGATTATCCTTCATTGAAACGACATCATTTGAAGATATTCTAGATGAATTAAGTGTTATAGGGTTTGAGTAAGAGAGATGAAAAAACCCATTTATCTTTTTGCTTCTAACCATTTGCACACGTCATTTGAATGTGGAGAATAATTATGGTGGGCTTCGAGTCTCACGTGTTCAAAGCTACAAAGTACAAACTTTGGAGAGAGATAGAGAGAAGGGCGTTAATGTATAAAACCTTCCTTAGCTGACCATTGACCAGTCAAAAAGGAAAGAGAGAGACAAGTCGATTGCTGATTCGTTTTATTCCTTTGCATGATCTCCATAAATTTAAGCATTCTTTAGAATGATCTTCATCAAATTGAAACCACCAAAACCACAAACGACACCAATTTTGTGATTTACATCACCTCCTGTTTAGTTAGAATATTAACATATATATATGTATGCATGTAACAACTAGAAACTCATGAAAAATCACTGTTATATATATGTAATTGCTTTAATATATATCTATATATATATATAGGTTACACCAAGTCAAATTAAGAAGAAGGAGAATCAAATTTGTAGTGTTTATCAACTGCAACTAAGACGTCCCATGTGCAACTAAGTCCCTTGGGAATGATCACAAGATCTCCTGCTCCAAATTCCACAAACTGATCTGATGAAGAAGAAGATGAGCCTTTTGGGTACACCTTAACCTTGCCTTTTAACAAATAACATGTCTCCAAAGCATCAAACTTTAGTGTGTACTTCCCTGGTGGACATCCCCATCTATTTTCAAACCCACCCCCCAAAAAAAAATAATAATAAAAAATAAAACAAAACAAAATAATTAAAAATCATAGATATAAAATAGGAACAAGATTAAACTATTCAAATTAAAGCTTTTTTTTTTTTTTTTTGGGGTGTAGTGAAACTCACTTGGGCCATGAGTTAATTCCCAGTTCTGATAAGCGGGAACTAGAGGGATTGCTTTCAACTATGATATTGTTTAGATTAGGAGATGAATCAGCTGATTGTGATGTTGAAGCCATGAGAGAGAGAGAGAGAGAGAGAGAGAGAGAGAGAGAGAGAGGAAGTGAAGAAGGATTGGAAGATCAGAAGAGGAAGAAGATATTGAAAGAGACGGCGGGTAGAGGAGAGAGAGTTATAAGAGGGTAGTTGGCCTACTTCTGTATCAATATATAATGAGAGAGCTAAGAGAGATGGAGAGCCTTTAGTTGGGGGACCGAAGAGAAGGAATCTTTCCATGAAAAAGGCCAAAATATAAATTTAAGATAAATACGAGAGACATCAATTCTAATATCAATTTTTGAATATCAATCTATGTGATATATAAATTGTCAGTTTTTATTGATAAATGTTTAAAATATTATCACATTAATAGATTACATTTATCAGTAAAAATATGACAAATAAATTGATATTCAAAAAGTTTAAATTGGAGTTGATGTCCCTAGTATTAGTCTGAATTTAAAGCAAATTCATGGAGGATCGATGAACCTAATTAAATTCATTGTATATGATATATATGTATATAATATTATGCAGTACTTCTCTCTCTCACTGGACAAATTAAAGAAGAGCTTTTATTGCATGTGACGATTTTTTTTTTTTTTTGGGTAGTTTAATTTGTACAACTATTAAAAAATTTTGTGATAAGATATAAAAAATTATAACATTAACATGAAATGGTTTTGAACTGTTAAATACATCAAAAGAATCATATGCGATTGAAACAATGTGATAATCTAAAAAAACTTATTCAATTAATATAGATAGCATTGAGTTATGCCTAATAATGTTGTATTTTGAATCTAATTCATGTGACTTTTTATTTTTATCTCTTACATGCTTCTTTTTTAATATTATAACATGTCAATTATAATAGCATATCATATTAATTAAAACGTTTTATTAGTTAAACACTTGACATGAAATTTTTGGAGAAACATAAAAAAGAATACAAATAAAGGAA
Source organism: Ficus hispida (assembly GCA_025413025.1). Classification (NCBI taxonomy): domain Eukaryota; kingdom Viridiplantae; phylum Streptophyta; class Magnoliopsida; order Rosales; family Moraceae; genus Ficus; species Ficus hispida. The sequence goes on from CM046363.1 coordinate 20,139,288, forward strand.
AAATATGAGATATACAGTAACTTGTCACGTAATTCTCGAAACGTTTATAACTCCTTTTTGGTCTCTTTCTGAAAAATGTTGAATTAAAAGAAAAAGGTGAAACTCACTAAAAACAGAGTTTATTTTATGGTCGTCCTTTCTGTGTGTGTGTGTGTATATATATATATGTTGGTTTAATTAATATGGGTTAGGATGCAAGTATGTGGAACGATCACGTTGGGTCAAAGAGTTGACAATGTGGGGACTTGGGAGATTTTAAGTGGTTTTTATTGTTGTTGCAAGAATGTTTGACTGGGAACTGAAATGCAGACGATTAAAATATTTAAAAAATGAAGTCCATCTGGACGGCCTTTTCTTTTGGCCACATGCACTAAATGCACTGAATTAGATGTCCTCGTCAGCACACCAAGTGTAATTTGGGTTAATATATATTTCGTATAATTCTTTATGCAATTAGAACTGTATGTATAAGAAAATTATTGGTTCTCTTATTATATCATTTATTGGGTTCGGTTCATTGTCACGAGCAATTGTTTCTCGTTCGTAGCATGTTACTAATACAAGCTACACGTTTTCTTTACTTGACAAATACACATTTTTTTTTCTTCTGCTTTTTCTTTGGTAAGAATTTCATTTTTCATATGAATTTTTGTTAAAGAAAGTATGACGAGAAACTAACTAGGATGAGGAAACGATTAATTAAACGAGACACAAAATTAGTTGATTTAACTTAAGAGCTAAGAAATACTTTTTCAAAGTGTTACTTATCCCTATTATGAGAGTTTGCTATTTAATAGGAAAATTAAATAATAAGTACAAATTTTATTAAATTCTCGGTGAGACTATATATGTATATACAAAGTGTAAAGTGTATCTCAAAAAAACGCCCTTTCGTCATCGCATATGCAATTTGGATTGTGGAATTTTTCAAATTTTAAGACATGTACTACAATCTCTAACTTATTAAGTGTCACAATGTCTCAACATAAATAAATGTTATTATTATTACTATTTTTATCTATTCTTCACAACAAAAAATAAATATATTAGTCTGATAATAAAAAAACGTGAAAGTTGAATGATATATTTAATTTAAAGAATAAATAATTTTTAAATAATTAACATATACTCCTATATTTTAGGATAAATATTCTAATTCATTGTATTATATAAGGAAGAATCAGTATTCTCTTTGTATCGTTACAGTTGATTTGTTTATTTTTTGTTTTTCTAAGTTATTAGAACATATACATATGTATATATAAATAAATTATTTGGTCATAACAAACATGATATCATCGTAAACTATGAAAATAATAATGTGAATTTTTTGTCAAAGAAAGTTATGAAATTTTTAATGGTTGGGAAAAAGTATAAATCCTCCATCCAATATGTAAAATAGATTGAAATGATGATATTTATAAATTTTAATCAATTGGTCTGTTAAATGGTACAGAAAGTATACCATTGATCTAAATATTAGTTTCATTTGTTTTTTTTTTTTTTAAGTATGTCTATAATTATTTTCTTTTTTGTATTTTGAGTACGCAAGTACTGTTTATATCATGAACATTTTGTTATTCATGAAAACTGACTGATATATTGACTATTCTTTTAAACTCTCATATTATCTTAAGAAAAATTGTTATTGTTTGTTTACTACATAGAAAGTCTGAAATTGAGAAAGTTCGGTGTATAATATCGTTAAAAAAAGTATAAATCAATTTAATACAATTCAGATTGATTTCATTTATAAATCTTAAAGCTCATATTATAAGATAAAATCATTTACTTTCTTATTTACAATGTGGGATAAATTCCCTCAAGGGCTTATGAAGAGACTCAGCATACTATCATATTCTAAAGGGAGTTTGGTAGAAATGGCTCTAAGATAGACATACTTTTATGTTTTTTGTCATTGTTTGGAATGTTTTGTATGTTGAGATTTATTATTTGATTGTCTTTGTGATTTTTTCTATCCTTAGATATTTTATAATTGTCAATTAAGGGTTAATTAGGTGTTATTAGCTTTCGATGCACTCCATATAATGATGTAAAATTTCTTTAATCAATGTGAATGATAAAATATTTTTCCTTTAAGTGTTTTCAAGTTTTTTACTTTCTAGAACTTATTCTATCCGAGGTTAAAAAAAGTAAAAATGAAACCGTTATAATAAAGAAATAATTCAGAGATGTCCTTTTGAAAGGGCAATACAACGAATATAACCCAAATCTCATTAACCGATTAACGAAATGAAAAAAAAATCCCAATATTAGAGGTCCTTGGCGGCATGCATATGGATACGAGTACAATTTGAATATTTGGTATCTGATAAATTTCCAAAGACTTTACAAATTTTTAACTGCGAATGATAATAAGGCTATTAAAAGAACAATAAAACTTCTACTATTATAACGAGAACAAAACATCTTACATTAATACCAATTCAAAAATGAAAACACTGCTATTTCCACGCCTGTTTTTGCAATGCCTTTAGTAGTCTGATCACATCTCATTTTGATCCTTACACATTCTTGCTTTTCCTCTTACAGAAACAGCTAGGCTCTAGTAGAAACAAAAGTGGAAATAGCACATTAATGATGAATTCTATCATAATTACAGATTTAAAGAATTTGATAATAGAGATTAATAAAATTCGGCCGTAGTGATAGTCGATTAATTATACACCTTCCAACGACATCGACATCGACATCGTCAGTGACATTGAATATAATATAATATAAGATCATGGGCATCGCGGATTGTTCCCGGGCCCACCATAATAGAAATATGTGCCCCATTCATTGTTGAACAAGCTCTTGATATTGTAGCAGTTGGTGTTCTCGGCTAAGGTTGAGATGCCGTGGACCGAGCTAAGGCTATTGTCCGAGTCCACAATCTCTAGGTTCCTGAAGTAGCTCGCTTTACCGAACCCGTCCTCAGCGAAATGGCCCGAGCCCATCTGCGTGGCGGTGTGGCCACCGCTCGCCCGCGTGTTCACCACCTCGCCGCCCCACTCCACCATGGTGGCATGGTCAGCTAAGTGGGTAAACAACTCAGCTGGCCAGTATCCTACTAGGGTATTGTCTCCAAATCCCATCCACCAGTTTCCAAGCTTTGGATCCTATTCAAGTATTAACAACAAAACAAACAAACATAAAATGTTAAGACTGGTCCATACAAATATTAGCATTTGACTCTATATATTAGAACAATTTTAAACTCGTAGTCAAATATATACATATATATATATATATATGTATATATGTATATACCTTCCAAATCAAAATGGTTACGTCATACTGGTTGCCAGAATATGACGATACTGGAGAAATGGCAGCTCCAATAGCAATTCTACTATTGGTTTGCACAAAGCCTGCGCATAAGAGATTGTAGCACCCCGTTGCTTGATAGGAATCAGTCTGTTTGACAAAAGAAATTATAAACCAATAAATATAAACACTCATTGTTTAAGTTACAAATATGCTAATTAAACACAATCACATGAATACCCACACAATGAAGACCTCTTTTTTTTTTTTTTTTTTTTTTTTTTTTTTTTAATTTTGATTTAGAAAATGTTTTTGTAAAAAAAAAAAAAAAAAAACTTTCCAAGCAACCCAAAAACAGTATAAATTAATATTCTATTTCCAACTAAAGCACATTTTATTTTTCAATATCATGTTGGCTGTTTTATCTTCTTCATGATTAACATAAATTATCTTGTCTTTTTTTCTTTTTTTTTTTCCTCTAAGCTGTTAGCCATGTTTTTGTCTGTCTTTTAACAACTTATTACTTAACTTACTCTTTCAATAGAAAAAAAAAAAATAGAAATCTTGCGATTAAAATCATTTTTCCTCTATTAATTGCATCTTCTAGATACTTTCATATTTCTTAAAAAAAAAAAAAAAAAAAAAAAAAGAAAGAAAAAACATTTTAATGTGGTAGCCCATGCAATAAGAGTTTCCAGCCTCTTTTATTCCAATGTCTCGGTGCAAGTTACCATATAAATTCTCGAGCCCTATATAATATAAAACTGACTTTTAGATCATATACTATACTTGTTAGTAAATTTTAGGAGTCAAAGCCTAGAGATACAATATCAAGGTTTGTTTCCCAAGCAACTTCATTTCCAAGGATTTGCATCTATTTACACGTACATTGATTTTGATGTCCATTAATCATTTGGACAAATAATTGCTTTTTCTTTTGAAGCAAGAAAAAACTTAATTGATTTGAGGACAAAGGGAGGGACATAATTTGAGTGAACGCCATTATAATGAGTGTATGGTGGCCCTTTCATTATTATTAATACATACAAGATTTTTACAGTTAATCTCTAACATACAAGTATACTCGATACGTGATTATAAATATAATCTAATCTTACATTCACAACAAATTCCGCTATTCAATATATATTTGTGTGTATACATATTCAGGCCCTTCATATTCAAATTGAATATATGGTAATGAGATAATATGGACATACAAATGCAATTTTAACTTTCAAATTTACTTATTGGTCAAGCAAAAGAAAATTGGCTTCAAAGTTAGACGTAAGAGAATATATTAACTTATTCATATCAATCTAGATGGATTAACCGCTGGATTGGTTGACTTTGACCACTAGAAAAGGAGAGAATCGTGGTGGTTTGACACAAGAAACAGCTTTCCACATGATATCTACCGGGGTTATTCCCTTCTAGTTACTAATTTCTGGTTGACTTTAGTAATTAGGATTTAATTCGGTGCATTAAGCTAAAAAGAAAAAAAAAACACTAATAAAAAGAAAATTAAATGAGACAATTTAGTTGACGATGAAAGGAAAGAGAGATCTGACCGTCCAGTAGGTGAACAATCTGGGCCTGCTGTCACCATAAAGCTCCGGACTGACCTGACTAGTAGAATAATCAAAGCTTAAGCAGATTCTACAATTATAATTGATAATATCTAATTATTTTCTTACTATAGATTATCATTATTAAAATTCAAAGTGTATACGTGCATGTGCGTGTGTTTGTGGCTTTTTTTTTTTCAATTTTATTTTTTTCCCTACTTGGAACTCTCAAATTTCGAAGTTCTATTGTGTTAAAATAATTAAATAAATCTTTTTGTTTTGAAGTGATTAAAATCGATAAAATAAAAGGGAAAAATTTATTACAAAAACGAAAAGGAGGGGTGTTGGATTGTGTGCGGGAGAGGACAGAAAATGGAAGGAGTACCTGCCAACCAGCTTCGATGCTGTTGAGATCTGAGCCGTCAAAAGAGCCCGAAAGAATCCAAATCTGGGAGAGACTGAACTCGTTGACCACTTGAATTGATGGGTCCCACACGTTTATTGTCGCCTTTGCCCCGAACACTTCTTGCGATGTTCCAGTGTACGCGATCGCATGCTATTAAATGTGCAAACAATTACAAACAGCCAAACAAATTTTTCAAATAGTGTCGTACGTGCATCTTAATTAAGAGCCTTCATTCAAGCAAATAAATAAAACAAAATTAAAACTCCTTAAAATAAAAATTATATAAAAAAAAATATTTATCTGTAATCAATGGATTGTATTATTCAATTTAAATTGCTTACCTACTTTTTGGAGTCGGATTTAATATGATCGGTGCTAAATCTCTGTTAACTAATGAACAATTAATGATAAGATTTCAAAAGGAGGATCTTTTGATGATTTACAACAATATTTCAAGTGAAACTTAAATGAAACCTTATTAGAAAAAAGAGTTAATTAGAGTAATAATAAGCACAAGGCATTATTATTATTAGTTTGCTTGAAGATGAAGGTATAGTAATTAATGAGATCCAGTACTCCATGATGTCCTCTTAATTCAAATTTGCATTTATAACCACCCTTTATCTTTTTCCTTAATAATTGGTCATGTTAATAACATCAATAACATTTCCCTTCAACACCCTTATAAGCCCTTCTTATCATATATCATCATGACCATAAAAATCCACTAAAAATAACAAGAGGAAAAGAAGAGCGGTACTAAAAATATAATTACAGACATAACTTAACGATAAAGAAGTACCTCGTGGCCATTGCCGCTAACAACATCAGGGGCATCGGAACGGCGATGAAGGTCAAACTTGCGTTGCTTCTTGCCAAAGTCAAACAAAGACTTTGCTCTTAACACATCGTGGACCGTGCTGCGACGAACGGGGACGGTTCCTTTAGGACACCTTGTCCCATTTGTGTGCCACATTTGCCATGCACCTTTTATGTTCATGTTCATCTTTACTTGATCTTCATTCTTGTTGTTCCTGTTCATCTCATCATTTTCCTTCAACGCCTGCTTTTTCACCATTTTCGGCATCTCTGGTGGCGTTTTCTGTAAATTAGAACCCCACCCCCCACAAAGTCAAAAAAAAGCAAAATTAATTTCTATATCTAGGAAGCGATATCATGCATAGGGGCTCGTGTTTAGATATTCCAATATATTTATATATATATATATATATATATCATCTTTGACATGTTGGATATTACGTTAGTTTTAAGCACCCTTTTGAACACGAAGCTTGAAAAGCTATTACTGCAGGCGAATTTCTTTTTTTTTTTTTATTTTTTTCCCTTTTTTATATATTATATTTTGAAAAAAAATGCGTAAAAATTAAATTTAGACGGACTACTAACCTGGATCTTGTGATTCTTCAAAAGAGGGTGATCCAAAGCTGGTTGTTTTCTTTTGTGAACACAATCAATGATATCTCCATCTGGGCTCTGCCAACCATATATGATCACCACACGAAAATGGATTAATAATGAAAACTAATAATAAACACATGAAAAATTTAGAAAAAAAAAAAAAAAAAAAAAAACTTACTTGTATGGTAATGACAGGAGGCTTGTTAATCTTGTCCAAGTGGTTCCGAATCCTTTCTAGTCTCAAGGTACTAACTTGCCTGTGGTTGGTGTAGTTTAGTCCGGAGACAAGTTTAAACCTTTCAACAAAGATTATGGAGCCAAAAAGGAAGGCCACAACAAGAGGAAGAAGAGCTTCTGAGAACCCTCTCTTCCTAATTCCAACAATACCCATTTCTCATTCAGTGCCAAGAAAGCAAAATATCCCCCCAAACAACAAAACAAAACCTCCAATACTTAAATGGCTAAATATTATATCCCATTCCTAGTTTAAAGAAAAAAAGAGCAGAAACAAAATCAGACTTCTTTTTTTTTTTTTTACCCTTGATATAACTACCACCAAACACCAATACAAACAACAAAAAGAGACGAGGAAAAGGACTTTTAGTAAAAAGTGAACCCTTTGAAGAAGTTGTTTCTTTCTCTTTCTTGGTCTTAAATTTTCTCTCTCTATCTTAATAAAGGCTGGGAAGGAAAGGTTGGTGGAGAGTAATAAAAACTGCACCCCTGCACAGTTTTTATTTTGCTCTCTTCAATATAATAGATGATGATGATCAGACTTCAGCTTCAGCAGCAGCTACAAAGATCATCATTGCCTTGCATTGGTTTCATAATATGCTGAAATATGTAGTTTTGATGATGATATTGAAGCTAGCTGATCTCTCTCCTTTATTATTATTATTTTTTTGTTTATTTCTTTTGATTTTTCTCTTTTTGGAGTTGGGCCAACTTTGACAAGGCAAGGGAATTAAAGAAGAGTGAGAACCAAAAAAAAAGGGAGTAGGGGAGGCTGGCTTCAAAGCTATTATAAAAACCAAGACCTACCCAACTGATACAAAACCCCCCCTTTTATTGCACTCCTCTTCAATGTTCATATCTGCCCACCATACATTAAACTTTCCCATGTTCTATTCTATGCTGTTCTATTATTTATTATTTATATTTGTGTATGTATATATATTTGTTTTCTCTCTACCTCCAAACCGCACACTTTCTTCTTGCTCGCTAACTTTTTTTTTTTTTTTTTAAGCTTTTTCCTTTACTTCACTGTCTCTCTATTCTTTGCTTACCATACTTTTCTTTTTTTTTTACCCAAAAATATTAAGTAGCACTCAATAGCCATGCTTTCTATCTTGTGGTGCCGCCACGTGGCACTCCAACTTTTATTCACCTATATATGTGTTTTATTAATGTTGGTGTTTCTGTATGTGAATGTGATATGTCACCGTCTTACGACAGACATTTCCTTTGAATACAATTGTTGATAATAAATTTAGGGTGAGTTTACTAAACCGCAAGGAACATATGGAAAAATAACGGGATTGGAAAGTAAAGTAATAAAATAAAAATGAGAATTATTGATTTTTTTTTTAGTATTTATTTATCTATAGAATGGTATAAAAAGAAACAATCTCATTTTCTTTATAGTGTTTATTAATCTTAATAATATTAATCTTGTTAATAGAATTGTTAAAATATATTTTTACATAATAAATAAACATTAGCACATAGAAATTTATTAAGAGTATACGAGTAAATTTGATTTTTATTTTCTAATATAAAAAAGTATACCAAAGGGATGTAAGAATAACATTCTTCTTTTTCATTCCCTATATTTTGTGGTGTCTACTAAAATTTCATTCCTTATTTTGTAAATAAATACACCAGAAAATGGGAAAGTGAATAACTATTCACTTCCACATTTTGTAGTAAAACATGCCCTTCCTTGCAATCAATTAGTCTATCTATTACCAAAAGAAGAAAGTCATACTAAGTTTGAAAAATCTAATAATTTTTTTTTCTCTCCCTTTTCTTTTAAATTAAAAGGGCCGCTAGGATCGCACTAAAGGGATGCTGATATTTGATGCGCGCCAGATTAGGAAAAAATCAAATGGCGAAGGGAAATCGTATTTTTTTTAAGCTTGAAGATAATTATTATAACATAAGTTTCCTGCATCAACATGAAGTTTGGGAAAATGAGACTTAATGTAAAGTGAGTTTCTGTCGTATTGATTTTGTTAATAACGGAAAACGAAGCAAGGATAGAGACCCTTTATAAATTCAAAATCTCATCAAGATTTAGAATTAATTGATACATATATATATATATATATATGTAATGAGTAAATTAATTGTATTTATATAGTGAGTTAAGGGACACTTAGAGGATGATGAAAACCAAGAATGGGAAATATTATTCATTCGTTAAAATTTCAACTTATTGGGGAGGCTAGCTTCTATGATGCTTAGTTGTTGTTTGTTGAGAATTGTGGGCATTGGGTCGCAAGCAACCCCTTGATCTAAGCCGGAAACGCACTCTTCTCCATGTGGAATATGTACATTTTACATTAAAATATTCCTAGTAAATGCAACACAAAAAAAATAATAATAAATAATAAAAAATAAAAAAATGATATAATTCTTCACAAAATAAAAAATAATGATTCAAGAATATGGAGATAATAGAATTTATTGGGGAGTAAAGCTTCTCTTCTCGAATGCATCTTTGATCATTAATATTAGAAAAACTTCGTTGTCAGCCTCTTAACTCCTCTAAACCAAATTGGGGATTGACTCAAAACGAATATTCGAAGTGACTCTTATACCCTTCACAATTATTTCGTGATATTTTCTTTTCAATATCTCGCATAAATTCAAAGATATTTTTCCAGACATATGTACGTGTATTTAAAATAATAATAATAATAATAAATTTTTAACATGTTTGGAAGCATTTATTATCAAAGAGTAACTATTCGAGCCCCTTCATATGAAATAAGTTTGAGCTGTGCAAATATCTGGCAACTTGAAAGGTTCCAAATCCTAGGAATAATATTGCCATAGCATTACTTGAGGAGGACCGACAGAGAAGGTAGAACATAAGTTTTGTTGAAAGATATATCGGAGAACTTAATAATGATAGCATGGATAAAGCAAGTCATAATTTATTTAAATAAAAAATTGTTATAATATGACATTGACATTCCTGAATCCCTATAATAATTCAATTGTATAGCTTACTTTAATTAAATACTTCATCTTATGAAAAAAACACAAAAAAACAAGCCTCTTTTCATTTAATACAATCCCATTTATAGATGGATTAAGTGCAGCGTGGAATTTTTTTTTTTTTTGGGGTAAATTATTATTCTTTTCTTGTCCGACCTTTATGCAATTCAATACAAACAAACCTCGACCATAAATTCTATAGCCCAGTTGATTTATGACCACCCGCTGAAATTCGTTCTTTTTTTTTTTAATATTTTTTTTAACCAATTTATTTTCTGTTTTAGCTCATAAAGTAGTTCGACAGGCTTTTGATGTCATATGGTTCATCTACTCGCGACGATACTAAAACATTCAGGGACGAAGCTTCTGGTAGGGGTAGTTTGGGGATTGTTCATTGTGCTTGCTTTCAAGGCAAGAAGCTGGCATGAATGAAGACTTTGGCCGTAATATTTATTATTGCGTCACCTAACTATGCAAGTGTCGGGCAAGATTACCAAATCGACCTTCACAGCTTCACACATACTCTCTCTCTCTCTCTCTCTCTCTAGACACTATAGCAGACATGGCTTTGCCTTCACTCGATGACTAAAGGAACTTTTACGGCCAAGGGAAGACAAAAACCATGAGTTTCACAGTTGGCTAAGCCTTTTCAGCCAAGCAGAAGACACCACCAACCACTTCACATAACTCCTTACATTTTATCCTCTTTGTTTTTGTGTTGTCTTTTTTTTTTTTTTTTTTTTAAATATATGTTGCATGTGAAAGTTTTTATCACAAACGACACAAGTTTGTATATGGGGTGAGGGATGATCTAGTTGCACTAATGCTATGTTTGGTCAGAGGGATGAAAAATAAAAAGAAAGAGTAAAATCCCTAAATAATGAAGAGGAAACATTAAGGATTCATCATGTTATTTGATAAAAGAGAGAGAAAATGTTTAATTAAATACAATTTACAATTATAACTTTAAATTTATATAAATTTGACGAGGACGAAAGATTAAGATCAAAATAGTTATGTTATCCATATTTGCTTTGTCAAATTTTTCTTTTCACTTTGCTTTCCAGTTTCCTTCTCAATTTCCTCTACCAAAATCCCTTCCCTAATTTCCTCTCTTTTCCACTCCACCAAACAAAGGCCAAGTCAACGTTCGGTTTCTGTCCCTTCCGAACTTTAACAAAATAGGCCACATAAGAAAAAATGAAGCATGAGAGGAGTAAAAACAAGGGACTCAGATGTGGAGATTCTGGAGAATGAATCAAATGTATTTGCCATCTCTTGTACCACTTCAAATCTAATCCAGTTTCAGAGGGGAAGCAAAATAAATTTGAAAGAAAAACATGCAAAAATATATATTAAAAAAAAAAAAAAGACGAAATGCTAATGGAAGAAATCATGCAACAAGATCAGCATTTACACGACACAATGAATAATATTTTGGGGCTACCGTCAACTGCCAAAGAATTCAAGTGTGAAAACGACGACTTTTTTATTTATTTAATATATATATGTATATATATATTGGTCTATTGGAAAACATGGATGTGGATTGTAGAAGCCTTAGGCTATTATATCACATGAAACTGTGCATGGGCACACTAGGAAAGGAGTCTAGAACAAGCAATGCAGATTTCTGGCAGGAAAAGAAAGCATTGTCTTCTTGCCCGAGATCTATCTTTCGCAGTTGCTCGTTTTTTTGGCAGTCAATAAATACGTATAGGCTGTAGGCGATACCATCGTTGAAAAGGAAGTATACAAAGCTCTCTAATGCCTCAATTGAAACAAGTACATCGACCAAAACACAAAATACAAAAAACAAGTTACAACTGGGAAGGGCTCTCCAAAAAATTTACCCGTAGCCCTTCAATACATTCGGTATTGAAGATGACACGCGGTAACAGAAACATGAATAACTTACAAGAAGCCATAAATAATTTCTATACATATGATCCTCGATATTATTGACCACTACGTTTGATTTAAAAACACCCAGGTCCGAAAATTTGGGTATCATGCCTCTATTTTTCCTATCTGTTGATATTTTTTTGTCTGTGTCACTGGACAATGGTCTTGGAAAAAAATTGGATGCACCGAATTGTAAGTGGCTCGGCAACAAAAAAACTTCCTTTTTCAGCCGCTTGTCGAGTCATCTTCGCTGTCTTCACTATCATCGCTGCAATTTCATATTAAAGGATAAAAATTAGAGCGCCAGAAAGGAAAAACATGAAAATAAATAAATAAAATAAATCAAAGAATCAAGCGTCTGAGAACTCTCAAGGGTATATTACAAGGTTGTTGCGGTTGAGTGTGGAATCCACAATGGATAAGAATGCAATAGTATCATATAACCGTGAGTTACTTGAGGCTTGACAAATGCATTGTTCTAAGAAATTTACCTATGATCCGGAAACTTTGATATCCGCCTAGCATCCAACCCTGTCATGAATTTTTGGGAAGCTTGCACGTTTTCGGTACCTGAGAAAAATGAACCAAAACTCTGACAGTTGGCTCTTTGCTTTCAAGATTATAGAACAGAAGTTAGCATAAAACGTTAGTGGCCTGATGACCCTTCTAAATGGTCAAAGCGATGATGGGAAATCGTATAATTTTCCCCAAGAAAATCCCCTCAGTCTGCAAAGGAAAGGCCGAAGTAGTGATATAGAGAAGAGAGAAGAAATTACCCTTCGTCAGCTGGAAGATATGCAGAGCACATCTTTCTGCTGCGAGTCTCACGGGAGTACTTCCATCCTTCAAACACTCACCAATTGCAGGACCTATCAGATTGACATGGCCTGCAATGACTGAAGGATTTGCCTACAGTACAATTTGCAACAAATGAGAACCCTATTCCTAATCCCCTGTTTATTACAGTACAAATCTCATTTGAACCAAAGCTACATACTTTGGAGACTGCTTTAAGAGCAGATAATGCCCGTCTTCTGACTTCACTGGAATCATCATGCAAAGCTGATACAAGGCACGAAATAATATCCAAATGTATGGAAGCGTTAGATGGATCACTCTGAACCAGATGAAGTAGAAGCCTTCCAAATGCCTTTGTCGAAGCATCACGAAGAGGGAACTGTTTGGGAAATGGGAATTTGTCAATAAATAGCAAAAGTAAAATCATGAAATGTGCTTACATCTACATCACGATTAAAATACCTTTTCATCTTTCAAGCTAACTTGAAGATGGTTCAAAACAGATGGGAACACTGTAGAAGTACAAATTGCAGACGGGTTGTGCCTCAGAATGGATGAGATTGTGAGTACTGAACCATGCCTGGCAGACCAGCTAGGAAAGGACGTCAAATCTGAGAGTTCTTGTAGCAGCTCAGTTAGTTGAGCGTCTTCCATGTGCTGCAATATTAATTAAAAAGAAAACCGGGTCAATAATAACTTAAATAATCAAATTACAAGAATAACAAGCACGGGATTTCCAAATTATATTAGAGAACTAATTTTCACTAGATATTCTTTATACTGTATTATAATTGCACTATGTTGGAAATACAATCGATCTTGCCATTTGTGCTTCGTCCTCTCAACATCGACCTGAGACATTGAGATGCATATGCAAAAGCTTTATCCATGCATGAAAGACCGGAATTACATGCAATATTAGGGTATTATTTAACAAGTTCCATTTAAAGCGGTCTTATGTTCATGCAATATAACTCGTAAGAGTAAACTAATAAGCACTCTTTTAGGCATACAATCAACCATATGGATTCCAAAACTACCCTCCTTAGAGCCATATGCATGCATTAAAAAAAAAAAAAATCACCTCACAAGTACTTAATCAAATTTTCATTTTTTTATACAAGATTTCATCATTGTGGAATTTGTTTTGACATTTGCATGTTCAGATCAACATATTTAGACTTCATTAAAAGGAATACAAGTACGTAGACATTATCTAAAATCCTATTACAAGAAAAAGTTATTCTGCTTATTCTCTACAAAGAACAGCCAAAAAAAAAAAAAAGAACATACACAAATGTAAAATCATACCTGCGATGTAATACCCAATATGCTTGCAGCGGATATTCGAACTTGATCATCGTCGTGATGAATCAAATCTTTCATATTAACATAGACTCGAGTTCTAACAGCACTGCTAACACTCTTTCCAGCATGCTTTAGGACACCTTTTAAAGCAGACAAAATTGCCTCACGTACAGCAGCATCTGATGCCTGAACAGTCAAACCTGGCAACTTAAGTAAAGTCATGGACAAAATCAAGGTGCATCAAGATGCAAATAATAAATCACCTGCAAACTGGCTAGGAGGTCACCAACTAAAGGGTCAATCCTGGTACTGAGAGCACTAAACTTCCCAAGTGCAAGGGCGGCACTTGAACGTACAGTCCTGCACACAGCAATTGTATTGACTGATCTTAATTAATATATCATTGGAATATTTACTTTATCCAAACTTGCATATACAAGTCACACACTGTTCGACACTGTGTGAATAAGTAACCATGATTTAGAGACAAACCCCTGAGAGTTAAGAAGAATACAAGTAAAATGAGATGTTAAAAAAAATTTCCTCCAAACCTAACCTTGTGCTATCCTGTAGACACTTAACAAATGTCGTTTGCAGCTGAGGAAGAAAAGGTTTCAGGGCCATCCCACCCTTTCTTATCATGATGGTTAAGGTAGACAGAATGGCACTCTTCACCTGCCAAGGGAACCGATCACCTATTATCCTAATTAAAGGACTGTCGCCAAAACGAAAAGAGCCAAAGTCAGAACCAAAACATTGCATATATGTAGTCATAAGAAGAATGAGAAACTATCTCATGTAAGAGCTAGCACTGCAGTCTACGAGATCCCAACAGCAAGACAAGAGAAGGCAACCATGGGTCATGAAAAACGTAATATGATTACTCTTTTGTTAAAGGAATATGATAACCCCTAGTAGTTTATGTGCTTCTTCTGTATACATGCATACACACACACACACACACACACACACACACACACACACAGAGACACAGACATGCAGACGTACCCAAAGAGGAAAAAATATATGTACATATATCTATCTTATCACCTTTTTAATAAAGTAAAAAACAAAACAAACAAAAATGATATGTTCCAATTTTTCTGGGCGCTATGTTACTTCTGTAAAGGTTCTGGCGTGGTGTAACATGTACCAAAAGGGAAGGTCCAAATCAGGAAAACCCAAAAATTTCTAATTTGTTGTGGTGATCCAAAAAACAAAGAAGATCATACTGGTCAGTTGAACAAAATTCCGGACCGGCATCACCGGTCAAGCCAGTCATGCCGGTCAGGAAAAACCAAAAAAACCTAATTTGTTGTGGTGTTTCAAAAAACATAAAAGAACACACCAGTCAACATCATGTCGTTAAACGATCAAAAAGAAGAAATTAGAAACACAATGGACTTCACCATGAGGTGTAGAATTTGAATCCCCCCACCCCCAAATTCAAAGGAAAAAGAAAAACACACAATGGAGTTCTATAAGTTTTAGCACTTCGGGAGCAAGAATAGACTTCTGTAAGCAACCATTTAAAGATGAAACTTGAAATTGTGTCAATTATCTACGATGTACAAAATTCAGAGGCACATACCCCGTAATTGGGATGACAAACTCCTTTAATGCTTGTTCACTAGTCACTTCAATCAGTTCTCCAAGACCAACTGCTGCCTGCTCTCTTAGTTCAGCAGATCCACTTATCAAACCCTGTAAGGGAAAAAACCAAAATCAGATCTAACTAGACAAGCATTAGACTTATAATGCAATAGAGGTACCAAAACAAAGAATCAGACCAATATCCACCCTGATTCAAGGATATGCTGACTAGAAGGCAGAAAAATGGAAGAAAGAATAATGCTCCTGAACAATGTTCACAACGAAGACCTTCGTTGTCAAGCCTCACCAAGGATGGAAAGAAAAGTTGGTACAGTCACAGAAAACAGAACATTTATTGCATATGGTTCGATACAAAGGGGTCAAAAAGTGAGGGAATACTTGAAGAAATATGGGAAGCAATGGCTGAAGTGCTTTTGGCAGACAAAATCCTGGTATGAGAACTGGCCCTCCCTGTACGTTAAAAAACATGATGATTGAGATTCAATTACTTTCACAAAAACACAACTAAATTTAGCATCAGAGTATGATTTTGAATCATAACATCTCAAGTACATTATGATTCAACAACTCTCCCACCTTCTTTTTCCTCCGCTCTTTATCTCTGGATGTAGACACAGCATCACGTACTAGTTTGATATATGTCGGAAGTACCTCCTTGGGAATAGAGCTTATAACCCTTGACAAAGCTTCCCAAGCGACCTGTTGTATAGAAATAATTTCCATGTTCAAAGCAATTACCATTGAAACAAATCATAACTTCACTTATTCATGGAACATACCGCAACAGTAGCTGAATCCGAATCACTAAGCAAGACAATCAGGGTAGATATCATGTTTGGAGCTTCATCAACCAAATATAGTTTGCTATTCTTGAAGAAATATCCTATGAGATATGCTGAACTTCTTCTGATTGAAGCCTGAAATAATAGGTAATAAAGAAAGCGAGAGAGATGAATTAAGACATAAAATAAGCATGTTTTTTATATCAGGAAATGAAAGTTTAGGGTCTGATCAAAATCCCGGAATCATTTCCTTCATTGATCCTGTGACTGGATCCAAATTGTAGAGTCACAAGAATGTATATCTTAATAGCAATTTATAGGACTAACTGGCTGAGAAAGAATTTAATCAATGCTACCTGACTGTCACTGGCAGCTTTAAGAAGCTCCGGAATAAGAAATTCAACACCTTCCTCATCAATGACCAAGATCACAGTCTCTGCAGCCTCCCTAGCCAAAGTTTGAACATCCTACAATTTCCACAAGGAACATATATCTCATAAAGACTACTACTAAATGCCAAGGAATATAATAGGGACAAATAAGAGGAGCCTCGGAAAACATGAAGGTGAAATTCTTGTAACACACCTTGTCATCACCAACCATTGCAGAAAGTAGAGCAGGAAGAACCATGCTAAGATGAGCATTAAGACCAGGTCCAGCAACCTCAGCTAAAGCACCAAGAGCATGTGCATTGAAGGCACTGAACATAACCAAAAATCAAATCAGGGGCCAGTAAAAAGCACATTTAAAACAAACAAAACTTGAGAAGGAAAAACATACGAAAGGGGTAGATGGACCAGCTTGGGTAAAATATGAGGTAAAAGAGCTGATGTCCTGACACTGAAACAGAAATCAAACACAATAACTTAGTCGTTGAAGTAATACATAAATGTGTCTTTAGTCGTTGAATAATGCATAAATGTGTGTGTGTAATTAGGGGAAAGAGACTGTGTAAAAGGACATTTTACCTCAAGATTTGCTTCAGGCCATCAAGAGCAGTTTGAGAAGTTTCATCATCCTCCAAAGCATGCAGAAGTGTTGGAACAATCTCATCAATTGCTTGCATTCCAGCACTCTACATTAAGAGATTTTAATTATTATTTTCAGATAAAAAGACTTAAAAATCAAACAATCAAATTGAAACAGGGAATCAGAAAAAAGCACCTTGTAGAGAGTGCTGAATGCCAAGCCTGCAGATTCTCGAACTTCAGGTGTGCTGTCAGCAGATAAAAAAGTTAAATGAACTCTGGAAAATAAAAGGAGTATTTTAAAATTTTGCATTAAAAGACAAAGAGAGACACAAAACCTATCACAAAGTGCAGTTCGGATAGTTGGGATGAGCTCGTCCATGAAACTTAACAACTGACTTTTACCCGCACTTCCCATTACTTCACTCAAGCCAATGCATACACCCTGAAAATGATACAAAATACTTTTTATTTGTGGTAATTTATTAAGTGGCTATAAAAAAGAGAATGTACTTGCACCAAAAATTAAGATTTGGGATGCAGTTTGATAAATACTATGACAAACTGCGAGTCTAACAGGCAAGAAAGAATGATAAGCTCATTACTAAACAACATATGTAAGTAAGAATGCCAAAGATTTTGGACCCATGAAATGTCCTTGTCCTCACTTCTTTTGTAATTCCTCTCTAATGCATTTACAATCTGACATTTTCCTTCTACTTCTTTCTCTACAAGGATTAGTTTATTGACTGTACATGTATACATGCATAGCCTTGAACCAGGGCTCAGCAAACTTTTAAAGGCCTCAAGTAACTTCAGGAAATAAAATTTCCACTAGGATGCAAAAAATCAGCAAAACAAAAACAAAGGACAAGCTGTCAGAAATCTAAACATGTTAAATTAGCCAAAAAAAAAAAAAAGGTAGCTTTTTAGCCTAGAGAATATAACATGATGTGAAATTCTTAAAGATTAGCAAGGCAGCAAAGTTGTGATCAAGATGGAATTACACATGGATACAACAAAAGGTGAAAAAATACTAACTTGTCTTCTGCTTGTTTCAGGATCCTTAAGCCCTTTGGATAAAATTGGTATGATTAAAGGAAGTACTCTCTCACCAAGCTTCCGGACAAGCTCACCAAGTGCCCGTCCAGCAACCTACACGAGCAGTGGAATTATAAAAAGTGCAATGCAAACCTCATAATAATTAGCCAGCAGAAGCAAACAAGTACAGACCTGCCGCCTCTCAGATGACGATGATGCAAGAGATGTAATTAGAGTATTCATCAAGACTGGCATTATATCCTTCAGTGTCTTCGGAGTATTCGCAACAATAGTTTTCCAAACATGTAAAGCAGCCTGATAAAAGGTAAAATTCAATGTGAATGTTGATTATAAGCTTTGTATCCAAAGGAACATGATAACATCATGCATCATGCCAAAATAATGGTTCTTCCTACCTGACGCACTGATATGCTGACATCAGTTCGAACCATATATAATGCGGCAAGAACCTCATCACGTTTATCCTTTCCAAGAACCTCAATGATAGCGCGCCCATGAGCTTCAGTGCTAGCACCCTCATCGTCACTGCCTCCCTCAAGTAAAGCTTTTCCGGAAGTTCCAGCAACCTTGGATAAAATGCAAAACATATATAAAAAAGTAATAATAAAACACACACACACACATACAGGGACACTCCCAGATAGGAAAACGGGAAGATGTTGAAAGGCATTTACCTTAAATAATAGATCACCCAACAATTCCACAGAGCTCTGTCGAATACGCCAATTATCATTAAATATTCCATCCTCCACAGCTGGAAGGAGCAATGGCAAAGATCTGAAGAGAAAGGGGGAGGTCAAAAAAAAAGTCAAAAACAGAAAGAAATCAGAGATGAAATACTGTGACCAAAATTCCAAGGCTTGTCAAACATCCTAGAAATTAGATTCTTACAGAAGTAGCCCACTCCAATCATCCATAACCAAATGATACAAAAACATTTTGATAAACACCCAAACTGTATGAGTTTGAAAATCATTTTCCATTCCATTCTGGCTAATGTTTCACAAAATATATGCTCCACACTAACTTCATGTTTCTGCCACTACTCAGAAAAAATTTATCCACCCCAGCGACAAATTAATAGGGAAAAAAAATTGTGATGGATCAAGACCAAATTCCCCCGAAAGAAAGAAGAAGAAGAAGAAGAAGAAGAAGAAAAATAAAAAATTAACATAAGAGGCTCACGTTGTTGCATAATGTTCAACGAGGACATGCCCTGCACCCAGCGCTGCATCGCGTACAGATTCATTCTCATCAGCAAGACCTGTAATAAGAAGAAATTAGTTTCGAGAAGACCAGAATCCTAATAACATGCTAAAATTAAGTTTAAAAAATAGACTACATGAAAACATAGTGTTGTTACCATCTAAAATGGCAGGCAAGACCTGCTGTAAGTATTTCTGAAATTTGGTGCCCAATGACCTTGGGAAATACTGCAATAATATTTGAACACAAAAACGCCAATTGAACCAATCCTCTGGAAAACAAAATATTCTACAGCTAGTTAAAGTCAGTGTCAACTCATAGTGCTCACCTTGAAAAGTGTTAAATACCCATCACGTACAGATGCTCTTTGATGAGAACAGTTTCGAATTATATCAGGAAGTAAATGCTCAAAGTACTCAGTTCCAAGGGCAGCCAAAACCTGGGAAAAAATATTGACTTAACGATAACATACCGTGCAGTACTATGGAATCCCATGGATTTAATTCAATTCCCATCGAAAGTGTAAATGAGTAGCTAAAATTAGAGTCATGCAATGTTGTGTTGATTTTCAATACTGATTATAAATTGCATGCATCTACTAAAATAAGAAATAACATAAAGATACTGACCTCACTCAATCCTTGAGCAGCTCCAGAGCGCTCAACATTACTATTCTCAGATTTAAGCGTTTCTAACAACCATAGAACAAGATCTGGGAAGTTTTCTTCACCCATACCACGTATAAGTGATCCAAGGGCTCTTGCTGCCACTGAACGAACTTCCGGAATTGGATCCACAAGTACCTGTTTTTAGGAACATGGAAAATGAGAAGAGGCTCCAACGGAAAGCAGGAAATGCACAAATCCATGGAATTTACCTTTTTCACTTCAGGAAGAAGCAATCCTATGTACGGAATCATATCCTTTGGCTCTGTAACTAATGAACACATATTACCAACAATTTGCGCCGCTTTCTTTTTGGTGTCAGCACTCCTCGCCCTTAGTCCCCTATGCACTATTGGTACTAAAAGGGCGAGTGAAGGAGCATCAATTGAATTAACAAAAGTTGTCTGCAGCAAAATCGATTGAGCATTTCAGCCAATATACAAACAGAACTCGATATACGATGGAAATAAGAGATTAGAGTTCATGAAGGTTACTTGCAGAAGAACATCAAGGGAGAATTTTGTATAGTCATTGGGATCTGTAAGACCCATCAAAAGAGTTGGAACAAGGGAAGAAATTTCTGGATTCTTTATTACACTCCCAACCTAGAACAGCACCAAAAAAGGGAGGAAGCTTAAGACAGTCGCTTTAGAGAAAATGAATAGTGCATAAACCTCACAAATTAAAACCTGTTGAAGTGCCGTTTGCCCAGCTGATTGGACTTTAAGATGGGTATCTGTTAAAACCTGCAATTTAAATAAATTAAAGTGAAAGGAAACAAAAAGAAGTTAGAGCGTCAGATAGTTGACATATCCACGAAAAAACACCAGACAACCCCAGTCAAATAATAGAGTAACAAAATCAGGATTCACATATCAACACCTCTGTCAGTTTTGGTACAATCTTAGGGAGACATTGAGACAACTGCTCAGGAGCACAGTAGGCCATAGCACCAAGTAGTTGAACACTACTTTGCTTTGTTCTCCAAGCTTTATCTTCAAGGCCCTGCAAAAATGCATTTATGAAGTAAATTTGTCATACATACTTTATAGAACAAAAGTCAATTTCACACACGTGGAAAAAAGTCCTCCAACCCTCTTAATCTTTTACTAACCTTATCAACTACAGGGTCCCAGAAGGCTAACAAAAAAAGGAATTTCAAATCACCCCCCAACCCCAACAAAGAAAAAGCCGCCAATATACTCAAACCACAATCAATCCGCTAACCAAAAAGGTTCACTTTCAGCCCTGAGATGAAACACAGAAAATTTTAAATCTCTATTATATTATATAAACTTATCCTCCTCCCACCCTTAAAGGAGAAACTGCAAATGAGAGAGAAAGATTTCCATTCTCATCAACAACAAAACTTCTAATTAAGGACTCTCAAGCAGTCACAACAAAGCAACACAACACATCGACAACCAAAGTGAAAAGATATGGAGATAAAGAATCTCCTAGCCTAAGACCCCTAAAACCACCCAACTTGCCCCTAGGCTTACCATTTAAAATCAAAGAAAAAGGAATAAACTGACAACTGAGCAATTCTACATTTATGTATGCTAAACACCTTTAAAAGGGATGGAAGGACCAACTTCACTCCCTGAGCACTAAGTTGAGACATCATTGCACGCGCAGCACACTCAGCAGCTTCTCGAACAGCAACAACTTGATCAGAGAAGGAAACCAGAAGTAGTGATAACATTTGAATTACATACCTGTATAAAAGAAATTGAGATTAAAAGAGAGGCGTCGGACATATTATCAAATGAAGATAAAACTTTCGTGCCAAAATGTGTTCTACATACGGTTCAAACAATCGTCCAAGTGTTTCACAAAGGCACTCAAACCCAAGCAAAGCTCCTTCACGGCATTTTGCAGAACTCCTGGAGTGAAAAAGATGAAAATAAATAAATAAATAAGCTCTTCCCAAAGAAACTTTATATTAAACTTCAAACCCTCTAATGCTCTTTACCCAGAAGAATTGACACAAAGGTGCAGTATCAGCAAGGTATCTAAGAACCATGATTTAATTCATAAATTTAGTAGAACAAAACCTAATACAATATGAACTTCTAACAAAAATTGAGAAAAGAAAAATAAAATGACCAAACGATTTTACAATTTACTTTTTCAGTTCAGCTTCTCACCAAAATATCAAGAATTCGTTCAATAAGCTTTCATATCAAAATGATATGGTATTTTCAATAAGTTCATCATCCTATTAGAGTTTGTTGGCCATACAAATGCCTGCTTAAACCAGTCGTGGAGGACAAACCTATCTGCAAGACCTTCTCGTAGTACAGCCACAATGTTGTACTTCTTCAAGCAAGGGATTCCAAATCCCTTGACTACTCCAGCAAGCCCAAAAGCAGCTCCACGGCGTTCCCCATACTTTTCACTCTTCATCAATTGATCCAACAGCCTGGAAACAAGAGCTGGTCCATCATCCTTATGCAAGAAAACAATTAATTAGATTTCCATGAAATAAAGCTCAAAATATAGTGAGGAAGATAATATGGATGAGTTAAGTAAATTGCAATAGAAGGCCGCCAAATGCTACACTTCTTTGATTGATATATAGAGGAACCAATTCAACCATAAAAGAAAAGATGAAAAAGAATACAAGTTTCTAAGCGTCTTCCAAGTTGTGTTGTACCTGCTTTGATTGCATTAATGGCGCTAGGCATGCAGAGACCGCTCGTTGAACAGCTTCTGACGGAGTGTTCAACACATCTAACAACTTATCCACAACAGTGTGAACTTTCGGATCATCCTGTTTCAAAACAGATATTATAGAAAGCAAACAGAGGTTATCTCAAAAACGACTAAGAGTGTCAAAGAGAGACAAAAAGAGAGGCTGAGAAAATTAATGAGGAAATCAATACCTTTGCCAAATGTTTTGCCAAAGCTCCAGTGAAAATAACAACACCCTCACGAACCAAATCATATTTCTCTTCATCAGGTGCCTAAGCAAAGGGGGGGAAAAATCTGTATTAGTGTATACATAGATATAGGAGAATCTACAATAGGTTTTGATCTAATTCGCTCCACCCAACACCTATCTAATATAAGATTGTTCTTCAATCAGGGGAAGAGAAAGGATCTCCAACAGGTATATTTGGCAACAGGCTTTTTTTTTTTTTTTTAATAAGAAACAAAACGTTATTGAATAAAAAAAGTAATGTTAGGAAAGGAGTATTACCTTTTTGTTCAAGTAGTTCTCAAAGATGGGAAATAACAAGGCAACATTGTCCCTGCCATGCTTATCGATAATCATGATACCAGCATTAATCATTCTTCCTCGAACATCTGCATTAGGATCTGCCTGCACACTCAGATGCAGAAAATAGCAATGGCATCACTGTTCAGTGTTTTTTTTAAGGAATGGATAAGAAAACTGAATTTATTAAAGTAACCTCTTAACATAACTATTCAATAAAACAATTAGCCAATTTGTCAAACCACAAGACATTACCCAAATCACCAGATGAATAGTGTAAAAATATTAGAATGTAAAAAAACAACGCAGATCCTACCAGTGCCCGTGAAATCAGAAATGTCATGACAACAGGAAGGTCCTTTGTCCTCAGTACATCAGCAGCAGAGTGCAATGCCAAAGCAACTCCTTGTCGGCCCAGCCAACCAGCATCAAGATTATCCTCCATGAAACCAGCATCATGGATGTACAAAGAAAATAAAGTAGACAGAGATTCCTAAAAGTACAAACATTTATTAAACAAAAGTAAACGGCTAAGACAATCAAAAGTATGATAAATTAGACTCACCTGCATCGTATCTGGCCTTTCATCCAAAGCAGCAGCTAATGCCTCCGCGGCAGCCAACCTTACATTGTAATTAATATGGGAAAGAGCTTTAAAGAGTCCAGAATAATCAGTTTCAAAATCATAGCCATAGCGATCCCAGATATCTTCTGCTGCTTCTGCAACTGACTGAAGAGAGAGAACATAAAGATAATAAGTAATACAATCATGTAAAAAAGGATGTACCAGAAATACAAATAAAGAGAAAGCCGCTCAAAATCAGAAATAGAACATTCTCATTGACAGAAAGAAAACCAAGCACAAGGAAATAGAACGCAACACATCTTATAGTGGTACTTCGCTAACTGGCAATCTAGCAGCATTGCAATAAATTCAAATAGAGAAGCATGGTTTAGATCTATGGAATGTCGTTAGCAAGTCCAACCTTTTGGGGATCGTGTAATGCAATCCAAATGCTTGTAGCAATCTCAACATTTTGCGGAAGAGATCGGTTAGAAACAGCAGGAATGCACTTTACTGCATTCAAGCAGGCCATTCTTACATGAACATCTTTTGCATAAACTCCGTATAAAGCCTGTCAAAATGCATATT
Source organism: Ficus hispida (assembly GCA_025413025.1). Lineage (NCBI taxonomy): Eukaryota > Viridiplantae > Streptophyta > Magnoliopsida > Rosales > Moraceae > Ficus > Ficus hispida. Next base: position 20,163,863 of record CM046363.1, read on the forward strand.
GTGAGGAATGTGGACAATAAAAGGACACCATAAATTGCAATTAGATAAGAAGATAAGTGAAATTACAGGTGCCACTTCATCCGGTTGCAGACCTAGACATAACTCGTTCAATGCAGGCCCAATAGACGCTTGATAAGCTGGAATGACACCAAGAACATGATAAAGGACCTGAAAAGCAAGAGGAAAATAAGTAATAGAGCTAGACAGAATAAACAAAAAACAAAAAAACAAAAACCAAAGGAAAAAAAAAAAAAGGAAAATCAAAATATATGCAGGCAAGGAAGTTCAGATCGTTAACTGATAGCATCCGAAGCCTAGGAAGGGGTAACAGGGGATCCATGTGTAAGTAAAGAACACGAAGCACATCATCATGGAGGCCTGTCTTCTTAGAGGACAACAAGATTCGCTCCATTATCTGACCCAAAAATACGACAAAACATTTAGAAAACAGAATCACTATACAACAGTCACTATACTAATACAACAGGATTTAGCCATACATGAACAAGAAAACTTACAGGGAAGACAAAAGTAAAGGAATCTACAGGAAGAGGTCCAGATTTACAAGATACAGAAAGGCCGCCAACAATTTTCTCAAAGAGGCCTAAAGAAGGTCTTTCAGTTTCTTCCCCTTCACCAACAGAAGAAATCAGATCCAATTGAACCCTAACTTTGTCAGTTGCAATCAAGCGTAAAGCAGTTGCAATGTCAAGGGCCCAATTGCAAAGAGGTGGAACTGTGCATCTTGAGAGCTTTACCATTGTTTCATAGGCAACATCACCTACCATGGGCGACCTCAACAATGGATCAACAAACGTGAACTGATACAAGAAGAAGGACAACATTCTTATTTTAAAATCTGGCATAGCAAAATATGACACAGATTAAAAAATGTATTTATATATGTAATTTATATGTATACATAAATACATGAAAGACCACAATCATAAGCAAATGGGTTTAGGAAACAAACCAGAGAAGCTAGTTGACTATGCGCAAAAATTGGATTTGCAACCGACACCTCCCCAAGAGTCTGAAGAGTCAGAGACAACTTCTTTTGAATTTCCCATACTCTCTCGCGAATAGATGCTTCCTCCTTAAGTAGTAACTCACGTGCCTCCTCTTTTGCGGTTTTTGTTTTGTCTGAGGATAGACATGATTACATATTAATATTTGGCATGAGAATAAAAATTTCCAAACAAAAGAAAAATGCAAAGAATACATGCCAGGTTTCTTTGCTGATTTCATAGGCTCCTTTTTTCCAACACCGCTAGCTTCTCTACCAGCTTGTTCCCTTTTCACAGAATGATTGGAAACACCATTTCCCTGGGAATTAGATACCAGTGCGTCAGAAGTGAATGATTAAAACAACAACAAAAGTGAAAAACAATCATAATGAATTGCAGGTAACGAAATTAGCAACTCCAAGCATAAATGAAATACATCAAAACAATGACAGATAAATGCTAAAAGATTCAACAAATGCCAATAAAATAAAAGAGAATCGCCCAGAATTACCACATCGTCATTGTCATCATACATCCGAAAGCGGCCCTTAGCTTGCTTAACGTTCTTAGCAGCAACAGACTCTGCAGTGTAAACACCTTGCTCACTGGACAGCATGCCTTCAGGAGCATGGAAAATCTGGAAAAGAGAAAAATAATCGGATGCAAATTAAAGAACTTAGGGAAATATGAAGACAATAATTAATACACAAGTAGTAACAAGAAAATGAAGAGACATCCAACACATTCCAAGAACATGTTTACGATTCGACCATTAACATCAAGTGAGACTTAAAAGTCTGAAATGTTCATGAACAGACATAGAAGATAAGTCTAATATGTAAGATAATAATGCTAGACAACTCTAATCCCAACTTTTAAATACCAACCTAGATGGCATGTGATTGTCATTCTTTGTTACTAGGCATGTAATAAATTGTCATCAATTAATATTGAAGATTGTATTTACCAATGAAAAAATGACAACTCACCACCACATGAGTTGGTTTCAAAAAGTTGGGATCCAAGCACTACTATATATTAAATCTTGAAGATAAGCTAAAGAATTTACCCGAATTTCATCCTCTGTAAGTGTATCATGCAAAAATCTGTCTGGAAGACTTTTCAGGTGCTGCCATAGCCATACAGTTCCAATCAGCAACGCATAACTCAAATCTGATCCTATAGGTCTAAGAAACTCAAAAACGCATCTAGTTATGAGGTATGTAAGTCATTGAGCACTTAACCTTCTCAAACTCTGAATAAGTTTCTCTAGGCGATATGGACATCAAAGTGGACAATGAGGAAATTGCTGCTTGTTGTTCAAGTGGATTAGCACTCATCAACCCTGTTGGTCCAAGAAGACCCTGAAATTGACACCAAGGATAAATTTACTAACGCCCATTTCATTCTTCAATTCACAAAATATCATTGTCATACAACAAAAAACAATGAGTTATGGATTGCCCACTCAAAAGAATGAACCCACTTTACAATCCATTTACCATCAATGAGCATAAAAGGAAAGTACTTATAGCTTCCTTTAATACGTAAGCAAGCATCTTCAGATTGGTACATAAAATGAAGAAATCATTGAAAAGAAAGGAGCCCTTTCAGCAACTACAGAATTTACCTTGCACAAATTCTCCACATTAGCTGATATAATACCAATGACATCAAAACCAACTGTTTGAGAGCATTTAAGTAGTCTCTGAAACAAACCCAAAAAAAAAAGGGTCAATAACATTAGCCTCAAAAAACATCAATGCCTGAATACCATAACAGCTAAAATATGATATGCACCATGACAAGCACATAAATGGAAGAAAATCCTTCAATGCCTTGCGACTACAGAAATGTAGTTGAGACAATTTCTTTTATTATTTTAAAAAAGGCACCTACAGGAAATTATTGACAAATATACAGTTCTTAACACATGAATTTGGCATTTTGTGAGGCTTATCTCAGAGCTCTTAGTGAAGGGTGATCGTAATATATTGAGGGAAATTATTGACAAATATACAGCTCTTAACACATGAATTTGGCATTGTGTGAGGCTTATCTCAGAGCTTTTAGTGAAGGGAGGCCGTAAAAAACTGAGCAAGTTGTTCAGTGGCATCTAACGAGGAGCTTTTATCATAGTAAAATATATCATTTTGTGTAAAAAAAAAAAAAAACAGGATTTCCTGCTTTCAAATTGAAGATGAGCATGGCAAAAGTCTCAAGGAAAACAAAAAACTTATACTAAAGCGCTACTTTTTTTTTTAACGTAATCAGTAAACAAATATTTACCCTCCATATTGCATCCCTTTTTGCAGTGCCAACTATGTACGGATGATGTGCACAGAGCATCACTTGCATAGATGTACTTATGTTGACAGCAAGAGCCGCTGACGATATCACAACTACAGCCTTTACTGAAACCTCGATAGATGGAAGAAAAGGCAGTTGGGTGTCCAATGAATTATCTGTGTCACTACAGAAATACAGATTGAGAAACATGATAGAAAGATCAAAAAACATGTATCAGAAAACTCTAGAACCCACACATTTCAAATAATGGTAAAATAAAGGGCCACAAGAGTTTTGTACTTGGTCATAAATCGAAATTAATAGTAGAAAAGTAGAAAGCATATCAAAGAGGAGAGTGACAAGAAGGCCATAAAATAACGGAGAATACCCAGACTACTGAAAAACATTCTTCCAGTTTAACAAAATAAAAAATAGAAAATAGTCATAAAAATGTAAATAATTTAGAAGATGATACCTAACCCAACTCCATTTATCATGATGAAAATTCCTTATTCAGTAACTCTTTAAACACGTTAAGAGCCCTTTCTCTATTCTTAAGTTACATTCAACATGCAATAACCAATAAGGGCTCATGGCTCTGTCAAAGATAATTGGAACCAACCAAATGGGAAAAAAAAGTCAAACTATCTCCCGCCATAGCAAGAGAGACTCCTATTTCACCGTTAGTCAGACCTTCTACATTTACTTAGATTGAGTTGGTTTGCCTTTCAGGGTTATCCGTTATTGTATGAAGATGTTCATCATTTCTTTACAATTTCTTCAGATCTTCAATCCTATTTAGCATACCTTTACTTTCGAAAAAATGTCACAAGTACAAATACTTTTCTTCTCTAGTCTATGATATCCAAAAACTATCCATAAAACTATTCGTTTTTGTGTAAACACAAAATTCTTGTGAGCTAAAACTGCCATCATAGAATTCTATAGAAGGATAAAGAGAAGCTAAAACTAACAGGCAATGCAAAACTAACACGTGACAAAACTAAGATGTACCTTGTGTTTGAAACATAAAGCTTCTCTGCAGTGAGAGACAAATAACTAGTCAATTCAAGTAAAAGAGTTTCAGTTAACTGTGGAGCAGAAGCTATTATCTTTTTGGTAGCATCATAAGCCCTTCTTCGAATTTCCCAACAAGGGTGGCATACTAAAAATATAACAAGCTGCACCATAACAACGGTTTCTTAGTACTAAATTCAAATTTCTTGAACGAGGGAAAAAACAATCCAAGTATTGCTGCAAACCAGTTTACCTGTAACAATGATCTTATGGAAAATGTATCTAATATCCTGCATAACAAAGAAGCAACAAATTGAACAGTCACTGCCAACTTTTCTACATAAACTAAAGAGCATTCAGTGTAAGCATGGTAGAAAAAATAGTTTTATAATACCTGTTCAAATGATCCACCATCAGCATCTCAAGAAGATCAATACATGCCATGCAATCTTCAGTTGATAATTTTGAGGCCTGCAGCACCAGTTCTAAGCGTCTATATCATGGGAAAAGACAAAAAAAAAAAAAAAAAAAAACACATACAGAAGTTTTTAATGGCTACCATATTTATTGGTACAAGAGAAGGCTCGTTTTGAGACACCAAGGACCATATCTTTTCCTTCATGATAGTCTCCTCTGAAAAAAAAAAAAACAACTTAAATACATGAAGAGGGGTGAGGAAATAAACAGAAACTGGTATATCAATAATCTAAGCATTGAAAACAAAGATGAAAAAAGAGATGTTAATGAGCACCTGCTTTGATGTCAACCGCTGCTATTTTTCCAACTATAAGCAAGGCATATAGGCCATCCAAACGTTGAACTGCCTTTGTAAAACCAGTTTTCACAAGTTGGATGAGAGGCACAAGCAAGGATGACACCTGGGGATGTGGTGGGTTTTTTTAGGGAAAAGCCTAAACAAGAACAAGCAAATGGCTCGTAAACATCGAAGATAAATATTCTATTGCCAACTTACCCGTACAACCACATCAGCATTTTTGCATATGGCTCGTAAACATCGAAGATGCCCCCTTCTTAAAGCTTCCTTCTCCCTAAGGCCAGAAGCAATGAATGCAACAACATCTGGTTCTGCCACACCAACAGATCGTGCTACCCAAGATCCCAATGCAGACAAAACTGCCAGCTTAACCTCCTCATTGCCTTTAAAAAACACCCCCACATTAAAATTAAAACAATAAATACACAAAATTCAAAAAAGGAAGTAATGTTGACATGGAAACTAAGAAAGACGAAATGAAGAGATTCAACGTCTCCTCAGAAATAAGTTAAAAGTAGATGCAAAAGAAAAGCAAAGAACACCAAAAGATAACAAGTTACCTTCATCCTTGTAGTAAGATAGAAGAAAGCTGCATATTGTTTGTGACAAGCCATTGAGGTGTTTCCCATCTGGAGCATCTGACAACTCTTGCAGTGCGTTGATCATTCCGATTCTCTGGTAAGGTAATGCAAGTCTTCCTTCTGAGCCTGTAATAATTGATACCTTATCTTAAAAGTAGCTCAGCGAAGAATTAAATGCTCAAACTGAAAACGCACTGAAAGGCATAGCACCATAGCCCTAAGAAAACATGAAGACGAATATCCCTGACTACCCACAGAACAATTAGAGAAACCTTTTACTTTCTTTTCTGTCTCTTTCCTTTAAAAACAAAATAAATCAATAAATAAGAAATAGAATCACAGAGTACACCCCATACCGCCAATTACAGCTTTTACAGCATTGAACATTGCCTCTAAAGTATCTGGATTACTTGACTTTTTGCTCAAACAGCTTATTATTGCCAATGCCTCTATCCTTCGGCCTTCATCTGCATGCCGAGCTTGTGGCAATACCACTGAAAGAATTTCAAGAGCATACTTGCTCAAATCTAGGTTGACTGATCTCAAAAGAACTCCAACTGACTCCAACACAATCTCAGGGTTCCGCTTCAGCATTTTAACAGCAGCTGGAACAACAACACTTTGAAAATCCTCGTGTGACATATGAGTAAAAAGGGGTTGAAATGCCTCACTAAGACCATTTGCAGGCTTCTCTCTCGAACTTAGAACTGCTTTAACGTATATATCAAGAAACGTTGGCTGTTAACAGAAAAAAAACAATATCAACGTCTCGACTTCGACCCAGTAAAGCTAAAGTAAAGCTAAATACAGTGATTTAAACACAAGTGCTTCAACCTAGAAATACCAAATCCACTCCAATTAGTAATGCACCCACATGAACACAGTGGACACGGGCGTGTCGCACTGTTTTAGATTATCCCATTATACAATACGACATCCTATAGCTCCTTCTACAAATGAATGGTAAAACAATATAAATTCACCTCGTACCTTGCCCTGTTCAAATAAAGAAGGTGCTTTACTTGAGGTACTCGAAAACTCCATTAATAGCCAAACCAACTCGGGACTATCTTTGTATGGAATCCGCCCATCCTTTAATTCCTCTATATAAATTTTGTAGATATCTGGTGACTGAAAAATATTATGTATTTCCTTATGAGGCAAACATATTCACCAATCGATTAATACAATTAAAATGATGCTGTTATCAACTATCTGAACGGGTTCAATCAGCTAAACCTGAGAAAACAACTGAAAAAACGTCTGTTTGCAACCCCTTCGGTCGCGGAAAGATCTTCGCATGACGATATGAAGCAACGACGCCTGAGCCGTGGCTAATCTACAGCAAGCATTCTTCGAAACCGTGGCGAACTGACTCTTACTTAGGAGGAAGCACGACCACTGGAGAAGCCTGAGACAGCCAACGTGTGACTGGACCTTCGCTTGCTTCTCCATTGCCTGAACAAGCGCCGCCGCGAAGCTTTTCATGAAGATAGTCTCACGCAGTACCTTCGTAATCACGTTATCAACGGCTCTTCTGGAGCCTCTTTCGTCGTAAACATACAACGTCTTGAACACTATATCCACCAACACCGAAGCCAATTCCGCATTCATTTCTGCACAAAATTCAACCAAAATTGAGGTCACAGATTCAATTTCTCCACCATTCTCATGTCTAATCACGATTTTTTCTTCCGAGAATCACGATTTGGAACAGTAGGTAAAGGAAGAGATTGGAGGAACCTGAATTGGAGAGAATCAGAGGGATTTCATCGCTGAAGATCCGACCACGCTTCTTGGTCGAGGGAGTGGAGACCAACCCGGCGATGGAGACGAGGGACTCCGATGGGTTGGCCATTGCGGAGGAAAAAGATTCCGACGGCGTAGAAGAGCTCAGATGAAACTCCGGCGACGGAAGAGGACGGGGTTTCTAGGGTTTTAGGAGCAGCTGAGAAGCTCGGACTGTGATAGATAAAAGTCTTGGAAGGAGTATAGTGTATTTATGTGTTTTGTGCTCATTGCGCACGGAGAGAGTGAATGTGGAGGAGAGAGAGAGAGAGAGAGAGAGAGAGAGAGAGAGTGGGAGGTGGATAATGGGTTGGACTGAAGAAGAAGGAGAAGGGTCTTTCTTGTCCGTCAAGATAGTGGGCATTTACTAGGGTTTTGATCGGGACCCCTGGCTCATTCGGTGACAGTTAATTTGGGCTTTCTTGAAGAGTGGCCCATTTGAAGAGCGGCCCACCGGCCTTTAAATTTTCCCAACTGATAGCTTAACGACATGTCGTTGGAATGCATTGGGATAAAAAAAACGACACATAGTTTGTTATTGTCCATGGGAGATTTATATCGTATCTACGTCATAATCTTCGAGTCAACGTCATTACACCGTGAAGAGTACGCAAATTATTTTAAGAAGACAAGTTTTCCTACTTAAAGGATGGCAAAACTTTACAATAGTGAAGTTCCAAAAAAAAAAAAAAAAACAATTTATACTAGTGTTGTCACAAACATAGCTTAATATATTTGATTTTACTTGAGTTTAAATCTTTTTATTTTTTCAAACTCATCAAAATAGTGATTATAAAGCATATTCTACTAACAATTTTATACTTAACTCCATCAACTCCATCAACATGTGTAAATTTTAAATTTCCTATCATTAAGTTAAAAAATATCGTCAAAGTATTTTAATATTTAGATAATTTAAATTTGAAAATATTTTAATGACTAAAGGAAAAGGTCAACATACCAGCAAGCAAATCTTAAATTTAAGGGCTCATTTGGGGCCAAATGTCCAGATGGTAAAATTTCAAAATTCCAATTCTATATTAAACACTCTCTCTATTTCTTTTTCAAAAAATTCAAAATTCAAAATTTTATGGCTTTCTCATTTCAAATCGAAATGAGATGATATGTCAAAACGTTCATATCGATGAGATGAATAATACAATATTTATTTTGCATATTTTTTCTGAACACATTTTAAATTTTTATACTTTTTTCTATATCATATAACTTTTTCAAAAGTTTTTCCATTCCAACACACATTTATAATCTAACTTTCAAAACATCATATTCAAATGTACACCAAATAGACCCTTATATGAGTTATACTTGATAAGAAACACAGAAATTTGTTATTGATATGTCAATTTAGCCCTATTTTTTTTTCCTATCTATATACTACTTCTAATATAAATTTTTTTTGTAAGGGTGATTATTAGAATTGTCTATTAAAAGGCACATCTCTCGATTATTACCCTAATTTATAATAACTTCAATTTTTTTCCAATTAAATAATTATAAATGATTAAAACTCTAAATAATAAGACAAAAATTATAAGATTAATGGCCGTTTTCATAACTTTATCTTTCCGTAGGCCACAATTCGTATTATTTTTACTAATTTATACTAATAGTCAAATAAAATTTCTAGAAAGAAAAAAAAAAACTAATAAATTTGGCTAAGATGTTTTGTAATACAGACAAGTTATGAGTCAAAATGGTCGCACGAGCTTCATCGGCATTATAATATATATAAAGATATTTAAAAAGATTAATTAAGAAAAGAGATTATAATGCATCGAAATTTTATTTAGGGCTCATTTGATTTTTAGCACCAAATTACAGTCAAATCTCATATTCGTCCCCAATTTTTAAAACAATTTAGAATTACAAGTTGTATTTTGTTATTATTTTCTTTTAAACTAAGGATAAAATCATTCGAATTCTATATTTCTTTTTTATAGAATCAGATACGAATTCTATATTATTTAGACTATACATGTATTCATAATAAGTTATTTTACATTAGTCCTCCGTCCTTTGGTTAAAAATCCGAATAAAAAACCCTACTTTTCTTCTTAAAACTCGTGTCTAACAATACCAAAATTCAAAATTATGAAATTAATCCTTACTTAACAAAATATGATCTTTACTTGCCTTTTCTCAATGGAGATTTTAATCCACGGATGGATATATAAAGAGACTAATCCAAAACAACTTATTCTCAAATGTTTTAAAAATCAATAATCGAGATGATTTTTTGACTTGAAATTCATGACTAAAATTAAGCTTTTTTTGAAACACCGGTTTGAGATGAAATTTTTATATTGAAATTAGTTAATTTTTAAAAAACTAATTATAATTTTTATTGATTTTTTAGAAAAAGATAAAAACTGACACTAAAATTTTAAGTTTATACTTGAGAACTAAACGGAAAATAAGATTAATCATTGTACTAAAATTCTAAACCATACGTAAGCATAACATCACTCATGCCAGTGGACTGTTACTCTCCAGTTATTTCAGATACATTGTATTTGGCTTATAATTGGCTTTAGGCCAAAACTCAGGGCGGTCTTTAATTACCATTTTGTTACGAGAAACCATCCGAATCCGCAGTGGCATCCTCTGCTAACGGGCATTGAAATAAAAACTAATTATAATTTTTGTTGATTTTTTAAAAAAAAGATAAAAATTTATATGAATATCTTTAAGTTTATATTTGAGAACCAAACGAAGTATAAGATTAACCATTGTATTAAAATTCTAAAACCATACATAAGCATAACATCACTCATGCCAGTGGAACGTTACCCTCCAATTCTTGTTTATGAAAACATTTCAGATACATTGTATTTGGCTTATAATTGGCTTTAGGCCAAAAGTCAGGCGCTGTCTTTAATTATCATTTTGTTGAAACCATCCGAATCCCAAGTGCCACCCTCTACTAAGGGGCACTAAAACAAAAACTAATTATAATTTTTATTGATTTTTTAGAAAAAGATAAAAATTAATATGAAAATCTTAAGTTTACACTTGAGAACCAAACGAAGTATAAGATTAACCATTGTATTAAAATTCTAAAACCATACATAAGCATAACATCACTCATGCCAGTGGAATGTTACTCTCCAATTCTTGCTTCTGAAAACATTTCAGATACATTGTATTTGGCTTATAATTGGCTTTAGGCCAAAACTCAGGCGCTTTCTTTAATTAACATTTTGTGAGGAGAAACCATCCAAATCCCGAGTGGCACCCTCTGCTAAGGGACACTAAGCCTGTCCAGGTTATACACACATGGGCCCCGTAACTCTTATAAAAACGAAAAGAAGAACGAGAAACGACAATTAAGACTGATTCTCATGACGACCTTAAAAACTAACTATACTGTTCAAATGTAGTCCCGGTAAAAAGAAAGAGATAGTTATAGAGATAGAGAGAGGCCAAAAAATTGTCGTGTAAGAGAAAATACGTGTCGTTGAGGTAAAGGAGTTTGGAACGAGGACAGGTGTTGCCGAGGCTGGTGGGCGTACGTGTCCGGCGAAAAGCACGAATAAGCTGTCGTTTTTACACATGTCGCCGCTTTCATGAGAATCCCAACTTGCCCAAGTTGCGCTGCTGATGCTGTTGCTGTTGCTGATCTCTGCTTCTTACAATGAATGGCACATTCTTTTGAGTAACTGTGGCAAATATAATTCATTGGTCACACTCACTTTAAGATATGACCAGCTCAAACACGCCATGACCATGAAGCTGTTGTAGAGAGAGAGAGAACGCGGGAGAGAGAGAGAGAGAGAGAGGAGGGTTTTTCTGTACTTTTTTTTTCTTTTCAAATTTTTACTTTTTCATGGAGTTGGAGGATGAGAAGAAGCAGATGAAACCAGTAATGGAGCGGTCGAGGAAGCGGAGGATGAAAGGGAAAGGAGGGCCAGAGAACGCCGATTGCACTTTCATAGGTGTGAGGCAGAGAACGTGGGGGAAGTGGGTTGCGGAGATCCGGGAGCCGAACCGCGGGGCCCGCCTCTGGCTCGGCACCTTCAACACCTCCACGGAGGCCGCGGTCGCCTACGACGACGCCGCGAGGAAGCTCTACGGGTCCCGCGCCAAGCTCAACCTCCCCGACCACCACCACGATCACCACAGGCCCGCATCCGCCCAAGAGGGCGGCGCGAGCCTGCAGCCACTAATTGGTCATGGTCATGGTCATGGTCATGATATGATCATGCAGGATGATTTTAAGAGGATGAGTTGTAGTACGACTAACTATAGTAATAATTATGTTGATAATAATATTATAGCTGATTTTGGTTGGCCTGAGCTTTGTCATGTAGGGGGTGATGATTTTGTGGAGATGAGTACTTGTAGTAGTACTGTTGGAGTTCTATTTGCTGCAGAAGATCAGTTTGTTTCTGACAACGTTAATAATGGTTTCCCTTGTCCTTGGAGCTTGTGATTTTGGCAGTACTTGGCAGCTGGGAATGGAAGAACTACTACTGGTTAGCATCGTGAGTACTTGGATTTCCTCTTGCCTGTCGTAACTCAAATGTCTTCTTCTTCTTCTTCTTCTTCTTTTTTCTTCTAGTTGTTAACCTTTTTGCCATGATGATTCTAGTTGCCAGTTAGATCAGGTAGAAATGGTACTTTCTTGTATGTTATTTCTCTCAACGTACGAGTCTACTCTCTTTTTGATCCTAAACCCAAAAAAAAAATTTTTTTTTTTCTTAATGTTAGAGTCTTTACCGGAAAGTTGATTCGAATCGAAAGCTCACAAGTCACTGGTACTATCCACTATAGTACCTACGTTCCTGAAATACTCGCCTTCCTAATTACATTAAAAAAAAAAAAAAAAAAAAAAAAAAAGGCCTACGACATAGGCGAAACGACAAGTCCTTACATTACTAAAAACGGCGTGTCGCTTAAGTTTGAGTAAACGGCATGTCGTCTAATTGTGGTATGGATGAATTGATGGCCATCGATACGTGAAGAACTACTACTAGTTACTAGTTAGCATCATGATTCATGAGTACTTGGATTTTTCTCTTGCTTGTAGCAACTTAAATGTCTTTCTTTTTTTTTTTTTTCCTAGTTGTTAACTTTTTTTTGTCGATTATTCTGGTTGCAGGTTTTTTTTTTTTTTTTTTTTTTTTTTCTAGTTTGTAAGTTAGTTCAGGTATAAATGGCACTTTCTTGTATCCTTTTTCTCTCAACTTTCTTTTTGCTCATCGACGATATTGTTTCCTTTATTTTGAAGGTCCTGAACCCGGAAATTTTGTTTTACCCGGAAAGTTAACCGGTATCGAAACAGGCTCACAAGTCACTAGAAATGGATTTTGGTGTTAAGACTATTAGCCACTATAGTGCTGCTGTGCCACTAGGCACCTGGAATACTTGCTTGCCTAAATTGCACCAGCTCACTGAAACGACATGTCGCTTGAATATTTAGAGCAAACGAAATGCAGTTTCTTGTAGTCACAAACCACATGTCGTTTAAATGTTGTATCATCTGAACGAACAGGCTACACGTTCGGTTGTTTATTTATGTCTATCTATGATATTAAGTGCCTTGTACACTTTTTGTCAATCTTTTCTTTTTTTTTTCTTTTTTTTTTCTTTTTTTCTCTTTTTAACCCTCTCTTTCCTCTAAATACCACATGCTTATACTCCAAGTAAGCACAGCTGCCCACAGTTACAGTCATGTTTTGCCCACCTTCCGCCACGTTGCTGATGTTTGGGCTCTCCTGAAGTTGACGATCTTTTTTCATGCCCTTTTTAACCCTCTCTTTCCTTCAATTACCACTTGTTTATACTCCAAATAGAGCCGCCCACACGTACTTAAAAACAATTTCTTTGTATTCCAATGTTGACCCATACTTAAAAACAGTTTCTTTGTATTCCAATGTTGACCCATAATTGTTTGATTAGATTTTTATAGGTAATTAACATTTCACACTACCAACATACAATCTTTTTCCTAGTCTATTATATAATACTAAGCGTCTTGTGCACTTCTCGTCAATATTTTTTTTTTGTCTTTTTTAACCCTCACTTTCCTCAAAATACCACATGTTTACACTCCAAATACAGCTGTCCATAGTCCATTTACAGCCATGTTTTGCCCACCTTCCGCCACATTATTAATGTTTGGGACGCTCCTGAAGTTGTCAATCTTTTTTTATGCCCTTTTTAACCCTCTCTTTCCCCTAAGTACCACTTGTTTACACTCCAAATATAGCTGCCACACAAACTTCAAAGCAATTTCTTTAAATTCCAATGTTGACCCATTGCTGTATGATTAGATTTTTATAGGTAATTAACATTACACACTACCGCACGTGCAGTGCAATCTTTTTCCTAGTATATATACTAAGTGCCTTGCCACAACTTTGTCAATTTTTCATATTCGCTTTTTGCCCTTCTCTTGTTAAAATTTCCTCTCACTTATTTATCTATTAAGCTTTAAACGCAGACTACATTAATGACAACAATCTTACTTTTCGACAAAAACCCAATAACCCAACTTCCTCACGAGCAGTCACGTCCCTAATTTTTACTGTCACAGCTTTGTCAATCTTTCATATTCCCTTTTTACCCTTCTCTTGTTGAAATTTCCTTCACTTAGTTCTCTATTAAGCTTCAAACACGTACTATATTAATGACGGCTATCTCACTTTCCAACGAAAACCCAGTAACCCAATTTCCTCACAAGCAGTCACGTTCCCAATTTTTACTAAAAAACTCTACTGAGACTTTTACTGTTCACTTTTGTTAACTTTTCATTTTCCGTTTTTGTCCTCTTGTTTTGCTTGATAAGACCAATCTTTTTTTTTTTTTTTTTTTTTTGTCGTGTTTTGCTCTCTCTAGGTGTAAGTACGGCAGCTTGTCCACCGTTTTTTTCTTAAGGTTATTTCTGGAAATTTATTCGTTTTCAATCTCTTTCTAACATGCCACGTGGTTATTAACTTATTATCATGAAAAGGGAAACGTGTTTAAGTTAAATTCAGTTTAATGTTTTTAGAAGATAAATATCTATAATTTTTCAACACGCGAAAAAAGCTCCAATCACAAATCAATTTGGTGAAACCGTTCAATTTAAATTAAATTATATTTTTTTATTTTAATTTTTATTATTTTTTAAAAAATTAATAAAAATTATAATTAAATTTTCAAAAATTGATCGACTCAAATTTAAAAATTTTAATTCAAACCGTTTCACCAAATGAATATTAAATTTTAACCCCAAAAAAAATTTTAATTAACAGTGATCAATCTATTCTCTCATATTTCGTTAAACTTCGTACGCTGCAGGTAATGATCTTTGCTGTTTCTTTCTTCATTGCCTTCGCTTCAGGAGGTTTATATAGAGGAAGAAAATTGATTAGTTCGTGGCATTTTTTGAAGCTGTTGGGAAGATGTTCACGGCGTTTTTGTTTTCTGTTGATCACAAAGTTAAGAGGAGAGACGGAGAGAGATGGATTGGAGTGAATTAAAGGAGAGTCAAGAAACAGAGAAAAAGAGAAACGGCGAGAGAGAGAGATGGATTAAGGTGAATTGATGAAGAGTTCAAAGAGAACAGTAAAGCTTTCTTTTTTCTTTATATTTATTACACGTCTATAAAGCTCAGCTTCTTTTTTCTTTTTTTCCTCGGAATATAAAGCTCAGCTTTTAGTTACAAAGTAACGTTTATGGTTATACAAGTCAAACAAAGCAAACAAATCCTAAATTCAATTATCAAAAGTAAATTAAAAATTGTTATAATTAGACATATGTCAATCAAACATAGAAGAAGAATTTAAATTAGAAAAAGAAGTTAGCAAGAAAGTACCGTTAAATTATAAAAGAATTTCTTTTTGGTGAATTTGTGCTTCTTTTTTTTTTTTTTTTTTTCCATAAATTATATACTTTGATTTTTTGATAAGAACCCATAAATTATATGTTTTTTAATGTAATGAAAAGTGTAATACGTCTTAATATTACTGTGGGCGGGTACAGCTCACGTGACGCACGTCCAATAAGCACTAGTTGTATTATACCTCGCTATGAGGGGCCAAAAGACAACAAAAAGACAAGAGAGGTCTTCAGTTTCACAGAGCGTCATTGTAACTATTTAATAGAACGGCATGTCGTCTAAGATGTCGTCGTTTTTTGTGTACCCGATAAAACACCGAGCACCTGTTATGTTCTCTTAACTTTAAACGGTATGTCGCATTCAACATTTTCGTTCTATGTTATTGCCTCTCAAGTAAGCGACCTCGTCCACATACGTTGTCGTTTTAACCAGACAAAGAACATGTAATTTTTCTCTTTAATAAACGACACGATACATTGTCGTTTTCTGCTCACTCAAGACGAATGCTATATCCAATCCAATTTACAAATGCGTTCAGCATGTTTTTTTATTCTACGCGTGTTGGAAAAAAGGAGTCCTCTTCTGAGACTGAAATTAGACGATATGCCACTTTTCATAAGATATTTCGTTTTTCTTCTGCAAATACAAGAGACGACATTAAAATACATCGTTTTTGTCCTCGTGTGTCCTGCATGTCGTTTGTTCTATGCATGGTATAAACGACACTCTTGATATATCGGCGTCTCTGACCGAAATAAATTAAACATCAAACACTTGTCGTCCATTACTACCAGGAGGTAGGGGCACAAAGCAAACAATTCAAACATATACGTATATTTATTTTTTAACACGAGATTATCATGACTCTCCCTTATTAAAAAATAATATGAAAATAATATGTGAGCACTTATGTGAATTCTTCCTCTCACATCTGCTGATATAGTCTAGGTGGTGTTCAAACACGAATTAACATTCCTTCCATAATCTTTTTAACTAGTTAAACTCATAAGTCCCTAGTAAGACAAAAATCTTCAGGCATAAAATTACGGAGCCAGATTGTAGAGAAGGAAAAGGATAAACGAACCAAAAACCATAAATGACTTTGCAAAGTTGCAACTAATTGCATGTTAAATTACACCTTGAGAGGTCCCTTGACTCAACCAATTCAACTACATATATGCATATATATATATATATATATATATATATAATACTGCAAATCCAATAAAAGTGAGTGAATGAAAGAAAAACGTTTTGTCCTTCAAACAAAATGACATTGACTAATAGGAAGATAAACATGAATGAAATAATAATAATAAGAGATAGGCCCTGAAATAGATTGGATTGTTGGAAGTTTTTCTTTGTTTCCTATATTTCCATTTACATCTGCCGACGATTATGGTAAATCCAAGAATGTCCCTCTAATGAAATTTTAGTAATTGTCAATATATTTCCTCTCTTTTTTTTTTTTTTTTTTGTGGGAAAATTAATTGGCCTATCATATTTTGGAAAAGTGAGTTCTATCAAAAAAAAAAAAAAAAAAAAATGCTACCACGTAAGTACTTGGATGGCCTCTTCCTTTGGAGGCTATTAATTTGTTGGATTTTGACAAGCACCTTCCTCAAAAGCCTTTTTCTGCTTCTCTAGCTGCTTTGCTTTCTAACCACTTTGTTTTGCCATATTTAATGTATTTTTCATTTCCTTGTCTAAAGATAGCGACGGGCACTGTACAGCTAATTATACATATATTTTCCATTTTTCCTTAATTTTTATTATAATGTTTTCAAAATAGTTTATTTTCTCTTTTTGTTGGCTGCATTTTTGTTTTTTCTCCTTTGGTCTTTCCTAAGAAAACAAACGTTTTGTCTAAGATACGTAAAAAATAATAATAATAATTTTGTCTAAGATGGATTAGAAACTACGGCGGAGAAAGTTTGTGCTCGAGTCAAATAGATATTTACTCTGTTAACAAGCTAGTTTTGTGTCCATTTACTCGTGTTTGGAGCACGTTCTTTAATGAAAAAGGGTTATTTTATTTTATTATATATATATATATATGTAGAAATTACGCTACCTGACATGTCTGTACATATGGAAATAGAGTATAAAAAAATTTTAAAATATTTTAAGAAAAAATAATTATTTAATAAATATTATGTTGAATTTCGTTTTATACTATACAATTATATAATATAATGATATCATTTTCTTGTTCCATGCAATGTATTCTAACCTTTTTGTTATATTTCGATTCCACTTTTTAGATTTTAATAAATTTCTAAATATAAAAACATTTATTAAAAAAAAAAAACAAACGAAACAATTCACCAATGGTTGGGACCATAAAAATATGCAAAACTACTAGTTAACCACATGATCGTATATGCCTCTAGTAATTTGAATAAGGTAAAAACAGAATAATAGTAATTATTAAAACATAATTGATAGTAAAATAAAAACACATATAATTTTCATGCATTTATGTCTATGATGTGATTAAGTATAGACATAAGAACATGTATAATAATATCCAGCAAGAAAGAAAGCGAAAAAAAAAAAAAAAAACATGTATCAATATCAGAAAGCAAATGAAACCTAATGATATAGGATCTTAACAAAAAAAAAAAAAAAAAAAGGTGTTTTTGTCCCTGATTTTGGACAGTATATGGTTACACGAAACTGATAAAAGTCTACTTTAATTAGTTAACATCAAATAGATTAAGGATCATTTTCTTTTGTTGTCGTTGTCTTTGAATATATATATGACAAAGATCTAGCAAAAGCCACCAAACATGTTTAGCCATTGTAATCAAAACCATTTAGAACAGAAAACATGGGCAAAAAGATATCATTTCTTTTTCTTATAAATGTTGTCATTGTCTTTTTAATTGTCGAAGATCTAGCAAAAACTACATGTGTAGTCACAACATATTTAGGGAAAAACTGCTATCAAGTTTCCTTGATTACGGATCATTTTCTTATGTTGTCATTGTCCGTTAATTGTACCCAAGATCTAGCCAAAAACCGCCTTTTGCAGCTGCAAAATGTTTAGCCCTTATGATCAAAAATCATATTCAAGCTTTCACAATTAAATCATATACGAAAACTTAGCTAGATATCATAGAGAAAGCGATCTATGAACACGGGGAAAATTAAGCGCCATCAATCGTAGTCATTATAATCAAAATTCAAAAGAACCCTTCAAGCTTTCACAATTAAAACAGGGGGGAAAAAAAAGGCTTTATCTAAAACATTTGCAAAGAAAGGGATTGGTCGATTTACGAGGATAGTTTAGCAACGTCATTATCATAGTAATTAATTAAAATTTAACTATTAAAAAAAAAAAAAAAGGT
The DNA here is from genome assembly GCA_025413025.1 of Ficus hispida. Taxonomy (NCBI): domain Eukaryota; kingdom Viridiplantae; phylum Streptophyta; class Magnoliopsida; order Rosales; family Moraceae; genus Ficus; species Ficus hispida. The sequence continues at coordinate 20,182,519 of CM046363.1, forward strand.
CGAAAACAAGTAGGTTTAATACATGATGAATTTTAGTAAATTTTGCGTGGGAATTACGCCTGTCCAAGGGAGATGCAAGTATCTTAAGACAACATTGCATTTAATAGCACTTTTGACAATGTCATAAAATTTTCTCAAAAAGTAATAATAAGTAAGAATAAATAATAATGAATTCAGAACTCAGAAATTAATATATATAACAGTGGTCAAAAGTAGAAAGGTTGCAGAATTTGTTGACCTCCTTGAGGCTCTAGCTATTAGCCAATCCTATACAAACTTATCGTCGAATTGAATTGTTTTTACTTTTGGAATCTCACAGAAAATCGGTAGACACATCATGAGGAGTATGTTAATGTATATTGTACACTTGTACTTAGATTCGTGAAAACAAAGAACAAAAGTTTGTTATGTTCTGCATGTGGATGAACTTGAAAGTTCACTTTTAAGCATATATATTGTGATATACTTTTGGGCAGTGGCCCTTGCGATATTAAGAGCCTGAAAATATTGGCTTGGAGTTATAGTTTTCTCACTACTGGACTCTATTGAAATGCCTGTCAATTAAACAGCTGGTCGTGATATTATATATTGTTACTTCATTATTAATTATTCACACTAGTTGGCAGGTATGCCTTTTCAGCATATAAATTATACAAATATAAATATATTTATATATATACAGTGATGAATAAATCATCATGTGACGATAATTGAACCACTATGTGACAATAAATTAACTGTCATAAGATATAATTCAGAAGAAAAAATAAAAACATTATTAATAGTGTATGTGTGTTTTTATTATTAGGTAATGGTGGTAAACTTTTCTCTATTTAAGGGATATGTTGTGGAGGTAGCTGGCATCGTTGAAATCCCAATACAGCTCATGATATAAATATGACATAAAAAAATTGGAGTTTTTTTTCCCCCCTTCAATTTCTTGTATTGTCATCAATTTTCCTAGCTTTACCTGGACATTGATGCCTTATAGGTAAGTCAAAAAGACAAAACCAAAAATATCTGAAATTTCAAAAATGTTACAATTTTTTTTTTTTTTTTGTTTTTCTTTGTCCAAGTCAATGTGAAAATCACTTTCCTCTGTTTGAAGGGATTTGATCACGTCAAGATTCAGAAAATCAGTTCAGTTTTGCCTACAGTTGGAACCATATATACATGCCTCTTTATAGTCAGAGACTGACTCTCCAATATATGTATATGTTTATTATAAACTCTCATAGCTTTTGCATTCAATTTCCTTAGGAGAGGTGGCTTGATATTGGATGTACATAAAATCTAACCCCACCTCATTTATTTTGTTCACATGGCTGAACTATAATTTTGAACTTTTTCTGCGTCCCTTCTTCTTCTTCCTACTTTTTTTTTTTTTTTTTTTCTTTTTTGCTTGTCATAAAATAGTCCCTTCTTCGAATTAATAAGCAACGTACGTAAAGCTAGACAAAAAACAAGGTTGAGGGTTTCAACTTTCAGTCATCTCATAGTGACAAGAAAAGAGAAGAAAGAAGGCTTGGTTTAATAAAGGGAAGTAGATTTAAAGATTTTACAATTATTAAATGTCTTTTTTAAGTTTTAATTTTTTTTCTCTCTTAGTAGGATCAAGGATGAGAGAGTAGTTTTGATTGGATGGGTATAATTTATGAATTGAAAGTTTGTGGTAGTTGTGACAATAATAATTAAAGACATTAATGGATGAGGATGGTCATGACAAATAATTATTTGTCGTAAAAATATATTATAGTTTGATATATTGTGTCGAGACTATGAACATTAACAGTTGCCTGTATTAAAATCATTGCATTTTGTGAACTTAATAATTAGTAGTGTAATACGATGGATGATCTGTGATAACAATCTCTATTATTATTTTTTTCAAGCAACAATATATAGCTTTAATTAAACTGGCACTTAACCCCTAAAGTAGCAAAAAAAAAAAAAAAAAAAAAAAAAAAAAAAAGTGGTTAACACTTACTATTGATATGTATACACACAGAGGAAGAGGGAGGGGGCGCGTGCCCCAATCCCGACTCAAATTTTTTATTCTTTTAATTTTGTTTAAAAAATTTTATAATTTTTATAATTCATCCCCACTAAAAATAAAATATTCTCATATAATTCACATTTTGTTTTTGTTAAAAATAAAAAATTTTCACATAATCCCCATTAATATTAATTTTGATAAAAAAAAAAAGTTAATACTTTTTCTACTTTATCCCTATTAAAATTTAAAATCATCATATAAATTTACTAAAATAAATAATTCTTACAATCCCCACTAAAATTTTTTTTTTACCTTAAAAAAAAAAAGGTACACCTTCACTGAAAAAAATTCCTAACTCTGCCCCCTGTATATGGACATACATATAAACATATATATGGCAAAGGCAGTAGTACATTTAAAGGATAATGGAAAAAAGTAACTAGCTAGGCTTGCATCTGATTGAGAAGCAGGATTTGCAATTATCTATATAAAGGTTTAACCTCTTGAAAAGTATTTAACTCTAACCCCACAGATAATTTATTTTGGCCACATGGAGTCTTAATCTTTTGCTAGTACATGGTCTATTTCCCCCTCATTAAACACAGACATGCATGCTATATCTACTTATCGTGCACATGCAAATTTGTATCTTTCTTAAATCCTCTCCCTTAATACACACACACACACATGTATGTATACACACAACAAAGCTTATTGTGTTACACTTTGCCGTATTAAAAAGACAAATTGTTTCCAATATGTAATTGGAAATTTTGAAAAACCCAACTTTCCCTTCAAAAAAAAAAAAAAAACAAAAACAAAAACAAAAACAAAAACAAAGAAAAAAGAAAAACCAAAGTAGTAGTGAAATGAAGTAAATTGTTTTGCTTTCAAAGTGTTCTTGGGGGGTCCTTCAAAATTGAGGCATTTTCAAGGGTTTTAATTACTATCAAAACTACTGTGTATGCTATGACTTCAGTTATGGCAAAACATTTGAACTAACAAAAGTCAAAAAGTGAAAATAAAAATAATAAAGAGATGCCCTGACAATATATTTAAATTTGATCTTATCTCACCTTCCCTTGCTGTGTAGAATTTATATTTTTATACGGAACAATATTTATTGATGCTAAAATTAATAAATAAATAAAATGAGAGAGGGTAGCTATTACTTACTTTACGCATGCTTGGAATTTCGCTTTATTGGTGAAACATAGACACCACCACTGTCACCATCAATTTGCTCCATGAAGTTACCACGTCCATTAAAGCTGTAAAAGGTTGGCAGCCGTAGCAACAATTTACAAATAATTAAACCCTAGCTTCAAAAAATCTCACCCATATCATATATTCCAATATCATGATTTATAACCTTTTTTTTTTTTTTTTTCTATCCTTTTGTATATTCTACTCTAATACATAGTTCCACATTTTTACTAGGCCAAAGTATCTTTCTTAAAAATGTTAAATCTAAAAAATGATTAATATCATCGATAGGAATCTATATTCTACACCATCAATTTTTCAACCAATTTGTGACACGATTTGTTAGTCTAAGAGTTGACATACAAATATATAAAGTCGAGGTGAGACCTAAAAAAAATCAATTATAACACTGCATTGCTAAAATTAATAAGTGAAAAAATATATAGTATATGTACATTACGGCTCGCATGACTTTTTATTTTGTGTTTCCTTTCATGTCCCTCTAATGTTAATATTATGACACATGTTTAACTAATATGATTTTTTAATTAATTTTGATATAAGACTGTAATTAAAATAAGATTTTAAATTAACGTGATATAATTTTATTAGAGGAACATGGAAATAATAAGGATGAAGGGAGATTCCACAAGAAATAGACCTGTACTTGACGCGTACTCTAGAACTAGTAGCATTATATATATATATTTTTTTTTGTAAAAATAGAATCTCCTTATATTACTCTCTAAGTGTTGGTGTGGTAGAACAAATATCATTTAATATGATCACTCAAGTAGGAGGAGAGCTATCTAGGACTTTGAGCACTATATAAGTCCAAGCGCTGTGGACTAATTTCACATTGCCAAGTACCAGCTACCTCCATAGATCGCAAGTGATCATCATAGCTAGTAAATACGTAGTTTTCAATCCATGGCTAGCTCTTCCGTAGTCGTCTCCTTCATAGTTCTAGGAGTACTAGTGATCACCCTGACCAGCTTTGGCCTCCAAGCTGAGGCCAGAGCCTTCTTCGTCTTCGGAGACTCCCTCGTCGACAACGGCAACAACAACTACTTGGCTACCACTGCCCGCGCCGATAACTACCCTTACGGCATCGACTACCCTACTCACCGTCCCACCGGTCGTTTCTCTAATGGCCTCAATATTCCTGACCTCATCAGTTAAGACTCAAAAAAAAAAAAAAAAATTTGTTTTTTGTTTTTTGTTTTTTATTTGGTGTTTGGACAACTTCTTGTATTTTGGACTAATTTTGGTTGCCTTTTTTATATTGGTATTATACTAGGTGAGGCAATTGGGTCGGAGTCCACGTTGCCATACTTGAGCCCTCAGCTCCGTGGTGAAAGACTTCTTGTCGGTGCCAACTTTGCCTCTGCTGGGATTGGAGTCCTCAATGACACAGGAATTCAGTTTGTAAGTTCTATAATATTAGAGAGAAATGTTGCATTCTTATTTATCATCATCATTATTGAAACGAAAAAAAAATGACAATATATATATATATATATATACTATGGTATTCATCTAATTTAGGAAAATGCTATATCTTTTTTTTTTTTTTTTGGCAGCTGAATATAATCCGTATATACAAACAATTGGAGTACTTTCAACAATACCAGACAAGGCTTAGTTCTCTAATTGGACCTGAGCAAACCGAGAGACTAGTGAACGAGGCCTTGGTCCTCATCACCCTGGGGGGCAACGACTTTGTGAACAACTACTACTTGGTGCCGTTCTCCGCCAGATCCCGCCAATACTCACTGCCGGACTACGTCGTCTACGTGATTTCAGAGTATCGCAAAGTTCTTGCGGTAAAATTTTCGTTTTTCTTGCTAGATTACTACTTAATTGGTAGCAAATTATTATAATTTTGTACATTTAAATTATGGTTATTAGTCGTTCGTTCTGGCTAACAAATAGTGGACTCTAGGCATGAGTTTCAGATGGAAAAAAAAGCTACAAGAAATTAGGAAAAGAGTTAATGGTTAAGCGTGGACGTGTACATTTATAGATTCGAGATTCGTTATATGTGTTTTGGAGAGGCAAGTGAGTTATGGAAAGCTCGCTTGGTTGGTGAGATCAAAAAGCAATTTGCATTTGCATTAATGACCCCCCTATTTATTTATTTATTTATTTCATACCCCCCATGATCTGATTGTTACTGTTCTGCCCTCTTCTCAAAGACTGGCCTTCTTTTTGGGAAGAATGCAACATTAATCGAGAATGCTCCTTTCTTTATTTTTTAATTTTATTTTTGCATTAATAGCCGCATTTTAAAATATATTTCTTCACCAAACTAACCTTTTTCATTTAATTATAATAACACCGAACTCTTTTGAGTAACCTTTCCTTTTTATCACTATGCATAGATTCCTTGTGTTATTATTATTTTTAGGGTTTGTTTGGAAGTTAATTTCATCTCCAACTAAACTGTATTTTTTTTGTTGGATTTTTATTTTTTTCTGAAAAGTTAATCAACCCCAATTTAAAATTTTCAACTTCAACTGACGATCCAAATACAAGCTTAATCTATCAATAAAATCAGTAGAGATGCAAGCTGTATATCACCATTGATAATTAACCAATTTGACAAAATACATATGTCAACTCTAAGACTGCAGAATTGAAATTATATCACTCGCACGATTTTAATTGGTTACAAATACAACATGATGATGCATAATGTCTAACTACAATGCAGAGGCTATATGAGTTGGGAGCAAGAAGAGTATTGGTGACAGGGACCGGACCATTGGGGTGCGTCCCGGCGGAGTTGGCCATGCGCAGCCGAAACGGCCAGTGCGCGGTTGAGTTGCAGAGAGCCGCCGGACTATTCAACCCCCAACTTGTGCAAATGATCAACAGCCTAAACAATGAGATTGGTGCAGATGTGTTTGTTGCCGCCAATGCTTATCAAATGCACATGGACTTTATCTCCAACCCTCAAGCATATGGTATGAAACTCATAACCCTACAACAAGGCATTTTTATTTTTAGCATGCATTTGATGCTAAGATTTGGATTGTTTACACATTTATCAAGATATTTGAATTACTTTAGTTAAAAAGTATAAAAACGTGGAATGTATTTGAAAAAGAACATCAATATGAAGCTCGTTTCGGTCGTCTCAAAATTTCATGTAATTTAAAAAAAAAATTTATCTCATTTGGATTCGTCTATACAAAGTTATGGACTTTTAAAGTTCAAGTTACAAAACTGCGTAAATAATAAAACTAAGAAAAAAAAGATAAAAATTAAATTATGATTTTAAGGTTTAAATTATGCATCCAAATACATGCTAATATTGTATTACCAAAAATACTTGTTCTAATTCAATAAATTGGGGGGAGGGGGGAATAGTAAACAACCATACCCTGAGGGAAGTAAATGTGATATTGATTGGTGGTCTCCTATTGTGTATGTAAGAAATAATGAACATGGGCCCACTTTATATTTGGACAGAATTTAATTGGAGAGGAAGACTAAGGAGTATGGACCAAATCTAGCTCTAAGCCAGCCAAACCCCAATAGACAAATGAAAAGACTTTTCCATTTATCTACTGTCCACCCACGATGCTCTCATCACCCAATCATTTCTCTGTTGCAAAGAAAGCTTTGCACAATCATACACATATATTCAGGATATATATACAGGTTTAGTCTCGTATCCAACACCGTTTAATATAACAATTAATTACTTTAAATATAATCGTTTATAATGATATGTACATATCATTTGTATTCTTAAGTCTAAGTAGTATCATAAAATTAGATGTAAATCAACAAATAATTACATATATTTATAAAAAAAAAATGTATCTGCTGAACCTATTGGGCTGTCGGACATAGAACTCATTTTACTTATATTTATACACAGATAAACGTATATATGAATAATTGTGGGCAATTTTGCAGGATTTATTACATCAAAGGTTGCATGTTGTGGGCAGGGCCCATACAATGGTTTGGGACTTTGCACAATAGCATCAAACTTGTGCCCCAACAGGGACGTATATGCTTTCTGGGATGCATTCCATCCGTCAGAGAGGGCAAACAGAATCATAGTGAGGCAAATTTTGGAGGCAGATACCAAGTACATGCACCCAATGAATCTCAGCACTATTATGGCCTTGGACTCTAGGACCTAGACTTAGAGGACATATTATAAATCTTTCTTTTCTTATTTAAATTATTATTGTCCATTTTCTCTTTGTTTCCAAGTGTCTTGTCCTTGTTATCATCATTATTTTGTTTTTTTTTTTTTAATGGGGTGAGTTATTATAATCAGTTATTCCATAAGGTAGCCACTAGAAAATCTCATTGTGATATTTCAATAAGTAATGAAATTCTGAATGTCTACTGTTTGCCTTTTGTCTCTACATTTTGGATCTCTTCTTCTATTTACTTTATACTTTAATTAAAGAATCAATCAAAAGGTGAAAAAAGAAAAACTGTTAATGGAAAAACTTTTTGGGTCTATTGGATTGTAACTTCTTGCTGGCCAATTCTTACTACCACGATTAACTACTCCATAGCTATAGTGTAAAGAGACTTAATAAATAAAAATATTTTAAGTAAATTTGGATTTACTACACTACTAAACACCAAAACTAACCCCCATTTATGTAAGAGGTACTTGGAACCTTACGGACAATTTTTTCCTTCATTTTACTCAACGCAAGTGTCTTGTCGTTTTTTCCCCCTTTATGAACTACTTGTCGTTTACAATGGCAATGTGTCGTTTCTCATACATTGTGTCTTTTCAACCAAGACTTTTCATAGATGTCAGCCCATTTGATTTTTTCTTTCTTTTTTGTTTCTTTTTTTTTTTTTTTTTAAAGGAATGTCAACCCATTTGATTACCCATACATTTTGGTGTTCGTGTTGCAAACGACATGTCGTTTGGACGAATACTTTTGAACTCACATTTAAGTGGGCCTTTAAACGACCCACTTATCACATTTGAAACCCAACTCGTAGAGAATCCTAGATCAAGTCAAAGATCCAAAGCAGCACCACAAAACTTAGAATCCCCCCCACCTCCCCCACCTCTTTTTTCCCCCTCAAAAATTATAATTAAATAGCATTTTTATGAGACTACAAATATTTTGAAAATCTGCAATTTGCTTTTAGTTATCTATAGTAAAATTTCCATTTATATTCGTCTTCCTTTTTTTTGTTTTTAACCGTAAATTCAATACTTATTTAAAGGTTCCCACAAAAGGAATTTTTTTTATTTACTAAAATAAAAAAGGAATATTTTTTAGAGTACCCACTGCTTTGTTAAACCCCCACTCTAATTCATGACTTCCCCATTCCTCATAAAATAAGCCTTAAATTTGTAATGGGCATTGGGATTTTAGGGCACTAATTGCAAGTATTTATTCCAAGCCCTCAGATTAATGAAATTCTTTAATTTAAATTTCAAAAGAACAGTTTTTCATTTTCGAAAGCTCGTAATGGAAAGTTTTGTTTTTATTAGTGTCCCTGTTTTGCTGTTTTCTTTACTGTCTTTATAATAAAATTTTAACAGAGGAAAAGGATAGAGAGAGTAGACAAAGGATCCTTCCATGTATACATAAAGTTAAAATATAATTACAACGTGCATGACATATTAGGAAATCAAAATAGCGTTAATGTTAGGAGTTAAATTTGTTCCGCTTGTTACTAAGTTATTATAATATTTATATGGCAAAAAAACGACATCTTTCTTTAATCTAGTTTTTAAAATGAGTTTTATCTAAATTCATAATTTGCATGACACCCTACATAATCAAATTATAAAATTGTTATAATGTTTATATAAATTAGTTACGGAGTATGCGCTTCATGCGTGTAAAATAGATAAATACATCAAAGCAACAATTTAAATTTTTCTTTATTTTCTTTAAGTTTTTATTTTTATTTAAAAATTGCCACGTGGAGGATTAGAGAGAGAGAAAAGAAAGAAAGAAAGAAAAAATTATACCCCACCTGAAAAGGATAAAATAATTTGATCAAGTTTTTGAACAGTAGAAAAGAAAGCAACTCTACTTTATAAAATAGTTATAGAGATTGGATATTTTCTGTCCTTGAACTAGCTTTTGATTCTTTGACCTATTATTGTATTGGTTGAACCAAGTTTTGCTTTGTGCATACAATGCTTTTTTTTTTTTTTTTTTTAAACTTCAAATCAAAAGAGTAATATTGAAATTTTTTAAGCACATCCGGTGGAATTTAATAGGAACGATGAAAAAAGTAGTTGGAACAAAAAATGGGTTGGATCAAGTTGATAAAGGAAAAGGTGGCCGGTTGAACTGCTTTTCCAGCTAAGTTAACTTGTGTATGCACAATAATGTTAATGTTGTAGAGTAGTTGGTTGTGTGATAAAAGCCCTAGCTACTCATTTTACTGGTATTACACGTAGATGTTACTCTTGTGGTCCTTTAGTTTTAAGGATAAAATTTATTTGGGACCCAATAACGCAAGTTGGTTGACTCCTTTTTCAAAAAAAGAAGAAGAAGCAAGCACGTAATTCATGAAAATAAATAGCTAAGCTCATGAATATTCATTTTGAGGAAACCCATTTTTGGGTTTTCAGATCAAGAGTTCTTGTAATTAGCCTCTATTATTCAGTCAAACAAGAAGCATTATAACCCAAAGATCAGAGAATTATTGACTTCAAATTGAAACGCCGTCTAGAGTAGTTGGTCTTCCGAACCGTCACGCACCCATCTAATCCTATATCTACTAAATATCCTAAATATATAGTTCCTATAGTATATGGAGCCAAATATAACATATTGAGTGGGTGTTTATGAACATTAAGCATGGTGCATGGATTTGAATTGAGTTTTTTGGATTGGATTTGAGTTAAATTGTTATGTGTTTGATGCATGGATTTGAATGATTGGAGGCAGAAAGTGTAAAAATTTGAAATGTATTTGCAGAAAAAAAAATACTATGAAACTTGTTTTATTCGTTTTAAAATTCTATGTAATTTAAAAAAAAATATCATGTTTAGACTTATATATAAAAAGTTATGAATTTTTAAAATTTGAGTTACAAAATTATAATAGTAAATTGTGAATAGTTGAAACTGTAAAAAAAAAAAAAAAAAGAAGGGATTATATTTGAATGCAAATGATATACCAAATGCAAGCTAAATATGATAAAAAAAACTCAACCAAAAAAAAAAAGCATAAATTCAATAGTTTTTTAAGCAAATCTAACGATTTAATACAAAGTCCTATCGAGAGGATATATTTCATCCTCATAGTAGAATTCTCATTATAGTATATATATTTATTTATATTTTCTGGTATATTAAATAGCATATATGTAGCTCATTATATATACTGAGACGTGGTGAAGATCCATTTATGGCAATCACATGCCAACGGAGATGTATCACATTATGTGGTCTCTCTCTCATTATATCCTTGATGAGGTAGCTCTAAATGAATAGTAAGCTAAGAGATATTGAAATTTTTCTAGCTCTTATATGAATTCCATTCCGATTAAAGCCAAAACTTAAACTCACGACTTTCACAAAATTAACTAAATTTAGCTCACAAATGATACAGTATCTGATTCTAGATTTAGTGAAATATATATACTCCCAATGGCGCTAATTAGCTGTAGTGATTGGTGACAAAGATTCAATAATCACTATTTATTAGGAAAAACTTGGATGAAGTAATTGGCCGTAAGTTGCCACTAACTAATTAATTCAAGATTTTGTGTGGGACTTTAGAGAATTATACAGTTGGTTCTCTTTAATATTGTATACTTTTTAACATATATACATATATATATATATATTATTTATAAATACAGAGTGATCTGCATAATAACCATCTGGCTCGTTTGGTACCCTTTTAATTGCCTTTCAAAATGTTAGCTTTTCAAAATGTTGCAAAATCAGTTGGGATTCTTGGGCTTGAATTTGCTGGTGGCATCTTTTTCAGGCATTAGGTAAAATGAACTTCCAAAGCATAGATTTTTTTTTTCTTCCCAAATATGGTGAGAGATTTGAATTTTATTTTTATTTTTTTAATACAAAAGCATAAAATTAACATTAGACTATACTTGCAATCCCATTTCGAACATATTCAAGGGGCTGGAAAAAACCATGTACGTCTGACCTATCTTCTTCTCCATTCTGTTGGCCATACAGTTGTAGTCTATTGTCTCCATCTTCAAAGTTGTCTTTCTGACATACATGAAGTACCGAGGCATTGTAAGTAATCCAAATGAAAACCCTGTCAAAATATTGCTCTAACCCGACCCAAGGATCGAGATGTTAAATTGTAGAAACATCAGTTATAGACTATTTCAACTTATTTAAAAAATAACATGATATAATATTGGTTAGACAATTTGAGACATAAAAAATTAGATAAAATATCTGACTGTGACTTCGACTACAAATAACATCAGAACTTGATTAAACTCAACCAAAAAAAAAAAAAAAAAAAAGCAAAAATATTATCCTAAGCCAATGTTGTTTCCTTTTACAGAAACACTAAGTGAGAGTGTATCAGTAATGACATAGACGACGTTAATTACAACATTGATTACGGCCACTAAATACAGACAATTGAATGCTCAAGGTCGTAAAGACCAAGTTGCAAAACGACATATGACAACGCCATATAAACAACTACCTGTACTTGCTCTCTGGTGTAATTTCTAGTGGGGCCTACACATTTTAAATTTTAAATATTTATTTTTTATTTTTTAAATTTTCCTTCCAACAATGAGAACCCCTAACTATTTAAGGGCTTTCCTTGTAGCCTAATTCCACACCAATTAAGCTCATATCTTTTCACACTCTCCCTCTCTAAACCAAATACCATGGCTAGAAGCTCTTTGGCTAACATGGCTTCCTTGCTCTTCATTTTCAGTCTGGTCATGGTATTAGGAAGCTTTAGCACTCGGGCCGAGGCTCGTGCATTCTTCGTGTTCGGAGACTCGCTTGTCGACAACGGCAACAACAATTACCTCGCCACCACTGCCCGAGCAGACGCCCCTCCTTACGGCGTTGACTACACTCCTTCTCATCGCCCCACCGGCCGTTTCTCCAATGGCTACAACATCCCTGACTTTATAAGTTCGTTTTTTTATTTTTTATTTTTTATTTTTCCCATCAGACACTATAATTTAATTAGTACATTTTTTGTCGTTGTATTTATGCACAATCTTAGGCAATAGTACTAATGGACAAGTAATTAATGCAATGTTGATTTCAGGTCAGGCAATTGGTTCGGAATCAACATTGCCATATTTGAGCCCAGAGCTCACTGGACAGAGGCTACTCAATGGTGCCAATTTTGCATCTGCTGGCATTGGAATTCTCAACGACACTGGCGTTCAGTTTGTAAGTTAAATCATTTCTCATAATTTTTTTTTTAATTCCAAAAATATTGGAGAAAAAAGTGTGTATAACTAAAAATGGTGTGTAAATTTTTGCAGATAAATATAATAAGAATGTACAGACAATATCAATTCTTCCAGCAATACCAGCAACGAGTGGCTGCACTCATAGGAGCTGCTCGTGCCAAGCAACTTGTGAACCAAGCACTTGTTCTCATCACTGTTGGTGGCAACGATTTTGTTAACAACTACTACTTGGTGCCTTACTCCGCCAGATCTCGCCAATACGACCTGCCTGACTATGTCAAGTTTCTCATCGTCGAGTACCGCAAACTTCTCTTGGTATCTCTCAGAAATTTCGCCTGGTTTTTTGAACACCGTCACTTACAATTGTTGATTTTGTTCAGAAAAAATTAAGTATATTACAATTTTTAAGTACTTATTTAAATATATGATCGAAATTTTTTAAGTTGAAAAAAATAGTCATTAATCAGTGATTGACTACTGATTGATTGAATAATATTAGTCAATCATCTATTAACCATAATTAGTCACCGTCATTTTTCTTATTTTATAAAAGTTTGAACATTTATTAAAAAAATTGTTTAAAAAAAACTATTTACTAACATATCCTTTTAATTAAAATGTGACTAATTGCTAACGTTTTTGTTAATGATCAAACAAAAAAAATACTAAACATGATTGTGTTGTTAAAATTATAAGTGATGATGAGTTGTGAAATGTTGTGGCTCTAATCAGAATATTTGATTTCAGCAACTGTACGACCTCGGAGCGCGGAGGGTTTTGGTGACAGGAACGGGGCCATTGGGCTGCGTTCCGGCAGAATTGGCCATGAGAGGAGGGCCTAATGGGCAGTGCTCACGAGAGCTCCAACGAGCTGCTAATTTGTTCAACCCGCAGCTCATTCAAATGATTAAGGGACTCAACCAACAACTTGGTTCCGACATCTTTGTTGCTGCCAATACACAGCAAACGCACTATGATTTCATCAGCAACCCTCAAGCATTTGGTACATAATTTTTTATAGATGTCCTCTCATTGCAACATTATATCACACATTCACATACAAACATATATGCATGCTAATGTATTACATATACGTGACATGTAGGACTGGGCATAATTATAGTACCATCATATTTGCATTAATTTACTGAACATTACAGTTGATGCAACACAGAATCCAACCAATGCCCATTAATTTATAGAGCTTTTATGAATCCATACATACATATATATACATATATATATATATATTTATAAAACATTAAGATGAGTCTCTCCGGGGCAATGTTTGTGGTCCCATCTATTGAAAACCCCTTAATTGCGTGGTCGAGAGACAGCAGGAATATTAAAAACTTTGTCGCGAAAAGGTTAATTTTTGGGTCACAGAGTTGGTACTCTCTCTTCTTTAAAACCCAGCTCCTACCCAACTGTTTTACAGATACTTTGGCATGACACACAGTATTGGTATTCAAGGAAAATTTGTACACACATTTTTATTCATACATGCATTTTTTTTCCCCCAATAAAGAAGGAGATAATTGCCCTTGATGCCTTGCCTCGATCGTCTCTAAAATAAACCCGGACCCATCAATAAAATGGAAACGATAAGTCCAGTTTCACTCTATCATATATACACGGATATATACACACAAATTATATGTGTGTATATATGTATGTACATATAGCTGTAACCTTTTTTTTTTTGTGGTGGTATTTTGAGTAGGATTTACTACATCAAAGGTAGCTTGCTGTGGACAAGGACCCTACAATGGGTTGGGGCTATGCACAGTGGCGTCTAATCTGTGTCCAAACAGAGATGTATACGCATTTTGGGACCCTTTTCATCCATCGGAGAGGGCTAATAGACTAATCGTTCAGCAAATCACGATAGGCTCTGAAAAATACATGTACCCCATGAATCTCAGCACCATCATCGCCTTAGATTCCAGGATTTGATCATCATATACAAGATTAATCTTGTTGGATTTCCGCTATAAATTAATTATTATTATTATTCTCACTATATTATTATTATTGTTATTATATATGTGCATGGCCTTAGGAGTTATGTGGCGTGCATTTTAGTTAATTAATTATATAAATGTCACTTATCTAAAATTAAAATAGAAAATATTGATGTTTTTTTTTTTTTTTTTTTTTTTTTTTTTTTTTTTTTTTTCTGTGTGAAAGATGTTCCTTATTGTTATATGTGTTAGTTTGTAATTGGTTGATGAATAAGTCTTGTCGATCAACCGCATTTGCCCTCCTTAATAATAATAGTTGTTGTTTGCCTTGCTACGGCTATGTTCTTTTTCCATTTCGCTTTTAGTTGGATTCGTCTTATACCGTCCTTTGTTTATGTCTCATTTTATATCCTTTTAATAATTTCAATCCATGTATTTAATTACTACATAACAGTACACAACAGTTTAGTTGATGTGAGATTATATTATAATTGAAATTATATTTTAATTGATTTGTCACAATATCAATATTAGATAAATATAAAGGGGATAAAAATCAATAAACATGGGATACCTGGTGGATATGTTCCAAGCTATTTTGTCATCAAATGATACTTAATCGGCTAAAATAAAATAATTATAAAAAAAAGGGACAAAAACAAAATAAAGTAACTTTCATGAATTTTACTTCAAGTGCCGTTATTTTGGTTTACACTTTTCAATATCTTTTTTTGTACTAAACTTACTCAAAACTAATCACTTTTATTTTAATGTTTTCAACTCAACTCAACTAACTCTTTAATTTATAGGTAAATTAAATATATATATATATATATATATATATATATATATATTAGAGCAAGACACAAGGTAGTTAAATTGGTAGCTGGGAACATGGGGTTCCTTTCATATGGGGGCAACATTTATTGATCAACGTGCTATAAGACAGTAAATCAGTACTCAACGTTATTGAAGTTAAATTCTGTATCAAAACGACTTTCAGTGGTAGATTTTTCTTTAAAAAAAAAAATTACCGAGGACGTATAATTATTGCTTTAGAATATGGTCATGCACGGATTTATATTAAGGTCAAGGGCGCTCCTGCCCCCCTCAATTTTTTAAAATTTATATTATATCTCTATTTTTTTTCTAAAAAATTTTTAATTTATCCCTATTCAAAAGTTTTTTCCCCCCTCAACTGTACCATATAACATTTAACTTATTTTTATATTAAACTTTTTATCCCATAAAGTTATTAATTTTAAAAATTTTCTCCTTATGTGTGTCCTCAAGAGAAATTTCTAGATCCATCACTGAATATGATCATTACTATAAACCATTATTACTAGATAAAATATGATATCAACGAGAATAAAAAACGCGAATATAGTTCCCAAAATTATTATATAGAGCTAAAGAAAAAAGAGCAAAAGCAGAGAAGCAAAACTAAGTAGAAAAATCCCTTAAAAAAAAGTAACTGGAAAATTTATCAGCAAATTAGGTTAAAAAAAAAAGAAAAAAGAAAAAAGAGGCGTATATACAATCCATGGAAACCGCGGTCAAGCGCAAGCTGTCAATATGCTTGAATTACCGGTACTTTTTTCGCTTTTATTTGTGAAGACTTCCTCTTGGGTGAAACGTGGTCCACTTTCTTAATGAACCTTAAATTGCAAAATTTCAAAATTCCATTCTCATATATATATATATATGTGTATATATATATATATATAATAGCTTCATGTGAGTAAATGAGTATTAATTTGTGTGAGTATCATGTGATTACTAATCGTTTTCCTACCCACCACAAAGAAAAACAGAAGTTACAGTTGTGCTTCTCTAATTAAATATATATGTTTTTTAATTATGATTACTAGAGGGGAGTCGCTGACTAGCTGTCTTGTATATATAGAACTAGACTGTTCCTATCATATGGCATTATATTGTCAAGTTTCATTACAGAAACTTACTTTTGATGTGGTTTTTTATTGACGTCGTTGTTCTGTTTGCGATCCTTTTGAGGTTCTTGTCGTTTTCACATCTAATGTCATTTTCCCATGTAATTGTCGTTTTTTGACTATATCGTTTTGAGTAATTTGTCGTTTTTTTTACTCATGTCGTTTCTTGTTTCTTGTCGTTTCATGAATTTTATGTCACTATCGTTTTCCATTACATTTTTCTTATCTCTTATCGTTTTCGATTATTGTCGTTTTATGATGATTAAAGGCTTTTGGTATATTTTACTCCTTTTATTTATACTTTTTGAATTACAAAATTTATGGTTATAAACTAGGAGCTAATTTGAAAAAAAAAAATCATTTAATTATGATTAAAATAATTAATAGAGCCCATTGAGTTCCAACGTGGCTATGTCACTTATGGTGATCACCAATCAATACCTTGACGATTATTTGATAAGCACAGCATGACATCACAGTTTCTAATATGTTTCTTTTTTAAATTCAACTAAAAACCTGAATTTGTTCACACATCCGTATAAAGAGCTCATACGATTTCCATTCGTTTGGGTTGGGTTGGGCTGGTTCTGATAGCCTTAATTACACGGTTTACCTGTCATCCAACACATGTGTCATTTGACGCCTTTCACAAATACAAAAGCATAAAATCTGATTCAATCAACTACTTTCTGATTCATCTTACACTATGAGTTTTAGATTTCTCTCCATTTTGTTTTATTATTGTCTTAATTATTAGTTTCACTTCATTGTAATTGATGATTTTGTGACACAAGGAGCAAGCTATGTTACTTTTAAAGTTGGGTTTCTTCCAAATTCAAATAATTATTTAATTGAATTATCTATTAGTTTCTTTAACTATGGTGTGTATATATATATTTAGCACTATTTGTTTTTGTAAGATTAACTTTCTGATGTGGGAGTGTGAGATTTGCATCAAGATGATTGAACTTTTGCACATATGCAAGACTATATTGCAAAAATTTTTGGGCTGACGTTTGATACAGAGTGGTACAAATATCATTATAAATTTTGGTTATTTTCACTTCTTTTTAATTATTTTATTTGTGTTCATTTGATAAATTTTTGAGTAGGTTGAAATTCATGGACAACACTCAAATGGGTGGATAGTCAGGGTCTATGTCATATTTCACATGAATGCAATTTCATTATGGGGCTGCATGTATACACCTCGACGTGATTTGTTACCGTTTGCACCGAGCCATATTTTCTTTGGTGTGGCACCCATGCCAGAGCCCGTTGAAGGTACTAGTTCTACTTAGTCTTGTAAATTCGGGTGGCCCGGCCCTTACAGGTGAAAAGGGAAAATTGGGTCGGACTTGTCTGAAATTTGAAATTATAAGCTTGGTCCGATCCGCAAACCAGTCGGGCTTAAAATCAGACCGGGTTAACGGGATTTTTTTATAAAAATAATAATAAATAAAGGAAAAAGAGAGAGATAGGGTAGGCCACCCTAAACAGACCGGGCTGGCTTGGCCCTTGTACTTGCACTGAGCCGGGTCACATTCGGGTCAAAAATGCAGACAATGTACTAGACCGTTTAGTCCAGCCTATTTTTACGGTACTAGTTCTACTGGAGCCTTCAAACAACTTGAGACAATCAGCTCACTTTAGCTCTTCTGGAAGCATGAATCTAGTCACGCATTCCTATAAAGAGCTCATATGATTTCCATTCGTTTGGGTTAGGTTGTACTGAGCCTGACCTCAATTACACGGCTTACCCGTTGTCTAGCACTTGTGTCATTTCACACCTTTCATAAATATGAGAGCATAAAATCTGATTCAATCATCCACTTTCTAGTTCATCTTATTAAAAGAGCTATCTCTATTGAAACTTTACATTGTGAGTTTTAGATTTCTCTCCAATTTGTTTTATTATTGTCTTAATTATTATTCTCACTTTACTGTAGTTGATGATTTTGTGATGCGGGTAACTTGCAAATTCAAACAATTATTTGTATATTGAATTGTCTATTAGTTTCTTTAACTATGGGCGTATATATTTATATTTAGTAGTATTTGTTTTTTAAGAATTATTTTCTGATGTGGGAGTATGAGATTTGCATCAAGATGACTGAACTTCTGCACATATGCAAGACTATATTGCAAAAATTGTAAGGCTGATGTTTGATACAGAGTGGTACAAACATAATTGTAAATTTTGGTTAACTTCACCTTCTTTTTAGTTATTTTATTTGTGTTCATTTGACAAATTTTTTAGTAGGTTAAAATGGACAACACTCGAATGGGTGGACAGATGGGGCATATCTCATATTTCACAGTAATGCAATTTCATATCGGGACTGCATGAATAGATCTCGACATGATTTGTTACCGTCTGCACCGAGCCATATTTTCTTTGGGGTGGCATCCATGCCAGAGCCCGTTGAAGGAACTAGTTCTACTGGGGCCTTCAAATATCTTGAGGCAGCCAACTCACTCTAGCTCTTCTGGCTTACCCCTTCAAATGTCGGGGCCTCAATTGCTGGTGTCTCTGCTGCCTCGGCTTTTGCTGCACACACATCCGATGCAGCCACCTTCATTGCCAGTGCGTTAATCGCTAGCGTCTGTCACACCTCGACTTCTGCCTATGTTGCTGGTACCTTTGCTGGACCCTGACCGCGGTGCTAACATAGGACCAACTATCTCACCTTCTTCCCATTATGACCGAGGGATAGGTATAGTCTTTTGTCTCAAATTCATAATATTGGTTCAACTTTTGCGTAAATTGGAGCTACATTCTTCGAATACTCTTATAGCATTTAGGAGGTGACAACGAATTCTACATGTGTTTTTGGCCTAGACAAATACTAAGAAGCTAAATGTATTTTTGTGAATATCCCATTTTGACCACAATAGCAGTACCACAATGGGACGAGACCTTGCGATACAGAGTGAGCGAATTCTTCTTCTTCCTCTATAATTTTGTAGCCAATTTATAAGCGATCATGCCTTTTTCATGTTAACTTTATTGGTATTTCTTTTGTGATTTGAGCTTGAGTTGAATTCGTGAAAAAGAGTGAGAAATAGAGACGAAGATCCTTTTTTTTTTTTTTTTGTATTAACCTTTAGCGAGCATCTAATTGTTATAGATCTTGGGATTAACCAGAATAAAACCTTAAATTCTATGCTAATTCAGAATTATATGGAAATAGGACTTTGGTTATTACGCGGGCCATGTATTAGTATCTCTGGATAAACTGGTTCATATACACACACGTTAAGTCTACAAATAAGATTGTTTCCGTGTTACATGTTTTCATTGTTTTCGGTTTCCAATTTAACAAATTGTCTCCAAATTAGTCTTATAATATGAACTTTTTGTTGCTATTTAAGTGAACATTTTTATTTATTAGAAGGTTTTGCGATATTCCTGAAAAGGCAATATGAAGGAGAGGAAGAGGAGCATGTGTAGCTGTGAAGCTCAATTTTCTCTTCTAAAAAGTAAAAAGATCTTCAAAGCACATATGGCTGACTAGATGCAATCATGGAGACGAATAAAATGATGTTCTCATTTGAACAAACTTGAGAATGCTACTTTTCTTCTTAATTATGAGATAAAGATTTGCGTTGCCAATATATATTCTAGAGTTTTACTTATGTCTCTTTTGCTATTTTTGTTTAGGGTGATTTTTAATTTTTTTTTTCTTGAAATTCTAAATCCATTTATAACTCAAACTCCTGAATCTATACGATATATGAGCTTTCTCATTTAACATGTTTTCTGAAAAAAAAAAAAAAAAACCTCGATAAAGTTTTTTTTTTTTTTTTTGTTTTTTTGGAAACATTCTGCTTATTATAAAGTAAAAACTTAAAAAGAATAGCAAAACTCAACCTTGACTTATAGGAAAAACGACAGGTAGTTTTACCTAAAACGACATGTATCTTATTCTCTTGATTAGGGTTTTTTTTTTTTTTTTTTTTTTTTTTTTTTTTTTAATAGAATTACTCGCTTGATAAAGTTAAAAACTTCCCCTTTCAAGGGAAAAAAAAAAGTTTTTAACTTTCAAATGTAAAGTTTATACGGTCTCAAACGACATTAAACTTCAAGGAATTAAGACGTTGTTTGCCCATGAAACGACATGTAGCTTATCAACACGTCGTTCTGGGGTTTCAATTCAACTTTGACCTCGACCGAGGTCCGAAATTCCCCTAGCCATGTCGGAGGTGATTCTCGACGGCGAGGATCATTCCCGGTCGCCGTCCAAACAGCCCCCTCCGCCGTATCGGGACCGCAAGCACTCGCCAACGCTCTGTTCGCCGCCACCTCCGTCGCCGTATCAGCGTTCGAGGAGGGACGATGGGACGAGACCTTGCGATACAGATTGAGCGGATTCTTCCTTCTTCCTGTATAATTTTCGTAGCCAATTCATAAAAGATTATGCCTTTTTCATATTTACTTTATTGGTTTTTCCTTTCTATGATTTGAGCTTGTGTTGAATTCGTGAAAAAGAGTGAGAAATCGAATCGAGGGGTTTTTTGTGTTAACCTTTTCTAATTGTTATAGATCTTGGGATTAACCGAAATAAAACCTGAAATTCTATGCTAATTGTGTTTGTATCTCTGGATGAGTTGGTATTCTTGCTTTATATATATATATATATATATATTATATATATATATATAATACATAAACATAAAGTCTACGAACAAAGATTGTTTCTTTATTACATGTTTTGATTGCTTTCAGTCTTGAATTTATCAAAATGTCTCCAAATTAATCTTGAAATGCAAACTTTTTTTATTTATTATTTATTATATTTATGAACGTTGTATGCTTTGATGTTGAGTATTGAATGTCTAGACGAGGTTTTGCGATCTTCTTGAAAAGGCAACAGCGGAAATCATGTCATGGCTACCTCCCAAGTCTTTGTTACAGCTTCAGTGCGATCGAAAGTCATGGTATGCTCTCATCGGCGCTCTCGTGAAAAGCTGATGGTTTGTTGCAAAGCATCTCAAGAATTCTGAAAGGAATTCATCCTTGTTTAGGAGGAGCTGCGTCTCATATTGTTTCCCGCCTCGTCGTGAAGCTATGAATTCGTTCCTGATTTTCAACAAAGGAGAAGATAACAGTGACCAAATTCACTTCAATATTGAAGAGTTCAATTTGCCTGAATCTATAGCGGGTCCATATGGCTCTCATTGTAACGGTATCCTTTGCCTACCAGACAGAGACACAAACACGGTTTTATTATGCAATCCGGCAATTAGGGAATTCAAGCTTCTTCAAAGTTCATGCTTTGGATGCAACTTTAAAATACACATGATGGCCGGACTTGGCTATGATGCCATTGCCAATGTTTACAAAGTCATCAGAGTTTTGCGTCTCCATAGTTCTGATGATGGTGCTCCCATTGGAGCTGAGATATGTACTTTGGATAGTAATCACAGTGATTCTTGGAGGGAGATCAAGATGAAGATAGAAATTGATATGACATCGCTTACTTTTGATGCAGTGTACCACAGAGGAGTCTGTTATTGAGTGATAATTGATAAATTTTTGTAGAAAATGCTTATTTCGTCTGATATGCATGAGGAGGAATTTCACACCATACCATTTCTAGTAGATCATGATCAACAGGAGTTTGGAGCCACATCTAGTAGGACAATTATAAAATGGAAGCTAGGTTTGTGTGGTGAACGCGTCGCCTTGTTCAGGCATGTCGGAAGCATGGTCCCGAGGCCACTGAATTCAAATCCAATGCCCATTGGAATGTGGATATTGGATGAGTTCTCTGGGAGATGCCATAAAAAATCATTTTGTTGGACTAAATTTGCAGATTTGTTTTTCCCTGGAATACCTTATATTGTTCCAATATTACTTTGGAAGAGTAACGAGCTCCTTTTGTTTACATCTCATTATGGCCCCATGGTTTCGTACAACTTACATACCCAGAAGCTCAGGAATGTGCATCTTAATTCCCATAACAGGACTTTCGTCGCTTTTGTTTACGTGGAGAGTTTTGGTATCCATTGATGGGGCGAGAAAGATGATGAATTTATCCTGATGAGAATATGGGGCTGCCTTGTTACAACTCCATTCCAGTCAGTAGTTCTGCCTTTGGCATCCCCGACTTGCAGTTAAGGTAACGACTTCAGACATGGCCACCTCCCATAGTGTCCTCTGGTTCTCCTTTAACAAAGGATCCAGTGGAGAAGGAATTGCAATTACACTGATGTAGTCCCGCCTGACTTTGATTTGGTGGATTGGTGACTGATATGGTGACTAGTTGCATTTTGGTTGGGTGCTTTACATGTCGCTTTGGTGGTGTTATTTCAGTAGACGCCTGCGTGTGCTTTCTACCATAATTTATAACTGGATTAGCTTAATTTATTTTTATTATTTATATTTCCTTTTTTTGATTTCTTTTAAAATTATTGTTTACTAAGCATCTTTTTGTTATTTTGTCGTTTCTGATGATCATAAAGCAAAGTTTCGGAAAATTTTCAATTGAAAGCGTCATATGCCTGTTTGCTAACTATATGTGAGGTCTCTAACTTCCTTTTACTAAAGAGAATTGAAAACACTCTCAATAATATGAGAGCTTCTATTTAATCTCCACTCCTCCCATCCACCGACGTAGTCCCCACAAAAATTGACAACTAATTAACTTGTAGCTCGTTTGGATGCACCATTATAGCAGTGATTATTGCACTCCAATGTAATTTTAGGTTTGGTTGAACGTGTATAATAATAGAATTATTTGAAATGTTTTCTTATTTTATAACAATTCAATTCAAATTCAATTTTTCACTTTTTAAAATCTGTACTATACTTAATTTTTCTACCTTACACTATTCAAAATGTTACTTTAATTAATTTTTAACTTGAATACACAATTTAATTTCTACATTCAAACACAATCTATAATTGAAATAGGCAATAAAATGTTGAATTCACGAATTTTTTTAACATGGAAGTGAAACGTAATGTTTTACTCGAAAGACTGCCAAAGAAATCATTGACTTAATGATTGTGGAAGACTGCAAAGTCGTATACAATTCTAATGCAAATCACCAATGAATATGGTTTGGAATGAAAGGCCAAGAACCCTCTTTGGATACAGTAAGGGCAAAGACTACATGAATAAATAATTAAGGAAGTATATGTAAAAGGCAGAAGAAAACGAATGGAACAGAATTAAATAGGAAGAAGTGTTTTCCTTTTGGACCTTTAAAGACAACTCTTAATTTAATAGTAATTCTTTGCCTATGTTTAGATTTCGAGTTCAAATCTCCAATCATTTCAAATTAAAAAAAAAAAAAAAAACAACAACAACAACAAACTATGAGAATATGAAAATAATAGTTTTCTTTTGTTTGCGTAGACAACTTAGAATATAATCCTTAGTACTCTATTGTTTCAATTGAATTGCAGATTTTAAATATGTTATTGAAGATATTAATGGTTGTGTGAAAGAGATTTTCTTTTTAGATTTTATTACGTATCCAATGATGCAATAAATAGATTATCAGAATTTCTACAGAAGACAAGATTTTCGGAATCCATATTTTGTTTACTTCTCAATATATTTATATGTATGTGTCTCTAGGTTGTACCAATTGTTATAAGATTCCAAAACCATTACCGCCCTTAGGTATACCATTTATGTGAAATAGATTTTCTTTTGAGATTTTACTTTATATCTAGTGCCAGATGATAAAATTAACAGATTTCTTTATAGAAATAAGATTTTCCGGATCCGGAACATTTGTCTACATTTGTCTCTAATTTTAAAAGAGAATCCAATTTGCTAGATTACAAATGAATTTCTTGTATATCCAATCTTTTTCATATCAACGTTAATCTATTAGATTTATATGGCATAGCCAATTTCAATTTTATAGATATGGGTTTGAATGAGGATATAAGAGGACATTACAAATGAATTTCTTGTATATCCAATCTTTTTTATAAGTAAGATACAAAGACAACCAAGCAATATCTATGCTTTCTTAATTGAGTACTTGGAGGATTCTGTGACCTTGTTTTGCTTGTAAATGTCGAAGTCAACCTGACCTTAAATGTTGCATAAATAGACCCATTGGCACAAGCACTTCTGCAAAATTTTCTCTACCAGCTCTTTACCATTTAGCAAGTGGTAAAGGCACAACACTCACCAATTACCATTTAAGCTGAAGAAATGGGCAAGCCAACTATTGACCATGGTGATCAAAAGAAATTTTCTGTGCTCATTGTGGATGACTGCTCTTCCGTTCAAGTGCTTCACAGGGTCTGGGCGTTGAAATTGGGCTTGGAAGTACATATCGCTGAAAATGGAAAGATAGCGGTTGATCTTCATCGCTCCGGGGCTTCTTTCGATCTCATTCTCATGGACTTGGCAATGCCCGTTATGAATGGTGAACAGGTACTAATTTATGTTTTACACACACGTATTTGTGAGGGTTTTAACTCTATACCTTATGATAAAGTCAGTTGTGAATTACCGTAATACAATACTTAAACCACTCATTCTTTTAATATGAATTAGTCAGTGACAGCAATAGGGAAAAAGTCACAAAAAGTTTGTCGTATTTAAAAAAAAAAAAAAAAAAGGAAAACACATGCCTTTCGTACCGATGAATAATGAACAATGGGATTGCAAATTATGCAAACAATTATTGAAGTTATATTTGTGCATAGAATTGAATCTTTAACTATGATTTTATACCGTGATGTAGGCAACCAGGGAGCTTCGAGCCATGGGTGTTGATGCCATGATTGTGGGAGTCACGGCATATGACGATGGTCCTGAACGACAAGCTTTTGTTGAAGCTGGTCTGAATGCCTGCTACTCCAAGCCCTTCACTGAATTCAATCTTGCCCCGCTAGTTCAAGTTATCCAAGAAATCAATGAGAAGAGCATATGAAAGGAGAGGGAGAGGAGCTAAGTGCAGTTTTGAAGCTCAATTACTATCTTTCAAAGAAGAAAACACTTCTTCAAAGCACCTATAGCTAACTAGATGGTACTATGGAGACGAATAAAATGGTGTTCTCATTTGATCAAACTTGAAAATGAGCTAAGTGTAGTTTTTTTTTTTTTTTTTTTTTCCTGTGTAATTCCTTCTTAATATGAGCTTAATAATAAAATGAAAGTTTCGTCGTTGCCATTACATCTCAATTTTGTTCTAGGTGAATTTGTTTCTTGAAATTCTACGGTTATTGTTTGTGTCAAAATCTAAATCAACAACAAACGGTGAAATACTAAACCTTATTGGAAGTAATGAAATCTATTTTGGGTGAATTTGTTTCTTGAAATTCTACAGTTATGGTTTGTGTCAAAATTTGAATCAACAGCAAACAGTGAAATACTAAACTTTATTAGAAGCAATAAATTCTAGACCAACAAAAATCAAACTCTCTTGATGGAATCTGAATTCTTTTATTTTTTACTGTTTCTAAAAGTTTGCAAATTTCCAATTCTCACTCCTATTTATAGTTTTTCTTGAGAATTTGGATGTTACAATCAATATACGCGTGTTATTTTAATCATTACATTCAGATGACGTGAACTATTAACTGCTAACGACGTGGCTTTCTGTTCCAGCACCTGGCTTTTCGTTTGCTTGGCTGCTTTCCTTTTCTGATAATGTCTTGTCGTATTTAATTCTTGTCTCCACAGTTATATATGACTCAAAACTCTTGAACATGTAAGGTACATGAATTGTCCTAAAACGGCATAGCTTTATTCGCTTGATGAAGTTGAAAACATAGAACAACAAACGTCCTAACATGCAGTTTCTGAAGTTGAAAACTTGGAACAACAAACGCTTTAACATGCGGTTTCTACGGCCTCAAACGACATTAAACTTCTCGGACTTAAGGATACTTTTTCGAATTAACTTTTCATACTAAACTCTTCTTCGAAGTTAACTCTTCAAATTATTAATTGATGTATTCTGATAAATTATTCTTTTTGAAACTTATTCTGATTAATTATTAAATAATTAATCATTAATCTATTAACTTTTGTTTAATTTATCAATTTTTAATAAGATAAATTATAAATTCACAAATTTTTGAAAAATAGTATTTTTTTAACAAACCAAAATTGAAAAGTTTATCTTTAATAAAGTTTGCAATAGTTTTAAACATTTATTTAAATAAATTAAAGATTTTTTTAATTATTATTTAGAAATGACCTTTAATCACTCATTAATAATTCGTTAATAAAAAAATATCAATTAATATAAATCTGTCATCCATTTATTCATTAATAGTTATTTTTTAAATAAGGATTTTCAATAATTTATTTAAACACGTATTTAAAACCTATTTGTTTATCTAATTTTTCTATGATAATTTTCTTGTTGAAAAACCAAATTTAAAAGACAAAAACTAGTAATTTCATTAACCCACCCAAAACGGTCAAAAACCCGTTCCCGCGAGTGAATACCAAATGCCAGACATCTTATCCACTCCGCCAATGTCCACCTCCACTCTCCTCTTCCCCACCCACACCTTCACCGCCGGCCTCACTTCCCTCCCCTTCCGTCCCAAACCCCAAAACGCCACCGTCGTCGTCGTTCGCGCATCGGCAACCTCGGCGCCGGAGAAGCGAACCCGACGGAAGCGGCGTCAGACCAAGGACGATGACTCCGCCAGCGCGGCCGAGAAGGGCCTCCGCTTCACCTTTATGGAGGAGCTCATGGGCCGCGCCCGGAACCGCGACGCCGTCGGCGTCTGCGACGTCATCTACGACATGGTCGCCGCCGGCCTCACCCCCGGCCCGCGCTCCTTCCACGGCCTCATCGTCGCTCACGCCCTCAACGGCCACGCCGAGGCCGCGGTAAAATTGATTATCGTTTTCTTCATTAAAAAAAAAAAAAGGAAACTTGAGGGAGAAGATATCCTGATGTATGGTGAATTTGCAGATGCAATCGCTGCGGAGGGAGCTGAGCGCCGGTCTTCGTCCTCTGCACGAGACGTTCGTCGCGCTGATTCGGCTCTTCGGCACGAAAGGTCGCGCCACGAAAGGAATGGAAATCCTCTCCGCCATGGAGAAATTGAACTACGATGTTCGCGGGGCTTGGCTTATTCTCGTTGGTACATTTCGATTCCGATGCTTGTTCATGGCCAATTGGTCACTGATTCGTGTTCTAATCCATCTCCATTTCTGGTTCTTGGTTACAGAGGAGTTGGTTCGGAGCAATCATCTGGAGGATGCGAACAAGGTGTTCTTGAGAGGTGCCAAAGGCGGAATGAGAGCCACTGATGAGATCTATGACCTTATGATTGTGGAAGATTGCAAGGTCGGAGACCATTCTAATGCGCTAGAAATCGCCTACGAAATGGAGGCAGCGGGGCGAATGGCAACGACTTTCCACTTCAATTATCTTCTTAGTGTGCAGGTGATCCGTTTCTCCAACGTATTGGAACTTTGATTTCTAAATAACTAGATGTTCTATGCTAGAGTGATATGATTTTTATTTTTATTTTTTGGCTGAATAATTTAGGCTACATGTGGAATTCCTGAAATAGCTTTCGCGACATTTGAGAACATGCAATATGGAGAAGGTTCACATTTTACTCCTCTCTGTTGGTGATTTTGTTATATGTATGTTTTGTTGTTGCCTTTAAGTTTGCAAATGATGATAAACCGTTTTAAGATTGATTTGAATAAATGAAAGTGGAAGTCATTGCTAGTTCTTTTTTAGGAATGTTGAGGTTGATTAGAGATTTTTTTTTTTTTGTTTCTTCTATGTGGAAACCTGTCTTGTCCTTGATGGAATGCTCTGGAAGTTTTTAGAAATTTTTTGCTTTCCATGTTTTGATTCTGTACTTGCTTTCACTTTTGTATTACAGAATACATGAAGCCTGATACAGAGTCATATAATTGGGTCATCCAAGCATATACCAGGGCTGAGTCTTATGACAGGTAATTTTTTCAAGGCAGCAATGGAATTGCATATTTGTAGTGCTAAGAGAGTTGCCTATTGAAAACAGATTATAAGAATGTTTATGTTAGTGTTGTCATGTGACGTGTAGAGTGCAAGATGTTGCCGAATTACTTGGCATGATGGTTGAAGACCACAAACGTTTGCAGCCTAACATGAAGACTCACGCGTAAGCATCTCTTTTTTTTTTTGTCAAAATTTCAAATTTTTAAAGTACTTCTTAAGTATGATTCGTTCTATCATATTGCTTCTTTTACAACTTCTTGGTATATCATTTGACATTGTTTATCTTACTGTCATGCCGGTTTAATTGGGTGTTTGATTTTGTCATCCACTGGCATGATTACTATGAATTGAATATGGCTAGGAATGAAAAGCCAAGAACCATCGTTTGACAAAGTGAAGGTATAGGGCAAAGGCTATATAAATATAGTAAGTTATGTAAAAGGCTGAAAAAAACAAATAGAACATAATTAAATAGAAAGAATTGTTTTCCTTTTGGACCTTTAAAGACAACTCTAAATTGATTGTGAAGCATTTATTCCAGCTCACCATTTCTGAAGCTTCAAATTGCCAAAGTAAAAATTTCCTCAACATAGTTTTTGAATGATAAAAGATATACATTATACTGCATTTCCTGGATTTTACTTTTTTGGCATTATTTTCATGTGCTTATCAATTCTCATCATATGGCTTCATATGTCGTAAATTGATACAACACGCTTATCACAAGTGACGAGCAATTCCTTGTTCAGGTTGCTAGTGGAGTGCTTTACCAAGTATTGTGTAGTAGGAGAAGCCATTCGGCATTTTCGTGCTCTTAGAAACTTTGAAGGGGGAATGATTGTTTTACACAATGAAGGAAACTTTGGAGACCCTCTTTCTCTGTATCTCCGTGCTTTATGTCGAGAAGGTACTCATTTGCTTTTCTTATTTATGTTTTCTTGAATTAACACTGGTCTCATTAGTTTACGCAATTTCTTTTCCCTTTTGTATCACTATAATTGGTTGAACTATTAGCAATGATTTATCTGGTTTACTTTCAGTCTAGCTTAAGTAAATTCTATCTGAGATTAAGTACGTTTGAGTTCAGGAAGAATTGTTGAGTTGCTAGAAGCTTTAGAAGCTATGGCCAAAGATAACCAACCAATTCCACCACGAGCCATGATCCTGAGTAAAAAGTACCGAACCCTAGTAAGCTCATGGATTGAGCCTTTGCAAGAGGAAGCAGAACTTGGCTATGAGATTGATTACGTTGCCAGGTACCATTAACTATTTTACTTTAGCTGTTACAGTTTTCCTTTATATGTGTTGCTTGAAATGATTTATATATTTTAGACGGGTTCCAAGACCAACTCAGTAACTTTTAACCAAGTTTTTTTCGTCATATTTTGCTCAGAACTCTCTACTCCTAAGTGTGTGTTACGACACTGTATTGTCATTTTTACTTTGAATGTTAGAGGTTCCATCTTTTCCTTTGAACTTTCTTCCAATTATTCCCTTCCTTAATAAATCATGTGCTAATACTTTTCCTGAATTTTCTTAAAAAAAAAAAAACCTTATAGTAAGATGGTTTCTTGAATTTGGATTACGTTGTTGCAAATATAGATGCTTTGTTATTTACTAATACATGACTGATGATTTAGCATTTTATTTATTATTTGCATATGTTGTATTAACAATGATTTAGGCGTCTTACAATGAGTTATGTACTTTTCTTCTTCTTTTCACATTAATCAGATATATTGCAGAAGGCGGGCTTACTGGTGAACGGAAAAGATGGGTGCCTCGTACAGGAAAAAGTCCTCTAGATCCTGATGCCACTGGGTTTATATATTCAAACCCTATGGAAACCTCGTTCAAGCATAGATGTCTTGAGGATTGGAAAACGTACCATAGAAAACTCTTGAGAACTTTACGAAATGAAGGAATATCAGTCTTGGGAGATGCAACTGAATCAGATTACATTAGAGTAGAAGAAAGGTTATTGAAAATTGTAAGGGGTCCTGAACAGAATGTTTTAAAGCCGAAAGCTGCTAGTAAGATGATCGTACTGGAACTAAAAGAAGAGCTAGAAGCACAAGGTCTGCCAACGGATGGCACTAGAAATGTTCTTTACCAGCGTGTCCAAAAAGCAAGGAGAATAAATCGCTCTCGTGGTAGGCCCCTTTGGGTTCCTCCCATGGAGGAGGAGGATGAAGAGGTAGATCATTCATTTTATTCTTGTTATTGTTTATTATGTTTGTTTTTTCTTTATTAACCCATTATGCCATTTTATTTTGTTTGACGTGGCTTCGAATTGTGGGGTCTCTCCAAAGTCGGTGTTGACCATCTATATTAGCATAAAATCCTTTGACAAGATACTCATATATGCTGGGTTTTGGCATCTCCAGCAAAGCTAACTTTTTTATTTGCACCTCAAATTTCGCATCCCACTATTAATTGGCTATGAATCTGATTTATCTAAAAGGTTGATGAAGAGCTGGATGAGCTAATTTCAAGGATCAAGTTGCAAGATGGAAATACAGAGTTCTGGAAACGCCGCTTCCTTGGAGAAGGCATGAACGGTGATCATGGAAATTCCATAAACATGGGCAAATCAGAATCTGCAGATGTGATTGTTGATGCCGATAATGTGGAAGATATCACAAAAGAGGTTGAGGACGAGGAGGCTGGCGCTGATGCTGATGCTGATGCTGATGATAATGATGAGGAAGAAGAAGAGGAAGAGGAAGAGGAAGAGGAAGAGGAAGAGGAAGAGGAAGTAGAGGAGGTAGACGTGGTGGAGCAAACTGAGAGCCAAGACGTGGAAAGGGTCAAGGAAAAGCAAGTTGCAGCTAAGAAACCTCTTCAAATGATTGGGGTGCAGTTGCTGAAGGATTCTGTCAGAGCTACTCCATCATCTAAGAAGTCAAGGAGAAAAGCCTCTCGAATTGTTGAGGTACAACATTTGGTTGATAATTACTGGTCGTAGCTGAAGATAGGCACAACCAATTCTACAAGATCCTTAGGGTATATTTGTAACTGTCATGTCTACCAATAATAATAAAGATGAAACTAAATAGCGGCAAAACATTGTAAGGAGGTGTGTAATTATCATCCTAATAGGAAAGTGTGTCATTTTTGCAAATGGTGATATATCAGTTTAACACGTGACGTATTCCAATATATGTCCTTTTTTGCAAATGGGGATGTAGGATGATGCTGATGACGACTGGTTTCCTGAAGATATATTTGAGGCATTTAAGGAGATGAGGAAGAGGAATGTGTTTGATGTTGATGATATGTATACGCTAGCAGATGCTTGGGGTTGGACATGGGAGAAAGATCTGGATAACAGACCTCCTCGGAGATGGTCACAGGAATGGGAAGTAGAGTTGGCAGTTAAAGTTATGCTAAAAGTAAGTTCCTAACCTATTGCGCTGTCGTGATTTTTCACTTGCAAAGCTGTTACTCTTTCTCATTGGTTTCTCCATTGTCTCCTTTCGTTTATACTGACATTCATACCTGCCCGTCTTTCAGGTTATAGAATTGGGTGGAACACCCACGATTGGGGATTGTGCCATGATATTGCGTGCGGCCATAAGGGCTCCTCTTCCATCAACTTTCTTGAAGATCTTGCAGACAACACACAGTCTAGGCTATGTATTCGGGAGGTAAGACTGTCGACTTTCCTTGATCTTAAAGCCTGGTCACATATTTCGTACGCATCAGATTTGCAAACTTATCTATGCAGCACTTCATATTTTCCTGTGAATCCATGTTTTCCCCAAGTCACAACATTATTACACACACACACACACACATATATCTCGAGGTTCTTGCATTGGTCACGAATCTTATACATTCTCAAATGCTGCAGTCCCTTGTACGATGAAATCATCTCCCTGTGCCTTGATCTCGGGGAGCTAGATGCGGCCATTGCAATAGTTGCAGATTTGGAGACCACAGGAATCACGGTTCCTGATGAGACCTTGGACAGGGTGATTGCTGCGAGACAGATGAACGAGAGTTCTTCTAATGATGCCTCATCACCAAACAGTTGATTAGCTTTGTCATTCTTTGCCTTTTATGTTAGTCTGATTATGGAATCAGAGAGGATCTTCGCCAAGTTGCTCCGCTGCCAAATAGCAATAGTCATCGTTGAAGATTTGAAGATGAGCTCAGTTGTAGTGCAGGCGTAAATTAAGAGATATAAACTTATTGTAGATGTTACCACCATTTTATCATTCTTTAGAAATAGAAAATACTTCTGGGAAATTTTTTTTTTCCCCTTCTTCTTCTTTCTTGGGTCATTTTTGTATCTTGGTCTATGGTATCATTCTATCATTCCTTTTGCTGTTTTATTTTACTTTCTGAAATTGAAAATTTCCTCTTTTTACTTGAATAACTATCCCTACTTAATGCCTCCAGATCTTATCCTATACATTATAAAGGGGTTATTATATTAATTTATTAAATTAACCATTTTCTTTTTGTTGCCTTTTTTTTTTTTTTTTTTTTTTTTTTCCCTTCCACCAACTAATGTTATTAATGCTTTATTTGGGGTTTAAGTTAATTCCAATTAAAATGTATTTTTCATCTCAATTTTTATCTTTTTTTAAGAAATTAATAAAATTTATAATTAGTTTTTAAAAAATTAACCAACTCCAATTTAAAATTTTTATTTTCAACTAACTTATCAAATGGAGATTAAGTTAAAAAAAAAAAATCTTCTCTCTTTTTCATTTCTGTCACTTCGACATTTTACTTATTTTTTTATTTTGTGTTTTCGATGAGCCGACAAGCAAGCAGTGTTTGTAATTGTACATGGTACTAGTAATCAGTCCTAATGATGATGGGTTTGGCTGGATTTGATTGGTAATCGCATGGGTTAGCAACGTCAGCCACACGATTACCAAATTCCCATATTCCCATCCTCTCAAAGAACCAAGGTGGATACTATAACGTGCTACCAACAGTCGGGAACAAGTGTAATCGGTAGCCGAAAGATACGAAGGTAGGCGTAGAAAATTTGTAAATGCGTAAGCACGAAGGGAATGCAAAGAGAAATGAAATGAAGCAGCGACGGGCCATCACTAAAGGTCTCGTCCCAAGAAAAATAATTAATAATTTAACGCCGCCATCATGGTTGCTTGCACTCAAAACAACCAACTAAAAGTGGATGAGTCTTAACTAATTCTCTTTTCACATTTTTTTTTTCTCCCACACTTAGGATTTGTTTGGTATTTACATTTATTTTAAATTAAATTATACTTTTTTATCATGTTTTTTTGTCTTTTTCTAAAATTTTTTTTATCTTTTCTGAAAAAGTCAACAAAAATTACTATTTAAATTTAAAAATCTCAACTCAACTCAAACTCAACTCATTCACCAAACACCGCCTTAACTAATTGTTAACTATTAGATTAGTTAGTAGTTATGTAACTTGTGTTCACCTTCGTAATGTCATTAGCAATTGTTTAAGGCAATTTAGAATGGAGGCACAGGCTTTGAAAGGAGATCATGGATTTGATCATGTCTTGTAAAAAAAAAAAAAAAAAAAAAATACATACATTGTAAATCATTGATTAAATAACGAAACTCAGCTCGGTCTAGCTCATCAGATGGGATGGGATGATTTAAATTTGAGTAGAAATCCTAGATAGCTTATGAATGTTTTTATCTATTTATAATAAATAAGAACCATAAGTCATATACCACAAATAATATATTAAAGTGATGTTTTCCCATCTAGAAAAGTAAAAGAGTGGACAACTTATTTTATAAATATTAGATCGAAACAAAATCACATAAAATAAAAATATATAAAATTAATATTTTTTGAAATATTTTTTTTATTTTGTTCATGAATTTTTTGGGAGAGACTGTGGTAGAGACTCTTTGAGAGTCACTACCAGTAGAACTCCTTTTTGAACCACAAAGATTGAATCCGATGGTGTGGATATTGAGGGTGCATATGATTATTTATAGGCACTATCCCATACTACAATAGAGTAAGTGAAGAAAAAGAAAAAAAAAGAAAAAAAGAAGCAAAAAGCTGGATGCCAAGGGAAACCCCACCCCCTCGCGCCCTACTCCGAGGAGCCTCCCCTCCCTTGACGTCAACAACCCCCCCTCCCCTGATGCCGATGAGCCCCCCTACGCCAACAAGCCCTAACTCGAGCCCCCCCACCACCCCACACTCGAGCCTAGGCGACCCCTCTCCCCCGACGCCGACGAGCCCCAACCCAAGCCCCCCCACCCCCGTGCTTGAATCCAGGCTACCCGCTCCCCTGACACCGACGAGCCCTAACCTGAGCTCGCCTATGCCCCTGTGCTTGAGCCCCAACAACCCCCTTCCCTTCACACTTGAGTGCCCAATCCTCCCCGTAGCCAGATCTGGTTGCCGTTTGGGGGGTGTCAGTGTCGGTGTCTGGGGAGAGGGGGCTCCTCAGCGTCTTCGCCGGCGTTGGGGAGTTGTCGGTTTTTGGTTGAGAAACTATTTTTTTAATAGTTTTTTTGAATTTTTATTTTTTTTATTTTTAATATATAATATTATCGGTTAAGGTATATTATAGTTATCATGTATAAGTAATATCTTAACTGTTCGATTAAATCATGACAGTTTAAATGAATTTTATCAATAAGATATATAAAAGAGTTTTATCACAGATTTTCCTGTATTTTTTTCAATATAAATATATCCCAAAAAAGAAAATTCCATAAATAAAAGGCTAATTTAAAAAAAATTCCAAACATGTCCGACCCAAATGGTGCGGTGGACTAACTACTCCCATTCGGACAGCGCGAAACCAAAGCAACAGGGAAGCACAAGCTTAGAGTTTTCCTCACACTTCAAAGCAACGACTCCGAATGCTACTCTCTCTCTTCCGATCTCTTCTTCCCTAGATTTCTGGTAGGAGAAAAATGAAAAAAAAAAAGGAACAATTGGGTAAATTTCCTATCAGAACACAGATAATGTACTTTCTTCAAACCATACTAATCCGAATTTTGATTACTCGATTTTGGTCAGATCGTATCTGAGACAAATTGCTCTGGTCATGGCTGTTCCCGTTGAAGAAGCCATTGCCGCGCTCTCTACATTCTCGCTGGAGGTACTTTCTTCTGACCTTTTTCCCTGTCACTTCGTTTTCTACTCTTTTATTTTTGCTGAAATCGATACCTATTTTGTCCAGTTTAAGCAACAATTGTTTAATTGCGTGAAAAAAAAGGCAAAATTTTTGCGCGTATAGGAGATAGAAACAATGAGGCTTGAAATGCAGCTAATTTTGTTTTATTTTGTTTTGTTTTGTTTTTTGGTTTTTTGGTTTTGTTTTTTTGTTTTTGTTTTTGCTTTTGTTTTGTAATTATTTTGTAGGATGAGCAAGCACAAGTGCAAGGACCAGGAGTTTGGGTGTTAACGGAGAGAGGTTCAACTGAAAGTCCAATTGGTATGGATTTAAAAAAAAAAAAAAAAGTTTTGGTCGCAATGCGAGTTTGAATGCGTTAAATGCTACTTAAGTTGTGCTTTATTGTAATGTTTTGTATTGTTGACATTCTTTCAAAGTGTTGATTAGTGTGTACTTGGACTAGTTATCTCCATGTCTGATGTTAAACTTAGAGCATTTTTTTTTTTTTAAATTTTGTAGAGTATAGTGATGTTTCCGCTTATCGCCTATCTCTATCAGAAGACACAAAAGCTCTCAATCAGCTGGTATGAAGCTCCCTCTGTTTCTTTTTGTTTCATCCGTAAGAGCATAGGACCTAAATATGTATGTGTACGGTGTTTTGTTCATGTAGTTCATAAATTAGTTCAGTGCTACAATTAATTTCAGTCTCTCTCTCGACATTGTTACTGGTGTTTTAATTGTTTCGCTCTCTGCCGTCCGCAACATTTGCAGAATGCCCTCATCCAAGAAGGAAAGGAGATGTCATCAGTGCTTTATACATATCGCAGTTGCGTCAAAGCGCTTCCACAGGTTACTATAGATATGTATATATATGTATTTTTTTGTCATGGCTCAACAGTTTTGGTGGCTAAGTTTCTTTCTAGTTTGCAAATTGGATGGATTCTAGTTTCTGGCTTTTTTTTTTCTCTGAGGTGGTGTGTGGTTGACAAATATGTCACAGCTTCCTGATTCAATGAAACAAAGTCAAGCTGACTTGTATATGGAAACTTATCAAGTTCTGGACTTGGAGATGAGTCGTCTGCGTGAAATACAGCAATGGCAAGCCTCAGCTTCAGCTAAAGTGCGAGCTCGATTGACCTTCTATTTAAACTCTTCTAGCATTTATTAAGACTAAATATTTACCAAAGAATAATTGTTATTCTGTTTTTTTTTTGCCAATATAGCTAGCTGCAGACATGCAACGCTTTTCTAGGCCTGAGCGTCGCATCAATGGTCCTACAGTAACTCATCTGTGGTGTGTAATTAGTCTTTTAGTGTTTTTGAGATGTTACTTTGACTCTTACTGTACTCATTCAGTACTTTAGTTTGGAGCTCCTGACTGGGTGGCAAAAAGTTCTTACGATAATGGTTGATACCTAACCCCTTGCTAATTATTGTTTCCTCTAGGTCCATGCTGAAGTTACTTGACGTTTTAGTGCAACTTGATCATCTTAAAAATGCAAAAGCAAGCATACCCAACGATTTCTCTTGGTACAAAAGGTAATGGTATAATTGACCTCTTTGCAGAATTCGATTTTAATTTTTTTGTCAAATAGTTTTATGCACAAATGAAATTTTATATCCAGATTATTATATGCACAGTTAAATTATTTGAATCCAGTTTGACATCAGTCCCTCCTGTCCTCTCGATAATTTGTCAGGACATTCACACAAGTCAGTGTTCAGTGGCATGATACTGATTCAATGCGGGAGGAGTTAGATGATCTGCAGGTCTGCAGTTGTTCACTTTCTTTATCCGTAGCATACAGGCTTTGAATGGATATGTTCTATAAATGTATTATCTAGCCTAGGATAGTTTTATTTGTTTATTTATTTATTGCCTTTAAACCAAACAATATCACGATGTAATAACAATCTCTATTCTCCACTGACACAGATTTTCCTGAGCACAAGGTGGGCTATTTTATTGAATTTACATGTAGAGATGTTTCGCGTGAACAAGTATCCAAAATAAAGCATAACTACATGCGTTTATTCCTTTCTTTTAATTTTGAAATTGTGAAGATAATCTTCTTTCTTTGTGGCCCGCAACTGAGTTCAGTATGTTCCATTATTCTTTTTTGAGTTCCTTAACTTGGTATAGTGTAGAAGACATCCTTCAAGTTCTCATAGTCTTTGCCGTTGAGTCGTTGGAGTTAGATTTTGCACTTCTGTTCCCAGAGCGGCACATTCTTCTGCGAGTCTTACCTGTTCTTGTTGTCTTAGCAACATCATCAGAGAAGGATAGTGAGTCTCTATACAAGAGAGTGAAAATCAACAGACTAATCAACATATTTAAGGTAATTCTGAACAATAAAAAGATGGCATAATATTCTCAAAAGAAAAGGATGACATAAAAAAAAAACATGGGTAAAGAATGTTAAATGCAATTAATAATCTTTTTCTTTTTCTAGCAGGTGTTGTTTGGTAATGACCTTCTTCTTTTTGTTTTGTTTTTGCAGAACGATCCAGTCATTCCTGCATTTCCAGATCTTCATCTTTCTCCTGCTGCAATCATGAAAGAGTTGTCAATGTATTTCCCCAAGTTTTCTTCTCAAACCCGTCTTCTTACTATTCCATCGCCTCATGAGCTTCCACCCCGCGAAGCACAAGAATATCCTTGGGTTGTTATGCAACGTGACTTGTTGTCTTTTTGTTTACTTTACATCCTCTTCGAATTACAAGCTGATTTCTTGTTTACCATTTTCCCTTGTGAGCTTATCGCCGGATGTCTTACCTGCAATAGAAAATGACTCGACCTCAGGATGAACTTGTTTCTTTATTTTATTATCTAGTCATAGTTATCACACTGTTGGACCAAAAGTACTAATTATCTTAGATATAACTTTTAAGGTATATGATTTTTGGCTTTTGACAAATCAGATGGGCCAAGAGTTAACTATATGCTCAGTGAAACTCGAACTGTTACAAATAGTTCTAGAATGATGTTGCTCTATTTGATACAAATGGAACTGTGTGGCAACAATGTGGGAATACTTCAAAAGTTTTGTTTTCGTTTGGAGTGTCCATGGGTGAATGTCAAAAGCATTATTTGGTGCATCTTCAGTGTGAAGCCTTGACATAATTTACTTATCAGAGACATTATCTGATCATCAATCACATTGGATCTATCCGCTCCGAGCATGATGATTTCACTATTCGTTTTGCTTCTGCCATGAATCAGGTGCCTTCCCCCTCCTATTTAAACATCTCATTATTGATTATATCTTTTTTAATGAACTAAGAAATCTATCATTTGCTATGTGGACCCTATTGTTTGTGCAGCTCTTGTTGTTGAAATCGTTAGATAATGTAGATGTTGAGTGGTGTAAAGAAGTCAAGGGAAACATGTATGATATGGTGGTTGAAGGTTTTCAGCTTTTAAGCAGATGGACTGCACGAGTGTGGGAACAATGTGCGTGGAAGTTTTCTCGGCCCTGCAAGGATGTTGTTAATATGGAAGCACAGGAGACTTCAGCCTCATTTTCTGACTATGAAAAGGTAATATAGCAAGAAGGTGGAGATTTGAAACTTTTAAATGTTTGTGACATGTACTTTTTTCTATCTCTTAACATCATACTTGACCAAGTAGATGCTGGTATGGACCCACTAAGTGCATTATATTTTCCATCTGCAACAAAATTTTAATTGCTTGTTGTGACATTTTTATTTTTTGAATAGGTTGTACGATTCAATTATAGTGCAGAGGAAAGGAAAGCACTGGTTGAGCTAGTTAGCTACATAAAAAGCATTGGATCAATGATGCAGCAATGTGACACATTGGTTGCCGATGCTTTATGGGAAACTATACATGCGGAGGTCCAAGATTTTGTCCAGAATACGTTAGCTACTATGTTGCGAACTACATTCCGGAAGAAGAAGGATCTTTCTAGGTTTGAATTTACCTAGTATCTATTACATGTTTGAGATTTTGATATATTTTCTTCTCTGTCTGACTTAATTCAACATTTTATCTGATAGGTAGACCTTATCCTGATAGTTATGAGGACACAAATATTGTAATGATGTACTAATACAAGACAACAGATTGTTATATGATTCTTTTTCTAGATTAGCAAGCTAATTTATTCGACATCTTATGTTGTAAACTGGTTTTTTCACTAGGAGGTTCCAAATTGCTTATTTGTTCATTTGAATTTCAGGATTCTTTCTGATATGCGGACCCTTTCAGCAGATTGGATGGCAAACACAAACAAGTCTGAATCTGAGTTACAATCTTCACAGCATGGAGGTGATGAAAGCAGAGGAAATTTCTTTTTCCCAAGGCCTGTTGCGCCAACGGCTTCTCAGGTTTCTTTCGTCTCAACTTATATATATATATTTTCTACTAGTTTATCTCCAATATCACCTATTGGCTTTATTTTCATTTACTTCCTTCGCAGTAGATAGAATTAAATGCTAATTTTGTTTTCTGATATCTTTTCTCATTAGGAAAAAAAGAAAATAATGAAACCAAAAAACCAAACAGAGGAAGTAACTGATAAGGTTATTTCTTTATCCAGGTCCACTGCTTGCAGTTCCTGATATATGAGGTGGTCTCTGGTGGTAATCTGAGGAAGCCTGGAGGGCTCTTTGGTAATAGCGGGTCGGAGATTCCTGTCAATGATATGAAACAGTTGGAAACCTTCTTTTACAAGCTCAGCTTTTTTCTACATATATTGGATTATGCAGGTAATTTTACTTTGTTCTTTAGATCTTTGGCAACCTGTTCCTAACAGTGCCAGCTTTCAAAAAGAATGTCGAAGTTCTCTTCCTCTAACTGAGCTTTAAAACCGAGAATTACATGGTCTGTTAATTCCTTTGCCACAGTTATCCTGAGTTATGATAAAACTTAACTATTCCTTTTTGTGATTCTATTTGCAGCCACCGTTGCAACTTTGACAGATCTAGGTTTCCTGTGGTTTAGAGAATTTTATTTGGAGTCCTCTCGTGTTATTCAGGTATAAATTTTATTAAATGAGTTTGGAATTAACTTCAAGTAGCATATGATACTGAAATATACAAAAAGAGGGTCGAAAGAAAATTTTCCTGGTCATTTCAAAAATGGTTCAGTTGAAATGTTTAAAAAACTTTCCTCCTATTTTCTATTTAGTATCATTTTTTTTTTGGTTTAAAAGTGATTCACTTTTATTTCTTCGCAACAAAAAGTTGTCCCCTATCCCAGTATTCGATTCTCCACTATTTCATTTTTGGTTTCAACGGAAACATGTTTCTTCTCCATTTCCAGTTTCCTATCGAATGCTCCCTTCC
This sequence comes from Ficus hispida, assembly GCA_025413025.1. Taxonomy (NCBI): domain Eukaryota; kingdom Viridiplantae; phylum Streptophyta; class Magnoliopsida; order Rosales; family Moraceae; genus Ficus; species Ficus hispida. Next base: position 20,223,398 of record CM046363.1, read on the forward strand.
CTGGATGTTGGTGGATTATGTGATTGAGTCACAGAATATGGGTCTTCTTGAGAGTGTTCTGATGCCGTTTGACATATATAATGACTCAGCTCAGCAAGCATTAATTGTGCTGAAGCAACGTTTCCTCTATGATGAAATTGAAGCTGAGGTATACAAATTTCAAGACTAGGTTATATGATTTTAGTTTTTTTGTCACTTCACTTTTTTGTATCCTTGTACTTTCATATGGCACCCTGGGCTGTAAGGATTCTATTTTATTGTTTACTTGCTGAAATGTAAGGCACTCAAGCATCTACTGATTTTGGGACTACCACTACATGCTTACTAATGGATAAATTAGTTTCCTTTTTCCTGGCGGTTTACTGATTCAAATCATTGAATTTAAATCATAGGTCGACCACTGCTTTGATATATTTGTTTCAAAACTGTGCGACACTATGTTTACATACTACAAGAGCTGGGCAGCAAGGTACGTTTTTTTGTTTTTGGCCACTGAAATGTGTTACATATTCTGTTCTTACCAATATAAAACTCAAATTATTAATAGCTATCTTTTGGTCATATCTTAATCTCACAGTGAACTACTTGATCCATCATTCCTCTTCGCATCAGATAATGGTGAAAAGTTTTCTATCCAACCTATGAGGTTTACTGCTCTGCTAAAAATGACTAGAGTGAAGGTAAAATAGAATTTTGATTCGGTGTTTGTTTCTTTTATTCGCCATTTCTTTTCTAATTTACTAGAAATATTTAGGTCTTCAATGGCAAAGCTAAGTATGACTAGCATGCCTTCTTGTGTTTTGTGACCTTCTAACCTAAATCTGACTCCACCACTAATTTAGAAGAAAACCTTCATACGTTGACCGGCAGGTTTTTAAATGTCAAAACTAAAGTAATAGCCATGAAGAAAGGGATAATTGGGTTGGAGATAAAGGTTTTTTGAGTTAGCAGAATTATCATGCAGGGAAAGACTTTAGGGAAATTAATTCTGGGGTGTGGTAGTTTGTCTCTTCTCAGATTGTTGGAAAAAAAAAAATCCTTGTGAGGCCAAGCCAATTCTAAAGTGGGGAGAATGGGTTTTAAACCCGAGAAGAGGGTATTGGTGGGATGGGGAACTTTTGGCTAAGCAAGCCCCATTGACGCTGTCTTTTTCATGACACAGAAATCAAAAGATTTTTTGAGATTTACATGGCAGTAGGGAAGCAACATCGTCTATATTCTTTTTTTTTTTTTTTTTCCCTGAAGTATATACTTTTACTGTGGTTTCAGGCCTGAACAAATATGTGCAAAGATTTCGATATCAATTTATTTATTTCTGCTGCATATATGTGTCTGTCTTAGACTTTGGTGCTTTCCAACTTTTTTTACCGTTGATATGCAGCTACTTGGGAGGACAATTAATTTGAGAAGCTTGATCACCGAACGGATGAATAAAGTTTTTAGAGAGAATCTTGAGTTTCTCTTTGATCGTTTCGAGTCTCAAGACCTTTGTGCTATAGTGGTAAGTAGGTTCACTTTTTTCTAGGTCTTCTTAGCAATAAGAATTGTTTTCCTGTCATTCAACAGAGAATAAATTTGGTTTTGGTTTCAGGAGCTGGAAAAGTTGCTGGAGATTTTAAAGCATGCCCATGGTTTACTATCAATGGATCTTTCAATTGATTCATTCAGTCTCATCTTGAACGAGATGCAAGAGAACATATCTCTTGTGTCATTTTCCAGTCGACTTGCTTCCCAGGTTTAGTAAATTTTTCTTCTTTATTATAATATGCCAATCGTGCTTCATTCATAGTTTTAAATTCTCATCACAAGAACGAAACAAAATTACACATATTTTTCCTTTTCTCAGTATAATCTTATTAACCTGGTGAGACATTAGGAAATGGAAAGTTTGAAATCTTGAATCATTCATTGCCAGTTTTGTCTTAGTCAAGTTGTTGTCTGTCAGATATGGTCAGAGATGCAAAATGACTTTCTGCCAAACTTCATCCTTTGCAACACCACCCAACGATTTATCCGATCATCAAAGGTTCCACTTGCTCCTGTGCAAAAGCCGTCAGTTCCCTATGCAAAGCCTAATTTCTACTGCGGTACTCAAGTAAGAACCATTTTTTCAACACTGTCATTTAATATATTTAATCTGATCGTTTCATATATTTTCTTAAATTGAGTTTTTATGGTTTCTGTAGCATCATAGATCAACCTTACTAATTTTGAAGGCTCTATTTCTTTCTTTTGGTAGTGATTTTAGTTTCTGAATGCTTTCCTTTTTAACTTTTCTTTAAACCATGATAATCTTATTTTGTTTCATGCTTGCTTTCGATGTTATAGGATTTGAATTTGGCTCATCAAAGTTTTGCACGGTTGCATAGTGGGTTCTTTGGAATTCCCCACATGTTCTCCATCGTCAAGCTTCTAGGGTCTAGATCTCTGCCTTGGCTTGTTAGAGCTCTTCTAGATCACGTATCAAATAAGGTATTGCTTACCAATTTCTTGCGACCCATCTTCCTTTTTTTTTTTGGTTGTCTAGTTTAGTAGTTGTTATTCTATACACATTAACGGTACTGTTATGAGTATCACTAAAGGGAAAAATATAAAACCCCGACTACAAACATGAAAGTTGGCTTTAGCAGTTAACAAAAGAGAGTGGAATTTATTAGCTAATGTTTCATGTTTGCTTGCTTCAGATAACTACACTTGAACCAATGATCACGGGATTGCAAGAAGCACTGCCAAAGTCTATCGGATTGCTTCCTTTTGATGGAGGTGTGGCAGGTATGTAATGTATTTTAGCTATTCTCAAGGTTTTTTTTTTTTTTTTTTTTTTGGGATGTATTTTAGCTATTCTCGAGGTTTTTTTTTTTTTTTTTGAATCAAATTTGTTTATGGGAAAAATAATCTTTGGTTTTTGCTAAAATGTGTTGAGAGTAGTCTATAAAATGGACTGGAGATGCTTAAAGCGTATTGCATGTTTCAAAATTAGATTGCTGATAATAATGGTCAAGAAGGTCATAGCTGGAAGCATTACTTTTGAGAAACCTTCTACTATCTCATGGTGTTTACGGCCTAAAATCAAGCAAAAACTATTGCAATTTCTTTGATGTGTAAAATGATTCTTGTATGTCCTTCTAACTCCCTTCCAGTTCCCCCACAAGTGTATCGGAGACATCTTTTCTTATGGTGGAAAGTTCTCTCTTTGAACAGGTTGTATGAGGCTTGTTAAAGAACATCTTAATTGGGGGGCAAAATCAGAGATCAAATCGGAGGTTCTTCGAGCGATAAAAGAGATTGGAAGTGTGCTATATTGGATGGGGCTACTTGATATTGTATTGGTTGGTATCCCACATTTCTACGTTTCATTTTACAAAATCCTGATACATGTCAGAGATGCTTGTAAACTAAAAACAATGAGATTCAAGCGATGCAACCAAATATGAGAACGTTAAACCAAACACGAACGTTGACAAATTTTCTGAAGCAAAATGTGCTTCAATTTAGTATGGATCAATGGATCCTAATTTATGCATCACCCTTTTTTTTTTTCCCCCCTCGATTGAACACAAATGTTTCTGGCTACTGGAATCTTACGGTAGCAATCTCACATGCTGAACAGAGGGAGGTAGATACCTCGCACTTCATGCAAACGGCCCCTTGGTTAGGCTTGCTTCCTGGTTCAGATGGGCAAGTATTGCATTCTCAAGATGGTGGAGATAGCCCTATCGTCAGTCTCTTCAAATCAGCCACTGCTGCAATTGTGTCTAACCCAGGATGTCAGAATCCAACCTCTTTCAGCATCCTCTCAAAACAGGCAGAAGCTGCAGGTATGCAATTGAACATTCTGTTTCTGAAAACACATGCTTATCATATCCTCCAATTTTGATGCACCACTATGTTGAGCTTTTAGAACAAGAGAAACAAATTCCCAGTCAAGTTTTTGTTAAAATTTGACAAACTAATGTGATTCTTACCTAATTTTCTTAGAAAAATTTCCTATATATTTATTCCTTTTTGGGCAAGATAATGCCAACAATCATGATTTATTTTTTGGCCATAGAGCTCTTCGAATATAATCTATGTTCATAGTTACTATGATTTCTGCTGCCTGTATAATCATGTGTATTGTTGCTTCATTATCTTTATTGTACTTCATTTGTAAGAGATAAACCGGCTTCCTTCCACTGCAGATCTTCTATACAAGGCTAACATGAATACTGGAAGTGTGCTCGAGTATGCCCTTGCTTTCACAAGCGCATCACTGGATAAATGTTGTAGTAAATGGAGTGTGATTCCCAAAACAGGGTTTGTTGACATTACAACTTCTAAGGATTTCTACCGAATATACAGTGGCCTTCAAATTGTAAGTAAAAGTAATCCCAGAATTTCATATTGACCTGAACTGTAATTTGTGCATGTAAGGGCATTCTCACTGCAATCCCATTAAATACACGCCAAGGCTTCATAGGACCAGTTTTATACCATAAATTTGAAAGCCATATATGTCTTGTGTTCGGGCTAATGTGTTCTAGTCCTTGAACTGCAGGGATATCTCGAAGAGTCCGTTCTTCAAGCATCATCAGGCAATCATGAAGAGCTGGGTGATTCAGTGGCTTGGGGTGGTTGCACCATTATATATCTGCTTGGCCAGCAACTACATTTTGAGTTGTTTGATTTTTCGTATCAGGTTCTCAATGTTGCAGAAGTGGAGACCGCAATAACCACACAAACACTCAGGAATCCTCATTTCGTCCAGGTACAAAAATTGTAAATTCGAATTCTTTCCGGCCAGGAACGCTAACTAGATAGTTTAATTAAAAATTCAACTCACTAGCTCGTTCTGGTCATTGGAAAAGATTCCATAAGCAAACTAGCAGCGTGTTGAAAATTGATACAACTTTGCCTACAATTCTAGTTTCTCTTCTTACATATCTCTCTCTCTCTCTCTCTCTCTCTTTTTTTTTTTTTTCCCCTTCAACCCTTGTGGGCTATACTACTCTTTGGTGAAGGGTTGGGAAGTTCTAATAGAATCGATGAAAAAGGCAAGGAGGTTAAACAATCACGTATTCTCCATGTTAAAAGCACGGTGCCCTCTCGAAGACAAAACAGCTTGTGCTATCAAGCAAAGTGGTGCTCCTCTACATCGAATCAAGTTCGAGAACACCGTCTCGGCATTCGAAACACTCCCACAGAAAGGGGCTGAGTTGTGAAGATTTCACAAATATGTAAACTTCAATATGTTTCTGTCTGTTCCTCTATTTGAACGTGGTCAAGTTGTATTTGATAGCAGTTGTTTACTTACACTTGTATGGAATTTTAATGCTGTGTATATAAGAAATTGAGAGGGTTAGAGACAGAGAGACAGAGTGCGGTATCGCTTAGTAAGTAGCTATTGTTTCTGATAAAGTGGTCTGTCGACAATGAAATCCACATTGAACACTGGTTAGAGAAGTACGAGATTCAAGAACAGAGTAAATTTTTGCTTTTATTTTCTCTTCCCACATTTTACTGTCTCTAATATTCGAGGTTATAACGTTTTGAACATGCGTTGTCGTGTTTAAGGTGTCGTACCATTCTAAGTTACAGTCGTTTGTAGAACATGTCTTTTTAACGTCCATCGTGTATCATCGATGTTGTTGAATATATGTCTAGGCTTTTCATGTCAGTAAAAGTTCTGTCTTTTTTTTTTTTTTTTTTTAGGCTGTGTCATTAGTTATTGCTCTTTCAACTCCTAAATTAATTGTAGTTTATTGGATAATATTGTCGTTTTCACTTTACTGTCGTTTGTAAAGATTATGTTTTGAGTATATTGCTGTTTTTCTGTTGTGATTGGAAGTTGACTTGTTGGTTTAATGAGTTGTCGTTTTTGAACTGTTTGTCTTAATGGGAGTGTCGATTTACTTGGGTTTTGTGCATTGTAAGATATTTGTCCGTACCATCAATGTCGTTGGCAGTGGATATGGCACCATTAAGTTTTCTTATCGTTGTAAAATTTGTCCTTTTATTCATTCTTGTTTACGTGTCATATAGTTGGTTTTCAATTCATTGTTGCCGGGTGAGATAGTTTTGTCCTATTAGGTTTTTAACTTTTCAAGTGTCTTCGACTACGTAGTGTCGATATTTATGTTTTGTCGAGTAACTGTCGTTTAGAATAAAAGTTATCGTCTGAAGTTTGTCGTGGTTCTTAGAATATTTTGTCCTTTAGCGGTCGCTCATGTTTGTGGGTCGTTTTTATTTTATTTTTGTCGTTGCATGGGGTAGTACTAAAGCTGTCGTCGTTCTTGAAGGTTGAATCTTCAAGCCTTCAGTTGGATTTGCACTCCCTCTCTCTCTCTCTCTGTTTTTTTTTTTTTTTTTTCAAATAAACAAAAACTTGGAAGTTGGAAACTAGTTTACTATAGAAGTTCATCCAGAAAGGGACGATCCCTGATAAAATGACGAATTTTCCTTGATCCAAGGAAACAAGACCAAGACTAAATTTGTTTTCATCTAATTAATTTGACCAAAACTTCAGATGGTTATAAACCAACTACTCCTTGGACAAATCTGATGTCAAGTGGAAGAGGGAAATTTGTTATTTTAATTAGGTTTTTTTTAAATAATATTTTCCTGAGTATATATAGACCTAGTAATTAAGTTGGTATGGATGTTGGCACATTTTTACTCCACTAACTGATTTTTCCTAAATGTACTTTGTCCGTGCGTTTTAATCTATCTTTTGATTCAAAACATACTCAAAAGCTATTAGTATAATACATATATATATATATCTATATATGTATATGTAACGACTCACGTCTTCTTTTAATATGATATTGTTCATTATCTTGTGCCCATACCTAAAAGACCTCATACCATTGAGAAATAGTCTTTTTACTTATGAAGCATCACATTTATGTCCACATAGTTTTGCTCTTGAGCTCATCTCAAAAAGTCTCATACTATTAAGATGTGGTCTCTTTATTTATGAACCATCACATATATCCCTTCTCAGGCGGTGCGGGACTGCATAGCTTACTTTTTCCTTGTATGAACTGATAATTGCCACAATCACCCCTCATTTTGAGGCCCAAAGTCCACGTTAGCTGCACTTCTAGTTGGGAATAGGCTCTGACCCATGCCTCATTTTGATATGATATTGTCCGCTTTGGACCTCGTTCCCATCGGTTTACTCTTGAGCCCACCCCGAAAGGTCTCATACCATTAAGGAGTGGTTTCTTTACGTGTGAACTATCATATATATTCATCCCCAAATGATATGAGATTGTACAGCTTACACTTTCTTTATACAGACTGATAACTGTCACAATATACACATGCATTACCCATGTGCATTGATGCCTTTCCAGCCGGATATTGGTTGAGGTGTAAACGATATTGCAGGATTGGCCGGACGGAATTAGCTTGCAATTAGAGAACACCCACACCACTCACCCCACCCCACCCCCCCCCCCCCCCCGGCAAAAAAAATAAAATAAAAAAGAGAGGGAGGTATTATATAATCATGTGTTCTAAGTCAAAAACACATAAAATTAATCTATTCGATGCCAACAATTATATAGGAACTTGTGTTATTGTATCTCTTATGCTCTCTAATCTCAACCGGATAATAATTAAAGAAACTTTAATACGTATTCAAAGTATCTGCAACTATTACTTTTATACATTGAAAAAATTATTAATATATAAAAGGAGCTAATGATTGAATGGGGATGTGGTTTTAATTAAGCATTTTATTTGGCATGTTGGTCTATAATAAAAGTAAAAGAATAACTCCTTTTTTCATAGACGGTGGTTGGTGAACTAGGTTCTTTGAAAAGAAAACTGTATTGACTTCAAAATATGATAATGTATAATATTAACCACGAAATATTGGTAAATCAACGACAGCAATAATTATTATTAAAAATTTTCTTGCAATGCACAATTCGAATAATCAGATAATAACAATTATATTGATCGATATATACTCTACAATGTAAGATCGATTCAGTGCCATTTTAATATTAAGATCTAATGGTCATGATTAGTGTAAAAGTCTAATATTAAATGACTATATGAGATGGAAAAAAAAAAAAAAAAGAGATACTATAGTCGCAAAATTATTTGGAGCTAGGATTGAAAGATGAAAAATACTTGACCATTTAGGTTTTTTTTAATATATATATATTCGATATATGCTCTACAATGTAAAATCAAATCAGTGCCATTTTAATATTAAGATCTAATAGTCATGATCAGTGTAAAAGTCTAATGTTAAATGAATATATGAGACAAAAAAAAAAAAAAAGAGATACTATAGTCGCAAAATTATTTGGAGGTATGATTGAAAGATGAAAAATACTTGACCATTTAGGTTTTTTTTTAAATATATATATATATATATATGTTTAATTTATAAGCCAAACAAAGTTTAGTTTACCAACATGTTTATTGACAATGGCTGATAAGTCAGCAAAGCAAATTAACCAAGTAAAAATCCACTTGGAAATAATAGAGTAATCGCAAAGTGGATGTGGCTTCCTGTATGATGAGTTGGCCAACCGAACCTAATCTTAAACCCTTGTGATTAATTTGCTGTTGACTTATCATCTACATATTTTATCAAGTGCATTTCCAAGTCTTAACCTTTACACAAAAATATATTAGATTTCCAACATTCAGTGTGTGTGTTTGTGTGATATATACATACATACATACACATATATATACATATATATCCCTTACAGTACACACAAATAAATTTTTTAAAAAAAGGGAAAATAAGAAATGAAAAGATATTTTTTTTTTTTGGTAGCATAAGAAATGAAAAGCTTAACAACATAGAAAAGGCTAAATGAATATTAACCTACCATATATATTATATGCACATTCTCATATGTACCACCAAAAAGTGCACAAAAAAGAGACTTGATCTGTACCTTATCGTAATTTATTTGGTTAGTGGTAATTATCCAAATCCATTTGTGCACTACTAAAAAAATGCTAAAAAGTTGGTGTATTATAAAATAACAGTACTAATATCCACCTTGGGAGGACCCTACCATTATGTTGTATATACTTTTTTCTATTTTGGGAGAAAAGCAACCAATCAACATTATTGGACTCGTGGAGTAAATGCCTTTTTATTTATATACTAACATTTTTACCCTTTTATTTTGTTTATCTATTTTCCAATAAGAAGTTTTTATGGTACGGTCGCCGATTATATACCACAGATAGGAATTGTTATTTTAATAATTAGATTAATTTTTTAATAGATGAATTTATGATTAGAGCAATCTTATGTTACGCATTTTAAGTTTTTAATATAGACACTTATAATTTATATCATCTAAAAATAATTTCAAGCTGTGATAATGCAAAACTATAAAAGATCTTATCGTTAAAGCTCTTTTAAAAAATAAAACCTGATAAAAGAGTTATTTTTATGAATAAAAATCATTTCATTTTCTTAGGGTTACTTTTAAAAAGGATGAACAAAACAAAACGAAAAAAAAAAAGCTTTAGAAGGAAAAGTATTGGACTGTAAAATGTGTTGTCAAAATTCAGAAGAAGTAATTATAATAATGTTGTGTGAATCCTTTTCTATCAAAATATATAATAATAATGTTGTGTGAGGGGAAAGTCGTCAGCAGTGACAACTTGGGGCAAATTTTATATAGTAATAAAAAAATTGTGTCATTTAAGCAAAAAAAAAAAAAATTGTGTCAGCAATATCGTTCTTATTTGAATATTGTAAAAGATTGTAGAATGGAATCTTAAGTTGCAATCACAATACTCACAGTCATAGGTATAAAAATCATTACAATTCTTATAAACAAATGGCTAAAGTCATCATGATAAAGCCTACAAATGTAGCAGGGATTAAAAACACAGAAGCACATATAAAGTGGTTTCAAATATATGTTTTTCTCTATATATCCACTTGAACAACATTTGAGTCAAGTCTAACTTGAATGCAAATATTTTTCTTTAGGATCTATAAAACATATATAATCCTACACACATTTTAATACACATATGTATATGAACCTTTTGCTCATGGCCTTACTTTTCACTTCCCTCAAAAGCTTGCGTTATTTCCAAGCGAAAAAATCTCTCCAATAAGGAGGAATGGAAAGAGTGAGAAGTTAATTAAAAAAAAAAAGAGAGATTAAAAATTGAGATTCTTACTATTATTCCGTACTTTTATAGATTTGTACGTGTAAATATATAAAATATAAGTATTTATGTATGTATGTATATTTAATGCACACACACACATATATATATATATATTTATAGTTTTTTGAAAGTAGAAGCGGCTATTGAAGTACAAAAATTCAAAGTTGCAAGAAGAGCTTAGAACTATTCAAATCAACGCATACATATTATATCGTTTTAATCAAACTAACAAACAAACGAGTTAGCTTGGACAAGTCCATGGAGATCTGGTAAACTTTGACTTGTGAAAAAAAAAAAAAATTGTTCGTTCTTGCTGAATGGGAGAAAAAAGAAAAGTGAAAAAAAAAATTAAAGAAAAGAAAAGAAACAAACTTTATGAATGCTTGAAATTAGAAGAACAATTTGATGCTAGTTTGGAAATTTTAATGTATAATGGGCATTTTATGAATTTTGGACAATAGAGGTGTATGTAACAGAATTAGACTGAAAGATTATTAATAATAAATTAGAAATGGGAAAAACAGTTTCCTGGCACATTTGTGAATGAAGCACTAAAGTAATAAAAAATGGAGAGGGAGAGAAAATGGAGAGAGATTAGAGAGCATGTTCATGCTTTGTCGGCCATGACAGCCACGATGTGTCAAAACTCTTTTCTCGTTTCCTCTTGATTCACCCAAAGTGGGATTTCTCTAATCATTCCTCTTCCATTTTTCTTTCTCATTTTCATCTCCAACCAAAAAAAAAAAAAAAAAGTTGGAAAAAATTCATTGAACTTGATGACTTATAACTGAAGAACAGGAGTACTTTGTACACTATTAGTCCAAATCCATGACCAAGATTCCTCACCAAAACATATCTGGGAAACTCAAAGTCAAAACATATCTGGGCAACTCAAAGTCTTTCTGTTTCTTTGTGGTTCCCAGAAACTTCAGTTCAAACTCTTTGGTGGGTTCTCTTTCTTTTCGTGTTTTTGGTCAGCTTCTGGTTAGAGGTATGTCAAATGTTATATCTCCTCTATCTTTGTAATTCTCTGAAAGTTGTGGGATTGTTTTAGTACCTGTTTGAGTCTTTCTGTACACTTCTGTTTGTGTATGTGTTTTATGTAAAGCTTCTTCGAGGTTCGAGTTTTTGTTTCGGTTCTGAAGAACATGAGGTGATGATTAAGTATATTTGTTCAGTCAAGTTCTTGTTGTGAAATCCCATGATGAGTATGAGAAAAAAACCATGTGTTTTTTTGAGTGTAGTTCTTGTATTGGCTTCCTTTCTGGTTTATGAATCCGAGGGGCTTAATACCGAGGGTCGATACCTGTTAGAGATAAAGAGCAGCCTTGTTGATGTGTCTAACTACCTGGGGAATTGGAATTCCAGTGACTCCACACCTTGTGGATGGAGGGGAGTGAATTGCAGCGACGGCGGCCATTATTATGATCCTCTGGTGACATTTCTTGACTTGAGCTTCATGAATCTCTCGGGTTCTTTGTCGTCGAGCATCGGTGGATTGGTTAACCTGATTCATCTCGATGTTTCTAACAATGCATTGTCTGGGAACATGCCGAAAGAGATTGGAACCTGTTCATCTCTAGAGGTTCTTCTACTAAATGACAACAACTTTGAAGGTCAAATCCCTAAAGAACTTGGCAACCTTTCTTGCTTGACAATCTTGAACATTTGCAACAACAGACTTTCCGGGCCTTTCCCTGAAGAAATCGGGAATCTTTTGTACCTAAGCTGGCTGATGGCCTACACGAATGAGCTTACCGGGCCCTTGCCAAGTTCACTTGGGAATCTTACAAGCCTGGAGATTTTCAGGGCGGGTCAAAATAAGATAACAGGAAATTTACCTTCTGAGATAGGTGGATGCACTAGCTTGCAGTATCTTGGTCTTGCTCAAAATCAGTTGACTGGAGCAATACCAAAAGAGATTGGAATGCTCAAGAACTTAACGGATTTGATTCTTTTTGAAAATCTGCTCTCCGGGGTCGTTCCAAAAGAGCTCGGGAACTGCACAAACTTGGGGATTCTTGCTCTTTACAAGAACAACCTTGTGGGGGAGATTCCCAAGGAGTTTGGAAACCTTGTTTTTCTAAAGAAGTTGTACCTTTACAGAAATGGGTTGAATGGGACAGTGCCTAGAGAGATTGGCAACCTTTCACAAGCAAAAGAGATTGACTTTTCGGAGAACTTGTTGACTGGTGAGATACCTGTGGATTTTAGCAAGATCTCGGGATTGAAATTGCTTTATCTTTTTGAGAACCAGTTCCAAGGCCTTATTCCGAAAGAGCTCACAAGCTTGGAGAACCTGACAAAGCTAGATCTCTCTATCAACTTCCTCACTGGTCCAATTCCTGTTGGATTTCAATACTTGACCAAACTGATCATGCTGCAACTGTATAGCAACTCGCTCAGCGGCATCATTCCTCAAGCGCTTGGGCTGTATAACCCGCTTTGGGTGGTTGACTTATCGGCAAACTATCTAACAGGAAGAATTCCTCGTCATCTTTGCCGATATTCCAACCTGACTTTTCTAAGCTTAGGCTCAAACAGGCTCACTGGAAGCATCCCACCTGAGATCACTAGCTGCAAATCCTTGGTGCAGCTTCATCTTGTCGGAAACAACCTTACAGGGAATTTTCCGGCCAATCTATGCAAATTGGTGAATCTCTCGGCGGTTGTGTTGGACCAGAACAAGTTCAGTGGCTCCATTCCTCCAGAAATAGGCAACTGTAGAAACTTGCAACGGCTTCTTCTTGCAAACAACCATTTCGGTTCCGAGTTGCCAAGGGAAATTGGAAAGCTTTCCAAGTTGGTGATCTTTAATGTTTCCTCGAACTCTCTCACAGGCAGGATACCACCCGAGATCCTCAATTGCAGCATGCTTGAGCGGCTAGATCTTAGCAACAACAACTTCAACGATAGCCTGCCAAGTGAGATCGGAACACTTTCGCATCTGGAGCTTCTCAAGCTTTCAGATAACAACATTTCCGGGAACATACCGGTCTCATTAGGGAGTCTCTTGCGCTTGACCGAGCTACAGATGGGTGGAAACTCTTTCTCTGGTGGCATACCAGCTCAGTTGGGTTCTCTTTCGAGCTTGCAGATTTCACTGAATCTCAGTTACAACGATCTCTCGGGGGAGATTCCTCCGGAGCTTGGAAGGCTAGTTCTATTGGAATATCTCCTGCTCAACAACAACCATTTGATTGGTGGAATTCCAAGCTCTTTCAAGAATCTGTCAAGCTTACTAGGCTGCAACTTCTCGTACAACGAGTTAACGGGGCCCATACCAAGTACACCGCTCTTTCAGAATATGACTATTAGCAGCTATGTTGGAAACCAAGGACTCTGTGGTCGCCCTCTTGGTTACTGCATATCACCTCCCTCTTCTCTCTCTTTTCCTTCCGATGTAACAAAGAAGCATACGCGTGTAGGCAAAATTATCACCGTAGTTGCATCATCTGTGGGAGGAGTTTCTCTCATTCTAATCGGGGTAATCATCTATGTCATGAGCCGTCCGGTTGAAATAGTTGCGCCATTGCAAGAAAATAACACGCGGACTTCTCCGGTCTTGGATATCTACTTCTCACCAAAGGAAGGATTCACTTTCCAAGACTTGGTAGAAGCGACTGAAAACTTTGATGATCGGTTTGTGATTGGAAGAGGAGCTTGGGGAACCGTTTACAAAGCAGTCTTGTCGAATTACCAAACGATAGCCGTCAAGAAGTTAGAGTCCAACAGGGAAGGAAACAAAGTGGACAACAGCTTCCACGCCGAAATCCAAACGTTGGGAAAAATAAGGCACAAGAACATTGTCAAGCTATATGGGTTCTGCCATCACCAGGGCTCCAATCTCCTGCTTTACGAGTACATGTCTAGAGGCAGCCTGGGAGAATTGCTCCATGGAGTTTCCTGCAGCCTTGATTGGCGAACGAGGTTCATAATCGCCCTCGGAGCAGCTCAGGGTCTTGCTTACTTACACCATGACTGCAAGCCTCGGATTTTTCACCGCGACATAAAGTCCAACAACATTCTCCTTGATGACAACTTTGAAGCTCATGTTGGGGATTTCGGGCTGGCAAAGGTGATTGACTTGCCACAACCCAAGTCCATGTCTGCAGTTGCGGGTTCATACGGCTACATTGCTCCTGGTAAGCTCTCTTTTCTTCCATTCTATTACCATCTTACTTGTTTATTACTGTTATTTGTGAGTGACTTGTGTTAAAATCTTCATTGCACAGAATATGCGTACACTATGAAAGTTACCGAAAAGTGTGACATCTACAGCTATGGAGTTGTCCTTTTGGAGCTACTAACAGGAAAAACACCAGTTCAAGCACTAGAACAAGGTGGAGATCTAGTGACATTGGTGAGAAACTACATCGTCAAACACAATCTGTCGCCGGGAATCATCGATGCTCGAGTGAATCTCGAGGAAGAGAACACGGTTTCTCACATGCTCACCGTCCTGAAAATCGCGCTGCTTTGCACAAGCATGTCTCCCACAGAGCGTCCAACAATGAGGCAAGTTGTTATGATGCTTATTGGGTCCAATGAAAGGGAAGGACATCTTGACCTGTCCTCGGATCACGAAACTAACTGAAAATGGATCAACCCTTTTGATTGCATATATTTGTACTGATTTTTGTTCACCAGTATGAGCTTTTAAATATCATAATAATAATAATAATAATTTCCTGTCTCAAGGCAAGGTTTATTATTAAGGCTTAAACATCAATGTTTCAAGGTGACTATAGAATAGCCCAAATACTCTCTCTCTCTCTCTCTCTCTCTCTCCCTCTCCTTGTATAATTAAACCATAAGTGAAGAAAAGAAACTGCCATGTAAATCCTTGCATTATAGTTGCAATAAAAAGTCCTTTTTTTTTTTTTGGGCATGTTTATGCTACTATATGCTTGTCTCAAAGTTAATTTTAAATTTTGTTATAGCAAGATCGATTGACAATATTTTTCATCAGGGAATGAGTAGTTTCTGTCTTACCAATTTGATGTTGACAAAATGAATACATTCATGGAGCTTGCTGATTATATGCATGTGACAAATTTAGTTATCTATGTGACAAGTTAGCTGATTAATCTATGTGACAAATTTAGTTATCTATTGGTGTCCAATCTTGGGTTCGTTATATCTATGTAACAACTAACTATATATATATATGATAAGAAAGCATCAAATATATATTTTCTCAATTAAGCTATTAATAATATATGATTCTATTATAAGATAAAGAGTTGGATTTCAACCTCAATTTATATTAAAAAAAAAAAAACTCAATAAACATGAGATTTGTAAGTTATTTTTTTGTAAAAAAGAAATGATATTTTTATTGGGAAGAAATTATAGCATATAAGACATTTTAAAAGTAGTTTTGAAAATTATAATAAATTTGTTAAAAAACAATAAATTATTGCATATCTTATGGAAAAATTCTTGGATTTTATAGCAAATAGCAGATAAAAGAGTAAATAATAATATGCTTCTTCTTTTCAAGTCGATGGCTTATCCGGAGACGATGAGAGAAGTTCGCGAGACCGCCACGACGAAGATCACAAGACCGACTTCCGTTGGTCACTACATGTCGTCGGGTTGAGCAAATATCAATGAAGCACATCTTGGAGCTCTTTTATGTCGACGTTGGTTCTCCCGATAGCACCAGCACGGCCGATATATCAAGGAAAGAGAGTCACAACAGAGAGAATAAGAGAGAGAGGAGATGAGTAGTTGGGATAATTTCAATGTTTTTTATCTAAAATTAATAGAATAAATATGAGAATTTTCGGAAACGGTCTTTGGTGGCTTTTTTTTTTTTTTTTTTTTTTAATTATTATTCTAGAAAATCGGTTATTTCACTGAATCATGTGAAAAAACCACTCTGTACTGAAACCCCAAAGCCAAAGCTATTTTTAGATGAAGAATGGTTTTAATCATTTGATTCACTTTATTTTATTTTATTTTCTGGAGATTTTGTTTTATTTATTTGTTTTTAAGTGAGAGTGGACCCCACGTCCAAACACAGATGGCAGAATAGAAGCGAAGCGGCGAACTTAGACGCACGCAACAAAAGTGAAATCATTACTCAAATCTCTACTTAAGATACGTGTCATTCAGAAAAAATTAAAAATTAAAAAAAAAAAACGAAAACGAATTATGTGTGTATATATATATATAGATATATTTTTTTGAATAAAAACGAAAACGAAATTTCAACTTGACTAACGGCAACTCTTAAGTCTTATCTCTTTGTTTTATTCGGTGGTGGCAGATCAACGGCCCCGATCACTCCTCATCTCCCAACACCGAACCACCCACTTTCCAACCTTATTTAAACGCCTTCCCTCCCTCCACGCGCATCCCGTACAGAAGACAGACAACTTCTTTACCCAAAAGCAACTCAGAAACAAAAATACCAAACACAACAAATCCCCAAGCCAAAATCCTCCATTTTTGATTGCTCGAAACCCAAAAAGACAGGGCCAAAGCTAGGGTTTCGTATGGTTTTGATCAGAATCTGAAGGCGGAGCAGCGATGGCGGTGATCTCCGTCCATGGTGAGATTCGCCATCACCAGCCGCAGTCGGAGGTGGCGGCGGCGGCGGCGGGATCTTCTCGGTCACTGTTCGCGGCGGATCGCGACGAGGCGTCTTCGTACAGCTTGGTCGTCTTCAAGGGTTCCGATTCCATCGAAGGTTCGTTTCTGTCTTTGACAGGTTTTAATTTCGATTTCCGAGATTTTTTTTTTCGATTTAATTTGTGAAATGAGAGTGATTTTGGGAGTGAGTGAAGAAATGAGTTATCTTTCCGATCATAATCTCGGAGATGAGAAAAAAAATTCGTGTTTTTTAAGGAAAAATTATGAATTTTGTGGTTCTAGTAGCGATTGTTGATGAATTTGTGGTTGATGACGTAGTTGATGAGGACACGCATTTGGCCCTAGCTCATCATATGTACCGGGCGGGGAACTATAAGGAGGCACTGGAGCATAGCACGACTGTCTATGGGAGGAACCCTAGTCGTACTGAGAATTTACTTCTTTTAGGCGCTATTTATTATCAGGTTGGTTTCTACTCCAAATTACCCTTTTGAGATGCATTAGTGGTTGAAAAGACAGTGCGCAGCTGAATTTTAGCTGAAATAGTACGGACGGTCTGATCGATAGTCCCCCTTTCTTTTTTTCCTTCCTAGATGCATGATTTTGATATGTGTATCGCCAAGAATGAAGAAGCCCTTCGACTTCATCCGCATTTTGCTGAGTGTTACGGTAACATGGCCAATGCGTTGAAGGTATATCAAGCATATTACCGCAATGTGCCACTGTTTGATTTCTGTTTGTTATTTTGTAACATTTTCTGTCTGTTATGCAGGAAAAGGGCAATATTGACCTTGCAATTCGCTACTATTTGGTGGCCATTGAGGTTTGTGTACACTTAGAAATCTGTTTTTCTTGATTTTGCATTCTATTCTTATGTTCTTTTGCCGTTATGTAAAACTTTGGTGCCTCGTGGCATCTGTTACCTCTGAGTTGTTGATTGGTTTCGGATTTTACTCGACTGCAGCTTAAACCCAGTTTCTCTGACGCGTGGTCAAACCTAGGTAGTGCATACATGCGAAAAGGAAGACTTAGCGAAGCAGCACAGTGTTGTCGTCAGGCGATTACACTGAATCCTTCTCTGGTAGGTCTTTTTGTCTTTCCTTTTTTCAGTTTTCATCGTCTTATAATGCTCCGGTTGTTGCTGCCTCATTCATCTGCACCAACCTAGTTGATTGTGATGCTTTGTGCTTGGTGAATTGCTATTGTTGATATACCATTTTTAATTTGCCTATAGGTTGATGCCCATAGCAACCTTGGGAATCTAATGAAAGCGCAAGGATTGGTGCAAGAAGTAAGTTCCTCCAAATAAAATATAGTGTATTAGTGTATTGCTTAATTTAATACTTTTAATTGTTATCAAACTATGATTAAGTTACTGGTATATCAGTTTCTTAGTGGTGATGGAAGTGATATATCAGTAATTTTAGGCAGTTTGAGACTGAGTTGATGGCCCACCGAATGGCCCAAATTCTTTTTTTTCCTGCATCCCATGAATGTGGGCTTGATGAGATCTGGAAAGACCCTTTCATGTTTAAATTTCGGTAAATGCTACTTCAATTGAGTTACTGATGGGAGTAATTCATGTGTGGAACTGTGCTTGGATTCACAGTTCGATACAGATATCAAGTTGTTATCTACAAGCCAGGGCTCAGATGATGGTTGCTCTTGTTGTAACTTCCACTTCCAAGACTGCAAATTGTCAACAATCTAACATTTTATGCAGGCCTACAGTTGCTACCTCGAGGCTCTACGTATACAACCAAAATTTGCTATTGCCTGGTCAAATCTTGCTGGTCTTTTTATGGAGTCGGGTGATCTTAATAGAGCCCTTCAATACTATAAGGTATGCTTGTTCTTGTTTTCATCACTAATTGTTTTTTTCCCCTTTCGGTTGGCTTGCTCTCGTTTCCAATTTCTCCAGTGTTTTATAAAAGTGGTTTAGAAAAAACTCCTATGCGCTTTCCCCCAACTGTTATTATTATAATTTACCACGGGCAGAGCCATATTGGATTCGAGATTATCTTCCTTAGAAAAATAATAAAAAAAAGAGAAAAAACTATCTACATATGATGTAATGCAGTTCTCTTGTTCCAATTATTTCTCAAAGGGGTTTGATGAGATCTTTTTCCTTTCTTTTCACCTTAAAAAAACTTTGGATTTCAGGAGGCTATAAAGATCAAACCTATATTTCCAGACGCTTATCTGAACCTTGGGAATGTTTATAAGGTAAGTGTTATGCCTTGTGCCACTAAGGTTAGGTAGCTGCAAGTGCATGGACTCGTATTGGAGAAAAACAAGATGTTTCTGTTGCCTTTTCCAGGCTTTAGGAAGGCCTCAGGAGGCAATTGCCTGCTATCAGCGTGCTCTGCAGACAAGACCGAGCTATGCAATGGCTTTTGGTGAGTATTCCATCTTTGAACTTTGACATGGTTGTTTTTCCTTATCGGAACAATTTTGTGTTTTAGTGGGGTCATGATCATTCATCCTTTTCTTTGGCCACTTGTTCGATCATATTATGCAGGTAATTTAGCTAGTATATACTATGATCAAGGCCAACTGGACTTGGCGATCCTTCATTATAAGCAAGCCATTTCTTCTGATCCAAGATTTTTGGAGGCTTACAATAATCTGGTTGGTTCTCCTCTTCTCTTTTATGCCGAAATGTGATTAGAAGAACTTGAATTTGTGATACAATTTCTGTTGATTCAATTTTTTTACCACGTATAGGGTAATGCTCTGAAAGACGTTGGCAGGGTAGAGGAAGCAATCCAACGCTACAATGTATGTCATTTCTCGTCTTCCTTTGGTGGTTTTAGTTTGAAGTGATTACATGTTTTGTTTTATGCATCTTTCCATATTACTTAAATTTTCTTCTTGGATGTCGGAAGCAATGCCTTGCATTACAACCAAGCCATCCACAAGCGCTTACAAACCTCGGGAACATATATATGGAATGGTATGTTTTCCCGAAGTACTTGTTATATAGTTGGTGATATAGAGACAATTCCTGATGATTCTAATTGTAATTTCATGAAACACGATTTTGTATGAGCAGGAATATGGTGGCTACTGCAGCTTCATATTATAATGCTACGTTGACTGTGACAACTGGATTGTCTGCCCCTTTTAATAATCTTGCAATAATTTATAAGCAACAGGTATCGGTATTCAACAGGGTCAATATATTACTAGCATATTTTTCTCTTTTTTGTGAAGACAAGTTGTTAATAGCAGGGCGAAAAAGAGTTGTACTTGAAAAAAAAAAAAAAAGAACTTTTTTTAGCCTCCTTTTTCCTGAAAGGGGAAACACTTGTATAGCTAGAAGACGATCAATAATCATACCAGTGCATGTTTTTCCTTCTGTAATTTTTGGCCAAAACTGTTCTGATTTCATCCTTAGTTACCGTTTTAACTTGTTTTGTGCACGTTTACATTATAGGGAAGTTATGCGGATGCAATATCTTGCTACAATGAGGTTCTTCGCATTGATCCTCTAGCAGCTGATGGGCTGGTTAATAGGGGCAACACATACAAGGAGATTGGTAGAGTGAGTGAAGCAATTCAAGACTACATACGTGCAATAGCTATCAGGCCGACTATGGCTGAAGCTCATGCGAATCTGGCATCAGCTTATAAAGACAGGTAGTTATTCTGTTTTCCCTGTTACTGTGACTTCAGTTTGTAATTCCTTGTAGGTTGGGTTAAACCGTTGAGAAGCTGTTTTAGGAAGCCAGAAGTCATGAGTAGGTCGAAAGAAATGAAATTATGGTGCCAACCAGGAAATCTAGATTGTTTTGCAATATTTGGTTGACATGGTTGTTAATTTACTGATCATGTTGGGGAAAATACGGCTAAACTGTGCTTTTGTTGCTTCATATGAAACATTGTTGTTGGAGTTTCTCCGGGGGGGGAAAAAAGAAAAAAAGAAAATCATTATATTTTGCCTTGAGAAAAATCTGAGGACCCCATGAGTATTGTTCGATTGTCTTTAAGATTGAGAAAAACTATTAAAAAAAAAAAATATTGCCTTATTGAGAATATGAAAGCATTTTTATTGTGTACAACAAGAACTCTTAAGAGTTGTCTATGTCACAGTGGGCATGTGGAAGCGGCTGTAAAGAGCTATAAACAGGCATTGCTTCTTCGACCTGACTTTCCTGAGGCAACTTGTAACCTATTACATACACTACAGGTAACATTAAGATCTCATACCACTGTTGCATGGTACTGATATCTTAGTCTGGGTGCTTAAGGGGAACAGTTCAAGGGACTCTATCTTGTTGCAAAGAAATTTAATCAGTGTTAATCAGTTTTTGTTAATGTACATAATTATATTTGAGTTTCTTGACTAGTCTATTGAGTTGGCACATATAAAAAATTTCTGTTCTATGATTCTGGCTCGGGAGTTATTGTGCAAATTTAGGCAAGGGGAACCTTTTTCCTTTCATGAATTAAACAAGTTAATTGCAAAACTAATTATTTTGGTCCTTTCCATCCTGATCCTTTGGCGTGACTTACTCGAAACATATTAGTATATTATCCTTGATGTCCATGCCGGCTTGATTGCTTAATGGACTTACACGCTGAGAAGTATACATGAAAACAGATACTTTTTAAGTATTCAGCTTGCATAATCTACAGGAATGCCATAAAGATGAACTGTTTAGTAGTTGTAATACCAATTAAACTCTTCTGCATTTTTTGCATGTGAACGCATGTTTGAAGCAAAATTAAAACATTTTTAAAGTTTGGTAATAATTATACTAATGTGATTTGCGTATTACAGTGCCTGTGCAGTTGGGAGGGTCGTGATCAAATGTTCACTGAAGTTGAGGCGATTATCAGGAGACAGATTGATGTTAGAATCAATTTCTTGTCGATGCTTTCTTTTTCTCATTATCAGTTATGTTGGCTTCTAAATGTTAATGCAATTTTCCTCTTTCAGATGTCACTTCTTCCTAGCGTGCAGCCTTTCCATGCCATAGCATATCCTATCGACCCTATGCTTGCTCTTGAGATTAGGTAAGTTATTTTCTCGTGGCATTTTTTTTTTTTTGGACAGAAATGATACCTTGTCATGCATACTTTTGTGTGCTTCTCTCTTGCAGCCGCAAATATGCTGCACATTGCACCATAATTGCTTCCCGTTTTGCTCTTCCTGCCTTCAACCATCCTTCCCCAATTCCTGTTAAGTGTAATGGTGGGAACAACAGGCTCAGGGTTGGGTATGTTTCCCCGGTCATTCATGAACGACCGTCAATATTTATTTTGTATTCGTTCACGTTTCTATCTGATGGGCAATCATCATCTCTATCTGTGCTGCAGATATGTTAGCAGTGACTTCGGTAATCATCCCTTGTCACACCTGATGGGGTCTATTTTTGGCATGCACAACCGAGAACATATTGAGGTTGTACTCTTTTACTGTTTTTCTCCTGCTTGACTATAGAGCCATCAGGCCTTTTCATTCTTTTTTCCACTTGTTTCCATAGCAGCTAACTACTTTTTGCAGGTGTTTTGCTATGCCTTGAGTCCAAATGATGGCACTGAATGGAGACAGCGCATTCAGACCGAAGCTGAGCACTTTGTTGATGTTTCTTCAATGCCATCAGATGTGATTGCTAAAATGATTAATGGAGATAAGATACAGATCTTAGTGAACCTTAATGGTTATACGAAGGTATTTTTCTCAATGCTTGCCCATGATTATTCTTTTTGGAGGTTTCATCCTTGCAGAAACCGCAAGGAAACAAGTGTACGGTTTTATGTCCCATTTTTCCAGTTGATTGATCGATTTTTATTGCATAGTTTTTAGAAGTACAAGTTTGGTTATCATGCTTTGTTTAGACTCAGCTTGTGATGGTAATTTTGCAAATATGTAATGTCATAGCCCTTTAACCATGCAGGGGGCAAGAAATGAAATATTTGCCATGCAGCCTGCACCTATTCAGGTTTCATATATGGGGTTTCCAGGTACCACTGGGGCTGATTGCATTCATTACTTGGTGACTGATGAGGTGAGTTGAGGACCAAATCCCGTGCATAATTGTCGTTTTGTCCTTTTTGAGTTTTGTTACTGATATAGCCTTTCATTGCTTTCAGTTCGTTTCGCCTCTGCACTTGTCGCATATTTATTCAGAAAAGCTTGTACATCTGCCCCATTGTTATTTTGTGAATGACTATAAACAGGTCAGTTTTTCTAGCATTACAATTTGGATGGAAATAAATATATATATATATATATATGTTTTTTTGTAACTTGGTTTTCCAATTTGTGCTGATTTAAAATAGCTCTATTGTACCTGAATATCCACTTTATTCTGTGTACAGAAAAATCAGGATGTGTTGGATCCAAATTGCCAGCACAAGCGCTCTGATTATGGTTTGCCTGAGGATAAATTTATTTTTGCATGCTTCAACCAGTTATATAAAATGGACCCTGAAATATTTGATACTTGGTAATTAAGAATGATATTTTATTTATCTACTTATTTATTTTTTTTACAATTCTCCCGAATTTGGCCTTTCATTTTTCCGAGTGTTTTCTATAGGTGCAATATTCTTAAACGTGTACCCAACAGTGCACTATGGCTCCTCAGATTCCCAGCTGCTGGCGAAATGAGACTTCGTGCATGTATGTTGGTTGGTTCACCATTATTGATAAATCTTTGTATCTTTCGTAGTTTTTATTTTTTGTTCTTGTAAGCATCTAAAGTAGTTGTCTCTTTCTAATCCTAGAAGAGGGGGGGAAAAAAATCTTGAAAAATTGTCTTTTCTGGTGTTAATTACTGGTGAATTCTCTTCAGATGCCATTTCTCAAGGAGTGCAGGCAGACCAAATTATTTTCACAGATGTAGCTATGAAAAATGAACATATAAGACGCAGTGCGTTAGCAGATTTGTTCCTTGACACGTAAGTTCTCCACATAGATTATTTGAAATGCAATTCCTAAAGTTTGTCCTCTTAAAGCATCTGTCATATTAAAATTTCAAGTTGCAATTTTAAATTGAAGTGCTAAAGCCTCTCTATTAGAGCATATGTCATATTAATATATAGTTGTTGTGGGCGTTTGGCTGTTATGATTGTTGAATTTTTGTATTTTAGGCCTTTGTGCAATGCACATACAACGGGTACCGATATCCTATGGGCAGGTTTACCGATGGTGACCCTGCCCCTTGAAAAAATGGCTACAAGAGTTGCTGGGTCACTTTGTCTCGCCACGGGACTAGGGGATGAGATGATTGTTAGCAGGTAGGCATCTTAATCGCATGAGCATGTTGACATGGTATTGAAAGCTTCAACACACTGTTATGATTGAAATGTTTTTATTATTTATTATTTATTTTTTTTTGGCAAGTACATAGAATTTCATAAGGTAGAAAAAAGCGGTTTTTTTTGTTGTTTGTTGGGGGGGGGGGGGGGGGGTTGGGGATTAGTTACAAAATTAATATTTCGGGTCTTAATACCGGCTTCTGTATGAAGTCACAAAAATAATGCTAAATTGCTCCGAGTAATTGGAACTAATATTATTTCATCATGAGTTTGAATGCAATTTATCAACTTTAGTTTGGCTTTTGGTTCACACCTGTTATCATATCAGCTTACGGACATTCTTTTCATCGTCTTTCTTTATCATCCGTCTCTCTTGAAAGAATCTGCAGCTAGTTATTTGGTCTTTTAAAACATATCTTTTTTTTTTTTTTTAAATTAAATTTCGGGCTTATGACTTGATAGTATGAGGGAGTACGAGGAGAAGGCAGTATCTTTGGCACTGAATCGCCCAAAGCTCCAAGCTATCACCAACAAACTCAAGGCTGCTCGGTTGCATTGTCCTCTATTTGATACAGAACGTTGGGTGCGTTTTGATGTTGTGAACCTTAAATTTTGTTATCACAATTTACATTGCATTCAAACGAGAGAAATGCTCAACCATTACTATCCTTGCAGGTAAGGAATTTGGAAAGAGCTTATCTCAAAATGTGGAATCTGCATTGCTCAGGCAAGTGCCCCCAGCATTTTAGAGTCAACGAGAATGATTCGGAGTTCCTTTAAGACAGATGAGACGGCTATAAAGTTAGAAGACGGCGATTGTAGATAAAAATTCGAGGAAGTAATTAGAAATTCATGTCTGAAGCTCCAAAATGTCATGAGCTAGTTAATCATATGGGCGGGATGATTCTTGTTTAAGTAAGAGACTCACTAATCCCGTTTAAGGGAAGTAATTTACTAAATACAGAGTATTTCTCCCCCTGTACCTCCGCAATCCCGAGCCCAGCTTTGCGGTCTTTTGTTTTGTCTCTTTGGGAGAGGCCTTCTTATGTCCAGAGTAAAAACCAGATTTGCTTTTATGAGACTAGCTTGGTGTCCATGGAGATTGTGTATCGTCCGGTGTGCACAATCCATCAAAACTGAACCTAGTTTGAAACTGCCTCGTTGATGATTGTTAGCCACTTATTTTTCCATGATTCCTATATTACCAAGCCGTGTTTCCATCATCTCTGAAGCGGCTCACAACTACTCTCCGATTGAATAGGAAAGGATGAATCTCAACTCTGGATGTCGGTTTTTCTTTCCCTTTCCGCAACGCAAAGTTACAAAACGAATCAAGCTTTTGATTGGTAAAAGAGATGGAAAGCATAGAGAATTTCCCACATTTTTCTGTTCAGGAATGCTCTGAAGCCATGATTCATGATTCATCCTCCAAACGGCCAAAAGAATAGAATGTTGATTACTTGACTTGAAAATAAATCACATGCCACGGATTGAAACTTCCAATTGCTCAATCCTCCTAGCCAAATCATGCTTCCCGCAGTTCTTCAAACCATCAGTGACCAAATCAAAGCACCGTGAGATTGGCGTCAACCCCATCTCCGTCATCTCCATCAAGTAGTTTGCAGCGTCGACGAACCGCCCTCCACGGCCACACATTGTGATCAACATGGTGTACACTGGCCGGTTTGGAGGATGCCCCTTAACCTTCATCTCACCAAAGAAACAAATAGCATCATCAAACTGCCCCTTCCTACACATCCCCTTGATTATAGGCGCATACAAGCTCGGAAACGGCTTATGCCCATCTTCAATGGAGCTATGGAGAAGCCTAAACGCCTCGTCAATCCGGCCTGCCTTCGAAAATGCAGGGATCAATACCTTGTAGGTATTGATATTGGGACAAAGACCAAGCCTACACACTTCATGATAAAGATCAACACAGAACTCGACTTCCCCGGATTTACAGATCACTTCCACCAGAGAATTGAAGGTGGAAACATCAGGCAAGAAACCTTCTTTCACCATTTTCCGCACCATCTCTTTTGCCGACTCGACGTAGCCGGCGTTCAACAGCCCTTCGATCAGGAGATCCCGCCCTCGCACCGGTGGGTTGAACCCTTTCTCGCTCATTGCCGACAAGAAATTCTTTGCCTCCCTCATCTTCCCCGCCGAGCACCACCCATTCACCAGAATCGAATACGTCCTCTTATCCGGAACCAACTCTTTCCTTATCATCCTCCTCACCAAAGCGTAAGCGCCATGGAAAAGCTTAACTTCGCAGAGAGCAAACAGCAGCGAGTTGTAGACCTCCACGGTCTGCGAACACTTGAAGATCTTCGGAGCTCGGTTGAAGACCTCCACCGCCTGATCGACCAGCCCTGTTAGAGAGAGAAGTTAGAGAGAGAAAAATCTGAAAAAATATGAATCAAATTGAAACAGATTACCTTGTTTTCCGTACTCTTCGATGATGAAGCAGAGGGTTTCGGAGGAGATAATCAGGTTGTGATTGTTCTTCATCTGGTCGAGAATCTTCCACATGGACTCGTACTTCTTGGTGCGGGCAAGGGTTTTGGCGAGCTCTTCGAGCTCGAGGGAGGTGGGGCGGTAGGAGGGGTGGTGGGAGCGGGCCCAGTTGAAGAAGCGGAGGGACTCGGGGCCGAACCTGTGGCAGGCTCGGAGGACGCGGAAGACGAGGTCGGATTCGACGGCGGCGATGCGGAGCTTGTTGAGGGTTCGCTCCATGTAGAAGTCGCGCTGCACGATGTTCGAGATGTGATGGATGGCCGCGAAGTAGTCGTCCTTGGACGAGGAGGGGGGTTTGGTGATGTTCTGGTGGTGGCCGCCATTAATGGCGGTGGTGGGTAAGGTCTGGAAGTGACGGTGAAGGAGGTGGAGATGTTGTGCCGTGTTTATGTTTGTGTTAATGCCTCTGAGAAAGAGGGAAAGGTGGCTTTTTGAGGAGGAAAGCATTATTTTTGTTGTTTAGTCGAGTGCATGTCTTGGCATCCCAATGTCACATGACTGGCATTAATCTTACAATTAAAAACATTGACTAACAATATCTTTTTAAAAAATTCTTCTTCTTCTTCTTCTTAAAAAAAAAAAAAAAGAACAACAACAACAACAACTTGCCTCAAAACTCAAAAATAGAAATTTTTTTTAAAATCCTTAATTAGCACCTTATATTTAGAACCATTAATATGAATTAATGTTTTAATCATCAGATTAAATTTAATAAATTTAATAGTTATAAATTAAAAGGATCCAAAGGAAGGAAAGGAATTTTATTTTATTTCATTTTTTCTTTCTTTCTTCTGTTTATTGTTTGATAGTTGTTAAAGTGCATTGGATTGCAGGCACGAGACGAGGATCCAAGGGAAGGAAATAAATTTTTTTTTTATTTTTTTCGTCTCCTGTTTCTTGTTTGATAGTTGTTCAAGTGCATTGAATAGCATGCGTGAGACGAGGATCTTACATATATTATAGGATATTAAATACTTCTGTATTGTATGTATCCAAAAACCAAGCTATAAGTCCATGTCAGCTTACAAAACAATTTGAGGCTAGTTTTTTTTTTCCTCATAATATCATCAATTATGGTGTTTCTAAAGAAATCTATATTCATATATCTATATATATGTGTGTATGTGAATAAATACAGAGAGAGGTGCAAAACCAACTAGAACATCCATAATCCGTTATAAATAAAGTTCTATATAAGAGAAAGGTACGCACGTTACCTTCTGTCACAGGGTCAACTTTTGAAATGCAACCACCGTGATGGCAGCAAGGACCCACGTCCCTACTCAGCCCAAAAGCCCTTAACCAGAGACTTATCTAGCGGAAATCAAAGCCCCCAAGGCAACCCAATCAAGCCAACCAAGGATTCTCACACACAGAAATCTAAAGCACACAAACCGATTACGGGAAACCACTTTCCCAACCTTTTTATTGCCTCAATAAGAAGGAAATGTACACTCGCTTCCTTGTATCCCTAATCCTCTTGGCTTCCTGCAGCAATGGCCTACCGCAGGTTTTATAGCCACACAACAAAGTCTAAGGTACCAAAAATGTGCAGTGGACAAACCCCAACTGCTAGCCACACGTGCTGCCCTCTGGTCAGCACACAAACTCTAGGTATGTGAATGACAGCCCCATCCACTAGGCTCCGCTGGCACCAATCAGTGCGCGTCACAACAGCACCACTCGGCCAAGTCACTGGGCCTTGCTTTGTTGGTCCGCATGGTGGTCAGCCACTTGTCCGCACAAGCCTTCCTCACCATAACCGCCACCAAGTGTCGCCCTCAAGACACATCCAAGTAAGCCCACATGAAAACTGCCTCTGGTAATCGCTTGTAACCGCCCCCGGAATTTCTGATCAAGCCTTGCACACCATTCTGCCAAGTGTCCAGGCTAACCGCCCAAACCAGGGTCAGCCAGGAAGACCCACGTGGTCTAACCAGAGCCCACCCAAGTCTGTAGGAAGCCTGATCGATGGTCTGAGCCACGCCCACGCTGACTCACCCTTGTGCGTGCGCCCACGCACCTGTTGGTCTGCCTGAGTGCACACTGGTCCGTGTCGAACCACACTGACCAGCCCTTGTCCTGATCATTGCCGCCAACTGCTGACCCACGCCAACACCTTTGCTTGGTCTCGCCCGAGTGCCTAGTCACCCAGGTCTTCAAACCACGTTCCCAGTGGTGTGTTGGGCTGCCGGCCGGACCACTGCCCACGCCAAGCATCCTAGCCCGCCTTCACATGGCAAGCCAAAAAGTCTTGCCCGCGTTGCTCACTGCCTTGGCCCCAATCCCTGGCCATTGGTCTTGCCAAAGGCAGAGGGTCTCACACCCTTGCTGCTCACCGCCTTGGCCCCTATCCGAGCAATTAGTCTAGTCAAGGTTTGAGGGTCTTACACCTTCTTATTTAGTTATTGACTACTAATTATAACGACTGCAAACACAAGAAGAATATTTATGATAGTAGCAAGTAGGCTACAAGTTATTGGTTGTTTTCTTGATCCCTCTAATTGGCGTCAACCCAGAACTTCTTCTGAAGTTGCTTAACCACTTTCTGGTCGAGTTGGAAGGCCCTGGCCAGAACCTCTGGGTTGATGGCGGGATTAGACCCAAACACAGCGTTCGCAATTGTTATCACTCCTGGATTTTGGCTGCCGAGACCCGCAAAGGCAACTGCTGGGGCATGTCCTGGATTGAACTGAAAGTGAATCATACCAATGGGGAACACAAACACATCTCCTTTGTTTAGAACCTTTGTGAAGAGGCGATTCCCGTCTTGGTTCGATGACACAAAGCCAGCGTAGAGCGTTCCCTCCACCACCAAAAGGATTTCTGTGGCACGAGGGTGAATGTGAGGCGGGTTCTGGCCATATGGTGCATAATTGATGTAAACCAATGATACACCAAGTGTGTTGAGTCCCGGAATTCTGTCCACATTCACAGTGGTTACATTGAATCCAAGTTTATTGTTAGTGTTTCCAGGAATGTTGAGGCCCGAAGTGAAGAAATCGTTTGCATTGGCAAGCTCGGGGTTCTTGCAGAATTTCCCATTCACAAACACTGCATGAAAGAATCATTTTGTTAAAAAACTGTCACAATAATAACACCATGTATACATTTAAGTAATGTAATACACTAATTATGTAACACATTCTTTAAAACTGAAGGTTTGGTTACTAAACAAACTTGTTAAACATGAATTGGGACCACGTACGTTTTGGGTCCTCGATTGTGACGCGAAAGTCCTGCAGAGGACTGGGTCATAGGCAGAGGCAATGGAAGTTGCCAAAGCCAAGATGGTGAGGGCAAGAAGGAAATGAACGCCCTTCATTCTCTAGATCTTGAACTCTCTTAATTTCTAATTTTTATAGTGGTAATTATATACGAGAAGGATGAGAAAGTTGTGAAAATCCAAGCCTATTTGTAAAGTAATTAGCTCATAGAAGATATGGAAATGAATTCAACAGTTATCTATATATTTTATTATGTTTAAAGAAAGAATCCATTTTCAACCACTACATACAAGCAGTGACAGAGCCAATTTATTGGCAGGGGGTCAAAATTTTTTAAATCAAGATTATACTAATATATATAACATTTTTTATTTATTAAATTTATGATATCTTGATATATAAAAAAATCAGTATTATATCTAAATAGAACAATATGTCACTATCAATTATATATAATTAAAAATAAAAATAATGCAAGAAAGAACTTGAAATTGAAGTGTTGATTTTAATATCTTCATAATACCATAGTCATTCAAGTTTCACATCTTGAAGCTCCAAGTCTAATATATCAATTTGTAAAAATGAAAAAAAAAACATTTATAACTAATATTATTCTCTCAATAAAATAGCAGCTATGTTAAATTCATATACCTCAAAATATCATTTTCTTTTCTTAAATACAAGTTGTGTTTGACGATCTTTCATAGAGACAAACTCATTTATAATTGATTCACTACTAAATTTTACAGCAATTTCCTTCTTAATGTAGACAATTAAGTAGTTATTCAAAAAATTATCTTCTATATACAACACCAACACCATTACAGCCCATGAGCCTAAAATTCTTCAAAAAAAAGGAAAAAAAGGAAAAAAAGGCATGTCCTTATCACAAACTACATTGAAAAAAAATTGTATTTAAATTCAGACTATTAAGCAATGCTATTTTTAAATTTCTCAGCTAAAATCCACAGCAAAAACTAAAAATCACTAATTTCTAGCGAGATATTTCCAAGTTTCTAATTGGAATTAACATATTATTACCAATACATAAGAACCAAAAAAAAAAAAAAAACTGTGGCAACATGGCATGTCAATTCCAAATTAAGACAAATAGAAAAATGACAATCAAATTAAAAAGAAAAAAATTCAGAACAAGAAGCGAGAAAAAGAAATATAAACCTAAAGCGGAACCAAGAAGTTAAAGAATAAGAATGAATTGACAGATTAAGAGAAAGTTGTCTCAAGTTGATAAGAAATTCAATACAGTAAACCGAAAAAAAAAAATCACATCTCGAATAACATAGGAAATTTCTAAATTTGTTTGGGAATGGTGAAATAGGAAAGTGAATAGTTGGCTTCCTCTAGAAGCTTTTAGTTTATATATAGATAAAATATTACTTAGTATAATGAGCCAATCTTTTAAAATACTGGATTATTAAAATTATAGTTTAGATTTAAATTTTAGGTCAAGTCACTAGGCCTATTAATGTATATGGATTTCATAATCTGTTTTATTTTTTAAAATCTAAATTATTTACCCAAAATATAGATAACTCTTAATATATAAATAGTGAAGATTGATTTATACACATATTAATTTTTCTTTAAATTAAAAAAAAATACCCCACTATATAAATTTCACGAAAAGTTAGGGGGGGCCATGACCCACCGAGCCCGCCGTCCCTCGGCCATTGCATACAAGTATACTTATTATTATGCTTCCAATATGGCCGATCCTGGTCGACATAGAACTGGTCTCTCTCTTCTTTTTCTTCTTCTTTTTTGGTCTTACCATACATAGTATTACTATTGTTCTCTTTTCCCTTGTTTGGTTATGCGACAATTAAGCTGCATTTTCTTATTTGCCAGGTACTGGAAACTGTACTAAGTACTGTTTTGCTAATTTTGATCAATTCAGGTAATTGTAAATCAATTGTTGACGTGATTGCAGGCTTATATAACTTGTTGATAATTCTATATTTGACTCCACTACAAGTTGTTGAGTTCAAATCCACGGCCTTAAGTTTCAAAAATAAACAAACAAACAAATAAATAAATAAAAATAATCAATTTAGACTGATGATCATAAGCATTTAATTCAGACAGATTAATTGGAGCTTATTCAGCAAGCTAATCTACTGAGTTGGTTTGAAAAAAACATCGCCTTTAATTGGGTCTTCGATTAGTCCTCTTAGTTTTGATCATGATTAGATTTTGAGACTATAGAAGTTGGAAAAAAAAAAAAATTTGTACAGTGCAATCCAATCTTTTCATATCTCTTTATTCATGCCTTACTGTCAAAGTGGTTGGATTCAAGAAGAAAACTTACAAAAATCAGATTGGAACCAACTAGTTATTAATAAGGATGAAAGTAAGAATTAGCATTCTGAAAAAAATTAATGATCCATTTGGATTATAGATTGTATTTAAATGTTAATTTGAACTAAATGGTTATAGAATTTAAATTTTGTATTCAAATAAAAAGTGTTTGGATAGTTTTTATTAAGGTAATATATGAAGTGTAAAAATAAAAAAAATTTAAATATGATACGGATTTTTAAAATGTGAACATTTGAATTAAGTTGTGGAAATAGTTTTCACTTCAGTAGCGGTCCAACTAAACATGCATTGCATCATAATACAATAATAGTTATTCCAATAGCTTATCCAAATCAGTCAAACTATGGGCGTTCTCCAAAGGAGAATTTTTCTTATTAATCTTGTTCTTTTAAGCTTGCTTGAAGAGCACTCCATAGACTTTGCAGTAACTAGACATTTCAAATTTCAAAACGACGTATTTTCTCTCTCTCTCGCTTTTTTTTTATTATTTTTAATTCCAAATTCATATCATTCACGTATATAGATCACTTTGAAATCTTATAATTAGGACCACTCTCTGATCTAACCGTTGTATGCAGCAATGGGCTATAATCGCTTTTAACTTTAATTAGTTTGGCATTGGGATTGCATATACAGAGATTAGTAGTAGTTGTTGAGGAAAACCATTTGAGATAAGGAAGATGAAAAAGAAATTGTACCAAACTTACAGGTTCGTTAAAAGTTTGATGAGGGATAGTGACAGCAAAAGGATATGATTTGACAGCAAAAGGATATGATTTGTGGTTAGCGTTTTCCAAAAATTAATAAGTTGGAAGAGATATATATATATATATATTTTTTGGCATAAAGAAGAAGTTAGAAGAGATTAAATTAGGGATTATAGTGACAATTACAAGTACGAAAATTCCTGAGAGATCACGTATCTAATTTCATTTAGCAAATCCAGCTAGTGGTTCTTTTAATCCCATACATTTTCTATATAATAAAAGATCGGGTAAGTTGCTCATTTAGTTTCTAAACTCTTAATCTTGTGCAACTTTAGTCTCTTATTTTTTTTAATAGCTGAAATACCCCTAAATTATTAAAATGTTGCTGCAATAATCATTTCTATTAATTTTTGGATGTAATTCATTAGTAATTTAGTGAAAAAGTGGTGATAGCTGCGGATTCTATTAAAAAATTAATAGAAAAAATTACTGTAATAACGTTTTAATAGTTTATGGTCATTCCAGTAATAAAAAAAAAGATGAACCGGAAATGTCCCTAAATTATTTAAATGTTACTATAATAATCATTTCTGTAAATTTTTGGACAGAATTCATTGGTAATTTGATCAAAAAGTGATTGTAACTAACAGATTTTGTTAAAAAAAAATTAACGAAAATGAATATTATAGCAATATTTTAATAGCTTAGAAGTTACGAAAAAAAGATTATGGACCAAAGTTGTACAAAATTAAAAGTTTAGAAACTAATCTAGTAATTTACCCAAAAAAATTCTATTAAATAGAAAAGAAAAGAAAAGGTCTTACAAAACTAAAAACAAAAAAACACTTAGAAAAAAAAAAAAGCAAATGAAAAAACCTAATAAAAATCATCTGGTTTCCCATGCATGTTATAACAAAAACCAACTATTCGTACTATAACAATGCATTAGTGTATGTTTTCTTGTAACGGCATCATTAGACATAAAATTTAATAATTCCTATTTTTAACACTTGCAGGCCATGAAATCTCTGTCTAATCATTGATCGACAATTTTGTTTCGTGGTCAGTCTTATATATGGTTCTCTTCTTTATTTTCAATACCCTTTACTTATTCTAATGTATTTGGTGTCGGTGAAAAGTCGGTTTTTTTTTTTTTTTCTTTCCAAAGTATAAAAAAAAAAATCATAGTAGAAGGAACTTTCTATTTGGCCTGCCTGCGGAGAAAATGTGAAGTAACTAATTATTTAATCCTTCTGTGGCCCATTTACACATATATATATATATATATATATATATATTTTAAGGAAAGGTTTGTTATTATAAGGTAGTTGTTAGCTTGATTAATTTTGTAATTTTCTTGTAGGGATATATAACGCGTGCAAAGGTTTAAGTGTCAAAGGCTAAAGCATGACGTAATTGCCTATGAATTACCAAACAAACGTTGTACTGGTGGAAAACACATATGGAAGAACGTGGCTATGACCTTTTGAATTGTAGTGTCTTTCGCCATAGCAATGACGACTGAGTCGATGTGCCGAACCTTTGATGCCATTGAATTTTACCACGTTATTTTATTTTATTTTTATTTTTATTAATATTGTCATAATTTTACCACTTCTTTAACTAAAATTTATGGAGCAACCTAGAAGCTTTAATCAACAATGCAATACTGATCAATCAACTTACAAGGCAGAGAGGTTTTTGAAGTTTTCGCATTTATGTTGCTTTTATAGAATTGATTAATCAAGTGTTCGAGTCTTCTTGACCCTAGGTATTGAAATATTAGACACTTGTGATTATAAATATAGTCTAATGATAATTTTACATCTGATTCATCCGTAAGAAAAAAAAAACTTTATATTATAAATTGAGAGAGGATGCATGTTTCTTTCCATGCACTCAAACAAAAGTGAAAAAATATTTCTGATGTTGAATCCTTATATTGGTTTCAATCAGGCCTTTTTTCAAAGATCAACCTTATAAGTATTTTATTTGACATCGTCTTTTATCTATAACCCCATGTTTCTTTTATTGAATCTGAGCAGTTTTTACTTGCAATTTAACATTATATATCAACCAATCCACAATAGGAACCTTCGCGAATGCTAATTGGATATTTGTCCAAGTAAGAGACCATGTCCTTTACATTTGAAAATGATATAAATTGTGCACACATTTTCTTCTGATTCACACAAAGCCTTGTAATCAAGGCTGCACCAAAAATTCAGGTAAAATAAGTACCTAACGAAAGAGAAGAAAAAATTGAAAAAAAAAAGAAAAAAGAAAAAAGAAATTGGGTTAAATGGCATTTTTTGATCACCTAATTTAATAGATGATCCAATCTTTTTTGTTTTAATTTAAGAAAATGATCGTTTGTCATTTTTCATTTTTGGTCAATCAGTGATTGACTATAAAATTTGGTGACTGACTAATGTTCAATAAGTAATTGATAATAAAATGTGGTTATTTATATTATAGTTAATCGGTATGTCAATCATTAATTGATTATTATGTGGTTAATTGCTGATTGATTATTTAAAAAAATTGATTAACTATTTAAAAAAATTACATTTTAACTAATTTTTAAAAACTTCGATCATTTATTAAAAAACTTCTTTAAAAAAAAACTATTTAGTTATAAATCCAAAAAAAAAAAAAAAAAAAATCGTTCCTAGTTATTACTAATGTTCATGTAAACCTTTGATGTCTAACTATACATATTATCTTAAAGTTAAAAATGAAGAAAAAGGATATAAATTCAGATATGAGTAAACTTATCCAATAAGGAGTTGCTTCAAGAAAACAACAACACGAGCTACACTTATCTAGAAGACCGACCTTCCACCACAAACACCTTCATAGAACTCTGATTCTGAGCATGAAAGTTCAAAAGATTTAAAAAAAAAAAAAATCATTGTCAATAAATAAATTAATTAAAGGGGAAAAGGAGTGCCGGGGAATAAGAGAAATACTCTTGTAAGAAAGCGAACTGACCGGTTCTATATGGAAAGTTTCCTTCTAGAGGGAGTACTAATGAAATGAGTACCTGAATACCAAGTCATTTATGATGAAAAATTAACCAATCCCTTTTATCCATATTGTTTAGTAAGATAGACTAGTTCAGGGACTTCCCTCTATAAATAGACAATTTTTAAGCATCATTTCTTAACCCTCTCTCAAGCAACCTTAGCACAGCTCATAAAAGATATATCTCTAGCATACTAGAATATATCAAACATGAAAAGTGTTAACATCCTTCTAACACTTTCCGTCTTGGCTTTGGCAACTTTCATTGCCTCGGCCTATGACCCGAGCCCTCTGCAGGACTTCTGTGTAGCAATTGATGACCCTAACAAGACTTGTAAGTATCTACTTTTCTATTCCCTGCTATAATTTCTTGACTTTACCAGTTGGTACTTTTTTGAATGTTATATGAAGTTAACAAATATAATTTTTGAGTATTGCAGTGTTTGTGAATGGGAAGTTCTGCAAGGATCCAAAGCTTGTCAAGGCTGAAGATTTCTTCACTTATGGTCTCAACAACCCTGGAAACACCAATCATCAAATCGGCTCCAATGTGACTACTGTTAATGTGGACAAAATTGCCGGTCTCAACACTCTTGGTGTATCATTGGTTCGCATTGACTTTGCACCATATGGCCAGAACCCGCCTCACACTCACCCTCGTGCCACTGAAATCCTTGTCGTCATGGAGGGAACACTCTATGTCGGTTTTGTGACGTCAAACCAAGATGGGAACCGCCTCTTCACAAAGGTTCTGAACAAGGGAGATGTGTTTGTGTTCCCAATTGGTCTGATTCACTTCCAGTTCAATCCAGGACAATACCCAGCAGTTGCCTTTGCGGGTCTCGGCAGCCAAAATCCAGGAGTCATACCAATTGCAAAGTCAATCTTTGGATCTAACCCTGCCATCAACCCTGAGATCCTGGCCAAGGCATTCCAACTCGACCAGAAAGTGGTTGAGCAACTTCAGAAGAAATTCTGGGTTGATCCCAATTAGACAGACCAAGAAAAAACCACATGAAGTAGAATGATTTGTGTTGCTGGCTAGAGTGTTTTGTGTTATGTAATAAATAGAATGGTCGTGCGTGTACCATTCTCCTACTTCAGCTTATGACTGATTTACTGTTGTCCCATTGTCCAGAGAATAGTCTTTATATTTACTCATCTCAGTACCAATAAATTTATGCATGATTTACAATTTCAATAGAACCCTACTTTAAAAATTTTGAAGTTTTTTTTTTTTTAAGGAAATTGATTGAAAGTGGTCATGAAATGCAATCTCACGTGCACCCAAAAGAGTCGCAGCATTTTGTATACGTTTAGTGTTCTTTTTCAGCACTATCTCGCTTTATTCTAGTTCTTACGATATGAAAGCTGGTGTGCATTTGTTTGTTTATTTGTGTATTAATAAAGAATTTTCCATTTATCTGGTGGAGAAATGTTCACTTACTGCAAACTAATTCGTTAACTCTTCCAATTATCTTCTTTTTAATATCTATTACCTAGTGAAGGAAAGCTTCATATCTTCAAAAAGTGAACAAAGGTGGTTTTATCACCAGCAGGTTCAATATGTGATAACGTGAGCGATAGAGACATTTTCCCTTTGTTTTAGGCTTAGCAGCGTTCCCCTTCTTCTTTTGGATCTTCTTCTTGTCCTTTTGCTTTCCCACAATTTTCTTCCTCTTATTCTTTGAAGAAGAAGCATTCCCATGAGCTGCATTGGCTTCGGCAACATTTGCCTTGCCACCCTTATCATCTATGAGAGTCTCATAGGTCCGTAGCACGTTTAGGAGTTCCGTCACATTATTCATTTTATGGTTCATGACGTAGTTCGTCTTGAATTAGAGAAAAGTGGGAGATACTGTCTCCAAGATCATACCAACCTGGGTCTTTTCATCAATGTTCGCACCATTGATTTCAACCTCATTAAATGATGAATCATTTTGAGGATGCGCTCACAAACTGAAGAACCATTCTTCATTTTGCCGCTCATAACAGTTTTCACAGCTTCGTGGTGGGCTTGCTTAGAGGGGCGTCCAAACATGTTATGCAAAGATTCCATAATCTCGCTGGCAGTTTTAAGGGCCTCATGCTCAGCTCTAAGCAATTCATTTATTGTCACTTAGAGGTAGCAGCGGGCCTTCTTGTTTGCAACAACCCAATAGTCGTACTTGTTCAAGACGGACTTAGAGGCATTTACAGGAGGCACAGGAGGTCGATCTTAAGGACAAAGTGATAGTTCCCATTAATCAGGATTATGTTTATGTTACTTTTCCGTTTAACAAAGTTTTCACTAGTTAAAACTTGAGAGGCGAGAAGTGAGAAAATCAGGTTTGACATATTACTGAAAATAAATAAGAAATATTTTTTAATAAATACTTGCTCAAATATCATAAGAAAATTAAAGGCAAAGTAAATATGATGCATGAATGCACATGTTAAAATACACAAAAACACGTTTACTTAAAAGCCTAAGGAGTTTTAATCGCCATACTAAGTGTCGCCATATGATAGGTCAAATAGTTGCTAATTAAAATGAGACTTTCTCAACTAGTAAGTATTATCCAAAATATCTTATATTTCTAATATTTATTAATTTCCTTCAATTTTGGTCAAGAAAATAATTAACTAACT
Organism: Ficus hispida; assembly: GCA_025413025.1. NCBI lineage: Eukaryota > Viridiplantae > Streptophyta > Magnoliopsida > Rosales > Moraceae > Ficus > Ficus hispida. The sequence goes on from CM046363.1 coordinate 20,261,886, forward strand.
TAATTATCTCTTTATGAGTGTAACCCATCGTATCAGATTTTTCAGACTTAACTTAGAAATTATTGCCATAGGGTATGTCAATTCTAAAATACATCTTAAAATTCTGTCTCATGGAAGATAACCTTGGTATTCTATTTACCAAACACCTTCCGTAGAGAGGACGAAATCAAAGCGTCTCTAGGCGCTGCTAAAAACTCACGGTGTTATACTAACAGTGGAGACCTTGAGTTTATATTGTCATATTACCCATTCCCACTCATTATTTTACAAAAGTATATTTAATTTATAAAACAACTCTTGTTTCATAAACCTTAGTAAATTTAAACATTTTCATTTTAAATTACTAACCCTTTATAATTTTAAACAATTTAAAATTATAAAATAAATCAAATGTGATATTTTAAAATTTAACACTTAAATCTATAAATTTCACATTTGACCCACTAATTTTACAAATCCATTTGCTAAATTAATTTCAAATTTAATCTCATTAAATTTGTTACTAGGTGCATTAAATTAGTTACAAAAACAATTTTAGAAAAATGAGAATGCGCAAAAATGCATGGCATACAAAATATGTAGGCACTTTTTTATCTTAGATGATATGTGATATGTATGGTAATGTAATTATCATCAATATAATAAAAATATTTAAACACAAGCAAAATAGAAAAACCTGACCGGGTTCCATGTAAACTTAAAATTGCAACCCAAAATAAAAATAAAATTTGAGTTTTCTTGTAATTCTCCAACTCCGGATCTTCTTGTAATTCTTCAACATCTCCTTGTGAGTGGTGGTGGTGGTCCTCCTTGAATTTCTCAAAATCAATAATAATAATTAAAAAAAAAGATTTCAAAAATCAATCATTGTTATTATTTTTTTTTTTTGGTTTGGCGCCTGGGCACCGCCCATGGCTGATATGGGCCAAGGCAACTGGCAGGCCCAGGCTCTCTCCTGCGGGCGGCCTAGGTCCTGCAACTCATTGTAGGCCTGGGCCAGCTTGGGTTCTAGCTAGGAACCCTAGCTGTTGTCGTAACTGCATACACAGTAACGACACGCTGTTCCTCGGTGGCGGCGGCCACGGCTGACGATCGACAGTGGCTGCTGTGCACCCGCCGCCGGGTCAGTACGGTCTCTGGCGCCACCAAATTTTTTTTTTAATAAAAAAATATGAACTTTTCTTAAAAAAAAAAATGAAGAACAATTCTTCATCATTGAAAAAATTATACAGAGATCTTATTTACAATTGATATAATTAAAAGAAAATTATATTATGATTTTTATTTACAATTGATATACTCAAAAGGAAAAATACAAATTAATTTTCATGGAATTGGAAAAATTTACTATCAAACTATTTCCACAAACATTCATCATCATGAACATACATAGAAACATACATCATAATGTATAAATACCTACTCAAAATCATACAAAAATTATTATATAATCACTTATAAAATAAATATAAAGTATAACTTGACTCTGATATCAATTGTTGGTTACGAAAATTAATTTTAAAAAAAAATTAGCAAAAGCCTAGAACATATCAAATCGTATATTAAAAAAATCTTTCTCACAAATTTTATCCGGCAACGATACTTGTATTAATTTAACAAAGAGTTATTAATCAAAATAGTCCCTAAATTATTTAAAAGGTGATAATTTGGTACATGTTTTTATTTTTTATTTTTGATGAGATAATCCTAAACTCTTAATTTTTATTGACAATTATCCTCATTTTCATCTGATTCCGTCAAAAACTTATGGAATGATCACATGAAAAATACGTTTTGTGTTTTTTTAAAAGGTCAAATAGGTAATTTTATACTCAATCAGATGTGATAATTGGGAGGGTTTTCCTTGGTGGTTTTTGTTTTTCTGAAATTAGGGATTTGGAGTTTCATGGGTTTTTGTTCAACCCACTCTTCCCCGTCATTTCCCTCTATAACTCCATGGGTTTTTGTTCTTCAACATCAGCTTCGTCATCTGTTCTGGGGTCCACTGCGAATGGCATTGCAGACCTATGGTTGAAGAGATTGCCCGGAGTTGCTTGTGTGAGGAGACGAAAGAGTCGAGAAGCTTCTGAAGTGGTCCACCAGCCCGAGAAGCTCCTCAAGGTCGGAGATTTCTAGGAGTTCAGGGCCGTTGGCGACCCGAGATCCGCCGAGATTTGGTGATGCGTGATGGAGGAGAAAATTGTCGGGAGCATCGTCGCCATTATCGTTGAAGGAGGACAAGAGCTTGAGGGGCCATTATAGCGAGATCTGGCGTTGTCGTCGTCGGACGCTGTTGCAAGTTCGAGGTCAACTTCCTTCGCTGAAGATAGACGTTGTTGCTGGAATCTGCAAAGGGAGGGAGGGAGAGAGAGAGCGGAGACAGATCACTTTAGGAAAAACAAAGGGATTGAGAAAATTGAAGGGCATTTTGGTCTTTTTAACAATTAAAATAATCACTTTAACAAGATTCCGGTTAGAAATTTAGAAGGTGTTTGATATTTGAGTTTGAGTTAAGATTTTTAAGTTTCAATAGTCATTTTTATTGACTTTTTCATAAAAGATAAAAAAAATTTTCAGAAAAAAATAAAAATTGAGTTGAAAAATTTGAGTTTAGATGGGTGAACCAAGCTCATCCTTAATGGAGTTTGACGGAAGGACTATAATTGTCAATATTTAGAGAGTTTAGGGTTATCTAGTCAAAATTAAAAAAAAAAAGGGTAAAATCGTTGCTTTTTAAATAGTTTAGGGATTTTTTTAGTCAATTATTCTTTAATAAAATAATAGAGGAAGAAAGCTTAGAGATTGTCCATCATCTGATTAGGTCGAAATTCTTGAATTCCTTTAAGAACATTCTTAAAAACTCTAAATCATTCAAAAATAGCACAAATTCTTTCTCAACGTTCTTCAAATCATGATGAACAGGAAATGAGTGGGCATTTTTGATTTTGGATTTGATTACACACCTGAGACAAAGTGGAGGAGGAGAAAAAACTCTTTAGAAAATGTACGTACTTTTTCTCTGTAAAACAAAATTAATCAACGAGATACATAGCGTGTACCTTCTTTTTAACATTTCAGAGAAATAACTGATATCTATTTTTTAAAAAATTAATTAATTAATTATTCCACTCCCCACTTAATGAAAAACCACACGTTTACTATCTCCCTTGAGTAGGCATTTCTGGCAGATACGGGAGAGAGAATTCTCTCTCCCATTATCCACTAATTAGTTCCCCTTTTCTTAATTAAAAAAAATATTTTATTTTGAATTATTCAAAATAAAAACAATTGATTTTTTTCCTTTTCCACATGTGTCAAAATTCAAATTCCACATGCATTTGTCCGTGGATAAAACGTGAACCACCCCATGGTGCACAACTATAGTGTGGTCTTTATCACACTGTATAATATTTAAAATTATTTTAATGGAATTAATTTGTTATGTGAAAATTAATTTAGAATTATCAATTCCAAATTAATAAATTTAACCCAACATAAAATAATGTTCACATAATTCAATGGAGCCGTTAAAAGGAACTATGTACATTATAATTTTAAACTCTAATAATTTTGATAATGACTTAATACCTTAATTAAAATAACAAAATTATTAATTTTATATTACTTCACTAAAAATTTGAAATTACACGCTTAAAATTATAAAATAATTATATTTAAAGGATTTGATTTGTCCATTGATGTAATCACTATATATAAATCGATCCTCAATAAATGGTTCATAATTAAAGTTAGATATTTTATGTAAACCTCTTTAATTATATCTTTCTCTTTAAGTACTATTGATTCTTTAATCAATAATATATTTATGATTTAATCATAAATTGAACGCTCTTATTATTCAAGCCCCGAATCAATACTTATATGAACTGTCCATCTGACTTCTTTACGAAGGAATGAATTTTAGCTTGTACATTAATATTTATGGCTATTTATTATATTATATTTTCAATATACTAAGAGTTTGAAGCTATTCATTTGTGTCATTACTGGGGATGTCAAAAAATATAATACAAAAAGCAGGAGTCTATTAATTATTCAGAATTAAAATCGATTCATATATGATCATCGTTGATTAATTTTGAATGTGATATATGACAACAGAAATTATTAGAGATTCATAATTAATCATATTCCAGTCCTATATAATCATATTATATAAAGTATTTTTATTCCAATAATCTCATTTTTAACAATCCGGATAAGATCGCTTTATTCAAAGTGTAATGAATTGTACTATTAATTATAAAATTAAAGATCCCGATTTTAATTTATAATTAAGGACAATTTTAAATTATTTTACTTTAAATATTATCCTCTGTATATAACACTTATATACAATATTTAAAATCACATTTAGATAATATAGGGTTTTCGATATTTATAAAACACCAATCATATATGCAAAAATAATATTGAAAAATATTTTTAAATTAAATCAGTAAAATAATACATCTAATTTATTTATGGGCATATGCCTCGATAAAACACACCATTATTGTCATTATGAGAAACAACAATAGATGAAAGCCGACTCTTCCAGAAAACGACAATGATTTAAAAACGATCTAAACAAAAGCAATGACTAATCATCAAAGTGGGCATCATTTGTAAAACTACAAAAAATGAATAACGAAAATTATGTGTAAAAAGAACGAATAGCCAAAAAAAAAAAAAAAAAAAAAAAAAAAAACAAACAAACACACACACACACACACACACACGTCTTCAAGTCTAAAAACAACAGCTTATACCATATGACAACAAAGAATGCGAAGAAACGAAACGAATAGAGAACAAGGTGGGCAAAAGACGTTGGAAGAAAGAAACTTTAAGATGCTCAAAACTGACCAGTTCTAATTTGAAAGTTTCCTTCTGGAAGAAAAACTTGTGGGACTTAAATTATTATTTCTCTCTGAATCAGTCACTACTTTTATATATTAATAACAATTAGATAGCCACTAAAAATCAAACTTTACTAGGTCTTTTATGAAGAGAACACAAGCCAAGTCTTTTATCTGCCTCATCTACTGAGATAGACTACTTCAAACTCTTCTAACTCTCCTGTCTATAAATAGGGTCATTCTGGTGCCAATGTTTCTCATCCATCATTCGAGCAACGAATAGATAGTGGATATAAAACTTGCAATAGATATCTAGTAATTAGCATAACAACCATGAAAAGTGTTCATTTTCTTCTCACAGTTACTGTGTTGGCTTTGGCAACTTCCATTGCCTCTGCCTACGACCCGAGCCCGCTTCAGGACTTCTGTGTCGCAGTAGATGATCCCAAAAAGGCTTGTAAGTAAATTTTTGTGTCCCTGCTATTAAATTTAGACCATTAAAACTCACGAAGTTTTAGTTACTGTTCTCTATCTATTTACTAATGTTATTATGCACCTTAACAAGAATTATTTCTTTTAATTGCAGTGTTTGTAAATGGGAAATTCTGCAAGGATCCAAAGCTAGCCAAGGCTGAGGATTTCTTTACTTACGGGCTCAACATTCCTGGAAACACTAGTAACCCAGTTGGTTCTGCTGTTACTACTGTTAATGTGGACAAAATTCCAGGACTTAACACTCTTGGGATATCTTTGGTTCGCATTGACTACGCACCATATGGCCAAAACCCACCTCACATTCACCCTCGTGGCTCCGAAATCCTAGTTGTCGTGGAGGGGACCCTCCATGTTGGCTTTGTGTCATCGAACCAAGATGGAAACCGCCTCTTCACAAAGGTTCTGAACAAGGGAGATGTGTTTGTGTTCCCAATTGGTCTGATTCACTTCCAGTTCAACCCGGGACACACCCCAGCAGTGGCCTTTGCTGGTCTCAGCAGCCAGAATGCAGGAGTTATAACAGTTGCAAACTCCGTGTTTGGATCAAATCCTTCCATCAAACCCGATATCCTCAGCAGGGCCTTTCAATTGGACAAGGATGTTGTTAAACATCTTCAGAAGCAGTTCTGGTACGACAACAACTAGGGAAACTACAAAACAGTCATGAGTAACCAGAATGTTTTCTGTTATGTAATAAATAGAATGGTCATATGCAAACCATTCTCTCATTTAAGTTTTATGATTATTTGTTGTCGCTGAATTTTTCGGAGAAATTCATTTAGTCTTTGTTCTTTCTCAGTTCCAATTAATAAAGTTACATGTCTTTGCGAATTCAATAAAAACTCAACTCTGTACAGTCTATTTATACGGATTATTTTACTTTTGACACACATTAAAAATTGCCATAAATTGCAATCTCACATTCTTCCAAACGAAAAGAAACAGAGGCCACTTTATCAAAATAATTTATTCAGCAAAAGGAGACGTTTTTTTTTTTTTTTTTTCATTCATTTGTAGCATTTTCATAATTAATGTTCTTAGGAGTTGAATTTTCTCGTTGTTTATACGTGTATTGGGCATTTTCTTTGCTTAAGCTTGCTTTTGTATCAAACTCAGCATATGTGTAATCCAAATCCAAATGCTTTTAAAAGAAAGCCTCAAAGTGAATCCCGATAGAAAAAACGACTTATTATATATATATTGATGATAGCAACTAAAGAGAAATGTGAACCAAAATTTACGAAGTCTTATGCCCAAAAAAAAAAAAAAAAAAAAAAAAAAAAGAGAGATTAATAATCATAAAAACCAAGCCTCTTGCTAACTAGTGGTTATTATGTTTTCCCATACACTTTATAACCAAGTCCAACTATCCTTACTCTAAAGTCTAACCATATGTATTAGTGTATACTTTTCTGAACTCATTATGTGTTCAATACAAAATTTAATAGGTCGATCTAATGGCATCATTAGATATAATATTAGAAAGAATTATATATATTATATGAAAACTCTTTCAAACACAGGCCATGAAATCTAAGTCTAATCATCTATCGATGACTTTGTTTCGTGGTCAGTCTTGAGGTCTATTTTATTTTCACTTTTGATTTATTCCGAATCATGTATTTGTGTTGGTGAAAGATCAGGTTTTTAATTTAATTTAATTTTATTTTTTGGATCGACTAAGGAAAGGTATGTTGATAAGGAAGTTGGAAATTATAAGTTTTATATTTTTTGCTTGTAGGAATAACTTGTGCAAAAGTGTTTAAGACCAACGACAAACGTTGTATTGGTCGAAGAAAGAAATGGAAGAACGTGGCTTTGACTTTTTGAATTTATAGAGAGTGTCTTTTACAATAGCAATGACGACTGAATCGAAACTTTATCCTGTCCATTTCTTCAACTAAAACATATGTCATCCTGAGATTTTGTCATTGTGGATTAGACTCTATGAGCAATCAGGTTTAGAAAATTTTCAATGAATGCGTCAAAAAAATAAAAGCAATTTCATCTTTTTAAAATTTTTTTTTTTTTTTGTTTCCTTTCAAAGTCTAACCCACGATATTATTTCCTTGGAATTTCGATCCACCTAGAAGCTTCAAACTAATATGCTAGATACTTTTAATTATATAGACATAACTTAACGGTAATTTTACACCTGATTTCTCTGCAAGATGTAAGAGAGGAAAAAAAAAAAAAAAAAAAAGAAGCTTTATGGTATTAAGAAAATATGTATATTTCTTGCCATACACTTAAATAAAAAGCCCGTACGTAAGAGAAAAGAGGGGAATCCGAATGTGGAAATATGTTAAGCAAAAATGAAACAATATTTCTAATTTTGAATCCATATAGATTGGTTCCAAAGCAGCCCTTCTTCAAGATCAAACTTTTCAAGTGTTCTATTTGACACCGTCTTTTTTTTTTTTTTTTAAACCATATTTCTTGTAATGAATATCACTAATTAAGAAAAACAATGGATATCTAATAGTTTGAACAGTGTCTACTTGCAATTTTTAACAGTAGATATCAACTAATCCACATAAGAGACCAAGTCTACAATTACATTTGAATATGACATGAATTTTGCAGACATATTCATCTTATTCACATAAAGCCTTGTCATCAGGCTGCACCAAATTCAATTAAAGTAAGTACCTAACCAAAGAGAGGGAAAACAAAAAAAAAAAAACCGAATTGGCCTTCCTTGTAATCACTCATGTTTCTGGAACCTTTGATGTCTATCTAAACATATATTAACTTAAAGAAAAAGGCTAAGCAGCACTAGTGTCTCCTGAATTTAATACATAATTGCAAATTTGTAACCTTGATTTTTTTTCTCTAAATTTTGACAATTTACTCTTTAACTTACAAATTTATAACAATCTACATCTCATAAATAACAATAATGTTAATATTTAATGGAAATTAATGCGTGACTTGGACATATAGATTATAATTAATTGAGAGCATGAAAGGTCTTCTTTTAATCAATGGTAACCAAATTTATATTTAAAACAAAGTTTATTCTCAACATTTTTTATGTCGATGAAACTTAATCGAAGATCTTCATCTTAAACAATTTGGGTTAGCATAGATAAAAATGATAATTTATGCAATTAATTGATGACTTGTGTACAAGTCACATGTCATTTTCCTTTCAAAAAAATTAGCATTGCTCTTAGTGGGGGCAGTTTATTACTACAAATTTGTAAAGATTTTATAAGTTAGGGTGCAAATTGTTAAAATTAATACTTAGGGTACAAATTATAACTATGTGAAAAGTTTAGGGTGGTATGGGTACAAAAAAGTCTAAAGAGAGAAAAAAAAAAAAAAAAAAAAAAGGAAAAAATGAGAAAAGATTAAATATTGAAATCTAGTAAACTTATCCAATAATAAGGAGAAGCTTCAAGAAAACAACTACATGACATATTCAAATTTCAAAGCCTTATAATTAAAAAGCCCTCCCTTCCAACACAAACACCATTTCCAAATACGCCATTACTTTTAACCATAAATAAAATTAAAAAATAAAAATAAAAGGGAAATGGAAAGCTAGAGAAGAAAGAAATACTCTTGTAAGATACGCTAACTGACCAGTTCTATAACGAAAGTTTCCTTCCAGAGGTGCCAGAACTATTGAAACCTTAATTTTTAAAATGCCTGAGTAGCTGAATACCAAGTCCTTTATCCAATTCGTCTAGTAAGACAGACTAGTTCAGGGACTGCCATCTATAAATAGACAATTTCTAAGCATCATTTCTTAACCCTCTCTCAAGAAACATTAGCAAACTCTGATAGAGAAATCTTAATCATACTAGAACATATCAAACATGAAAAGTGTTAACATCCTTCTAACACTTTCTGTCTTTGCTTTGGCAACTTTCATTGCCTCGGCCTACGACCCGAGCCCTCTGCAGGACTTTTGTGTAGCAATGGATGACCCTAACAAGACTTGTAAGTATATACTTTTCTGTTCCCTACTCTAATTTTTTAGCTTTAATAATCGGTACCCTTTCGAATGTAAAATGAAGTTAACAAATATGCTTTTCGAGTATTGCAGTGTTTGTGAATGGGAAATTCTGCAAGGATCCAAAGCTTGTCAAGGCTGAGGATTTCTTCACTTGTGGGCTCAACATCCCTGGAAACACCAATAATCAAATTGGCTCCAATGTGACTACTGTTAATGTGGACAAAATTCCCGGTCTCAACACTCTTGGTGTATCATTGGTTCGCATTGACTTTGCACCATATGGCCAGAACCCGCCTCACACTCACCCTCGTGCAACTGAAATCCTTGTCGTCGTGGAGGGAACACTTCATGTCGGTTTTGTGACGTCAAACCAAGACGGGAACCGCCTCTTCACAAAGGTTCTAAACAAGGGAGATGTGTTTGTGTTCCCAATTGGTCTAATTCACTTCCAGTTCAATCCCGGACATTACCCAGCAGTTGCCTTCGCGGGTCTCGGCAGCCAAAATCCAGGAGTCATACCAATTGCAAAGTCAATCTTTGGATCTAACCCTGCCATCAACCCTGAGATCCTGGCCAAAGCATTCCAACTTGACCAGAAAGTGGTTGAGCAACTTCAGAAGAAATTCTGGGTTGATCCCAATTAGACAGACCAAGAAACAACCACATGAAGTAGAATGATTTGTGTTGCTAGGGTGTTTTGTGTTCTGTAATAAATAGAATGGTCATATGTGTACCATTCTCCTACTTCAGCTTATGACTGATTTACTGTTGTTCCATTGTCGAGAGAATAGTATTTTTACTCATCTTACTACCTATAAATTTATGTATGATTTACAATTTCAATAATACTAACTTTATTATTGAAGTTTCTTTTTAAGGAAATTGGTTGAAAATGGTCATGACTTGTAATCTCCTACGCACCCAAAAGAGAGAGAATAGAGGTCACTTTTATGAAAGTAGTTGCAACATTTTGTACACAATTTGACCGACCACACTGATTAATTTAACAGTACGACGACGTTTAGTGTTCTTTTTCAGCACTATCTCGCGTTATTCTAGTTCTTACGATATGGAAGCTGGTGTGCTTTTGTTTATTTATTTGTTAGTAATAAAGAATTTTCCATTTGTCTGGTGGAGAATTGTTAAATTACTTCTAATTCATTCGTTAACTCTTCCAATTATCTTCTTTTTAATATCTATTACATAGTGAAGGAAAGTATCATATCTTCAAAAAGTGAACAAGGTATTTGTATCACCAAATTCAATGTGTGATAACGTGAGCGATAGAGAAAATTGATATAAAACTGGTCGCTTTGTCTATTTTAATCAGGGACAATTATGTCTACTCAGACTTTATGTTGCCGGACTTATCCAGCAAGTTTTCTGAAATTTTTCCACTTCCTCAACTAAGCATATGCTATCCGAGGCTGTTGTTTGTGTGAGACTACGAATAGATTGTAACGACCCATGCATATTTTTGAACCCATACTTATTTTTGATATGATATTATCCATTTTAAACCTCGTATCCGAGCAGTTTTGCTTTTGGGTTTAATCCCAACGACCCAAGCGATGTGAGATTACGCAGCTTACCTTTTTTCTTATAGGAACTGATGACTATCACAATCACCCTTTCTTTTGGGGACCAATGTCCTTATTGGCCATCCTTTCGGTCAGGTATAAGCTCTAATACTATTTGTAATGATCCATGCTTCACTTTGATATAGTATTGTCCACTTTGTACCTTGTACTCACAAAGTTTTGCTCTTGAGCTTAACTCCAAAAGATCTTATATCATTAGAAGATGGTTTCTTTACTTATAAACTATTACCTATATATATTTTTAAATATTATTACCTATATATATTTCTAAATGATGTGAGACTGCATAACTTACTTTTTTTTTCTATATTGCTATGGGAGCATGTACAATAACGGGGGGGATGTTCAGTACCGATTCTTATAGTACTGTTCGGGGGGTCGATAAGCTAATTCCTGTGGATGTTTATTTGCCGGGATGTCCTCCTAAACCGGAGGCTGTTATAGATGCTATAACAAAACTTCGTAAGAAAATATCTAGAGAAATCTATGAAGATCGAATTAGATCTCAACAGGAGTCAAAGAAAAGATAGCGATTCAAATCAAGATTTATTCGGTAGCCTATGAATCAAATTACAAAACTAAAGACAAAAAATAACAAAACAATATTGTATCAGATTACTTGCCTTCTTGTAGTTGGATCTCCAAGTTTTTGGAATGCTCCAAATTCCACTTGAGCATCCAAATCTGGGTCAATACCAGCAAAAACATCCCTGAACAAGGTTCTAGCACCATGCCAAATGTGTCCGAAGAAGAAGAGCAGAGCAAACGAAGCATGTCCAAAAGTAAACCAACCTCTTTTTGGGTGTGAAGCAGTGTCAAACCAAAATACCCAACAAGCATTAGCTCTCCCTGCCGCACCTCATATCAATTAATTTGTAGAATAGATACTCATACAAATTGCTCATGTGCCAGGAACCAGATTTGAACTGGTGACACGAGGATTTTCAGTCCTCTGCTCTACCAGCTGAGCTATCCCGACCATCCCTTACGCACCATCCTCATTTTAATATAGGACTTGGGTCTATGTCAATTAAAAAGACGAAAGGGGAGGAAGAGATTATTCGATTCATTTCCGTATCGCTCATAATATATATAATAACTCGGGTGCCCATTTCAAATGCGTATCCTATTTTTGCACAGCAGAGTTATGAGGGTTGGGCCAGGAGGGTCTCTTAACGCAGAAACGACATCTCTTATCTCAATGACACCAAAGGGATATTAAATGAATGGAATTGGGATATGGATGGAATATAATGAAATAGAGACACTTTGAGGTTCCCTATGAAATGAGGCATGGAACGGGGCCACTACGAAGAAGTTCCGGGAGTTAGAAAGGAAACTTCGAGCTCATATTGGTCATGGATTGAGAACGG